>CM055116.1:1130498574-1131098574 GCA_029206835.1 Rana muscosa
CAAGGCCTCCCGAAGATGCTTCATCCTCTGCTCCCTCTGAGACGGCAAGATAAGGTCCGCAACCTTACCCTTGTAACGTGGATCAAGGAGGGTTGCCAGCCAGTAATGATTGCACGAATACGAGGATCCTTCCGCAGGCTTTGCAGGATCAAGGAGGCCATGCAGCGTAGGTTTGCTGAGGCATTCGGTGCGGATTCCTCTGGGTCGAGGACGACATGATCCACAGCCACCTCCTCCCAGCCACGTACAAGTCCATGGGTGTCTTGGGACTGTAATTGATCCCTTGAAGACTGCTGCTAATGCTGAGTGCTAGGCTCCACCTCCATGCTGACACAATAATCCTCCTCCTCCTCCTTGTCCTCTTCCTGTGTGATAGCCGGGCCAGCAGGAACACTGTCTGGATAAAGGGGGCCTTGAGAGGTAAGGAAGTCCTCCTCTTCCTGCCTCTGTTCTGCCTCAAGTGCCCTGTCCATTATTCCACGCAGCGTGTGCTCCAACAGGTGGACAAGAGCGACAGTGTCACTGATGCATGCACTGTCACTGCTCACCATCCTCGTGGCCTCCTCAAATGGTGCCAGGACAGTGCATGCATCCCTGATCATGGCCCACTGGCGTGGGGAAAAATTCCAAGCACCCCTGACACTGTCCTGGTGCCATATTGCAACAGATACTCATTGATGGCCCTCTGATGCATGTGCAGCCACTGCAGCATGGCCAACGTAGAGTTCCACCTGGTGGGCATGTCACAGATTAGGCGGTTCTTGGGCAGGTTGTAATCCTTTTGGAAGGTCAGCCAGCCGAGCACTGCCATTATATGACCGGCGGAAATGCCCACAGAGTTTCCTGGTCTGCTTCAGGACCTCCTGTAAGCCCGGGTACCTGCCCAAGAACCGCTGCACCACCAAGTTAAGGATGTGAGCCAAACAGGGCACATGGGTCAGTTGTCCCTGTTGGAGGGCGGAGAGGAGGTTGGTGCCATTGTCGGAAACCACCTTTCCTGGCTTAAGCTGGCGTGGTGTAAACCACCTCTGAGCCTGCCCCTGCAGAGCTGACAGAATCTCTACCCCAGTGTGACTCCTGTCCCCCAAGCACACCAGCTCAAGCACCGCATGGCATCTTTTTGCCTGCTTACTTGCATAGCCCCTTGAACACCTACGGAGCACCGCTGGTTCCGAGGACAAAGCACAGGTAGAAGCCATGGAGGAAGAAGAAGAGGAGGGGGTGGAGGAGAGAGGTGTGTCAGAATCACCAGTAGTAACATTTTGGAGGCGTGGTGGCGGAACAACCTCCAACACTACTGCACCTTGTCCTGCATCCTTCCCAGCTGCCAGCAGAGTCACCCAATGCGCCGTGAAAGATAGGTAACGTCCCTGCCCATGCCTGCTGGACCATGAGTCAGCGGTAATATGCACCTTACCACTGACCACCCTGTACAGCGAGGCCAAGACATTGCCTTCCACATGCCGGTAGTGAGCCGGAATCGCCTTCCGTGAGAAAAAGTGGCGTTTGGGAACCTGCCACTGAGGAACCGCACATTCCACAAACTCACGGAAGGGGGCAGAGTCTACCAACTGAAAAGGCAGCAGTTGAAGTGCTAGCAATTTAGCCAAGCTAGCATTCAACCGCTGGGCATGTGGATGGCTGGGAGCAAACTTCTTTCGGTGGTGCAACAGCTGGGGCAGGGAAATTTGCCTGGTACAATCGGACGTCGGTGTACCGATAGCAGATTGTCCGCAAGTACTTGGCTGTGACACACCAAATTCTACACCTTCATTCCTCTCAGTGCAGGTTTCAGAGAGGACTGAAGGTATAGTGGGGTTGGAGATCCCAGCTGATGAGGAGCAAGGAGAGGATCGCTTTGTTCTTTGGTGTGGGTCTTTTAGGTACGCTTGCCAATGGACTGCATGGCAGGTCGACATATGTCTGGTCAAGCACATGGTGCCCAAGTGGCTGATGTATTGGCCAATGGCCACGCGAGATACGCTTTAGACATATGTTGCAAATTGCAATGGTGCGATCTGCTGCACACGTCATAAAAAAGGCCCACACCAAAGAACTTTTGGAATAACATGCAGAGACAGCAGCGCCCTGCACATGCGGAGCTCTGCGGTGTGATGCAGTCGGTGTGCTGCACTTAAGCTGGCACCTGGAGGGCATCCTGCCTCTTTGGAGATGTGCCTCTTCCTCCTCCTCTCTTCTATCAGGCACCCACGTGGAATCAGTGACCTCATCATCCCCTCCCTCCTCATCACTGGAGAAAATCTGGCAGTATGCTGCAGCTGGGGAACATGACTGCCAGATAGCTGTCCTTGTTGGGCACCCCCTCTCTCTGGGCTCACGTTACTACCCTCTCTCTCTGGGCTCACGTTACTACCCCGTCTCGCTCACGTTACTGCCTTCCTTCAGCTGGGTTCCATCATCAGAGCCTTCAAAACGCTGAGCATCCTCCTGGAGCATGTACCCAACACTGTGGTCAAACAGTTTGGGGGACTCCTCAGGAAGACATGGTGGGGCTAGGGAAGGAGTGACTGATGCCATTGAGCCGAGGGGAAGCTGCTTTGCCAGACAAAGTACCCTGAGCCTGGGTGAGAGAGGACGAGGAGGATGAGGACGGCTTGGTCATCCACTCTACCAAGTCTTGGGCATGTTGCGGCTCAACATGGCCAGCTGCCGAAAAGAAGGACCAGCGTGTCCCACGGCCACATGCTGATGAGGATGCACCGTGTCCACGACCAGCAGCACTGTTGCCTCTAGACACAGAGCCTGCTTGCCCTCTTTTATTGCCTCGTGACTGTCTGCCTCTCCTTGTTTGCCTTCCAGACATACTAATGGCCTGCAGTGAGATGTAGCTGCACAAAGGCGGGATGTATATATATATATATATGTATATATATATATATATATTGTGACAGAGCATCCCAGAGAGAGCCTGGGAAAGTCCTATTCGGGGTTTATACATCTCCCAGGCTCCTC
The DNA here is from genome assembly GCA_029206835.1 of Rana muscosa. Lineage (NCBI taxonomy): Eukaryota > Metazoa > Chordata > Amphibia > Anura > Ranidae > Rana > Rana muscosa. Next base: position 1,130,501,548 of record CM055116.1, read on the forward strand.
TCATATACATTCAAGGATCTCTGAGCCAGGATCCAGTTCAGGTGTTGGTTCTCTCCAACAGGTTAATTAAAAGCTCACCTGAGCAGACAGCCTTTGCTCAGCCTGGGAAACACAGACAACGTTGGTTTGTGAGAGCAAGAAGGTTGGTAAAACTTGTTACTCTGTGAATGTGGAAGCTGACAAGCGTTAGGCTTGTCCAGCCTGGTAGTGAGGGCCTGTACATACTGTGTAGTTAGAGCCGAGACACGGCTAGGCTTTTGTTTAGCTATTTTTTCTTCTGTTTGTTTTCACCACACTGTACAGCACCTGTCATTAGACTTTGTATATAGCACCAATAAACAACACTGTTTTCACTGATCCAATGGACTTGGTATCTGTGCCTGCTCATCCCAGGGAGTTTTTGTACCCGCTACCTGCCCCCCAGGTTACATATGGTGGAGGCTGCGACCAGCTGTAGTAAGTTACTACTTAAAAGGCCAGTACCTAAAGTGACAACATGGAGGACATCCTCAAACAAATGGTGTTAGCAAACGCTGCACAGCAGCAAGCAAACGCTGCACAACAGCAAACTAACGCTACATTGCAGCAAGCAAACGCTGCACAGCAGCAAGAAAACGCTGCACAACAGCAAACTAACGCTGCATTACAGCAAGCCAACGCTATCGCACAGGAGCAAACCAAGGTGCTGTTCCAACAGATTGGTGCTGTACAGGAGCAATCGCAGAGGCTGTTTGAACAGCTTGCCACTGCTGCAATAGCGGATAGAAAAACCCTTACTGAGGTTGTGGAGACGCTAGCACAGGCGTCACCTGCGATAATGAAGGATATTGGAGACAAGCCCTCAACCATCCATGTGGGTCGCTTTCTTTCAAAGATGACGGCAGATGATGATCCAGAGGCTTTCCTACTAACATCTGAACGGACCGCTGAGAGGGAAGGTTGGCCCCAAACCCAGTGGGCAGGACTGATCGCCCCCTTACTTTCTGGAGAAGCGCAGAAGGCCTACTATGATCTGGAGTCAGCAGAAGCGGGAGATTATGAGAAGGTCAAGCGGGAAATCCTGGCACGACTCGGTGTCACCTTGGCTGTTCGAGCTCAGCGGGTCCACAGCTGGTTCTTCCAAGATAAGAGGCCCCCAAGATCGCAGATGTTTGATCTGATCCACCTGGTACGGAAATGGCTACAGCCGGAGTCCCTGTCTGCGCCACAAATAGTGGAGCGTGTGGTCATGGACCAATTCCTGAGGTCACTACCAATTCCCCTGCAGAAGTGGGTGAGTCAAGGAGACCCCAAGTCGGCAGACAACCTGGTGGAGCTTGTGGAGAGGTACTTTGCTGCAGAGAACCTGGTCACCACCCCTACAGCCGCACGGACTTTCCACCCAAAGCCACGGTCTCCCCAGGCAACCGGTAAGACTGTTCCAGGGGAAGTGGGTGGTAAGCATGGCAAGGAAATAGGGGGGAGGATTTTTGATGCCAGGACTGAAGTTTGGCGTCCCAAACAAGGGAAGCCACTGCCTGTCAGCAAACCAAATTGGGGAAACATCAGGTGTTTTTGTTGCCAAGAACTGGGACATGTTGCAGCAAACTGTCCATTAACAGATGAACCAATGCAGTGTGATCTATCTTTTAGAAGGCAGTCTATGTTTGCTGCTGTTTCATGCGCTGCAGTGCCAAATGTGGGAAAACACATGTGTCAAGTGACTGTTAATAATAAGCCTATTACGGCCTTGCTGGACTCGGGAAGTCTAGTTACTTTGGTTACAGCTGAGATGGTTGAAACTGTGAATTTTCATGCAAAAAATGTTGCTGTGATCTGTGTACATGGGGATACCCGCGAGTATCCAATAGCCACTGTTCAGTTTAAAACTGGCTTAGGTACGGTGACCCATTCGGTCGGACTGGTGCCCCACTTGGTGCACGAGGCTATCATTGGTAGGGACTTCCCTAAGTTTTGGGAACTGTGGGATTGTCCCGACCCAGTCGCAGTACCTAACTCAGTCGCAGAGCCAGAACTCATGGCCATTACAGAGTGAGTTCAGGGGACTCCTCTCAGGGCTCTCCGGGTGATCCTTTCTCAGTTATGGCAGGAGAGCTGGGGGAGCCTGAAGAAGTCCCCACAACCAGTAGAGCTGGACAGCCGTCTGCTGAATCTGAGCCTACGTTAGAGTTTACCGATCTAAATGTGCACAAGGAAAATTTTGGTACGGAACAGAGAAAAGACCCTACCCTTGCCAGGGCCTGGGAAAATGTGGTGGTGGTTGATGGGGTACCTGTCGAACCAGGGGACGGGCCCTGTTTTCCATATTTCTGCAGCAATGAGGATTTACTGTATCGTGTATGTAAAACTAATGATGAAGTGGTTGAACAGTTGGTAGTCCCTAAGCTATACAGACGGGTGGTGTTGGAACTTGCCCATGGGCACTTGCTAGGAGGCCATTTAGGGGTTGAGAAAACCACTGAAAGGGTGTTGCGCAGGTTTTACTGGCCTGGGATATGGAAAAATATCGAGAATTATTGTCAATCCTGTCCTATATGTCAGATGTCAGCCCCCCAACCCCACTTTCGAAGTCCGTTAGTGCCCTTGCCCATTATTGAAGTGCCCTTTGAAAGGATTGCCATGGACCTGGTGGGTCCACTCCCCAAATCTGCCCGCGGTCATCAACATATCCTCGTGATCATGGATTACGCTACCCGTTACCCCGAGGCCGTTCCCTTACGCACTGCATCTGCTAAAAACATTGCCAAAGAGTTGTTTATGGTGTTCAGTCGGGTTGGCGTCCCGAAAGAAGTCCTTACAGACCAAGGTACCCCATTCATGTCACGAATAACTAGGGAGCTCTGCAAGTTATTTAAGGTGACGCAGTTGCGTACCTCAGTGTACCATCCTCAAATGGATGGCTTGGTGGAACGCTTCAATAAGACATTAAAGAGTATGTTAAAAAAGGTTGTTGATAAGGATGGGAAAAACTGGGACTTCCTGATACCTTACTTGATGTTCGCCATCAGGGAAGTTCCCCAGTCCTCTACGGGGTCCTCTCCATTTGAGCTGCTTTATGGAAGACACCCTCGGGGACTCTTAGACATAGCCAAGGAAACTTGGGAGGGGGAGCAGACACCTCACAAAAGTGTTATTGAGCATATCGCTCAAATGCAGGATAGGATTGCAGCAATCATGCCGGTAGTAAAAGAACATTTACTGCAGGCCCAAGCAGCCCAACAGAGGATATACAACAGGGGGGCCCAACTTCGTGTTTTCTCACCTGGTGACCGGGTCCTCGTGTTAGTTCCCACTGTTGAGAGCAAATTCCTGGCTAAGTGGCAGGGACCCTTTGAAGTAATTGAAAGAGTTGGGGAGGTCAATTACAAGGTGTATCAACCAGGTAAAAGGAAGCCCGAACAGATTTACCACATAAACCTGTTAAAGCCCTGGAAGGATAGACTGGCATTAACTGCCAGGTCTCTCCCGGTAACCCTTAAGGGTACTGAATCCCCTCTGATCCCTGAGGTCACGATTCCAGATACCCTGTCATGTTCCCAGAAACAGGAAGCTAGAGAGTTCCTGATAAGGAATAAAGAGAAATTTTCAGAGTTGCCGGGCACGACGTCAGCAGTTCAGCATGATATTGTTACTGAACCTGGGGTCCGTGTCAAGCTCAAACCATACCGAATTCCTGAAGCTAGAAGAAAGGACATCAGTGAGGAAGTTAAAAGGATGTTGGAGCTAGATGTTATTGAGGAATCCAATAGTGACTGGTCTAGCCCCATTGTATTAGTCCCAAAACCGTATGGCACTTGGAGGTTTTGTAACCACTTCAGGAAGCTTAATGAGGTAACAAAGTTTGACACATACCCAATGCCCAGGGTAGACGAGCTTATAGACCGACTTGGCAAGGCCCGTTATCTGACCACTTTGGACTTGACCAAAGGATATTGGCAAATACCCCTGACTGGTAGTGCCAAAGAAAAGACTGCGTTTGTGACCCCGGAGGGGTCGTTTCAGTATAAGAAAATGCCTTTTGGGTTGCAAAATGCCCCTGCAACATTTCAGAGGGCTATGGACAGGACCCTAAGACCTCACAGACAGTATGCTGCAGCCTATCTGGACGACATAGTGGTGCATAGCACTGACTGGGAGTCTCACTTGCCCCATGTCCAGGCTGTCCTGGATTCCCTCTCCAAAGAAGGGTTTACAGCAAATCCCAAAAAATGTGCCATTGGGCTAGAGGAAGCCAGGTATTTGGGCTACACTATTGGCCGGGGTGTCATAAAGCCCCAGGTGAATAAAATAGAAGCCATCCAGGAGTGGCCACGTCCTGCAAACAAGAAGCAGGTCAGGGCCTTTCTTGGCATTGCAGGGTACTATAGAAGATTCATCCCAAATTTCGCAACTATAGCTGCCCCACTGACAGACCTTACAAAAGGGAAAGCCTCCGTAATGGTGAAATGGTCTCCAGTAGCAGAAGAGTCTTTTCAAGTACTGAAGAAGGCTCTTTGTGCACAGCCAATCCTATACTCCCCCGATTTCTCCAAAAACTTTTTGGTCCAGACGGATGCGTCTGATGTGGGTATCGGGGCAGTACTTTCACAGGTACACAATGGGGAAGAACACCCTGTGGTGTACTTAAGCAGAAAGCTCAATGACCATGAAAAGAAGTACGCAGTCATTGAAAAGGAGTGTCTGGCCATAAAGTGGGCCGTGGACGCGCTCAGGTACTACTTGTTGGGGCGCCAGTTTGAGTTGATAACTGACCATGCTCCCCTGAAATGGATGGCCCAAAAGAAGGAGACTAATAGGCGGGTGAACCGGTGGTTTTTGGCCCTACAAGATTACGCCTTTACAGTAAAACACAGGCCAGGTGTTGAGATGGGGAATGTAGATGCCCTCTCCCGTGTTCACTCCTGTTGGGCTACAGGTGTTCCAACCCTGGGGTTGAAACAAGGGGGGAGGATGTGTGACAGAGCATCCCAGAGAGAGCCTGGGAAAGTCCTATTCTGGGTTTATACATCTCCCAGGCTCCTCTCATATACATTCAGGGATCTCTGAGCCAGGATCCAGTTCAGGTGTTGGTTCTCTCCCACAGGTTAATTAAAAGCTCACCTGAGCAGACAGCCTTTGCTCAGCCTGGGAAACACAGACAACGTTGGTTTGTGAGAGCAAGAAGGTTGGTAAAACTTGTTACTCTGTGAATGTGGAAGCTGACAAGCGTTAGGCTTGTCCAGCCTGGTAGTGAGGGCCTGCACATACTGTGTAGTTAGAGCCGAGACACGGCTAGGCTTTTGTTTAGCTATTTTTTCTTCTGTTTGTTTTCACCACACTGTACAGCACCTGTCATTAGACTTTGTATATAGCACCAATAAACAACACTGTTTTCACTGATCCAATGGACTTGGTATCTGTGCCTGCTCATCCCAGGGAGTTTTTGTACCCGCTACCTGCCCCCCAGGTTACAGTATATATATATATATATATATATATATATATTATATATATATATATATCTGTACTGATAATGCAGCTATCAGAATCAACTGCCTGCTGTGGTATTAGTATGGGAAAAGCAGCAATTGTCTTCTGTTAGTTTTAGGTGAAAACTGTGCAGAGAGGGCCACAGTACACTAACTGGAAATACTTGCAGCTCTCTGCCTGTGGTTTAATTATGAGAACACTACTATTAGTCACTAACTGTATTCAGGTAAGCTCTAGGTGAACGCTATGCAAAGCACACAGTACACTAAGTGAAACACTGACTGTCTACAGCTAGCACAATCACCTGCCTTCCTGTCACAGTATAGAGAATAACAGGAACGGATCTAGTTAAACTGAATACAGTGTATGAATATATATACAACACCTAGGATGCATATATATCCTCTACACACTGTAACTGCAGCTAACTGACTCGCCTGCCTGCTCTATCTAACTCAATATAAATGACACTGTCTGTCTCTGTAATCTCTCACTAAACAACTCCAACACACTACACAAGGCCGCCAAACCGGCGGCCTTATATAATGTGGGGCGTGTACTAAACCCACTGAGCCATAATTGGCCAAAGCCACCCTGGCTTTGGCCAATTACAGCTCTCCGTTTTTTCTGCGCTGTGATTGGCCAAAGCATGCGGGTCATAGTGCATGCTTGGCCAATCATCAGCCAGCAATGCACTGCGATGCCGCAGTGAAGTATGGGCCGTGGCGCACCACTCGAATTTGGCACGAACGGCCCATAATGTTCGCAATTCGGTGAACAGCCGAACAGCCGATGTTCGAGTCAAACATGGGTTCGACTCGAACGCAAAGCTCATGCCTAATCCTGGGTGGCTCCTTGTCATGTAGCTCCCAAAGCGATATGCAGGACGGCTTCTTGGTCATCCATTCACATGTTTATGGCTCACTATTAGGTGCAGCCCGCAACTTTATCTTCTGTTAATTTTGTCCTGAAAGTGGTCTGTTAATGGTTGAATTAAATCATCATTTGTTCAGCACTCCCACCCATGTTGTTTTTGTGGCTAGTTAGTTCCCCAAAGTATGCTGCCATGGAGTCTATCAGGAAATTGGAAAATTTCCTATCAAATACTTACCATAATTTCCCTTTCCTGATGGACTCCATGGCAGCAGGAGTTCCCTCAAAGTGTCATGACGCTACTTAGCCTCTGGCTCAGACTCAAAATGTATGGGAGTGGGGTCCAATGGGGTAGGAGTGAGTGTAGCGCTACCCAAACAATTGCTGCCACGGAGTTTATCAGGAAAGGAAAATTATGGTAAGTATTTGATAGGAAATTGTCCAAATTTTTTTTTATCTTTCCTTGAACATAATTATGTATTATTTGCAATACAAATTCACTACGCTAAGGGAAAACTCCCTTGCAAAATGAATATTTCCTTGCAAAGCGAACATCCTATTTGCCTTAAAGGGGTTGTAAAGGTTTGTTTTTTATTTTCTAAATAGGTTCCTTTAAGCTAGTGCATTGTTGGTTCACTTACCTTTTCCTTTGATTTACCTTCTAAATGTTTTTTTTCTTTGAATTTCTCACTTCCTGTTTCTCCTCACTAAACTTCACACCATCATCTGAGTGGTGTTGAGTCAGCCAGAACAGCTTACTGAACAGCTTACTGAGGAGGAACAGGAAGTGAGAAATTCAGACAAAGAAAACAAAGAAAAAAAAAAGTTTAGAAGGGAAATCTAAGGAAAAGGTAAGTGAACCAACAACGCACTAGCTTAAAGGAACCTATTTAGAAAATAAAAAACAAACCTTTACAACCCCTTTAAGTAAATCATCCTCAGTGTTGCAACAGACAGTGCACAGTCCACATGGGCTTTGCTACTTAACTGCAAACAAGAAACAGAAACTTTATTATAGAGAAAAGACATTGAGTTTAACCATAGAGCAGCTACAAACTTGTAAACACTACCATCTACTTTTGAAGAATGTCTCTACTAAATACTGATGTACAGTAGTTGTTGCACAAAATACAATTCCGTATTTCAACACTCAGTTTGTGCATTTCTGTTAAAACACCTAAAGCTACTGACTAGAAGATTATCGCACTTTTACTCTACTATGTTTGCAGTGAGATTTCAGTAGGTGATCTGCAAGTATACCATACACTATTCAACCAACAAAAATGCAAGAAGAGTAACCATGAGGACCCAGCTGCCTTGTTCTGACAGGCAGGGTGGCAGTGTTCCTGCCACTCGCCGTTACATACAGCCCCGCCTCCTGTCCTGGGTACTTTAATATATACGGCACACGTCCCGGGATTGGACGGGTGTTCTGTCTATCAAAGTACCCGGGCCAGCAGGCAGACCTGTATGTGACAGCGAGTGCGGGGAACACACAGCAATTGAAATTAAAGCTGTTACAGCGAAGTTCTGCGCTCTGATGATCCGGCCGGCTCTCTCTTCCTCTGGGTGATCACTGGGAGAAGACCTGCCAGCGTTGCTCGCCCCCCGCTCCCAGGCAGCCCACGTTTGCCAGCTCTCATTTTAGGCGAGTGGAAAATTTGAGGGCTGTATTATACGCAAAAAATTGAATGAGGAATTAATTACAGCATACTTACATTACTAGTAAATAAGTATAAGCAACAGAAACAGCAACAGAAAGAAGACTGCAACAGAATAAAAGAAAATGGCCAGTAACACAGCTGTAACGAAAAGTTCATTTGCAAATCTGACAAACCAGAACTCAAATTCAAGATGAAAATGCTGCTAATAAGAGAAGGTACGTGGAAATGTATAAATTTAGTCAGGCCAGAACACCCTTCAGATAAGTAAAGAGAGAAAGACCAAAAATCTCAGAGCACAATCTCTCTTAGCATAGAAGATGATAAAATCATACATACCCTATGATACCCTATGATTAAGTGGCGTGAACAGCCACGTAACGCGTAAGGGAGGTCAGGGACGAGAGCCTGTGGTGACATCATTTCCGCCCGCGGCCGAGAGCGGAAGTGCCATTGTTGGTTGGATGTTTACATGCGCTTGCTGATCGATTTTTATCTAAGTGGATTGAGTTATGTTTAAATAAATTTTGAAACGTTATCACACTATGGAGCCCTTCTCTTTCCTATCTTGCCATTGAGAGCCAAACACCCTGCCTAAAGGAGCCTATTGCTGCCGAGGAGCTGCTTATGCCACTGTGGAATTAAAGAGGCTTGATTGCAAGCCAGCCAAGGTGAGAGGCTGGGGGAAACGGGGGCACCTGGATTGAAGCACCTGCACGTTTAAGAATTATTTGTGGATGGTGGATTACTCTGCACTAGGGATGAGCCGAACACCCCCCTGTTCGGTTCGCACCAGAACCTGTGAACAGCCAGAATGTTCGTGGGAACTTTAGAACCCTATTAAATACAATGGACTCGAACGTTCAAAATCAAAAGTGCTAATTATAAAGGCTAATATGCAAGTTATTGTCCTAAAAAGTGTTTGGGGACCCGGGTCCTGCCCCAGGGGACATGTATCAATGCAAAAAAAAGTTTTAAAAACTGCAGTTTTTTCGGGAGCAGTGATTTTAATAATTCTTAAAATGAAACAATAAAAGTGAAATATTCCTTTAAATTTCGTACCTAGGGTGTGTGTATAGTATGCATGTAAAGTCACGCTTGTTTCCCATGCTTAGAACTGTCCCTGCACAAAGTGTCATTTCTGAAGGAAAAAAGTCATTTAAAACTCGCGGCTATAATGAATTGTCGGCTCCCGGCAATACATAGAAAAGTCATTGATAAAAAAAAAAAAGCGTGGGGGTCCCCCCAAATTCAATTACTAGGCCCTTCAGGTCTGGTATGGATATTAAGGGGAACCCTCCCGCAAATTAAAAAAAAAAATGTGTGGAGTTCCCCCAAATATCCATACCAGGCCCTTCAGGTCTGGTATGGATTTTAAGGGGAACTCCACCCCAAATTTAAAAAAAAATGGCGTGGAGTTCCCCCAAAAATCCATACCAGACCCTTTATCCAAGCACGCAACCTGGCAGGCCGCAGGAAAAGAGGGGGGACGAGAGAGCGCCCCCCCCTCCTGAACCGTACCAGGCCACATGCCCTCAACATGGGGAGGATGTCCCCATGTTGATGGGGACAAGGGCCTCATACCCACAACCCTTGCCCGGTGGTTGTGGGGGTCTGCCGGCAGGGGGCTTATCGGAATCTGGAAGACCCCTTTAACAAAGGGGACCCCCAGATCCTGGCCCCCCCTATGTGAATTGATAAGGGGTACATTAGGGGGGGCGCTCTCTCGTCCCCACCTCTTTTCCTGCGGCCTGCCAGGTTGCGTGCTCAGATAAAGGGTCTGGTATGGATTTTTGGGGGAACTCCACGCCATTTTTTTTTTAAATTTGGGGTGGAGTTCCCCTTAAAATCCATACCAGACCTGAAGGGCCTGGTAATTTAATTTGGTGGGACCCCCACGCTTTTTTTAAAAATTTTTATCAATGACTTTTCTATGTATTGCCGGGAGCCGACAATTCATTATAGCCACGAGTAATGCCGCGTACACACGACCATTTTTCTCGTCGGGAAATTATTATTTTTTTCTCTTTGATGAGAAAAACGCCCATGTGTGGGCTTTCCAGCATTTTTCCCGACGAGAAAAACTGCAAAAATCACGATGAGAAAAATTAGAACATGCTCTAATTTTTCTTGTCGTGATTCACGGCATTTTTTTCCGCGGCAGTTTTCCCATAGGGAAACACTGCCAGGGAGACTACACACGGTGGTTTTTCATGACCAAGAAAAAAAATGTAATGAAAACCGGCCTTGTGTAGGGGACCAAGCCGGTCCTCGTTTTTCATGTCGATTTTCGAGTTTTAAATGACTTTTTTTCCTTCGGAAATTACACTTTGTGCAGGGACAGTTCTAAGCACGGGAAACAAGCGCAACTTTACAGGCATACTATACACACACCCTAGGTACGAAATTTAAAGGAATATTTTACTTTTATTTTTTCACTTTAAGCATTATTAAAATCACTGCTCCCGAAAAAACGTCCATTTTTAAAACTTTTTTTTGCATTGATACATGTCCCCTGGGGCAGGATCCGGGTCCCCAAACACTTTTTATGACAATAACTTGCATATAAGCCTTTAAAATGAGCACTTTAGATTTCTCCCATAGACTTTTCGAATTTGTCGCGAACACCCCAAATTGTTCGCTGTTCGGCAAACGGGAGAACAGGCAATGTTCGACTCGAACATGAGTTCGACTCGAACTTGAAGCTCATCCCTACTCTGCACTTTATTGGATACTGAATATTATTACTGCACAGAGATTCACAGTTGCACTATATATATGTAGCAACATGCGCCCTCTTACTCCCGTCCTTGGCTCACTCACAGGAGAAAGAGGCACACCATGCCACCATGCCCGTACCCTCTGGTTTGCAGAGGTTAAGCATACTTGTAACTTGTCTTGCAGCAAGGTTCTGCTCAAAGTTGGTTCTCGTCCCCTAGAATGTAAAGGACAAGTCTCTATAGCCCCAAGTAACTCCAAGGTCCACACCAGTAGCAACTCCAACGTAGAGTTTATTTTCCTTATGCATGAACAACCACAAAGTTGAGAAGAGAGAAAGGTGTTAGAAAGGGCAGATCAGATTCAGACACTCCTGGCTTCTTTGCCACTCGATCCCGAGTGGGTATAGCTCACCCGGATAGTCACCCAATGGCACTAGCAGCCGGCATGTAGCTCGAACAGTCAATCAGATTCCCTTAATAGATGCGATCGGGAGATCCCCTGCCACAGAATCTATAGTGTCCCGAACCTCCTAATGGTTACGTTGTTAGGTCCCTTTTCCAGGTGGATGACATCCAGAGAGTTACTGGGCCCCTTCCTTCACTGTGATCTCTCACCAGTCCTTCGGAACAGTCCTCCCCCAGCCTCCTCTTCCAGATGCGGGTCCCCTCGCAAGGCGGTACCCCGGGATTCTTCCTCCCCGAAGTGGGCTCCAGCTAAAGGTGCTGGGCCCAGGGCTGAAGTTGCAGTCCCAGGACTAAAGGTGCCTGGGACTGAGGTGCACGTGGCCCAATGGCTTGGAGGGCCATGCACTCGAACTTGTACTCCATAATCGTAGGTTCCCCCGGGTACATGTCCCGAGGTGGTAAGTCCACCAAAAGCCTCCTCCCTAATGGCGTCTGCCCCTTTTGTACCCTCTCCTGACATGCACAGCGGGTAGACCACGCCCACTACACGGCTGCCGAGAGAGGACACCCAATCGCCACTCCATCACCTGTGGTTCAACCCTGAGTACAAGTGACAGCACCACCCATACTTCCAAGGGGAACTGCATGCCAGGTAAAAACAGCAGCAAGGCACAGTCCAATAAATTTAAAGATCCGAGCCAACTACCACTCGAATCACCCCTAAATTTTGTATAGCAGCCCCCTAAATTGGGACCCCCGCTACATATATATTGCATGAGAACTTTTTTGCACCAAGAGAACTTTTTTTGCACCAAGAGAACATTTACATGTTCATACTTGATTCATTCACAATTTTATCTTTATTTATGAAGTTTTTCAAAATTATTTGGAGATTGACATTACTGGGAATTTTTTTATATTTTTATCAAAATACAATTTTTTTTCTGCCAGTGGCTTTTTCACTGATGTCAGTACATTTGCACTATTGCATTATTTGCACAATTGCTGTTTTGCACTCTGGATTTATTTAGCACTTTATTTGTATGATCATTATTTGCATCAGTTATTTTTGGAACATTATTTATTGATTATAATTATTAGTAAGCACCATTACGCCCTCCTCCCCCCAATTTTTATATCATATATTAGTGTGTGAACACTTTACAGTTGTGGCAGCTGCTTTATATTATATTATTAGATTTTAGTTAGATTTATTGATTTTTTGGTTTGCACATTAGTATCCCCCAAAATCATACATACTGTATATGTAGTGCATAGGCATGCACACATGGTGTGCCAGGTGTGCCTGGGCACACCCTAATCATCTAGTGCACATTGGCATTATTGCTCTATGTGCCAGTGGGGAGATGGGAAAGATCTCCCTCTTACCCACTCTGCCATGAGAAAAGTGCTTACTTGCTTCTCTTTCACTGTGCCAGCAGGGAGATTAATGTACCGGGACAATATACATGTAGACACATACGCATGTGTGTTTGAGCTTTGGGGTGCACACCCTAATGCAATAGGATGCACACACCTATGATGTAGAGTAAGTGTGAAACTGCTAAAAAAATGTGGGAAGGATTACAAAAGGTGTCTGAAAGAGCTAATCTTAGTTATAAACTGTATTTCATTAGAAAGCTATACCAAACTAAGCTGGTGAAACTAGGCCAGGATATGCATAGATAAGGCACACCTTAGAAATGGTTGAACGCCTGAGATGAGAAGAATAAAAGATTTTCAAGCTGCAGCACTATTAACTAGTGGCGTACCAGAAAGTTATGAAACACTTGTGATAGCACTTGATGCATGTCCAGATGATGAACTGAAATTGGAATATGTTAAAGGCAAACCTGTGGATGAATATAAGCATAAAACAGAAAGTAACAATAGTGATGGTGCTTCTGCCTCAGAATATGCTTTAAAGATGAAAAATAGGAATCAAAACTGTAACATGCCACAAGAAACACGTTAATGTTCTGTGTGCAAGTAACAAGGTCATTTAAAAGCAGATTGCAGAATCTGGAAAGCTAGAATGCAAAAACAAACTAAACTACGAAAGGCCAAAAGTGTGAAGGAGGAAACTGATTTTGCTTCAGATAATGAATATGTTTTTCAATCCATAAGTAGCTCCTCATCTCTGCAGGCATGCTGTGTTGATTCAGGAGCTACAAGTCACATGACAAATGATAGAACTCTATGTGGGTTTTAATAGGTATACCAGTGTCTTTAACCTGTGTTTTATGATTTTCTATTTTTGTAATAAATATGTATGTTAAATGTTAGCTGCATAAGAGTTGGATACATTTTTTTTCTTTTTTTTTTTTAAACCAGTTCAGCCCTGGAAAGATTTACAGCAGTGCGTCGCTTTAACTGACTATTGCGCAGTCATGCGACATCGTACACAACCAACATTTATGTTCTTTTTTTCCCACAAATAGAGATTTATTTTGGTGGTATTTGATCACCTCTGTTATTTTTTGCGCTATAAACAAAAAAAGAGCGACAATTTAAAAAAAAATAATAATATTTTTGTTATAAAAAATATCTTTTTTTTAAATAGGGGATAGATTTATGGCATTTTTATTATTTTTATTTTTTTTACTAGTAATGGCAGTGATTTTAGCGGGACTGCGAGATTGCAGCGGACAGATCGGACACTTTTTTTGGGGACCATTGACATTTATACAGCGATCAGAGCTAAAAATAGCCACTGATTACTGTATAAATGTCACTGGCAGGGAAGGGGTTAACACTGGGGGGGCGATCAAGGGGTTAAGTGTTTCCTAGGGAGGTGTTTCTAACTGTGGGGGAAGTGTACTGACAGGGAGTAGAGAGATTGCCGTGGAATCACTAGGAACAGCCGTTCCCTCTCTACTTCCACGGCAGAATGGATATCTGTCTGTTTACATTGACAGATCCCCGTTCTGGCTCTCTGAGGAGCGATTGCAGGTCGGGGGCGGACATAGCGGCCGCCGGCCACTCGCATGAGCTCTGGCGGTGCATGTGCCCCCTATAGCTCTTAAAGCGGCCGATGTACACCTACGGTGATTCGCGCAGCCGTGCCAACCTGCTGCAGTAAATGACGGCGGCTGGTCGGCAAGCAGTTAAACTTCCATGAAAGCCATATGAAAAGTGGATATTTATACAGTCGTGGTGTCTTGAAGTCTTCCACTATGGGCTCCAGATTGGTTACCACTATTTGGTTAATTTTGCAAGTTAAAGTCATACTAAAGCTTGTTTTTTTAATTTTTTTAACTAACAAACATGTCATACTTACCTCCACTGTGCAGCTTGTTTTGCACAGAGTGGCCCCGATCCTGTTCTGGGGGCCCTCGGCGGCTCTCACGGCTCCTCCCCGCATTAGATAACCCCCTAAGAGAAGCGCTCTCCCGAGGGGGTTGCCTTGCAGGCGCGCTCCTGAGTCATACACTCGGCGTCCATAGACGCAGGAGCCAATAGCTGCGCTGCTATCAATCTATCCAATCAAAGCCGGGACACCGTGGACAGAAGGATGGCAGGGACGCGCCCACGGAAATTCGGGGCTCAGGTAAGTAAAACGGAGGGCTGGGGGGGCCGGACACTGCAAGGTGTTTTTTCACCTTAATGCATAGGATGCATTAAGGTGAAAAAACACGAAGGTTTACAACCCCTTTAACAAGTTTGGTTGCTGACCATAGACCTTAGAATACAGTCAGATATGCAAGTAAAATCTAACAATTGTTGAATATTCCTTTCCATAAGGCTAATGCTAGATCACGAGGGAGCATGTTATGTAAACTAAAGCCTTGTACGGTGAATACATCCATAGAGGCACATCCAGGAAACTATTTCAGAGAAGAGCAAAAATAGCACAAGGGACTTTTGTTACTTCAAACATATAAATAGTAGGGCTGCGGAAATTAACGATTAATTCCTTGATTAATCGTTAATTTTTTGAATCGATCAAAATTATTTTGATCAGTACTCATCTCTCCGCCGGCTTCCGTGTCTTCAGGGAGTTCCATCAGAGATCCACGGAGTGCTCCGCTGCCTCAGCCATAGGAAAGGCCACGGCTTCGGCCTAGCTTCGGAGCGGAGGCCATCTTGGTACACCCGGCGGCGGCCTAGGTGAGCGGCCCGCTGACATCATCATCACCCGCCTCAACTGCTCGTGGATCTGCCTGCTTGTGTAGTGGTAGGCAAGCAGACAAGCGTATATACAGTGGGGGAGATGTGGGGAGATGTGGATATTACAGTGGGGGAGATGTGGGGAGATGTGGATATTACAGTGGGGAGATGTGGATATTACAGTGGGGGAGATGTGAACATTACAGTGGGGGAGATGTGGATATTACAGTGTGGGAGATGTTGATATTACTGTGGGGGGAGATGTGGATATTACAGTGGGGAGAGATGTGGATATTACAGTGGGGGGAGATGTGGATATTACAGTGGGGGAGATGTGGATATTACAGTGCGGGGAGATGTGGACATTACAGTGGGGGAGATGTGGATATTACAGTGGGGGGAGATGTGGATATTACAGTGGGGGGAGATGTGGATATTACAGTGGGGGGATATGTGGACATTACAGTGGGGGAGATGTGGATATTACAGTGGGGGAGATGTGGATATTACAGTGGGGGGAGATGTGGATATTACAGTGGGGGAGATGTGGATATTACAGTGGGGAGATGTGGATATTACAGTGGGGGGAGATGTGGATATTACAGTGGGGGGAGATGTGGATATTACAGTGCGGGGAGATGTGGACATTACAGTGGGGGAGATGTGGATATTACAGTGGGGGAGATGTGGATATTACAGTGGGGGAGATGTGGATATTACAGTGGGGAGATGTGGATATTACAGTGGGGGGAGATGTGGATATTACAGTGGGGGAGATGTGGATATTACAGTGGGGAGATGTGGATATTACAGTGGGGGGAGATGTGGATATTACAGTGGGGGGAGATGTGGATATTACAGTGCGGGGAGATGTGGACATTACAGTGGGGGAGATGTGGATATTACAGTGGGGGGATATGTGGACATTACAGTGGGGGAGATGTGGATATTACAGTGGGGGAGATGTGGATATTACAGTGGGGGAGATGTGGATATTACAGTGGGGAGATGTGGATATTACAGTGGGGAAATGTGGATATTACAGTGGGGGGAGATGTGGATATTACAGTGGGGGAGATGTGGATATTACAGTGGGGAGATGTGGATATTACAGTGGGGGGAGATGTGGATATTACAGTGGGGAGATGTGAATATTACAGTAGGGGAGATGTGGATATAACAGTGGGGGAGATGTGAATATTACAGTGGGGGAGATTGTGGATATTACAGTGGGGGAGATGTGGATATTACAGTGGGGGAGATGTGGATATTACAGATCTGGATCTGTATGTACGCTATAATTAATCGAAATCAGTTGATTAATCGATTTAAAAAAAAAATTATTAATCGAACACGAAAATTTTAATCAGTAACAGCCCTAATAAATAGCTGTTTTATTTCATCAAGTGAGTACAGCAGGGTAAAGTTCAGAGCAGATAAAATGCAACAGTGTCACACCTGGCCCCTTCTAAGCCCTCATTCACATTGGAGCAACTTGTCATGTGACTTGACAGGTCAAATGTGAACGAGGACAAATGCACAGATACATACTGTATATGATGGGGTAAATAACCTATTTAAATACATGGGGTAATTAACAGTCTCTTGTAGTTAATATGTTTGTCAGTCTCTGATTATGTGAATTGAACAGAAGGGAATACAGCCTGTGGGTTAAATTTCTTTGTGGAAAACAAGAAAAAAGATCAGTTGGTAAAATATAATTTCAGAAAACAGAAGTCTTTTTAGAGGTTCAGGCTTGGGAACCTGGCAACCCACCCTATTGTTGGAGATTCTGAGACCTAAATTATTAAGCCCCGTACACACGGCCGAAAATCTTGTCAAGAAAAAACACGTCGTTTTTCTTGACGAGATTCTTGGACAAGAAACTTGTCCTGGCCGAGTGTACACACGCTCGATTCAAAGAACCCGCGGTTCTTTGAATGGAGCGAACGCGGTGACATCATCGAATACGACGAGCGTGCGCTCGTCACATTCGATGCCGTCGCCGCCATCTTGCTACACCCTATCTATGCCTAGGAAGCTACTGCGCATGCGTCAAAGTCATTTCGAGCATGCGCGGGCTTCCCGGCGGACAGGTAAGTGTACACACACACAATTTTCTCGTCGAGAAACAGGCTGATGAGAATCTCGACGAGAAAATAGAGAGCAGGTTCTCTATATTTCTCGTCGAGATTCTTGTCGGTTTTCTTGACGAGAAACCATACACACGAACGATTTTCTCGGCAAGAAAGCTATCTCGGCAGTTTTCTTGTTGTTTCTTGCTGAGAAACTCGTTCGTGTGTACGAGGCTTAAGAATCTAGGTGCTGCTTCAATACACCTGCTTCTACCTATTACTGCAATATCACCCTTTAAAGTGATACTAAAGGTAAAGTTTTTTTAACCACTTACAAACCAGACGATTTGCCCCCTAATGACCAGGCCATTGTGTCGCTTTAACTGACAACTGTGCGATGCTGTACCCAATCAAAATTGACGTCCTTTTTTTCCCCACAAATAGAGCTTTCTTTTGGTGGTATTTGATCACCTCTGTGGTTTTTATTTGTTGCGCTATAAACAAAAAAGAAAGCGCCAATTTTGAAAAAAAAAACAATATTTTTTACTTTTTGCTATAATAAATGTCTTTAAAAAACAAATTTCTTCATCAGTTTATGCCAATATGTAATCTTCTACATATTGTTGTTAAAAATAAATCGCAATAAGCGTATATTGAATTTTCTAGCAAAAAATACTGATTTAAACTTGTAAGCAAAAAGTTCCAGAAAAGGCCTGGTTTTAAGGTGGTTAAAATGGCTGTAAAGGCACAAGGTTTTTTACCTTCATGCACTCTATGCATGGAGGTAAAAAACCTTCTGTGTGAAGCAGCCCGCCCAGCTCCCCTAATCAGTGGCGGCCCGTCCATAGGGGGCGCCCGGGCGCCGCCCCCCCCCCCCCCCCCTCCTGTAGCCAAAAAAATTTTTTTTTTTTTAAATGGCCCCTTTAAGAAAAAAAAAATGTAAAAAAAATTTCCTTTAAGTAAGTGCCCTATGGGAAGCGCCACGTCAATGCAATCACGAGATTGCAGACATGGCGCTTCATTTGCAGGCTTTTATCCCGCCTTGCGGCGCAATGTAAAGCGCTGATTAGCTTCCGCCCGTAGAAACACTATGGGCGCCGGGCGGGAGCATTTCAAAACTGTTACTTACAGGTTTCGTGGGACAGACGAAAACCGGAAGTGACGTCACGTCGGCAGCTCCGTTGTTTGCATGGCCCTAGAGGAGCTGCAGTCAAGCAGGTAAGGAGACGCTGCGGCTGTAAATATTTAGGTGAAAGAAGAAAGTAGGCTTTTCAGTCGAGCTTTGAGAATGCAGAAGATGACATACAGTACAGTTGTCATTTATGGGGTCATCCAGACTGCTGCTATTTTCCAACAGCTCATTGGTACTGTAACCATCTTTGTCTAGTACTGTCTTCTGCCAGCAAAACTGTCTCAGTGACCTCTCTGTTCTTGGTTCAGTTCAACTTATTTTATCTGGGACTGTCCAGTTGTTATTTTTTTAATGCAATGTTCAGGGGATTATTCTCAGAGTCATGTCAATCTCCCACCACCCTATAAAGATGCACAGTGATATCGGAACATTTTTTAGGCATCCACTCCATGGAGGATGAGTGTCTGTCTGCCCTGCCACCCTGTGCTGGTCTGGGGGGGGGGTGATTGCTGTGTCCACCACCCCCCCTGCCATGTGTATAGTGTAGCACTGTAGCTGACCTGATTGGGGGGGTCGCACAATGCAGATACGTGCAATTTACAGTTTGCACAGTGCAGATATATGTTATTTACAGGGTGCAGAATGCAGATTTGTGCTATTTACAGGGTGCAGAATGCAGATATGTGCTATTTACAAGGTGCAGAATGCAGATATGTGCGTTTCACAAGGTGCAGAACGCAGATATGTGCATTTTACAGGGTGCAGAATGCAGATATGTGCGTTTTACAGGGTGAAGAATGCAGATATGTGCGTTTCACAAGGTGCAGAACGCAGATATGTGCATTTTACAGGGTGCAGAATGCAGATATGTGCGTTTTACAGGGTGAAGAATGCAGATATGTTCTATTTACAGGTTGCAGAATGCTGATATGTGCTATTTATATGTTGCAGAACGCAGATATGTGCGATTTACAGGGTGCAGAATGCAGATATGTGCGTTTTACAGGGTGAAGAATGCAGATATGTGCGTTTTACAGGGTGAAGAATGCAGATATGTTCTATTTACAGGTTGCAGAATGCTGATATGTGCTATTTATATGTTGCAGAACGCAGATATGTGCGATTTACAGGGTGCAGAATGCAGATATGTGCATTTTACAGGGTGCAGAATGCAGATATGTGCATTTCACAAGGTGCAGAATGCAGATATGTGCATTTTACAGGGTGCAGAATGCAGATATGTGCGTTTTACAGGGTGCAGAATGCAGATATGTGCGTTTTCCAGGGTGCAGAATGCAGATATGTGCGTTTCACAAGGTGCAGAATGCAGATATGTGCGTTTTCCAGGGTGCAGAATGCAGATATGTTCTATTTACAGGTTGAAGAATGCTGATATGTGCTATTTATATGTTGCAGAACGCAGATATGTGCGTTTTACAGGGTGCAGAATGCAGATATGTTCTATTTACAGGTTGCAGAATGCTGATATGTGCTATTTATATGTTGCAGAACGCAGATATGTGCGATTTACAGGGTGCAGAATGCAGATATGTGCGTTTTACAGGGTGCAGAATGCAGATATGTTCTATTTACAAGGTGCAGAATGCAGATATGTGCGTTTTACAAGGTGCAGAATGCAGATATGTGCGTTTTGCAGAATGCAGATATGTGCGTTTTACAGGGTGCAGAATGCAGATATGTGCGATTTACAGGGTGCAGAATGTAGATATGTTCGATTTACAGGGTGCAGAATGCAGATATGTGCGTTTTACAAGGTGCAGAATGCAGATATGTGTGATTTACAAGGTGCAGAATACAGATCTGTGCGTTTTACAGGGTGCAGAATGCAGATATGTGCGTTTTGCAGAATGCAGATATGTGCGTTTTTCAGGGTGCAGAATGCAGATATGCGCTATTTACAGGGTGCAGAATGCAGATATGTGCTATTTACAGGGTGCAGAATGCAGATATGTGCATTTTATGGGGTGCAGAATGCAGATATGTGCGTTTTACGGGGTGCAGAATGCAGATATGTGCGTTTTGCAGAATGCAGACATGTGCGTTTTTCAGGGTGCAGAATGCAGATATGCGCTATTTACAGGGTGCAGAATGCTGATATGTGCGATTTACAGGGTGCAGAATGCAGATATGTGCGATTTACAAGGTGCAGAATGCAGATATGTGCTATTTACAGGGTGCAGAATGCAGATATGTGCGTTTTACAGGGTGCAGAATGCAGATATGTGCGTTTTACAGGGTGCAGAATGCAGATATGTGCATTTTACAGGGTGCAGAATGCAGATCTGTGCGTTTTGCAGAATGCAGATATGTGCGTTTTATAGGGTGAAGAATGCAGATATGTGCGTTTTACAGGGTGAAGAATGCAGATATGTTCTATTTACAGGTTGCAGAATGCTGATATGTGCTATTTATATGTTGCAGAACGCAGATATGTGCGTGGGTGGATTCTATAAGGGGTGTCGCTTATGAGAAGTGGGAGGGGCCAAACGTGGAGGGGCGGGGTCTTGCGCCCCCCCATCCTAAAACTTCATCAGCCGCCACTGCCCCTAATACTTTTCTGAGCCCCTCTTGATCCACAAGAACCTTGGCTCCTCGGGGACTTGCATTCCTGATTGGCTTTTGGCAGAAGCAGAAGCTACTGACTCCCGTTGCTGTCAATCACAGCCAGTGAGCCAATCAGAAAATGGAGGAGGTGGGTCCGAGCTGTGGCTCCATGTGTAAATGGACACACATAGCTGCGGCTCAGGAATGCGCCTGCTTGGGTGCCCCCACAGCAAGCTACTTGCTGTGGGGGCACCTGGTAGGAAGTAGGGGCCAGGAGCGCTGATGTGGGACCCAAGAAGAGGAAGTTCTGGGCTGCTCTGTGCGAAGCCACTGCACAGAGCAGGCAAGGATAACATGTTTGTTATTTTAATGTAACGCAAGGGTTTAGTAACACTTTAAGCTCTAAATAGTTGGAGAAAATATGATTTTTACTCTGGAGTAACGGTATTTGCACATTGCTCATTGCCTCACGAAATATGCCGTTTGTGTTCCTCATTTATTCAGCTGTTTTCCATTTTTTTGCACATATCTCGAGTCAGCAGATTCGGTTGTTTTTATGTCAGCAGAGCAATTTGAATTAGATGGTGCTTTAGCCAAAAATCATATTACAGATTGCTCTACTGTACAAAAATAGTACTTAAGCAGATATTCTTTATTTTCATGGCTAATTAAGTTGCTATTTTATATGATTTAAAGCAGCTTACGAGAAAATCTCAGTTCAATCAATTCCTCTTTAACATAAATTACAGTGAATTATGTTGATTTTTGTCCTCTCTCGCATAAAGAAGGATGTGTGCAAAAATACATTGAAACCAAACTTTTCTGCAATGCGTTAACTAGGATTATGTTCTTTTTTGCTGAGACAGTATAATGGGACATCAACCAATAGTTATTTTATTATTTTGGCACTGGCTGTGAATCAGTTCATTGTCTTTTGTAATTTTTTTCTGCTCTGTGGATTTCTTGTAACAATTTGACTCTATTTTGAAGAAAAAAAGTCTCTATGAAGCTAAATATTATTTATGTTTCAAACACGAACTGTATTTCATTTTGCAATAATGAACTCATTTTAAAGTAAATAAAATACTGGGGTTACACACTTCTTACTTTGAAAATGCTCCAAGGATAATGAACAAAAATTATTTTTTTAATATCAATTTATTGTCACATAAAATATTTGCATGTCTGCCATAAATGTATCATTAGATGTATATTTCTGTTGCAGTTAATTGAAAAGCTCTAATTATACCTTAACGATTGTGGATTATGGTTTTGTTTGTTTATTTGACTTTAAAAATAAACTGATACTGCTCTTGAGGAAGTCTGGAAGTGACCTAACAGGTAGGGTGGAGTCAGAGACTTCATCAAGAGTTGGTGGTTGCTACTAGTTTGTACAAAGTTCCATAAGGCCTCGTTATGGCCTATATATTCAGTGGCAAACTTTATTCTTGCTCTAAAGTTAACTGAACACCTAACAATTAAAATTTGAGACTCTTGGAGACTTCTTTAAGAATTAAACGGTCAGTTTTTGAGTTGAATTTGCAGATTTTGGAATCTTGAACGCTTATACATAATTTTCAAATACTTTTGTATTTTTAAATCCCTTGCCAGACACACAGGCAACCACAACTTTCTTTCTGAGGGCCTTAGGGAGCTCTTTTGAGCTTGGCATGATGACATCACACATGTCAATAGCAAAAAGAACACCAGACGCTAGATATCTGAGGTTTAGCTACAATATGTTCCAACTGTATACTCCCTAAGGAGGTTCTAATCATTGGCACCTTATCTGGAAAGCTGGATTCTAATTTCATGGATTTAATGTAGCAGTAAATGTAGTTATGTTGTTAATTAAGATCATGAAAATGAATACACCATTCTCAATTTTGTCATTTGTTAATGTATTTACCTTTATCTGTAGGCACTATTTAAATCAAGATCTAAAGTTTGCCTGTTCAGATATGTTGAAAAAAAATCAATAATTCCATAGGGTACTCTTTCATTTGACTGTATTTCACATCACTCTTTCACATTTCCAGTGGTAGGCCCTTTAAGCCAATAAAACGTAAAGTACTCTAAATCTTTTATTACTGTCTGTAAAAGTGTCCAAAAATGTTGTCACGGGAATAGAATTAGAGGGGAAATCTTCCAATTCTAGAGACAACTGTCTAAAGCCCTGTACACACGATCGGTTTGACTGATGAAAACCGTCCGATGGATGGTTTTCATCAGACCAACCGATCGTGTATGGGACCCATCGGTCTTTTTTCCATCGGTTTTAAAAAATAGAACATGTTTTAAATTTTTCCGATGGATAAAAAACTGATCGAAAACTCAGATCGTTTATGGGCAAGTCCATCGGATCAAAAACCCACGCATGCTCAGAATCAAGTCGACGCATGCTCAGAAGCATTAAACTTCATTTTTCTCGGCTCATCGGAGTGTTTTACGTCACCGCGTTTGGAACGGTCGGTTTTTTGACTGATGGTGTGTGGGCAAGACTGATGAAAAACAGTTTCATCGGATTTCCGATGGACAAATCCATCGGACGAAAATCCATAGGTTATCCGATCGTGTGTACAGGGCTAAATAGTAAGCTTTTTTTTTATTTTGAGAGATCAACCTACTTCTTGCTGTGTTACTGGGACAAGAAGTAAAAGTAAGTCTCACCAATAGGACACAGGGGTATTGTCTATCCTCCACTTTGGCCAAAAGTTTAAATAAAAATGGAATTAGGTACCTTGGTACCCTTTAAAGTATGCCTTAAGCCAAAACTTGTTTCCTTTAGTTTGATCAGATTTCACTTCCAACGGGAAGTATGAAGAAATCTCTTCAAAGTGAAGGAAAATCCCCTCTTAGGCAGTTTTCACTGGAGCAGGTGTCCACATTCGAAGAGTTTCCCTCTATTTCTTCTCTGGTAACAAATGTAAAATTGTAACTCCCACCCATTCATTATTTAAAAAGATAACTCTTCCAAAGCTCAATTACATGACCCTACATGACGCCTCTTCTGGACTATTTTTTGCCCCTCATAATTTCACACCACCGGATCTTGCGAGGACTTCACTGATGAACAGTCAATGAAAAGATGTAGGGAACTCTGCAGTCCAGATGAAATATAAAAATTGTCCTACTCTATCCAATTTGACTGATATTAGGTTTTAATTACACCAAGTTTGTTTAAAAATCTTGGGTGGTCGTACTCAGTAAAGGAGATGGAGGATTGTAATGTCAATGTCTATGCTGAAGCATTCTTTCTGTTTCACTAAAGGCACATTTTTATACGAAGCAACAAGGAGAGTGTAACACCAAGCAAGCTCTGCCTTTTGACACCTGTGTCATAAGGCCATTAGGAAGAGCTTTTTTTCTCAGAGAATAGGTGCAGGTACACCCCCTTTCTGAGTCAACCCCTGTTTCTGACCCCTACTAACCTCCGAGCCATATTCCTTGGTTCCACCTCCCAGTATTTCCCCTTTTAGAGAATACCAAACCAAGTATCATTTTGTGGTGCTAATTAATTTGTATGGCATGTATTAATGATAAAAAGAAATGCAGTAAAATAGATCCCCTGCAGCCAGCAATGATAGATCCCCCTGAAACAATATATCTCCCAGAGGCCACCATCGGTAGACCCCTTCCTCAACAGTAGATCCCTCCCAGCAGAAATTGACCTCTTAGCAACATCAGACCCTTTCCCCCCAGCAACAATAGCTCAACCACTGGCAACAATAGATCCCTCACCAGCAACATAGACCCCCTGCAACAATAGATCCCCACACAAAATATATCCCCAGCAGCCAGCATTAAAAGACCGTCTAGCACACCCTAGCAACCCTTGGCATTACATACAATCAGTGCTGGAATTGCGTTATCCTGTGTTCCCGCAAAAAAACAGTCCTGCCTTTAGGTAACACATCTCTTTCGCTTTTATTGATTTTTATATATTTCAGTGGTGTTCAGGATGTGCTAAAGTTCACTTGCGCAGTAATATGTGCTTTTTAATGGATTTGCATCTCTTTACAGTATGGATTTACCTTTAGTATGGATTATCAGCAATCCAGTAACAATTAAGTATACAATAAAATACAGTTTGGACTGCTCTGGTTTATCTGTTACAGCAGAATTACTACTGCTAGCAGACAGCAATTACTGTTAAATCTCCTTAAATAGATTTGGTTAAGGCTGGCAGGTTAAAATCCGTGGGATATAGTATATTCTGACAAGCTTCCCAACACAATGATTAAGGGGATAATTACATTGGCAAAACAAAGTCCTGTAAGTACACAGTCACTTAATGTATGTAGGGGCCAAATCCAAGTTAAAGCCATTCAGAGAACAGATTTAGTCATTCAGAGAATAGATTTAATAGAATTATGCAAAAATAATGACTATTACATATTATTTCTCTGTTTATGCACATCTAGATTTAACAGCTATGTATATTAGAATACTGTACCTTCCATTCTAATGTCTCCTTAAAGCAGAACTTCAGTAATTTCTTTATCTTTCCATCTATTAAATCTTCTGCCCTTTTTTCTGCAAGTAAATACCTTATACAGCCTACTTCCTGTTTCTTGTCTGGAAAAAAGCCTAGGCTTATGACATCATGCACAGCTCTCTCTCACTCTTGTAAAAGTTTGCCAGGAAGGGAGGGGGATGAGTTATACAAGGGCCAATGAGAGCTTCAGAGCTGGAGGTGTGCCTCTGTGTGTCTGTGTAAACCCAGGAAGTGAATAGGCAGCAGCTTCAGTTGCCCACAGTTAAAATGGATTCCGCCAGACTTAGTAAAGGAAGATTTCTGCAGCATATTTGGCAAGTACAGAGTCACAGTATAAATAAAATAATATGCATACCTCCCAACTTTTTGAGATGGGAATGAGGGACACCTATCAGCAAAAGTATGCAGGCTTAAGACACACCCCTGGCCACACACCCTTAAAGGAGAATTGTACAAAAAAATAAGATTGGTTAAACCCACAAATGCTTTTTTTACCACTACTATTCCTTTATATTGGCTTTTGGAATTTACAAATGCAGCAATTTAGAAATCAGATGAAAGGTTTAGTGCTGGAAAACACTTTTTGATAGATAAAAAGTACATTTTATATACATCTATATAGATCAGACCAAAATGAGGGACAAATGAGGAGGAATGAGGGACAGAGGGCCATTGCTCCAAATCAGGGACAGTCCCTCGAAAACAGGGACAATTGGGAGCTATGTAATATGCAAAGTAATTGGAGGGAGGTTTCAGAATGGCAAAGATGTTTTTATTACAAATTATGTGAGCAGACTGCAGTTCCTCTTTAACCACTTCAATACAGGGCATTTTCACCCCCTTCTTGCCCAGGCCAATTTTCAGTTTTCAGCGCTGTCGCACTTTGAATGACAATTGCACAGTCATGCAACACTGTACCCAAATGAAATTAATTTTTTTCCCTGCAAATAGAGCTTTCTGTTGGTGGTATTTGATCACCGCTGCGGTTTTTATTACTTGCGCTATAAACAAAAGAAACAAGTTTGAAAAAAACACAATGGGGCTGATTTACGAAACGTTTGCGCCATGAGTATCGGCGCATCTGCGCGCGCAACGGCTGTTTTGGTATTTACAAAACATTAGCGCCGGTAACGCAGTGCTATTTCCCATTTACTATACTGTTCTCGGCGGACGGGAGGAGGCGCTCAGTGCGCCACTATGGACCTGGCGCACGGCATCTTAAAATCGAAATATAAAGAAGCTGGAAGTGCCAATATAATGGGGGTGACATGGGGTGATGTGAGGAAGTATAGTGACACTTGCCCAAGTAACAAACATGCCCAAAATAGAGTGAGAAAGTAACTTTTTCAGAACCAGCCCGCTGCACCGGCAATTACGTTTAGAACTGCGGGAGTTTTTTTTTAGCTCAGCACGGGAATTTTACTTATTCAAACGCGCCAAGACACTGCGCCGGCAAAATCTTAGTAAATGTCAAGTCACATAACTCAATTTGCATAAGTTGAACAGGCGCAGCTCTGAACTTGCCAGTGCGCCAGCAAAATGACATTTCTAAAGGAAAAAAAAGGCATTTAAAAGCACCCGCGGCTATAATGAATTGTAGGCTCCCGGCAATATAGAGAAAACTCATTGAAAGTCTTTGATAAAAACAAAAAAAAAAGCGTGGGGTCCACCCAAATTCCATTACTAGGCCCTTCAGGTCTGGAATGGATATTAAGGGGAACTCTGCCACAAATTAAAAGAAAAAATGCGTGCGGTTCCCCCAAATATCCATACCAGGCCCTTCAGATCTGGAATGGATTTTAAGGGGAACTCCAACCCAAATTTAAAAAAAAATGGTGTGGAGTCCCCCCAAAAATCCACACCAGACCCTTATTCACGAAGAAAGTGTCAAAAATGTAAAAAATTACAATAGCCAGTTTTTGACAATTCCTTTATTAATGTCTTCTCCTTTCTTCCATCTTCTTCTTCCATCTTCTTCCATCTTCTTCTTTTCTCCATTCGGGTTTCTTTCTCTTCATCTTTATCTTCATCTTCATCTTCCTCTTCCTCTTCATCTTCATCTTCCTCTTCATCTTCATCTTCAACTTCCTTCTTCCTTCGGTGTTCTCGTCCACATCTTGCTCCGGCTTCTTCTTCCCTTCTTCTTTCTTTGGCCGCTCCGTTTGAATTTGAGGTTCCCGCTGTGTGATGCTTCATTTCTTCAGTTCTCCTCTTGGTCCGCTGCCACCCGGTGACCCCGCCCCCCTCTGACACCACGGGGAAAGTCCCCGTGAAATCCATGTGCGTCAGAGGGGGGCGGGTCACCGGGTGGAGGAGAACCAAGAGGAGAACTGAAGAGATTAAGCGTCACACAGCTGGAACCTCGAATTCAAACGGAGCGGCCGAAGAAAGAAGAAGGGAAGAAGAAGCCGGAGCAAGATGTGGACGAGAACACCGAAGGAAGAAGGAAGATGAAGAATGAAGAGGAAGATGAAGAACAAGATGGAGGAAGAAACCCGAATGGAGAAAAGAAGAAGCTGGAAGAAGAAGGTGGAAGAAGAAGATGGAAGAAAAGAGAAGACATTAATAAAGGGATTGTCAAAAACCGGCTATTGTCATTTTTTAAATTTTTGACACTTTCTTTGTGAAATGGTAGGGGTACATTTGTACCTAATTACCATTTCGCACAGGGGGGGTGGGGCGGGATCTGGGGGTCCCCTTTGTTAAAGGGGTCTTCCAGATTCCATTAAGCCCCGCGCCCGCAGACCCCCACAACCACCGGGCAAGGGTTGTGGGGATGAGGCCCTTGTCCCCATCAACATGGGGACATCCTCCCCATGTTGAGGGCATGTGGCCTGGTACGGTTCAGGAGGGAGGGGGGCCGCTCTCTCGTCCCCCCCTCTTTTCCTGTGGCCTGCCAGGTTGCGTGCTTGGATAAGGGTCTGGTGTGTATTTTTGGGGGGACTCCACGCCATTTTTTTTTTAAATTTGGGGTGGCGTTCCCCTTAAAATCCATACCTGATCTGAAGGTATGGATATTTGGGGGAACCGCACACATTTTTTTAAAAATTTGCGGCAGGGTTCCCCTTAATATCCATTCCAGACCTGAAGGGAATGGAATTTGGGGGACCCCCACGCATTTTTTTTTTTCAAAGACTTTCAATTACTTTTATCTGTATTGACGGGAACCAGCAATTCATTATAGCCGCGAGTACTTTTTAAAGACTATTATTTTAGAAATGTCATTTTGCTCTTGAACTGTTATAAACATGGAAAACATGCGCTACTTTACAGGCATACTATAGACACCCTCCAGGTATGATATTTAGGGCCAGTTCACACCGGATGCAGTGCAGTGCATTTTTTTGATGCATGAAAAACGCAAAGAAAGTTGATCACATTAATGCCAATGGCATAGTTCACACCACTGCAGTCCGTTCCAGTGCGTTTCATAAAGAAACTAAAAATTGGTCATGCTGCATTTTTTAGGTACAGAACTGTACTGGACCGCAGTAAAATACATCAAAAACGCAACGGAACATACCAAAAACGCACTGGAATGCACCGGAACGCACCTAAATGCAAAAAAGACGCACTGCAACACACTTGTCCTAAGTGAAAAGAGGGGGAAAAAACACTGGACTGCATCAAAAACGCACTGGAACATGTCAAAAATGCGCATTCAGAAAAGCACCTGGAACGCATCCAGACTGCGTTTCTATGGTGTGAACTAGGGCCAGTTCACACCATAAAAACGCAATCCGGATGCGTTCCAGGTGCTTTTTTGCATGCACGTTTTTGATGCAGTCCAGTGCATTTTTGGTACGTTTTTGATGCAGTCCAGTGCTTTTTTTTCACCCCTCTTTTTTATTAACCATAGATAAGGACAAGTGTGTTCCAGTGCATTTTTGGTGCATTTAGGTGTGTTCCTGTGCGTTCCAGTGCGTTTATGATGCGTTTTGCTGCGTTCCAGTACAGTCCAGTGCAGGTAAAATGCATCATGTTCTACTTTTTTGTGGAACTGGAACGCACTGGAACAAACACTGCCATTTAGAACCATATAACCAACTTTCCATGCATTTTTGATGCATAAAAAATGCAATGGACTGCATGTGGTGTGAAATGGCCCTTAAGCAATTTGGCATATTTAAAGGGCACTTCTCCTTGTTTTGTTTTTGGTGTTGTCCAAATTGGTGACATTGATATATGTCCCTTAGGGTGGGACCTGGGCCCCCATTTTAAGGCCAATAACTAGAAGATAAGTCAGCCAAGTGGGGACTAGCAAAATTAAAAAGTCAGTTCCCATAGACTGCAATGGTATTTGTTGGTAGGGGGGGGGGGTGATTGTCCCATCTCAAATTTTGTAGCATGCTGGATTATGTGCTTAATTTTGGACGGGGGGGGGGGGGGGGTATTTTCTGCTAGCTGCAATTGTGTTGTTCTGACTGAGCATGCCCAGGCAGTTAGATTTTTTTGTGGTGATTTTTGTGTGTGAACAGCACCTGGATATTTCTGGGCATGCTCAGAGAGTGTTTTTATGGGTTAGTAATTGAAGGACATCCTTAACAGGTGTACCCACTTTGAAGTTCAGTCTCTACATTGGGTGAACTTGCATTTTGGGTGTTTCATGGACTGTGCATGTGTTTTCAATTGCCTCATTAGCACACAAACATATGTTATATAAAGCTCGCAGATAGCATCCTCTCCCTTGCCCTGAAAAGAGGCAAGTGTGTGTGTGCGCGTGTGTCTGGCAAAAAGTACATTTTGGTGTCCTTATTGAGTTTGTAACACATGTATTTTATTTGTTATGTCTTTGCAAAACAGGTGTTTCTTTTCATTTTGTGGATTGTCTTTTCTTTTTCGTACATCACGGGACACAGAGCGACATAGTCATTACTAATGGGTTATATAGTTACCGTCAGGTGCTGGCACTGGCAACTTCCAAAACCGGAAGTACCCTCCCCTATATAAGCCCCTCCCATCCGGGAGCACCTCAGTTTTTTGCCAGTGTCTAAGGTGTTGGCCAAGAAGAAACATGTGTTTTTCACTGAGCTTGCGTACAGGTTCTTTTGGGCCTCAGTAAGCTATTCCGGATCCGACC
The DNA here is from genome assembly GCA_029206835.1 of Rana muscosa. Taxonomy (NCBI): domain Eukaryota; kingdom Metazoa; phylum Chordata; class Amphibia; order Anura; family Ranidae; genus Rana; species Rana muscosa. The sequence goes on from CM055116.1 coordinate 1,130,532,136, forward strand.
AAAAAAGCTTCATAGCTAAACGGTCGGTACCCGGGCCTTGCAGAGAAGAGCAAGGTTCTGCCTGTAATGCTTCTCTTAGGAGAGCTGGACCCTGGGATCCAGAGCTCTGGTCATACCCACGACCAAGATGTTTTCTGTGCAGGGTGCTATACAGGTCCAGGGGAGTGGAATCCTTGGGAACCCGGTCCCTGAAGGTTTGATTACAATGCCTGCCGTGATAGGTGAAGTTTGGGCTTTTGTGGACCAAACAAAGTCCTGCGGCGGGGAACAGGTAAGTGGGGGCCCCCAGGAACTTGGTTCTATTGGGGGACCCCCAAGCCTAATTTGTCTTTCTGTCTGTTACCTAACGGTATTCCCGCTAATATCTGTGCATGCCTGTAACTACTAAAAAAAATGTAATAATTTTTAATGGTGGTCAAGAAAAAAAAAAAAAAAAAAGGAATGTTTTTTTATATATGTTTAGTATATTAAACTGCGGTACCTGTGTTTGTCCACTAGAGGCCGCTGTGGAATGTTTTTCTTGTCATATGGACTAGTTTCTTCTCAGAGAACAAAGTCCAGGCAGCTGGTGAGTTCTCCTACAGGAAACTGTTTCCTCTGCCATGTTGCAGTGTTCGTCTATCCCCCGGCCTGCGGCAAAGGGGGCCCTGGCTCCTGTCCCTGGTTTCCATGTTTGAAAATTAGCGCCGAGGCGCACGTGGCCGCGCGCGTGCGCGTGCACGCGCCTCTATATATAGAGGTGGCCGGAAAAAGGGGCGGGGCCTGGGGGATGACGCTCTGTGCGCGCCGCAGCGCTTCTGCGCATGTGCGGGCGTCCCAGCAGGTTTTTAAAAAGCCACATTATTGCAGTAAGCTGGCTATGAAGTACAGAGACAGAGCTGGCAACATTTAAAGGCATACAGCAAGCGGTTGATACAGGCATCCCCTAGAAAGGCACATTAGTAGACACCAACTGTTATATAGCAGCAATTGTGCTAGACTATTCTCAGTAAAAGTGGTGTATTACGGCTGGAATACCTCAGCTTTAGGCTTAGGAATATGCCGTCCAGTAGCTCCGGAACTGAATCTTCCAGGAAGCGAAGGGGGTCTCATCGGGCTCTGAGGATCTTGGGCATACTCCTGCTGCACCAGTCTCCCCTGAAGTTCAGAGGTAAGTGACCGTAGAGACCCCGCAGGGGTACTTGGTACTGTGGCTGTCCTCAGTCACCTGCTCCTGTGTATGTAACAGAGGAGGTTTTTTCCTCAGCTCTGGGAGGATTAGAGAGAGATTGTCAAAATTTATCGCTGCCTCCCTGTCAGGGAAAGCACGCCCGATCTCCGTCTCCTCCTTCAGAGTGCCTGTTAGCAGAGCAACAGTCCCATACAGGGATCGACCTGCCTGAAGGGGATCAGGATAAGGTTGATTCTGTTATAGAGGAATCAACAGTGGGGGAACCTTTTCTCAGCATCTCAAGCTGAAAGATTATGGGTTCAGTCTCTGACTAACATGGTCCGATCAGCATTTAAAAATGCACCTTGCGGAACCATCAACCACTACTGTATCCTCGTTGGGGTCGCTAGAAGCCCCCAGACTGTTTGTTCTTTTCCACTTCACCCTTTACTGAAAGGGCTCATTTACCAGGATTGGGAACGTCCTGAGAAAATATTTATTCCCCCAAGAGATTTCCGGTGGTCTATCCCATGGAGGATAAGTTCATCAGAAAAAAAAAAAAAAAAAATGGAAGGTCCCTACAGTGGACGCAGCCATCTCTTGTATGTATAAATCACTGACATGTCCAGTGGATAATGTCCAAATGTTCAAGAACCCAATAGATAAAAGATTGGAGTCCTTATGAAAATCTGCTTGGTGATACAACCAGCAGTAGCAGCTATTGGGGTCTGCTAAGCAGTGAAGGATCAGTTGAAACAGGTCTTGAGGGACTTGACAGATCAGCAGGCTTTGCCCTAGCTGATCTACCTAGAGCCTTAGGCTTTGCGGTTGACGCCATAGAGGATTCAGTCCATCAGGCCTCCCGCCTTACGCTGTCTATAGTACATATGCGTAGGCTCCTATGGCTCAAAAACTGGTCTGCTGAAGCTCCCTGTAAAGAATGGCTGGTTAGCGTCCCATTTCATGGTGAACGCTTATTCAGGGAAAACCTGGACAAATATATCCAGAAAATTTCCAGCGGTAAAAATACGCTCTTGCCGGTTAAAAGCAGAGTTAGAGGTCCCTCTTTAAGAGGCCTGCTTCTCCAGTCCCTGGGGCATCGGCTGTGTAACAGTTCCGACGGCCTCCTCGGTTAAATCCCGGGGGTAAAAAACAGGGACAGTAGCAGGGTAATGAGAAACCCTGGGTCAGGGGAGGTACAAAACCTCCCCCAAAGTTAAATTCATTGAAGCCCCCACTCAGTCGGGTGGGGGGAGGACTCCAGTTGTTCGCAAGAGACCTGGCGGGACACGATCAAGACAGATAGGTGCTCTCCACAGTAGGTTTGGGATACAGTTTGGAGTTAAAAGACTCCCCTCCTTCCCATTTTGAGGTCAAACGTGCCAAGGGATCCCCGGAAGAGAGAGTCCCTCCTGTTGGCACTAGAACAACTATTGCTCCAAGGAGTAATTATGGAGGTTCCCCTGGAAGAATGAGGGTTCGGGTTTTACTCAAACCTCTTTACAGTCCCGAAGCAAACGCGGACGGGAGGCCCATATTAATTCTAAAAAGGGCTATACAAATTCCTGTATATCAGGACTTTCCGATGGAGTCGATCCGATCGGTGGCCACTGCCCTACAAGGGGAGGATTGGTTAGCCACGATCGACATCAAAAATGCTTATTTGCACATTCCCATCTTTCCAGTCCACCAAAAATTTCTACGCTTTGCAGTAGAAGGGCGCCATTTTCAGTTCAGAGCCTTACCCTTCGGTTTGGCCACAGCACCAAGAGTGTTCACAAAAATTCTGGCCCTTTATTGGCCAATCTAAGAACACAAGGTGTAATGATAATGGCATATCTGGATGACTTGTTGCTGATAGACCACTCAGTGAAAAAACTAGACGTGGTCGTTCACAAGACGATCAAGTATCTGGAATCTCACGGTTGGATTATCAACCGAGACAAGTCAGCCCTAAAAACCAGTCAAAAGTCTGGAATACTTGGGGCTAAGGTTGGATTCAGGCCAGAGAAAAATATTCTTGCCTCGAGGAAAGGTGTTGTCTTTGAAAGATTTGATCCACTTAGTGGGTACAAAAAAGACAGCCGTCCATACGCCTGTATATGAGGCTGCTGGGAAAAATGGTGGCATCATTCGAAGCAGTACCCTACGGTCAATTCCATTCAAGGAATTTGCAAGGGGCCATACTGTCAGCCTGGAACAAAAAAAGTTCAGGCCCTAGACTTACAATGTCCTTGTCCCCTTCCGTTCGCAAGAGCCTCCGTTGGTGGTTGGTTCCCCAGAATCTGGAAAAAAGGAAATCCTTCAGTCCGGTTTCTTGGAAGGTGGTCACTACAGATGCCAGCCTTATAGGCTGGGGAGCAGTACTGGAGCAATAGTCTCTCCAGGGCAGATGGTCGGATGCAGAAAAGGCCCTGCCCATCAATCTCTTAGAGATACGAGCAGCCCGGTATGCCCTAGTAGCATGGACATCCAAACTCCAAGGGTCCCCTGTCAGATTTCAATCAGACAATGCCACAGCAGTGGCATATATCAATCATCAGGGGGGCACCAGGAGTCGTGCAGCCCAGAGGGAAGTAAATTACATCCTGAAATGGGCAGAAGAATATGTCCCAGCCATATCTGCGGTATTCATTCCAGGAGTGGAGAATTGGAAGGCGGACTTTCTAAGTCGCCAGCAATTAGGCCCAGAGGAAGGGTCCCTTCACCCCGAGGTTTTCTGGACAATATGTCAGCGGTGGGGAACATCGGATGTAGATCTTCTAGCATCCAGATTCAACGCAAAGGGGGACAGGGTTGTCTCTCGGACAAGGGATCCCCTAGCTTGCGGCTCGGATGCCCTAGTGTTCCCTTGGGATCAGTTCAAGCTGATATATGCATTCACACCGCCAATGGTTACCTCGATTACTCCGCAGAATCAGGGTAGAAAAGAAACCAGTGATTCCGGTGGCTCCAGCGTGGCCCCGAAGAGCGTGGTACGCGGAGATTGTAAAATCTCAGTGGGGAGTCCTTGGACTCTCCCACGTCGTCCGGCTTTCGCAAGGACCGATGTGCCACCCTTCCTTACCAGCCCTAGGTTTGACGGCCTGGCTATTGAAGCCCACATTCTAAAAAAGAGAGGGCTCTCTAATGCTGTGGTATCTACCATGATCAATGCCAGGAAGCCGGTATCCAGGCAGATCTACTATAGAATCTGGAAGGCGTACATCGCGTGGTGTGAGGCCAAGAAATGGCATCCACATAAGTACGTAATAGGTAGGATTCTGGACTTCCTACAGTGGGCTGTAGATAGGAAGCTTGCCTTGAGTACTATCAAGGGTCAGATTTCGGCCTTGTCAATATTTTTTCAAAGGCCCTTGGCTTCGCATTCACTAGTCAAAGCCTTTATACAAGGAGTGATGCGTATTAGTCCTCCGGTTAATATTCCCATATGTCCATGGGATCTAAACTTGGTTCTGTCGGTTCTACAGAAACAACCACTTGAACCATTACAGCATATTTCCTTGGTGCTTCTCACCAGGAAATTGATTTTTCTAGTAGCCATTTGTTCGGCTAAAAGAGTATCGGAATTAGCAGCTATGTCCTGTAGGGAGCCATATCTGGTTATCCATAAGGACAGAGTAGTGTTACGTCCTCATCCAGCCTTTCTTCCTAAGGTGGTATCGAGGTTTCATTTGAACCAAGATGTGGTTCTTCCTTCTTTTTTCCCCAAACCTACTTCGGTGGAGGAAAAGTTATTGCATTCTTTGGATGTAGTAAGAGCAGTTAAAGCTTATCTAAAAGCCACTGCTCAGATTCGCAGAACGGATACTTTGTTTATTCTGCCGGAAGGCCCCAGAAAGGGTCAGGCAGCGTCAAAATCTACTTTAGCCAAGTGGATTCGACAGGTCATTATGCAAGCTTATGGCTTGAGAAGGAGACCGCCTCCGTTCAAAGTTAGAGCGCACTCCACGAGAGCAGTTGGAACTTCATGGGCAGTGCATCACCAGGCCTCCCTGGCTCAAATCTGTAAGGCCGCAACGTGGTCTTCAGTTCACACGTTTACTAGGTTCTACCAGGTGGACGTTAGAAGTCAGGAGGATGTCGCCTTTGGGCGCAGTGTGTTGCAGGCCGCAAAAGATCCTCATGTCTGATAGCGCTCAGCTTATATATGGTGTATCCCCCCCCTCATTTGGCATTGCTTTAGGACATCCCATTAGTAATGACTATGTCGCTCTGTGTCCCGTGATGTACGAAAAAGAAAATAGGATTTTTATAACAGCTTACCTGTAAAATCCTTTTCTTGGAGTACATCACGGGACACAGAGCTCCCACCCCTCTTTTGGGGACACTTATTGCTTTGCTACAAAACTGAGGTGCTCCCGGATGGGAGGGGCTTATATAGGGGAGGGTACTTCCGGTTTTGGAAGTTGCCAGTGCCAGCACCTGACGGTAACTATATAACCCATTAGTAATGACTATGTCGCTCTGTGTCCCGTGATGTACTCCAAGAAAAGGATTTTACAGGTAAGCTGTTATAAAAATCCTATTTTTTTGTGTGGGGGGATTGTTCCCCTGAAATAATTTTGATGTTGTTAATGTGTGTCGTTTGTTCACTTTGATTTAATTGTCTGTGCTGCATTATTTTGCCAAATCTTTCTCAAGATGCTGTGAGTCTGTAACTGCTTCAATTTGACCCTGTTTTTTATTTTGGCTTCACTTTGTTTTGTTGACCAATAAAATTTGATGCAAAGTTTTGAGGTTTGTTTTGTGTTTTCTTTGCAACAAATGTGACAGCTGATTGGCATGTCAAAACAAAACAGGTGTGATTTGTCTACCCTGGTGCCTTCATGCTAGCATATGCATGTATTGTGTGCTGCCATGGATAATCACCAGGAAATGAAAAATACAGAGCGGTAAGTATTAAATTTTCCTTTTTACTGCAGTGGTTCTCAGCCTCAGTCCTCAAGTACCCCCAACAGGACAAGTTTTGTGAATTTATCTTATCGAGAATTGCTGTCCAAAATTCAAAACCATTAACTGTGATTTAAAGCACATGTGCAAGATGAAGGAAAACCTGCAAACATGGCCTGTTGGAGGTACTTGAGAAGCACTGATTTAGAGCACTGCACTTAAAAATAGCTCAAGGCAATCCGATTGTAATTGTGGGCATTTTGAGAGAAACAAAGTAAGTGTTAGAACCCCTGCATGTTTTTTTTTTTGGTTGGGCTTTGTGTCCCCTTTTAGTAAAATTGGCTTCACTTCCTGTCACATAGCTAAACAGGAAGTGAAGGTAAAACCCTACCAATGTCTTTTCTTGGGGACACACAGATCAATCTAACTAGTGTCCCCATTAAGCAAATTGCACTCTAGCACTTTGTTGTGTACACCCCAAATCATTGGGTAGTTTGGGGTTTAGTAAAGACAAATCCACTCTGCAGTAAAGGGGTAGCTGCTGAAAATCTGAGGGATCACTGGTGATTGTAACATCCAATCATGTAAAAGCAAAGATGGTGTTTTTTGTTTGCTTGCATGTCCCCCTCGGATATCCAGCAAGTGCACTTGTAGTGCAAAGTAGATTTTCCTTTAGTAAATAAACCCCAAAGTCCAAAATACCTAATAATTTGGGGTGTACCCCGCAAAATGCTGGAGTGCAATGTACATAATGGGGAAAGTATTTAGATTGACCTGTGTGTCCCCAAGGAAAGACATTGGTAGGGATTTACCCTCACTTCCTGTGTTGCTATGTGACAGGAAGTGAATTATTTGGAAGGATAAAGTGGCCAAATTTGGGAGTTGTCTTCACCCTATCAGGGGTGCAGACATCCCCAAAAACTGTCTAGACTTGTAATCCCTCTGCACTCTATCCCCAAGCAAAAATAAGAAAGGATTTCATTTAGTTTAACTTTGCAAAGACACATTTCTAAGTTGAATTGTGATGCATGTCAATGGCCCATTTAGACCCTCTTTAATCACTTGAGATCAGCGCTATAACTAATCGACGGCCACAGCACGGTCCTCAATTGCCGGGAGTCCGTCAATAGACGTCCTCCCCTTCGCGCGCGCGCTGTGGTCACTGAGTCACTGAGACTCGGGTGATGACAGATCCAAGTAAGGGGACGATCCCTGCCCTTTACCATGTGATCAGCTGTCAGCCAATGTAAACAAAAGTTGGGTAATGGTTTTTGTTTTCTCCTTGTGCTGACAGCGTGAGCATAAAAAAAGGCAATCACCGGCTTATGTGCAAGGGACATCGGGTCCGAAGAGGAAGAGGCAATTCTGTGACAATCAGTAGCCCCTGCCAGTGCCACCTATCAATGCCCACCACTGGTGCCAATCAGTGCCACCTAGCAGTGCTGCCTATCAGTGCCCATCACTGCCACCTATCATTGCCACCTAGCAGTGCCACTTCTCAATGCCCACCAGTGCCAACTAGCAATGCCACCTCTCAGTGCCCACCCTTGCCACCTTATCGGTGCCCATCAGTGCAGCCCATCAGTGCAGTCTTATCAGCGTACATCAATGAAGGATAAAAATGACCTTTTTTCAAAATTTTCTAAATATTAACCACTTTCCTACCGCCCACCGTCAAATTACGTTCTTGGCTTTGTGCGGTGACATCTGAATGATGCCTGCAGTTGCAGGCATCATTCAGATATCATTATTTTCAGCCATCGATTCTGTGCACGATAAAAACGATCATAGCGGCAGTTACGCCGCTTGATCGTTCTTATAGGCGGTGGGAGGGGACGTCCCCCCCTCCCCTCGCGCCGCCATCCGGTGCTTCTCCGGGCTCTGCCGTGCCATCTGGGGCTCGGAGAACGAATTGGCCAGCGCCGGATGGGAAGCATAGAGATGACTGGTGACCAGATGGTCACCAGTCATCTCTATGACCGTCGGAGGACCGGGCGCGACGTTATGACATCACGCTGGGTTCCTGTATGTAAACAAAGCCGTGATCTCGGCTGTCAGCATGAGATCGGTGAATTTTTTTGACCGATCTCATGCTTTCCAGCATGGAGGAGAGATGTGGGGTCTTATTGACCCCGCATCTCTCCATAAAGAGGACCTGTCACAATAGATTCCTATTACAAGGGATGTTTACATTCCTTGTAATAGGAATAAAAGTGATGAAAAAAACAAAAAAGTTAAAAAAGAGTAAGAAATACAAAAAAGTAAAAAACCCCCCAAAAAAAAACAAAAAACGGCCATGTTCCCGGTAGCTCGTGCTCAGAAGTGAACACACACGTAAGTCCCGCCCACATATGTAAACGCCATTCAAACCACACATGTGAGGTATTGCTGCGTGCGTTAGAATGAGTGCAACAATTCTAGCACTAGACCTCCTCTGTAATGCGAAAATGGTAACGTGTAAAAATTTTGAAAGCATCGCCTAGGGAGATTTTTAAGTACTGAAGTTTGGTGTCATTCCACGAGTGGGCGCAATTTTAAAGCGTGACATGTTAATTATCTATTTACTCAGCATAACAACATCTTTCATATTATCCCCAAAAATTGGGCTAACTTTACTGTTTTGTAATTTTTTTAAATTCATGAAACCATTTTTTTTTTTTAAAAAGGCGTTTGAAAATTTATTGCGCAAATACCGAGCGAGCTAAAAATTTGCAATGACAGCCATTTTGTCTTTTAGTCTGCTAAAAAAACACATATAATGTTTGGGGTTTTGAAGTAATTTTCTAGCCCTAAATTTATGATTTTTACATGAAGGAGAGAAGTGCCAGAATAGGCCCAGTGCTGAAGTGGTTAAAATATCAAATTTTTTATTTATTTTTAGTCTGTCTTTTGTATTTATAGAAAAAAAAAACGCAGAGGTGATCAAATAGCACCAAAAGAAAGCTCTATTTGTGTGCCAAAAAATAATACATTTTCATTGGGTTACAGTGTTGTATGAGCGCGCAATTGTCATTCAAAGTGCATCAGCGTTGAAATGTGAAAATTGGTCTGGGCAGGAAGGGGGTTTAAGTGGCCAGTGCGCAAGTGGTTAATATAAGGCTACATGCACACGGACGTTTTTCCAGCCGCTTGTTTGAGCGTTTTTTGCAGCTTAAAAACATCTCTCCATGTTAGCCTATGGCCTCATGGCCACCATGGCGTTTTTGAGCTGTAAATGGCATAGGCGTTTTTATGCCCCATGTACACGGGACGCTGGTGCAAAGTCTTCCGAACTAAGGTTGAGAGCGGTGTTTAGAAAGGTGCACTTTGTGGCGTTTGCATGCCGCGTTTTACCACATTTGCGTCTATATACGTTTAGTTAGGATCATCATAAGGAGCCGCCCTAAGCTCCAAAAACAGTATTATTAACGATTTCATCTATTTTGTGAGACCAGAGTGAGTATCAGCAGCTGAGAGAGCAGCAGTGTAGTTGCATTTAGCGTGTCACTTGCCACAAGTTGTGGATTGTCCACTTGCCACGTCAGCTGCCCCAAGTTGTGGATTGTCCACTTGCCACGTCACCTGCCCCAAGTTGTGGATTGTCCACAATGCAATGGAAGCACACGGATGTTTTTCCAGCCGCTTGTTTGAGCGTTTTTTGCAGCTTAAAAACATCTCTCCATGTTAGCCTATGGCCTCATGGCCACCATGGCGTTTTTGAGCTGTAAATGGCATAGGCGTTTTTATGCCCCATGTACACGGGACGCTGGTGCAAAGTCTTCCGAACTAAGGTTGAGAGCGGTGTTTAGAAAGGTGCACTTTGTGGCGTTTGCATGCCGCGTTTTACCACATTTGCGTCTATATACGTTTAGTTAGGAAACATCATAAGGAGCCGCCCTAAGCTCCAAAAACAGTATTATTAACGATTTCATCTATTTTGTGAGACCAGAGTGAGTATCAGCAGCTGAGAGAGCAGCAGTGTAGTTGCATTTAGCGTGTCACTTGCCACATCACTTGCCACAAGTTGTGGATTGTCCACTTGCCACGTCAGCTGCCCCAAGTTGTGGATTGTCCACTTGCCACGTCACCTGCCCCAAGTTGTGGATTGTCTACAATGCAATGGAAGCAATTTCCTTATTTTTTTGATATATACATATATTTTTAATGGTTTTTCCTCATTTGCCATAATTTTTGAGTTTATCAATGTAAAAAAATAGGTCACCTTTAAAAACGCTTCTAAACTAAAATGCGGCTAAACGCCGGTACCGCGTCTGAAACGTGGAAATCTTTGGCGTCTGAAGGTATTTTTAGGCTTTGTGAAAAACTATGTTAAACGCAACTGCAGATGTTTTTTTTCCAGGCCAAAAACAGTGTTTTGGATGTAATAGAATTCAATGGACCCGGATCCAAAACGCAAGTACCGCGATTTTGCGGCAATTTAAAAAAATTGTTTTACCTGTTTATAGCTGGTTGTTAAAGGAAATGTAAAAAAAAATAAACATTGCCGGCTCTAAAAAAAAAATCTAGAAAAAAAACTGCGTGGGGTCCCCCCCAGGTCCATACCAGGCCCTTGGGTTTAGTATGGATTCAAAGGCCCCCCCCCCCAACAAAATGGAAAAAAATGGCGTGGGGGTCCCCTTAAAAATCTATACAAGGCCCTTCAAGTCTGGTATGGATTTTAAGGGGAGCCCCGCGCCAAACTTAAAAAAAAAATAGCGTTGGGTTCCCCCTAAAAATACACACTAGACCCTTTATCAGAGCACGTAACCTGGCAGGCCACAGGAAAAGAGGGGGGACGAGAGAGCGGCCCCCACTCCCTCCTGAACCGTACCAGGCCACATGCCCTCAACATGGGGAGGATGTCCCCATGTTGATGGGGACAAGGGCCTCTTCCCAACAACCCTGGCCGTTGGTTGTTGGGGTCTGCGGGCGGGGGGCTTATCGGAATCCGGGAGCCCCCTTTAATAAGGGGGACCCCAGATACCGGCCCCCACCCTATGTGAATGAGTATAGGGTACATCGTGGCAAAACCTGGTGGCAAAAAAAGTCAATAAAAAACACAACACAGGTTTTTAAAGTAATTTATTAGGCAGCTCCGGGGGTCTTCCTGCCGGCGCCCCGCTATCTTCTTCCAGCTCTTTTGCTAGCGGGGTCCCGGTCTTCCTCGTCATCTTCTTCTGTCTTCGGGGGTCTTTCTGCCGGGCGCCTCGCTATCTTCTTCCAGCTCTTTTGCTAGCGGGGTCCCGGTCTTCCTCGTCGTCTTCTTTCGTCTTTGGGGGTCTTTCTGCCGGGCGCCCCACTATCTTCTTCCAGCTCTTTTGCTAGCGGGGTCCCGGTCTTCCTCGTCGTCTTCTTCCGACTTCGGGGCGTCTCTTGTTCTGCTCTCCGGTGTCGTCTCCACGCTCTCCGGTTCTTCTCCCGCTCTCCGGTGCCTTCTCCACGATCTCCCGTTCTTTCTGCCTTCTGCCGGGCGCCCCGCTATCTTCTTCCAGATCTTTTGCTAGCGGGGTCCCGGTCTTCATCGTCATCTTCTTCCCTCTTTTCTCCGTCCGATGTTGCCTCGTCGCTGTCCGCCGCTACAATGCTCTGCCCGCGGAGCGCACCCACTTATATTGGCATGGGGCGTGGTCACCGGGTGATGCCACTCGCTGACCCCGCCTCCGTATCATGTCATAGTCCCATAATTCCCCTGCGCCCAGTGAAGGATTTATCCGGCGCAGAAATTAAGGTATCAACCAGCGCAGCGCACTGTTATTAGTAAATCACCCCCAATATTTTTTACTTTTTGCTATAATAAATATCCCAATTTAAAAAAAAAAAAAAAATCCTCAGTTTAGGCCGATATGAATTCTTCCACATATTTTTGGTAAAAAAATCGCAATAAGTGTATATTTATTGGTTTGCGCAAAAGTTATAGTGTCTACAAAATAGGGGAAAGATTTATGGCATTTTTATTATTTTATTTTTTTACTAGTAATGGCGGCGATTAGGGATGAGCTTCGAGTTCGAGTCGAACTCATGTTCGACTCGAACATTGCCTGTTCGCCCGTTCGCCGAACAGCGAACAAATTGGGGTGTTCGCGGCAAATTCGAAAAATCTATGGGAGAAATCTAAAGTGCTAATTATAAAGGCTTATATGCATGTTATTGTCCTAAAAAGTGTTTGGGGACCCGGGTCCTGCCCCAGGGGACATGTATCAATGCAAAAAGAAGTTTTAAAAACGGCCGTTTTTTCGGGAGCAGTGATTTTAATAATGCTTAAAATGAAAAAATAAAAGTGAAATATTCCTTTAAATTTCGTACCTGGGGGGTGTGTATGATATGCATGTAAAGTGGCGCATGTTTCCCGTGCTTAGAACTGTCCCTGCAAAAAATGTCATTTTTGAAAGAAAAAAATGCATTTAAAACTGACTCGCGGCTATTAATGAATTGTCGGCTCCCGGCAATACATACAAAAGTCATTGATAAAAAAAAAAAAAAAGCGTGGGGGTCCCCCAGATCCCGGCCCCCCCCTATGTGAATTGGTAAGGGGTACATTGTACCCCTACCATTTCACGAAGAAAGCGTAAAAAAAATGTTTAAAAAAACACACAAACACCTTGAAAAAGTCCTTTATTAAAAAAAAAAAAAAAAAACATTCCAGCGGTGAAATCCAGTGTCCCGCGGCGATCCCGATGTCCAGCGCTGTCCTTCATTGGTTGTGTCTGAGCGGACCTGATGGGGAACTCCCTCTCAGTATTTTAAATGTATAGACCCGCCCCTTCTAAGTTCCCCATCAGGTCCGCTCAGCGGACCAGATGCGGAACATGAGAAGGGGCGGGTCTATACATGTATTACCAAAGTGAGAGCAGTTCCCCATCAGGTCCGCCCCCTCGGTATGTCGGACCCGCCTACGTCATTGTCTTGAGCGGGGAACTTCCTTCACTGTGTAATTTAAATTTACACAGTGAAGGAAGTTCCCCGCTCAAGCCAATGACGTAGGCGGGTCCGACATACCGAGGGGGCGGACCTGATGGGGGACTGCTCTCACTTTGGTAATACATGTATAGACACGCCCCTTCTCATGTTCCGCATCTCGTCCGCTGAGCGGACCTGATGGGGAACTTTAGAAGGGGCGGGTCTATACATTTAAAATACTGAGAGGGAGTTCCCCATCAGGTCCGCTCAGGCACAACCAATGAAGGACAGCGCTGGACATCGGGATCGCCGCGGGACACTGGATTTCACCGCTGGAATGGTTTTTTTTTTTTTTTTTTTAAATAAAGGACTTTTTCAAGGTGTTTGTGTGTTTTTTTAAACATTTTTTTACGCTTTCTTCGTGAAATGGTAGGGGTACAATGTACCCCTTACCAATTCACATAGGGGGGGGGCGGGATCTGGGGGTCCCCTTTGTTAAAGGGGTCTTCCAGATTCCGATAAGCCCCCCGCCCGCAGACCCCCACAACCACCGGGCAAGGGTTGTGGGGATGAGGCCCTTGTCCCCATCAACATGGGGACATCCTCCCCATGTTGAGGGCATGTGGCTTGGTACGGTTCAGGAGGGAGGGGGGTCGCTCTCTCGTCCCCCCCTTTTCCCCTGCGGCTGGCCAGGTTGCCTGCTCGGATAAGGGGTCTGGTATGGATTTTTAGGGGGACTCCACGCCATTTTTTTTTTAAATTTGGGGTGGAGTTCCCCTTAAAATCCATGCCAGATCTGAAGGGCCTGGAATGGATATTTGGGGGAACCCCACGTCAATTTTTTTTTAAATTTGCGGCGGGGTTCCCCTTAATATCCATTCCAGACCTGAAGGGCCTGGTAATTGAATTCTGGGGAACCCCCACGCTTTTTTTTATTTTTTTTATCAATGACTTTTGTATGTATTGCCGGGAGCCGACAATTCATTAATAGCCGCGAGTCACTTTTAAATGCATTTTTTTCTTTCAAAAATGACATTTTTTGCAGGGACAGTTCTAAGCACGGGAAACATGCGCCACTTCACATGCATATCATACACACCCCCCAGGTATGAAATTTAAAGGAATATTTCACTTTTATTTTTTCATTTTAAGCATTATTAAAATCACTGCTCCCGAAAAAACTGCCGTTTTTAAAACTTCTTTTTGCATTGATACATGTCCCCTGGGGCAGGACCCGGGTCCCCAAACACTTTTTAGGACAATAACTTGCATATTAGCCTTTATAATTAACACTTTAGATTTCGAACGTTCGAGTCCATTGTATTTAATAGGGTTCTAAAGTTTACACGAACATTTTGTCTGTTCGCAGGTTCTGGTGCGAACCGAACAGGGGGGTGTTCGGCTCATCCCTGGCGGCGATATGCATTTTTTATCGTGACTGTGACATGGCGGCGGACATATCGGAAACTTTTGACACTATTTTGGGACCATTCACATTTATACAGCGATCAGTGCTATAAAAATGCACTGATTACTGTACAAATGTCACTGGCAGGGAAGGGGTTAACACTAGGGGGCGATCAAGGGGTTAAATGTGTTACCTAGGGAGTGATTCAACTGAAGTGGGAGGGGACTCACAAGGGGAGGAGAACAATCGGTTTTCCTCTGTACTGGGAACACACGATCGGTCTCCGTTTATATACACAGATTCACATCCCTGCCCTGTTACCGGCAATCGCGGGTGCCCAGCGGACATCGCTGCCGCCAGGCTTGCGCATCGGCTCCAGGGCGACGCAGTGGCCACGCGCGCACGCCCCCTAGGGGGCCCGGGAAGCCGAGGATGTCATATGACGCCCGCCAAGGATTGGAGATCCCTCCTGCGGACGTCATATGACTATGGGCGGGAAGGAAGTGGTTAAACTCTTCTTGTACTTGTAGCACCCACCCCATTTAGGGGTGCTATATACCCAAATTTAGGGGCTGGTCTGAGATAGTAGTTAGGCACAGAGCATTCTCAATTTATAGGTTGTGCTGTTTTATTTCCAGGATGGTATACTGGTGTGTAGTTCCATGTGGCCTATAGGTGGCACTGTCATAATGGTTTGAACCACTGGTATTAGTGCTGTGCCTTAGGGTGTCCTCTCTCTGCTGCGGTACAGTGGGTGTGGTTGACCTGCTGTGCATGCCGGGAGGGGATACATAAGGGGCAGCCGCCGCCTGGGAGGGGTCCTCGTTCCAGAGTCGGAGTCCAGGTGCGTGGCGCATGGCCCTCCAGGCCATGGGGCCACGTGTGCATCAGTCCTGGGGCACCTTTAGTCCTGGGGCTGCATCTTCAACACTGGGCCCAGCACCTATAGCTGGAGACCGCTTCGAGGAGGAGAAGTCCCAGGGTGTCCCTCGCGAGGGAGCCCGCTTCTAAGAAGAGGAGGCCGGGGGAGGACCTTTCTGACGGACCGGTGAGAGTTTGCGGTGAAGGAAGGGGCCCGGTAACTCTCTGGAGGGATTCTTCTATCCACCAAGGGCCTAGTAATGTGCTGCTGCTGGCACTGGTCCTTAAGTATCCAGAAGCTAAGAGGTTCGGGGTCTGATAGATTCTGTGGCAGAGAGTCTCCCGATCGCATCTAGGAAAAGAACCTGATCAAACGTCCGAGCATCACTTTGGCTGCTAGGATCCACTTTGTAGGAGACTATCCGGGTGAGCTAACCCTACTCTGGGATAGAGTAGAGATTGTGGTATCCATTTGTGCCTGGACTGACCTCCCAAACGTTGCTGTCCTGTCTCTCTTCCACCCTTTCCTATCTGCTGAAAATTGAGAAAATAAACTCAACGTTGGAGTTTTGAAGTGGTGTGGACATTGTAATTACTGGGGGGAATACAGAGACATGTCCCTATATCCTGGGAGACGAGAGCCAACTGATGGAGGAACCTGGCTGTGGGACCCAAATACATAACACCGCTTAACCTCCTCATCCAAGGGGGTACGGGTATGTGGTACGGTGTGCCTTTTTCCTGCAATTGAGCCAAGGCAAGGGAAAATGGTCCGCGTGCTACACCTGGGGGCTCGAGTCTGGCATTCTGCAGCTGTACCCCCCTGAGATTCTGCAGCTGTACCCCCCTGAAGTTGGACTTTGTTTCCCCATGTGGTTCCGAGGAGGTCGGCCATTTTGGTGAATTTGAACTGCGCCACTGATGTGAGTAATGGAGGTACAGGCCTAAACTGTATTTCTGGCTGCGTAGTTCGTGGGCGTGTCTCAACGAGAAAAAGCCCGCAAGTTGAGTGTAACAGGAAGAAGAAAGGGGAGGAGACCCGACATATTGTGAGTTGCACGTGGTGACCTTGGCGTTAAGTGGACAGTGCGTGCTGGAAAAGTGAGTGTACAACAAGTCTGCTGTTCCATGGAGTTCGGTGTCTGCTTCCACCATGGACATGGCCTCACTAGCTGCCCCCTTGACAGATACAGGGATTCGGATGAAGCCTCGGGGCCGCTTTGCACTGTATACATGCCTAGATGCCGAGATCTTGGGGATGATCTGTCCCGCGTGCCAGGGACTGGTGGTGCATCTCCGACCTTTCGGGAGATTTACCAGATGTGGAGAGTTTCTCTTCGAGGTGGAGCAGCCTACGGAAAAGCCCTGGGCCTATTGGGTGAATTGCTTAATGGGCGCCACCACTCTAGAGGAGGAAACCTGCATTTCCACAACCACCCCCACGCGCAGCACTGTGACCGAGAGGGAAGTCAAGCTTGAGGTTTCGGCTGCTGCGAGGCCGGAGACGGAGAAGCCGGCGGATGCTGCCTCCGTCGTTACCGAGACTTCCTTTCCACCTCCCAAGCGGAGCGTGGGCTATGTAAAGGCCTCCCACGGCTGCGGTCGAGGTACACCCCAGCGCCTGCCTGAGCCGGAGCTCCAACCCTGAGGGACCTCCAGGAGATCCACAACGGGCCACGGTAAGGAGGCTGGGGCCATGTCAGTAAAGACTTTTCCGGGGAAAGGGAAGAGGCTGAGTGTCCGTACCATAGGGGACGCCTGGGTGCCTGACCCACGGGAACTTTTAAAAGAAAAGGAGTCAATGTTGACCAGGAACTATCTGCCGGCAGAGGAGTATGATACCTCTGATTTGGAGTCGTCTTCGGATGTGGGAGACGATTTTGAGGTAGATGAACTTTTTGCCAGGAAGGGATGGGACAAAACCCTGTTGTCCGCACCCCGAAGCATAAAAGAGGGATCACCCATGGATTCTGGGGAAACTGCCACCCGGGTGGAAGCCCCTGCATGTGAGGAAGGAGATGTCTTTGCACCTGTGTTGTCTGCACCTGTATTTCCAGCACCTGCTGCTGTGGCAGAGCATGCGCCACTGCGGGCCCCTTTACCAAAACTTGAGGCAGTGAAAGTGCCCAGGTCCCCGGATGCCATTGTTTTACCAGGTGCAGGAGACCATGCCACCCTTCCTCCTTTATCGAGACTGCAGCGGCTTTTTAACAGGAGAGTGGCTGTTGAGTACGGCTGGGAGTACCCCTATGTTCCCGGGGACTCGTTGTTTGAGGTTGAGGCCTATAGAGAGAGGTGGTATGTGGACTTTGTGTGGAACCACCTAAAAGTGCCTAACGCCCGCAGATACTTTGAATGCTTCGCTAATATGACTGAACAGTTCAAGGGATGCAAACAAGAGTAGAGCTATGGGCGGCACATCCATGCGGATCGGGTGGTCGTTTGTAACAAGGAGCCAGAAGATTCCGTGTACTCTATAGAAACCTTTGATGCAAAATGCAAGCTCCTTGTTTTGCCCGATCCTCACTTTTATCTCTGAAAGACAAGACTTTGTTTTTTGTGTCCTCTGGAAGTTGTTCCGTTTGGAACTTAAGAACTTTGCCCTTCACTGTTTGGGGTAATCTGCTCTACCAAGAGTCAGGAGAGCTGCTGTTTCTCTCCGCTTGCAGCTCCACAAGAGAACTGAACTTTTGGAGTAGAGATAGTTAGGTTCATCGATGAGATCATCGTACTCAAGATGGAAAACTTATAGCAGTGTTACTTTACCATGTTAGGTAGTGTCAGTGCTATGACGGTTGCACTACCACCAGGTGGCGGTAATTGGCAGGACTTTTTATTATGCATCTCCCTTGAGGAGCGTTATTTACATATACTAGGCCTAGTGTATGCAATCTTAGTTGAAGGGAGTCATCTTTCCTCGGGAAGATGATTCACTTCATGTACATGTAGATATTAGTAGGATGTAATTTGTTTCTGTGTGTTTTCTCTCCCTCTGCAGGTGGACTCCTACCAACTGCCGGAGAATGGGTGGAGTAGTTAGTCTAGAGGGGTGGGATTGAAAATTTTAATGCTATGTGAATGTGACATTGAGTATGGGATGTCCTGTTTGAATTCTTGTTAACTCTTCCTTTACCTCTTTATTTCATGTCCCTTCCCCATTATGTTGGTTCCGGCACAAGTATTTAAAATTGTACATAGTTGGAGATAAATTTGCGCTGGCTCAGGCTTGAGGAGCGTGAGTTTATCCCAGACACTGGGGACAGTGTCTCTTTTAGAGGGGGGTGTATGTAGCGCCCACCCCATTTAGGGGTGCTATATACCCAAATTTAGGGGCTGGTCTGAGATAGTAGTTAGGCTCAGACCATTCTCAATTTATAGGTTGTGCTGTTTTATTTCCAGGATGGTATACTGGTGTGCAGTTCCCTGTGGCCTATAGGTGGCACTGCCATAATGGGTCAGGGTTGAACCACTGGTATTAGTGCTCTGCCTTAGGGTGTCCTCTCTCGGCAGCGGTACAGTGGGTGTGGTCGACCTACTGTGCATGCCGGGAGGGAATACATAAGGGGCAGACGCCGCCTGGGAGGGGTCTTCGTTCCAGAGTCGGAGTCCAGGTGCGTGGCATGGGGCCACGTGTGTATCAGTCCCAGGCACCTTTAGTCCTGGGGCTGCATCTTCAACACTGGGCCCAGCACCTTTAGCTGGAGCCCGCTTCGAGGAGGAGAAGTCCCAGGGTGTCCCTCGCGAGGGAGCCCGCTTCTAAGAAAAGGAGGCCGGGGGAGGACCTTTCTGATGGACCGGTGAGAGTTCACGTGAAGGAAGGGGCCCGGTAACTCTCTGGAGGGATTCTTCTATCCACCAAGGGCCTAGTAATGTGCTGTTGCTGGCACCTGTCCTTAAAGCGGAGCTCCGCCCAAAAAAAAAATATTAAAAGCCAGCAGCTACAAATACTGCAGCTGCTGACTTTTAATCCTAGGACACTTACCTGTCCTGGAGTCCAGCGACGTCTGCACCAGAGGACGAGTAATCACTCGTCACTCTGCTGCCCCCACCGCCATCCTCGGTGAGGGAACCAGGAAGTGAAGCCTTGCGGCTTCACTGCCCGGTTCCCTACGGCGCATGCGCGAGTCGCGCTGCGCCGTT
Source organism: Rana muscosa (assembly GCA_029206835.1). Taxonomy (NCBI): domain Eukaryota; kingdom Metazoa; phylum Chordata; class Amphibia; order Anura; family Ranidae; genus Rana; species Rana muscosa. The sequence continues at coordinate 1,130,551,464 of CM055116.1, forward strand.
CTGACTGGTCCCTGTGTGTTCTGGGAGCCGAGTGTCGTACTTCCCGCAGATTTCCCGCAGAGAGGACTCCCGGAAGTGGGTGAAAATACCTGTCTTAGACAGGTATCTTCACCCCCCTCCCCCTGAAAGGTGCCAATTGTGACACCGGAGGGGGGAGGGTTCCGATGAGCGGAAGTTCCACTTTAGGGTGGAGCTCCGCTTAAAGTACCAGAAGCTAAGAGGTTCGGGGGCTGAAAGATTCTGTGGCAGAGAGTCTCCCAATCGCATCTAGGAAAAGAACCTGATCAAACGTCCAAGCTTCACTTTGGCTGCTAGGATCCACTTTGTAGGAGACTATCCGGGTGAGCTAACCCTATTCTGGGATAGAGTAGAGATTGTGATATCCATTTGTGCCTGGACTGACCTCCCAAATCTTGCTGTCCTGTCTCTCTTCCACCCTTTCCTATCTGCTGAACATTGAGAAAATAAACTCAACGTTGGAGGTTTGAAGTGGTGTGGACATTGGAATTACTGGGGGGAATACAGAGACTTGTCCCTATATCCTGGGAGACGAGAGCCAACTGATGGAGGAACCTGGCTGTGGGACCAAAATACATAACACCGCTTAACCTCCTCATCCAGGGGGGTACGGGCATGTGGTACGGTGTGCCTTTTTCCTGCAATTGAGCCAAGGCAAGGGAAAAGGATCCGTGTGCTACACACTGTTATAATTATTATAATTCATGTTATTATTTAATATTATTCATTTTTCTTTTATGTTACTTTTCTACCCAAATTCTTTGTCTTTTGGACCCATTTAAAACTGATTTTGTGACCCTCAGAATTTTTCTTCTTAGTTTGAATATATGATGGAAGAATTAGACCCTCTGTTGGGTTTTTTTTTTTTTTTTTTTTTATTTGCTGTGTTTGCCGCTTTTAGTAAGATTCACCCTTTCCATTTGTTCTGGTGACTACAAAATTTTGAGTTATCACCATAACAGGAATAGAGGTAAAATCTTCCAATGGGAAAATCAGTTTTTGTGGCAACTGTCAAAGATGAAAGGAAGAGAACTCCTCTAAACTCCACATAGACAACAAGAAAAAAAATGCTCATACGTTAGAGCAGGGGTGTCAAACTTAATTTCATTGCGGGCTGCATCAGCATTATGGTTGCCCTCAAAGGGCCGGTTGTATCTGTAAGACTAAATGTCCAGAGCATCCCACTCCCTATTACATTACACTACATGTTAAGAGTCCCCCACCATCCCTTACATCACAGTGCACCACCCTTACCTTGCGCTTCTGCTGGGAAGAAGTGGGGAGCAGAGCTGGGAAGCAGAAATTGCAGGGTCTGGACGAGGAGCAGAGGAGGGTTGGAGTCTGCTGAATGGCGAGAACAGGGGAGGAGACAAGGGGGGAGGGGGGGTGCTGTGGCTGCACAGAGAGAGCGCAGGATCTGCAGGAAGAGTTCTGTCCTCCTCTCTGCTGCCTTTCCTCCAATCAGCAATGTTAGCTATCTTGGCTGTATGCCCAGACATCACACTCTGTGTTAACAAGGAAGAGAAAATCTCCTAACACGATCTCAACTTTTTAATCCGTATATAAATGTGAAGACAGCAGATATAAATGTAAAACCTATGTAGGGAGATTGGTTTCATCCCTGTGTATCATCTGAGGCTGTTCACTTCACTGGGTGTATGGAGGGTTTACATCCACTTTAAGGCATAACAGCACTCTGCCTCAGTACTCCTCTCAATAGCTCTCAGCTCTGATGTAAGCAGTAGACTAGCTCTTGGGGAAGAGTTATGTAAATATCAAAAGAGAGCACATGCACATACCGAGCACCCGACCAATATATCGTAGTAATACCAAAATATCTAAAATAAAAATAAGAATATAAGCCGAGGCACCTAATTTTACCACAAAAAAATGGGAAAACGTATTGACTCGAGTATATGCCTAGGGTGTCCATCTGCATGCCTCACTGTGTCCATGTGCATGCCTCACTGTGCCTCACTGTGTCCATGCCTCACTATGCCTTACTGTGCCCATTCCTCACTGTGTTAATTCCTCACTATGTGTATATGCATCACTGTGCCCATGCCTCACTGTGCCCTTGCCTCACTGCCACTGTGCCCATGCCTCACTGTGTCTCACTGTGTCCATGCCTCACTGTGCCCAACCTCCCTACCTGATCTCCTGCGCTGTGTGACTAGACTGACGTTTAACATGGGAGTCTATGCAATGGCGTCACCAGGGGGGGACCAGAGGGGGCCATGGCCCCCCCAACATTATACTGTGCCCCCCTATGTGCCCCCCCAGTTAAAAAAAACTGACAGTGGGAATGAAGGGGACAGGTATGGACTGAGCCGCTGTATTGCTGTCTCCGGCTCCGCCTCCACCTCCTGAGTCTACTCCCGGCCACTGGTTGCTACAGCCGCCTCGCATCTAGCAACCAGTGACGTCAGAGCCGGCATGGATAGCTCTCTTCACTCCTTCCTCTCTCGACACAGCCGATCTGCTCCCTCTCCCCTCACCTGTGTGTGCTTCAAGGGAAGTCAAGTGTGAAGCTAACAAGCTCACACTTCCCATGGTACACACACAGGAGAGGGGAGAAGGGAGCAGATCGGCTGTGTCTCCTCTTTCATCATTCCGTGGGAGAGAGGAAGAAGGGGAGGGAGAGCTATCAATGCCGGCTCTCGGGCTCTAAACTGTTCCATGGGAGAGAGCTCTCAGCTCAGAACCGTGTTGGAAGGCAGACGGCATCACGAGCACTGATGGGAGACACTAAAAAGAGGCACTAATGAACGCTGATACAGGGGGGCGCCAGGTGGGTGCTGTAGCTCCTCCATAATTCCACATAAAGCACCCCCATCAGCAGCTGCCTCTGGAAGATATTTACTGTAGCCTGGGTGTGCTGCTACCAGTGACACTCCCGCCCCTCAGCCCGCCCCTGTGTGTATGGAGATTGGAAAACAGCCTGACAGTTGCAGGGCTAGAGGATCTCATTCCTGTTCCCCGTGCAGCATAAGGAGGGAGGAATTCTGGAAGCACCTGCTCAGTATTATCCAATCATGCTGTGCCTGTGCTACAACCCCTCCCACTTTCCCTGCCGCCTTGTTTTGAGATCAGGCAGCAGCTCCAGAGGAAAAAGAAGAAGCCAGGCCCCTCAGCTCTCTAACTCCCATGTGAGTCTCTTTTTATGTACTTCATGGAGGGGAGAAGAAGATTGTGCAGCAGCTTGCAGAGTGATAGGTGTGTGGTTTAGTGCAGACAGACAGTAGTGTTCTCCAGAGGGGGACAGGACAAGGGGAAAACATACTCTTATAAGTTATGTATGGTGTAGTTATCAGGCTGTTAGATCCTCAGCATCAGAAGACAGAACACACAGACCTCATACATTGATTTATATCACCAAAAATCATGTTTATTACAGAGACTTCTGTGACAAGGAGAAACGAACCCCTGAGATCTGTGTGTTCTGTCCCTTTCCTGTCTCTGCTAGCTCCATCTTTAACCCTTTTGGCTCATGCACACTAGTTTTGCCCTCTGAAGAGCAATCCAACATTTAGATTGCTCTTTAGAAAACATTAGACAGGTGGTGAGAAGGTGTTATATCACCTCCTCCTCGCCTGCTTTATCTCCTTGAACCCCACACTAGTGCACCACAACTGTGTGCATTGCAGAGCATCCCTATTCACTTGAATGGGCTGTGTTCAGTGGGTGGTAGCACCTGCCAAAAGCCACAGGTACCCACCATGACAAAAAACATCAAGACCACAGCATGTGTATACCTCCAGCTGCTGCCTATGCAGCTAAAAGGGTAGCAGTTGGGGTGGTAACAATGTGGCTCAATTGAAGAATTTTACAGCCCCCTAACCACTAGTGTGAATGATCCCCAACATTTCTGGTGTGGTGTCACAATCAATCTCAATATAAGTAAAGTGAACTTTCCCTCTCCCTCATCATGTTACCATAAAGGTTTTATTTTTACGAATCTAATAAATATATATGCCACTAATGTAAGGGCTCATTTACATTTGCAGCAAGAGGGCAAAAAAGTACGCATTTGAGCAATGGGTTTATTGTCACCTGAACCACTGGTCATTATCCCTGCAGAGCCTGGACCAGCTCTGTGACATCAGCCGACAGCAGGCTTTAATGGAGGGGCAGAGCTGAAGCAGTGATGTCCAGAGTGGCATGCACTTTGTGGATTGTCTGTGGTGTAAGCTTATTACTGGTTTGCAGACTCTCAAAATTTTAGAGCTAGGACTGCAGAAAATGGGGTGCCTTGATGGGGCTCTGTAGCTTACGCATGTATTTGCAAATGTGTGCTGACTAAACTCCGCCTTTTAACGCATACTGTTAGACAGAATAATTTGATTGGTTAGCAGGCTGGTCAGTAAGTTGATCTGGGAATGTCTTTGGTTTTGTTTTGCATGTATTGCCCTTCCATGTGCTCCTTGCTGCAAAGGCCAGTTATAGGTGAGGGCATGGTCCATTTGTTTGTACTGAAATTTAAAAGTGCAATACTTGCACTTTCAAATAAATAATGTTTGAATGGGTTTATGCACTACGGTAAATTTTATTTTCCATGCATATATTATGACTGCAGCTAACGTGATGATTGGCAAGCCTTTGAAAACTGCAATGCAGCTTATTCATTTGGAGCCAGTCAGAGTGGGATTGTGCTGCCGGATTACAATTAAGTGTGTTTGGGCCTATGTATTGTGGCTGCAGCCTCTGGTAGCGCCCTGTATGCTCACAGTTGTGATGGTGGCGGCGCACCAAAGTGGGTGTAAAGATCTTAAATATCCAGATGAACTTTTGTTTTATTGCACATGTCACTTTATTTTTGGTGGAGGAACAATGAAATGGTGGCTAATAGCCGTCAGGTGATCCGCTTTTGTTCATAATGCATAAATTAATCTGATGGTTTCAACTTTATTCACTTTTGTTTAGTTATGTATGTATCACTTTGTTTGCACTCAGCACTTTAATTTTGCACAGCATGAAATCGGCACGAATCAGCACATCTATTTATTTAATATTCAGGTATTTCTCAAAGTGTTTGTTCATTCACACGGAATGCAGTGTGCTGTTTTCTCCATGTTATTATCATTTTTTTAAATCTTTTAGTGAATTACCACTAAGCACTTTAGTTTCTATGCACATTTATCAGATTCTATTTAACCTATTTCTCTTAGGCCACGGTCGGGTGTTCTCTCTGCATGCCCACTATGAACCGTGGCATGCTCAGTATGTAGTGGTGCAACGGATCGGTGACGATCCGTGATCCGAACGGGTCACCCCGTTCGGATCGGCACACACCGCGATCCGCGGCCTCGGCCTTAGGAAAGGCCGCGGCTTCGGCCTAGCTCCGGAGCCGCGGCCATCTTGGTACACCCAGGGGCGGCGGCCGCCTTGTGACGTCATCACTCCTCGCTGCTCGTGGATTTGAACTGGCCAGCGGGAGAGACTGGTAAGTGGGGGAGATGCCCATTACTGGGGGAGATTGTGGATATTACATACAGTGGGAGATTGTGGATATTACATACAGGGGGAAGATTGCGGATATTACATACAGGGGGAGAGTGTGGATATTACATACAGGGGGAGAGTGTGGATATTACATACAGGGGGAGAGTGTGGATATTACATACAGGGGGAGAGTGTGGATATTGCATACAAGGGGGAAGATTGCGGATATTACATACAGGGGGAAGATTGCGGATATTACATACAGGGGGAAGATTGCGGATATTACATACAGGGGGAGAGTGTGGATATTACATACAGGGGGAGAGTGTGGATATTACATACAGGGGGAGAGTGTGGATATTACATACAGGGGGAGAGTGTGGATATTACATACAGGGGGAGAGTGTGGATATTACATACAGGGGGAGAGTGTGGATATTACATACAGGGGGAGAGTGTGGATATTACATACAGGGGGAGAGTGTGGATATTACATACAGGGGGAAGATTGCGGATATTACATACAGGGGGAGAGTGTGGATATTACATACAGGGGGAGAGTGTGGATATTACATACAGGGGGAGAGTGTGGATATTACATACAGGGGGAGAGTGTGGATATTACATACAGGGGGAGAGTGTGGATATTACATACAGGGGGAGAGTGTGGATATTACATACAGGGGGAGAGTGTGGATATTACATACAGGGGGAGAGTGTGGATATTACATACAGGGGGAGAGTGTGGATATTACATACAGGGGGAGAGTGTGGATATTACATACAGGGGGAAGATTGTGGATATTACATACAGGGGGAAGATTGTGGATATTACATACAGGGGGAAGATTGTGGATATTACATACAGGGGGAGAGTGTGGATATTACATACAGGGGGAGAGTGTGGATATTACATACAGGGGGAGAGTGTGGATATTACATACAGGGGGAGAGTGTGGATATTACATACAGGGGGAGAGTGTGGATATTACATACAGGGGGAGAGTGTGGATATTACATACAGGGGGAGAGTGTGGATATTACATACAGGGGGAGAGTGTGGATATTACATACAGGGGGAGAGTGTGGATATTACATACAGGGGGAAGATTGCGGATATTACATACAGGGGGAAGATTGCGGATATTACATACAGGGGGAAGATTGCGGATATTACATACAGGGGGAGAGTGTGGATATTACATACAGGGGGAGAGTGTGGATATTACATACAGGGGGAGAGTGTGGATATTACATACAGGGGGAGAGTGTGGATATTACATACAGGGGGAGAGTGTGGATATTACATACAGGGGGAGAGTGTGGATATTACATACAGGGGGAGAGTGTGGATATTACATACAGGGGGAGAGTGTGGATATTACATACAGGGGGAGAGTGTGGATATTACATACAGGGGGAGAGTGTGGATATTACATACAGGGGGAGAGTGTGGATATTACATACAGGGGGAGAGTGTGGATATTACATACAGGGGGAGAGTGTGGATATTACATACAGGGGGAGAGTGTGGATATTACATACAGGGGGAGAGTGCGGATATTACATACAGGGGGAGAGTGCGGATATTACATACAGGGGAAGATTGCGGATATTACATACAGGGGAAGATTGCGGATATTACATACAGGGGAAGATTGCGGATATTACATACAGGGGAAGATTGCGGATATTACATACAGGGGAAGATTGCGGATATTACATACAGGGGAAGATTGCGGATATTACATACAGGGGAAGATTGCGGATATTACATACAGGGGAAGATTGCGGATATTACATACAGGGGAAGATTGCGGATATTACATACAGGGGAAGATTGCGGATATTACATACAGGGGGAGATTGCGGATATTACATACAGGGGGGAGATTGCGGATATTACATACAGGGGGGAGATTGCGGATATTACATACAGGGGGGAGATTGCGGATATTACATACAGGGGGGAGATTGCGGATATTACATACAGGGGGAAGATTGCGGATATTACATACAGGGGGAAGATTGCGGATATTACATACAGGGGGAAGATTGCGGATATTACATACAGGGGGAAGATTGCGGATATTACATACAGGGGGAAGATTGCGGATATTACATACAGGGGGAAGATTGCGGATATTACATACAGGGGGAAGATTGCGGATATTACATACAGGGGGAAGATTGCGGATATTACATACAGGGGGAAGATTGCGGATATTACATACAGGGGGAAGATTGCGGATATTACATACAGGGGGAAGATTGCGGATATTACATACAGGGGGAAGATTGCGGATATTACATACAGGGGGAAGATTGCGGATATTACATACAGGGGGAAGATTGCGGATATTACATACAGGGGGAAGATTGCGGATATTACATACAGGGGGAAGATTGCGGATATTACATACAGGGGGAAGATTGTGGATATTACATACAGGGGAAGATTGTGGATATTACATACAGGGGAAGATTGTGGATATTACATACAGGGGGGGGGGGGTGTGGATATTACATACAGGGGAAGATTGTGGATATTACAGGGGGGAGATTGTGGATATTACAGTGGGGGGGGGGGGTGACGTGGATATTAGTAATTTTTTATTTATTTTTGCCAATCCGAAAATGATCCGATCCGTGGCTCTGATCCGAGGATCGATCCGATCCGTGAGTTTTTTGATCCGTTGCACCCCTACTAAGTGCTTTAATTATTCTTATTTTTTTTTAGTGTTCCCTAGGTATGTCACAATCCTAGCAACACCCATGCACCATAGTGAGAGGCAGTATTTTGCTTTTTCTAGCTAATAACTTATAAGCAATGATGGAGGGGAGTCAGGAACCTATCTGTGGTCTGCAGAGCAATCTTGCATCTCCTGACATCTAGTCTATAGTAGCCTGCTGGGACATAGGGCTGTCATCGTTGGCAGATTGATATGAGAAGAGCAGTTGTTTGTGGTGCAAACGAGGAAGTGGTCTAAAAGAGCTTCTGGTGTTGGCATGGGACAAAGTGTGACTGAGGCTTTAGATGACTCTCTGGCTTCTTTGCAGCCCTTAAAGTGGAAGTAAACCATTTTTCGCCACTTGTACCTACAGGTAAGCCTATAATAAGGCTTACCTGTAGGTACAGTGAATATCCCCTAAACCTGCACGATTTAGGAGATTATTCCCTTTGCATGCAGGCAGTGACGTCACCGGCACATGCAGTCTGAAGGGACGGTATATCCGTGCCATCGCTTCAGAGCTTTGTGTGCGGTGGAGTGACATCAACCCGGCACAGCCAATCAGACAGCTGGAGGACGCAAACCCGGAGGGAAGACCGGGTGAAGATGGAGGCGACTGTAAGTGGTGACATCACAGCACTGGAGGGCTTTGTTCTAAGGTAAGTATTTCATAATGTGCTAGTATGTAATGCATAGTAACACATTATTCCTTTATTTTGCAGGGTTTTTTAAAAAAAAATAGCACTAATGGGCACTGATGGGAGGCGCTAATGGGCACTGATATGCTGCACTGATATGCTGCACTGATGGGCTGCAATCTTCGGTATAGCGTTTTATAGTTGGCCCCCCTACTTTTGTCCCTGACCCCACATGTGCCCCCCCTAAATATGAAAGCTGGAGACGCCACTGAGTCTATGGAAGGGGTGCCTTGCTTTGAAAAATCGGTGCTCCCCGGCCGTAGGTCCTCTGGACAACAAACATTCTACACTTGTATAAGAAGAGTGGGGCTACATGTGTGCCAAGTTTGGGGTCCAGGAGACCTCGGGCCGGCGGGTACCGGGTCCCCAAAATCACCGGAGAAATTACAGTTTAACATGGGAGTCTATAGAAGGGGTGCCCGAATTTGAAAAATTGGTGCTCCCCGGCCGTAGGAACCCTGGACAACAAACTTTGCACACTTGTAGAGGAAGAGTAGGGCTACATGTGTGCCAAGGATCAGGCGATGTGTGAAGATGGACACAGACTAGAGTATAAGCCTAAGGGGGCATTTTCAGCACAAAAAAATGTGCTGAAAAACTCAGCTTATACTCGAGTATATACGGTACATGAAAATATACACAACATAGGTCTGAAAATCCATATGTTCAACATCTACAAATATAAACCTAATCCCAAAATGTAAAATGTGTATAAATATAAATATAAATCCCTTCAAAAATGGTTTATAACTGACTTTTTTTTGAGGCCCAGGGAAATATTGGCCTTCAATTTTTCCCTTTTTGCAAAAGGACTTTGTTCCAGTCGCCCCCTCATATATTGAGATAAACTCTCTCTAATGCCAAAAAACCTAGTCAAGGCATTTTGTAATTATAATCCTCAGCTACATGTTTTCCTATTGGTGAGTACCCATTCCCAATCTCTGCGGCATTAGTGTGATTATAAATTTGTCTCCAGAATTCTCATTTCATTATCCCACATAATAGGACCCACACAGGCACAACATTATCTAAATCACCCCAACAGTGTGGCAGTTCACAAAATACAAAATGGGTAGTGTTGTCTGCCATTGGGTAAAGTGGGATTTTTTCGCTAGGTATATTGTTACAATATCCACAGTTCCCACATTAAAAAGTGCCCAAAATTTTTACAAGGGTCACTTCTGCCATCAGATCTGAATGTGCTACTCATCAATTTATCCCTCAAAGAGGGGGGTTTCCTGATTGTGATTTAAGGGGTTATGGGACAAATTTATATATTATGCAGTCTGATGTTAAAGAGGAAGTAAACCCTTGATTTTTATTTTATTTTTTTAAAACCCTGCAAAAGAAAGACATAATGAGCTAGTATGCATAGCATACTAGCTCATTATGAATGACTTACCTGTTTTTGAAGCCCCCAAACTGCTCCTCGTTTCCCTCCGCCGCCATCTTGCCTCGATGTCCCTTTCGGTTATCGCCGCTCAGGCGCTGTGATTGGCCGGAGCGGCGATGACGTCACACGCTTGCGCGCTCGGGCCGGCAAGATCCCATTCAGAAAACCGGCAAGAAGCCAGCCTGCTAGTGCACCTGCGCCGCTGTCTACGGTGTGCATGCGCCATAGACATTGGTGCTGTGTTTTCAGCAAATATCTCCTTAACCGTGTAGGTTAAGGAGATATTTCTTGCACCTACAGGTAAGCCTCAATATATGCTTACCTGTAGGTGCAAGTTGTTAAAGTGGGTTTACAACCAATTTAATAAGTGCCAGTGTCTATTAATAGCTTTCCTAATCTCTAAATGTTGTCTCGTAATGATCCATGTATATGGATCGTATGTTTCAGAATGTTTGGCGTTTTACAACAGACTAACTCTAGTCTGTTCAGGCACTTTGTTATATTCGTTTTTCAACCAAGACTTTGAACAACCTCTATCTAAGCAGAATTTCAAATTATCTGCTGCCTCTTGAAATTTGGCCTCATACCTGTGTAGCGGGGTCTCCTTTAAGACTCTCAGGACTACCTTACCCAGAACCCCATTCGGCACCCAGGATGCAATGTTTCCACCCCAGAGACTCATGGGTGGGGTTATATAAGGAGAAGGCGAGGCTGCGCTCGGTCTCTTTGGGACATGAGACTTCAGTGGAGAGATCTTCCTGTGCGGATACGCTGTGGTGCAAGGCCTGAAGCCTGGGGCCTTGCACTGCTACCCAAAAGAGCCTTCCACCCCCATTGCGAGCCTGGGTGGCATCTGACTCGGTCATCCTCAACCGCTGCTGAGCCGGAGACCAGACCGCTGCAGACGCTGTGTGTGGAGACACAGCAGGTGGAAGTTCCCGGACTGGGATCGCGTCCGGAGGGGTGAGCGAGCACCTGCTCAATCCAAATACTGTATACCATTGTTAGGCCTACAGACTGCCGTGGCCCACCAGTTCCTATTTCAGTTCTCCCCCCCCCTTGAGATCCATAGCAGAACTGAGTCAAAACGGATCTCTAGTGGAGTGTACTGTGTTGGCATTTTTACCCCTTGGATTACAAATGTGTTCCTGAAATGTGCACCACCGTTTAAAGATTTGCATGCGAAGAATTTCATCCCCTAGAGACTGAGTTATATGGTCAGGCCTGGCCATCTAGTTAGTTTATTTAGTTGCTGCGCCATAGGGTGCATAGTGAAGTACTGTTACACGTGGCGCGTGTGCGCCATATCTTACTAGTTGTAGTGTGTCTATTGCTGCAGGGCTCTGCAGAGATATTCCTGTGATTTGTTATAACTGTTGATTTTATTGCCAGTAGAAGTAAACTTGTTATTCTTCTATCACTGCATTGGTGTCTGAATTTAACCATAGAGCATAAGATATATATATTACCCTAGACTAACTGTGCCAGGGGGGGTCGAGTAAATTGCCGGAGGTTGGCGGAGCTGTCCTCAGGGCCCAAACTAAATCTGCGGCCCTCTTAGCTGAAGGTATCGCTACACCTGTAAGGTATGGATTTACCAAGCAACACTGAATGGAAACTGTGAGCCTTAGGATAGTGTTCCCTGACGTAGATTAATTGAATAGGTTGCTGGACAAACACCCTACTGATATGCATTCTACTTCCATGTCAACAAAGGTAATTTTGTTGGAGTCCCATGACAGTTTACATTTAAATTATATGTGTTGCAATTAATATATGCAAGACATTCTTGTAAAAAATCCAACGGACCAGCCCCTATCAAAAAAAGGTCATCAATATAAGGCAACCACAGTAAAACGTGTTGCCTTCTCTAATAGGATAAAATAGCATTCCGATACCAGGTACAGGTTTGCATAGGATGGGGCACAGCATGTCCCCATTGCTATGCCATTTACCCCCAAGAAGTGAAATGTGCCAACAATAAATACATTGTGATAGAGAATGAAATTTTAAAGTTTTTTAGAATGAAAACCTGGTAGTGTTTAACAACCTCTAGGCATTTCTTGTGAGGGACCAATCTGTAGAGAGCCTCAACATCAATGGTGACCCAACCATCTTTAATAAATCTTATGAAACGGATAGTATCTTTATTATAAAAGGGCAGACTTGCACACAAAAGGTCTCAAAGATGAATCCACATGTTTACTGGTATTCTCAGTGAGGCTATTTCTACCTGAAGCAATTGGTCTGCCCAGAGATCACATTTATTTATTTGCATTTTTATTAATCTTCTGCAGTGCGTAAAACAATGGGGTTCTACTGTAGACAGTTCAGTTCTTATAAATTCCCATATTGATATATGGATAGTTCCATTATAGAAGGCCTCATCAACTAGATTGTAAAATTCGGTTTTAACCACTTGCCAACTCGCCACGGTATATATACGGTAGTGTGTTGGCGCATACAGGCACAATCACGAACATGTACATTATTGTACCTGCTCTGGGTTAGGAGCATGCATTGTGCCTCTCCTCTGACTATATGTGGATTAAAGTTACTGGTAATCAGTAACTGGTGTGAGGGGGTTAGCTCGGCAGCGGGTGTGTGTGATCCCCTGGATGGGCTCCCCACACAAAAACAGGCCCAGCAGACGGAGGTTGTGGTTTTCAAGATCAAAAAGGTGCGGTTTATTTCTCTATTTACAGTGACAAAAAACACAGCAAAGCAAAAAGAAACATAAACAAAATAAACCCTGGTCAGCTTGACCTCTGACTAAACATGCAGGTTTCCTAACTAACAACTGGGATCAGCCTGGTGCTGTCCTAGTCCCTAAGTCCCTGGTTTAGTAAATGTCCAAACAAATAGCCACACAGGCTTTGTCTCACCGCACAGGGGTTCACTCTCCCTAGACAGTCCACACAGGTCTGGTTCCAGGCATGAGCAAACACCTAATGAAGCTGGGAGTTTTTATAGAGGCCTTAAACGAGCTGACAAGCTTCAGCTGGTCTCATCAACTCCCTGCCTGCACGACGCCCAGCACTCTCCCTAGAGGTATGAATCATCCATGAGCCCACTAGCCTCAGCTGGGCTTCATCAACTCTCTCCCTAGTTGTATAAGTCGGCATAAAGCCTGAATCTGGGAGAAATATACCTACCCCCCTGGATGCAACCAGGTGACTTTACCTTCCTGCTGTCACATACCCCCCCCCTCTCTTGTTTTAACCTTGGGGTTGGAACACCAGCAATCAGGCATTCATGTACTCGAGACAAAGCATCCACATTCCCCATTTGAACGCCAGGGCGATGCTTTACTGTGAAGTTGAATTCCTGTAGGGCCAGGAACCACCTATTTACTCTTCTATTTGTCTCCTTGTTTTGAGCCATCCACTTTAACGGAGCGTGATCCGTAACCATGTCAAAGTGCCTACCTAGCAGATAGTACCGGAGGGAATCTAGAGCCCACTTCACCGCTAAACACTCCTTTTCAACCGTGGCGTAATTTACCTCATGGGACTTCAACTTCCTGCTGAGGTAAATGACTGGGTGCTCTTCCCCGTTCCAGACCTGGGACAATACTGCTCCTAACCCCACATCTGACGCATCACTTTGTACGACAAAGTCTTTAGAGAAGTCGGGTGAGTACAACACTGGCTGGCTACATAAGGCTTGTTTCAAGAATTGGAACGCTGCCTCAGCCTCGGGGGTCCATTTAATCATGACCGACCCTTTCCCTTTTCGTCAGGTTGGTTAGGGGCACAGCCTTAGAAGCAAAGTGGGGAATGAAGCGCCAATAATAACCCGCGATTCCCAGAAAGGCTCGTACCTGCTTCTTGCTGTTGGGACGTGGCGAACTCTGGATGGCCTCGACTTTGTTGAGTTGGGGTTTTATTACTCCCCTGCCAATGGTGTACCCAAGATATTTGGCCTCCTCCTGCCCAATGGTACACTTCTTGGGGTTAGCCGTAAACCCCGCTTCCCGGATAGAGTCTAGGACTGCTTGCACTTTTGGCAGATGTGAGGCCCAATCTGTGCTATGGACAATTACGTCATCCAGGTAAGCCGCAGCATACTTCCGATGGGGCCTCAGTATCTGGTCCATTTTCCGCTGGAATGTGGCCGGCGCATTCTGTAACCCGAACGGCATTCTCTTATATTGGAACGCCCCGTCTGGGGTTACAAATGCGGTTTTCTCTTTGGCCGACTTGGCCAGGGGAATTTGCCAATACCCTTTTGTGAGGTCAAGAGTCGTCATGTATCGGGCTGTTCCCAGCCGGTCGATCAACTCATCTATACGTGGCATGGGGTAGGTGTCAAATTTTGTAACTTTGTTCAACTGACGAAAATCGTTACAAAATCGCCAGCTCCCATCCGGTTTAGGCACCAACACAATGGGACTAGACCAATCACTTTGGGACTCCTCTATCACCCCTAAGTTCAGCATTTTCTGTACTTCCTCCCGTATTGCCTCCCGTCGGGCCTCTGGGATCCGATAGGGTTTTAACTTCACCCTTTCACCGGGCGGGGTAATAATATCATGCTCTACCCCAGATGTTTGTCCCGGCAGCTCAGAGAACACCTCCTTGTTGCGAAGCACAAACTCCTTAACCTCCTGTTGTTGGGGTTGTGACAAGGTGGCTGCTATTCCAACCTCCGGAATCACGCAACCAGTTTGAGCTGGTGACCAAGTTTCTGCGACTAGGGACTCTCTATCCCTCCAGGCTTTCAACAGATTAACGTGATAGATCTGTTCGGGCTTTCGCCTTCCTGGTTGTCTGACCTTGTAATTCACTTCGCTCACTTTTTCCATTATCTCGTAGGGGCCTTGCCATTTGGCAAGGAATTTACTTTCAACCGTAGGGACAAGTACCAATATCCTATCCCCCGGGGAAAAGGTACGGGTATTGGCTCCACGGTTGTACACTCTCTGCTGTGCCAACTGCGCTTGGGCCAAATGTTCCTTCACGATGGGCATTACCTGTGCAATTCGATCTTGCATCAGGGCGACATGCTCAATCACACTCCTGTGGGGAGAACTCTCACTTTCCCAAGTTTCCTTGGCAATATCCAACAGCCCTCTTGGGTGTCTCCCATACAGTAACTCAAAGGGGGAGAATCCCGTAGAGGATTGGGGCACCTCCCTAATAGCAAACATCAAATAAGGAAGTAGACAGTCCCAATCCTTTCCATCTCTATCCACCACTTTTTTCAACATTTGTTTTAGGGTTTTGTTGAATCTTTCAACCAGCCCATCGGTTTGGGGGTGATACAGACGTACGCAATTGCGTCACTTTGAACAATTTACACAGCTCTTTCATAACCCGGGACATAAAGGGTGTACCTTGGTCTGTAAGCAGTTCTTTACAAATACCCACCTGGCTAAAAACAAGAGATAGCTCTTTGGCTATGGTTTTGGCCGAGGTATTTCGGAGAGGGATCGCTTCTGGATAACGGGTGGCATAGTCCATTATAACTAATATGTACTGGTGCCCCCTAGCGGACTTGATTATAGGACCTACCAAATCCATTGCGATCCTCTCAAACGGGACCTCAATGATGGGTAGAGGGACCAGCGGGCTACGGAAATGTGGCATCGGGGCCGACCTCTGACACACAGGGCAGGAGGAACAATAATTTTCTATGTCCTTCATCACCCCAGGCCAATAGAATCTCTGTAATACCCTCTCTCGGGTTTTCTCTGTCCCCAGATGACCTCCAAGAATGTGCCCATGGGCCAACTCCAACACCAACTTCCTGTAAGGTTTGGGCACCACAAGCTGCTCAACGGTTTCTTCTGCCCTTTTTGCCACCCGATACAGTAGGTCCTTCTCTACGCTGAAGTATGGGTAAGTGCAGGTATTATCTGGGTTCACTAACTCGCCATCTATTTCCACTACGTTTTCCCGTGCCTTTATTAGGGCGGGGTCTTTTAACTGTTCTGTGGCAAAATTTTCCCTGTGAACCTCAAGATCAGAAAACTCCACAGACGGTAGGTTTTCGTCTGAGGAGGTGGGCTCCTCTCCAGTTTCTTGAGTCTCGCCTGCCAATACTGACAAGGGAAATTCTGGAGAGTCCTCACCACTCTCAGAGGAGTTCTGGCTATCACCTTCCTGGTACATGGGGGCACCAGTGGGGGGCTCAGGATCATCCCACAGTTCCCAGAACTTCGGAAAATCCCTTCCCACAATGGCATCATGCGGTAATTGAGATACTAACCCCACTGGATGAGAGAGGGTACCTTTGGGGGTCTTGAAACACACTGTAGTCACTGGATACTCTCGGGTGTCCCCATGCACACAAATAACAGCTACCTTGCTATTCCCAGAGACCTCTGTTTTAACTAATTCAGCCTTTATCAGGGTCACAAGGCTACCTGAATCCAGTAATACCACAACATTTCTACCATTAATACACATTTTGCATAAATGTTTCTCAGTTCCCCGAATGGCAGTGCATGCGACTGTCGCACACAGCGACTGACGTCTGTCCGTCAAAGTCACATTGCATGGGTTCCTCCACAACCGGGCAATTTGCTGCAATATGTCCCGCTTGCCGGCAGCGGTAGCAAACAATCCATTTGGCTGCCTCTTGAGCCCCTGACTTCCCAGGCTGTTCTCGCCAAACTTTGGGTAGAGCTCCCACCCTCTCACTCTCTCCACCCTCACCCCTTGGAATCCTCTTATCCGCCCCTGGGGATGGTCTGGTCTTAGGGTGGAAAGTCCGAGAGTCTCTGGAAGAGGCCGTCAGGTTCTCTGTAGCCAAGTATTTCTCTACACGATCCACAAGACCACCGGCCGTCTCTGGGTCTCCATGGCTTACCCACTTTTGGATGGCAGTAGGAAGAGCTCTCAAAAACCGATCCATTACAACACGTTCCACAATCTCTGGTGCGGACAAAGTCTCTGGCTGTAGCCACTTCCTGCTCAGGTGAATGAGATCATACATTTGAGACCTGGGGGGTTTTCCAAGCTGGAAAGTCCAGTTATGCACACGCTGAGCCCGGACAGCCAGGGTGACACCCAGCCTTGCCAATATTTCAGCTTTTAGCATCACATAGTCTTTTGCTTGGTCAGGCTCTAGGTCATAGTAAGCCTTCTGCGATTCACCAGTTAACAGAGGAGCCACCAGTCCAGCCCACTGCTCCTCAGGCCACTTTTCTCTTTCAGCAGTCCTTTCAAATGTGGTCAAAAATACCTCTGGATCATCCTCTCCAGTCATTTTTGTCAATAAACGACTCACCCCAAAGGACGCGGTATTAGTGGGACGGCTTTCCTCACTGATCTGCGGACGTTGCTGCATTACTGCTTCCATTTGTTGTAGTCTCTGCTCTTGCTTCTGTAACAGGTCTATGAAGCGGGCCTCAGATTGCTGCTGGGCTGCAAGGCTCTGTTGATGAGCTTGCTGCTGGGCTGCGAAGCTCTGTTGTTGAGCTGCAAGGCTCTTTTGCAAACCTGCATTTGTCTGCTGTTGATTGGCATTTGCTAGAGCCAGCTGTTTCAGTATCTCCTCCATGCTGGCTTAAAAAAAAACTGCCTGTATTCTCCACCAACTGTGAGGGGGTTAGCTCGGCAGCGGGTGTGTGTGATCCCCTGGATGGGCTCCCCACACAAAAACAGGCCCAGCAGACGGAGGTTGTGGTTTTCAAGATCAAAAAGGTGCGGTTTATTTCTCTATTTACAGTGACAAAAAACACAGCAAAGCAAAAAGAAACATAAACAAAATAAACCCTGGTCAGCTTGACCTCTGACTAAACATGCAGGTTTCCTAACTAACAACTGGGATCAGCCTGGTGCTGTCCTAGTCCCTAAGTCCCTGGTTTAGTAAATGTCCAAACAAATAGCCACACAGGCTTTGTCTCACCGCACAGGGGTTCACTCTCCCTAGACAGTCCACACAGGTCTGGTTCCAGGCATGAGCAAACACCTAATGAAGCTGGGAGTTTTTATAGAGGCCTTAAACGAGCTGACAAGCTTCAGCTGGTCTCATCAACTCCCTGCCTGCACGACGCCCAGCACTCTCCCTAGAGGTATGAATCATCCATGAGCCCACTAGCCTCAGCTGGGCTTCATCAACTCTCTCCCTAGTTGTATAAGTCGGCATAAAGCCTGAATCTGGGAGAAATATACCTACCCCCCTGGATGCAACCAGGTGACTTTACCTTCCTGCTGTCACACTGGGTATAATGGATTGCTATGATTGGTCATAGCGCTCACATGATAACAATGTAAACAACCTGTCAATAATGGCTTTCAATTCATGAACAGCTTGCTTACTGTTGTGATCTGTGATTGGCCCGCAGCAATCACATGGTACCTGGCTACCTGTACTATGTGATTGGCTATAGCCAATCACAGATTAAAACAAAAGCAAGCTGTTCATAAATGGTTAGCACATTCATGACAGCTAAAACTATTGCTTGTACAGTAATCTTCACTGTAAAAGCAATAACAGTGTAAGAAAAAAAATCCCTGATCCCTGCAGTTTGCAGTTTGTGAGAAGCCATGTGGGGGACACAGCAAACATGTGGAAGAAGGTGCTCTGGTCAGATAAGACCCGAATTTTACTTTTAGGCCTAAAAGTAAAACATTATGTGTGGCGGAAAACTAACAGTGCACATCACCCTGAACACACCATCCTCACCGTGAAACATGGTGGTGGTAGCATCATGTTGTGGGGATGCTTTTCTTCAGTAGGGACAGGGAAGCTGGTCAGAGTTGATGGGAAGATGGATGGAGCCAAATACAGGGCAATCTTAAATGAAAACCTGCTAGAGTCTGCAAGAGACTTGGGACTGGGGCAGAGGTTCACCTTCCAGCAGGACAATGACCCTAAACATACAGCCATGTCTACAATAGAATGCTTTAGATCAAAGCATATTCATGTGTTATAATGGCCCAGTCAAAGTCCAGACCTAAGTCCAATTGAGAATCTATGGCAAGACTTGAAAATTGCTGTCCATAGACGCTCTCCATCCAATCTGACAGAGCTTGGGCTATTTGTCAAAGAAGAGTGTGCAAAAATGTCACTCCCTAAATCTGGTAAAGACATCCCCAAAAAGATTTGCAGCTATAATTGCAGCAAAAGGTGGTTCCACAAAGTAATGACTCAGGGGGACTGAATACAAATACACACCACACTTTTTTAGATTTTTATTTGTAAAAATGTTTTAAAACCATTTATCATTTTCCTTCCACTTCACAATTATGTGCCACTTTGTGTTGGTCTATCACATAAAATCCCAATAAAATACATTTATGTTTTTTGTTGTTACATAACAAAATGTGGAAAATTTCAAGGGGTATGAATACTTTTTCAAGGCATTATCCCAATGATTATCACAATGTGTTACACTAATATTATTGGTCAAAGCATCTTGCCACTTTAACATGTGTGATGTTTTAGAAAAGGAAGTTGATATTGTAAATAATTATAGAACCATAATATACCTCCTTTACGGTTTGCTTTTTCAAATAGCACAAAAAAATATGCAGTGAGGGGCTTTTAATATGGAAATTCGGGATCTGTAAGAAGGCGTAAACATTTGTCCCCACCTTATCAAGTGTGAGATCTTTTAGAGTAAAGAGCCCTGCGTCAATCCATGGTTTGACATTAACCCGACTGTATAACATCACAAAGTCAAAAAATGCTTAAAAACGGCCCAGCGCCACAGAAAAAACTTATTAGGGAATTGATGTTCTATCTTAACACAGTTTAACCATAAATCAATAATAACTGTAAATACAGGACCACCTGCATTTGCAGTAGCAGCTGCTGAAAAGTGAATAAAAATAAAGCGAACAACAATAAAACGACATTCAAAAAAGTCCCAAACAATAAATGTCTATTAAAATGTTATAGCAGCACTCTTGTCAGAAACAGTCCAGTTGTAACCAGCTGTCATATATTTTCTATATACTGTGTATGAGAAATAAATGCGATGAAGACAGATTTTCAAATGGTGCAACTCATGCTATGGTTAGCCTTTTTGATGTCATTCGTGTACCATCCACTATAATATCCACCACGTGCGAAAGATCTCCCCTTCGGGGGTTCCGACTTTGTCTGAGGGTGAAGTCAGTAGTGACGAAACGCGGTAGTTGCTCTCCGTGACAAATCGGAAGTGATGTTTGCATGTCACGGGAAGCCGGTACTCCAGGAAGAAGATACAACGACTGTTTGTACAGACGTCTCTCCCTGGCAGATGACCGGCGTCCGGGTGACTACGCTCTTATGCACTTTGTATTGCTCTTTATTAACTTGAATATTTAGTACGTACAGGGGGTTTTGGCTATATTAAAGGATTTTAAGCAGGATCACGCTATGTGGACAATTTATTCTTTTTACATGATTATATTGGATGTAACGTACATGCTGAATATAGTTGGTGGAAGTTTTTGTGTAGAGGGCGGTGAAACAGTTTTGAGGAGCATAAGATCCCTATATTTGGTGAGTGTACCTCCGAAGGGGAGATCTTTCGCACCCGTGGTGGATATTACACCACGTGTTGCCCTTAGCTTCCTCTTTGTAGGTCTTAGTTTTCAATATGAATGCTAATATACCTCTAATTAAAAAAAAAGTGTGTGTGTGGGGGGGGGGGGGGGATATAGCATCTTTAGATCGTAATATTGATTTTGTCACAATATGATTATAGTGGTCTTAATAAGACAATGAGCAATGTGGCAGTTCAGTAACTCACAGCAACAATCAGCATTCATCTTTCACTTAATTGACTACCATTAGTTTCCATTTAGTTGGCTGCTACACTCTGTACAGATTCATTACTCTTCTCAATGTATGATTAAATATGCTTGTGTGTGTTATAAGATGGTCATGCACAAAGGCTCCTGCTTATTGATGCAAGAATAACTTGACCTCTGGAAGCTTCTCTTACTATCCTTCAGTGCATGATGATTACATTCCCCAGTGATGGACAGTGGCCACACAGGCCCTTTTTATGAACTCCCCTTATAATTATTTCGAACATTTTGGATTCTTGCAAAAATTGGACACTATTTGTGAGTACCTGTCATGTCTCACCTGTTAAGACAACCACAGGCAGAAATCAGTAATCACACATCAAATTACTTTCCTTTGCTATGATGTAATTTTTGAGTGTCCATTGTATTGTACAAAAATTCTGATTCACATTAGGTTTTGAGCTACAACGATTCTTTTGACGCCAACATTTCTATAAAAACCTTTATCTTTTTAAGAGTCTAAATTCTAAAGCCGTGTACACACGATCGGTTTTACCGATTAAAACAGTCCGATGGACTGTTTTCATCGGACGAACCGATCGTGTATGGGCCCTATCGGTCTTTTTTCCATCGGTGTGAAAAAATAGAACATGTTTTAAATTTATCAGATGGGAAAAATAACGATGGCAAAATCCGATCGTCTGTGTGGAAATCCATCGGATAAAAAACCCAAGCATGCTCAGAATCAAGTCGACGCATGCTCAGAAGCATTGAACTTAATTTTTCTCGGCTCATGGGAGTGTTTTACGTCACCGCGTTTGAAACGGCCCGTTTTTTGATTGATGGTGTGTGGGCAAGACTGATGGAAGACAGTTTCATCGGATTTCCGATGGAAAAAAACATTGGATTAGAATCCATAGGATATCCGAACGTGTGTACAGGGCTTAATACACTGTTTACAATTGGAATTTGATGGAATAGGCTCCTGATTATGTGACCACTGTGACAGCCACTATATTCACATCATCAGGAAACCTGCTTCTGGCTCCCAGCATTAAATTGAAACGTCCCCCCTTTCACTAAAAATCATATCTGCATTTAGCTCTGCATGCTGATAGAAATATCTTACATTCATTCGTTTTACAAACATTTTTCCTGTTTTTTTCTTTCCTTGTTAAATTTTTTTTTTTTTTGAGAAAAAAACATCAGGAATATAACAGACCAGTTAAGGGAAGTTTAGATGCCCCACCCAAAATGAAAATAACAGAACAAGCCAACGCCTGACAATTAAAATATATAAGTAAGTCACAAGTCAAATACAACCATTGTATAAGGGTAGGTTTACAGTTGCATATATACACAGAGGCATAAGCTTGAGAAGAACCAACGATGCTACATAGTAACTAATAGGAAATGATAACAAGCAGAGTTCCACCCAAAAATTGAACATCCGCTTTTCTGGTACCTCCCCCTTCCGGTGTCACATTTGGCACCTTTCAGGGGGGAGTAGATACCTGTATAATACAGGTATTTTCTCCCACTTCCGGCGATAGATCGACGCAGATTCCGCTGCGATCTACACCATGTCCGGCCCCTCCTCCGTCCCCCCCGCTGTCTTCTGGGAGGCACACAGGTTCCAGAAGACAGCAGGGACCAGTGAGGACGCACAGTGCGACTCGCGCATGCGCTGTAGGGAACTAGGCTGTGAAGCCCTTACTGAAGATGCCCGCGCCTGCACCCGGGAGCCGAGGGACAGATCGGCTTTGGGTGAGGATATCGCGGGCGCCCTGAACAGGTAAGTGTCCTAATATTAAAAGTCAGCAGCTGCAGTATTTGTAGCTGCTGACTTTTAATTTTTATTTTTTTGGCGGAACTCCGCTTTAAGGGCAAGCAATGTGAGATCTAAGGAGCTCTAAGAGCTTTGTGTTAAACAAGCACTGGGAGAACCAACGCATAGTAGGGTATCAAGCTGGACACACTAGCTACTGTTAGTTGAGCAGTCAGAGGCAAGTACGACCAACTGGTTAAGAGAAAACAGTTATGAGAGAAAAAAAAAGGGGGGGAAAAGGGGGGAAAGTAAGAGTAAAAAGGAAAGGAGAAAAAAATAAGGAAGAAAAAAGATAGGAGAGGGGGAAAAGATGGGGTGGAAGAAGAGGGGAAGGAAGCACTGGGAGAGAGGCCTCCTAAGGAGCTACACGGCTCCCAATGTTCACAAATGCTGTAAGCGTGTGTAAAAAAAAATGTTGCTTTTTCTTTCAATTTGTTTTCAACTTTCTGGTTGAGTGAGGCACTGGTGATGTAGCCCATACTTCAATGCTGCATCCTGGGAAGTTCCTGTCACATGCTCCAGGAGGCAGGCACAGACTTCTATGCAGAGTTCAAGGAAGTAAAGGATGCAGGAAACAATTGGAAGATAGGGGCAGAGTCTAATAAAAGTTGAACATTTATTTTACATTTCATATATTAAAGCTCATATGATAGTTTAGTGATTAGGTTTACAAATTTCCTGTGTCAGAATACCGCATAACAGGAAAAATGTTGGTGGCGTATTACAAAAGAAGGAAAAAAATAACAATTATGTCTTCACTGGGTTTATACAACAGTCTGTATATATTTAAAGGGGTTGTAAAGGTTCGTTTTTTATTTTCTAAATAGGTTCCTTTAAGCTAGTGCATTGTTGGTTCACTTACCTTTTCTTTGGATTTCCCTTCTAAATGTTTTTTTTCTTTGTCTGAATTTCTCACTTCCTGTTTCTCCTCAGTAAACTTCACACCATCATTCGAGCGGTGTTTAGTCAGCCTTAAGGACCGCCTCAGCCAATATACGTCGGCAGAATGGCACGGCTGGGCACATCAATGTACAGGTACGTTGCCCTTTAAGAGCCCAGCCGTGGGTCACGCACGCGCCGCCGGCGGAGTGCTCGCGACCCGGTCCTGAGCTCTGTGACCGTGCCCGCGGGACCCGCGGACCCGATCGCTGCCGGTGTCCCCTGATCGGGTCACAGAGCTGAAGAACGGGGAGAGGTGAGTGTAAACAAACCTTTCCCCGTTCTTCTCCGTGGCATGTCAGTGATCATCTGTTCCCTGTCATCGAAGCAAACGATCAGTGACGTGTAACGTGTAGCCACGCCCCCTACAGTAATAATCACTTCCTAGGGAACACTTAACCCCTACAGTGCCACCTAGAGGTTAAACCCTTCACTGTCAGTGTCATTTTCACAGTAATCAGTGCATTTTTATAGCACTGATCGCTGTAAAAATGACAATGTCCCCAAAATGGTGTCAAAAGTGTCCGATGTGTCCGCCATAATGTCACAGTCACGATAAAAATTGCTGATCGCCGCCATAACTAGTAAAAAAAAAAATATTATTAAAAATGCCATAAAACAGTCCCCTATTTGCAGAAGCTATAACTTTTGCGCAAACCAATCAATAAATGCCTATTGTGATTTTTTTTACCAAAAATATGTAGAAGAATACGTATCGGACTAAACTGTGGAAAAAAAAAAAGTTTTTTTATATCTTTTTGGGGGATATTTATTATGGCAAAAAGTAAAAAATATTGAATTTTTTTCAAAATTTTCGCTCTATTTTTGTTTATAGCGCAAAAAATGAAAACCGCAGAGGTGATCAAATACCACCAAAAGAAAGCTCTATTTGTGGGAAAAAAAGGACGCCAATTTTGTTTGGGAGCCACGTCGCACGACCGCGCAATTGTCAGTTAAAGCGACGCAGTGCGAATCACAAAAAGTGGCCTGGTCCTTTAGCTGCATATTGGTCCGGGGCTTAAGTGGTTAAGTCTGTCTTTAATTTTCTGGTGGGTCGTCACCTACTGTTATGTAAAAATGTGAACGCCCATGATTTTCAGCCTGCAAAAATACCATCTGAAACAAACATCAGTGTAAATAGGGCGATATTCTTGGTAAACCTGTACAAAGATCCCACCTATTATATCAGCAGACACAGCTGTAGAGAGAAAAGCATCTGAGCTATGAAGACTCTGGTGAAAGGACTCACAGCACTGAAACATTCTTATGGATGATCTCAGAAGCATTAGCAATCAATTAGCTGTGTTGAATAGAAACTGAAGCATATTATTTCTGCAGCAAACAGGATTCAGCCCTATATCATCAGCAGTCTTTCAGCAGCCGATATCACTCTAGGGAAAGTGCTGATGTCATGTTGGACAGTGTGTTGATAGCAAGACCATCTGCAATTTTGCTCAAGTAAAGTGCACACAGAAAAACAGGACCCCCCTGCTTTGCTTAAAGAGGAACTGCAGTCTGCTCACATAATTTGTAATAAAAACATTTTACCATTCTGAAGCTTCCCTCCAACCACTTTGCATATTATTTTATATATACTGTGATTCTGTACTTGCCAATTATGTTGCATAAAATCACCCTCCACTAAGTCTGACTGCAGCCATTTTATTTGTGGGCAGCTGAAGCTGCCGCCTGTTCACTTCCTGGATTTGCACAGACACACAGAGGCACACCCCCAGCTCTGCAGCCTGGCAGCTCTCATTGACCCTCTTGACTCATCCCCCCTCTCTTCCTGGCAAAATCTCACGAGATTGAGAGAGGGAGCTGTTCATGATGTCATAAGCTTAGGCTAATGACCAGACAAGAAACAGGTAGTGGGCTGTTTAAGGTATTTACTGGCAGAAAAAAAATGTTTTGCTATCCAAAGTTAAAACAACAAGGGCAGAAGATTTAATAGATGGAAAGTTGAAAAAATTACTGATGGTCCGCTTTAACTGGAGAAAAAAGGTGGTTTTAATCTAAATCTTTTGTGAGAAAATATGTAGGCTGCCATTCAGGAGAAGACAAGGACCTTTGGTCTGATGGGCAAACACAACCAACTAGCCCACGTACAGATTTCCCCTCTAAAGCCCACCCCACAGTACAGACCCCAAAGCCCACCCCACAGTACAGACCCCCTACCCCAAAGCCCACCCCACAGTACAGACCCCCTACCCCAAAGCCCACCCCACAGTACAGACCCTCACCCCACAGACCAGCCCACCCCCTGGTAAAAATCCCCTTCCCTTAGCATAGACTCCCCTCTGTACAGATCCTCCCCTTAGAAGTGCTCATTCCTCAGATGCAGCAGCACTACAATGTAGGAGGGAGTCCTCCCCTTGGCTGTGTCAGATGACCAGAGCTGGGGAGGCACTAAAGAGAGCCTCTCACGGCTCTGAACTGCAGCTACCAGATATAGCATTAGCACTGCAGTGCCACTTTGTCTAGGTATTGCAGTGGCATACAAAACAATCACAGCCTCAGGACCAAGGAAACCCTGCCAAAGATACAGAACACATGCCCTATGTGCCTGGGCTGGTGTCATCCATGACTATGACGTATCTTCACATATTCCAGCATCAGTTTCCTTTGCAGGTCTCAGTCACATGATGTCTCAAAGATGCAAAGGGGATTGGTACAGCAAGATTTCCCTCTGTCATGAACTGTGATCACAGATCTGAATGGGGAGCAAGTAGCTATATACTGCCTGTTTCACTAACAGCAGGTCCCACCCTGATCAACTTTGCTTCCCTGAAGCCTAAATTCTGAATTGCACTTACACCTTTTTTTTTTTTTTTTTGTGAGACGGTATAAACAAAACAAGATGAAATACATTTGTATTATTGATTATCATTATATCATTATGTATAATGTATATGTTATATATTTAATTATTTTGATCAGTAATTCATATTTATATGCATATTTATGTTTTTTTTTTTTTGCTACCTTGTTATTTACAGTGCCTTGAAAAAGTATTCATACCCCTTAAAATTTTCCAAATGTTGTCATGTTACTACCAAAAATGTAAATGTATTTTATTGGGATTTTATGTGATAGACCAACACAAAGTAGCACATAATTGTGAAGTGGAACGAAAATGATAAATGGTTATCAATGTTTTTTACAAATAAATATGTGAAAAGTGTGGTGTGCATTTGTATTCAATACTTTGTAGAACCACCTTTCGCTGCAATTTCAGCTACAAGTCTTTTTGGGGATGTCTCTACCAGATTTGCACGCCTAGAGAGTGTCATTTTGCCCATTCTTCTTTGCAAAATAGCTCAAGCTTTGTCAGATTGGATGAAGAGTGTCTGTGAACAGCTATTTTCAAGTCTTGCCACAGATTCTCAACTGGATTTAGGTCTGGACTTTGACTGGGCCATTCTAACACATGAATATACTTTGATCTAAACCATTCCATTGTAGCTCTGGCTGTATGTTTAGGGTTGTTGCCCTGCTGGAAGGTGAACCTCTGCCCCAGTCTCAAGTCTTTTGCAGACTCTAACAGGTTTTCTTCTAAGGTTGCCCTGTATTTGGCTCCATCCATCTTCCCATCAACTCTGACCAGCTTCCCTGTCCCTGCTTAAAAAAAGCATCCCCACAACATGATGCTGCCACCACCATGTTTCACATTGGAGATGGTTTGTTCAGGGTGATGTGCAGTGTAAGTTTCCGCCACACATAGCGTTTTGCTTTTAGGCCAAAAAGTAAAATTTTGGTTTCATCTGACTAGAGCACCTTCTTCCACATTGAAAACGGAAGTAAACTGTGCTAAAAAAACTAAAAAGAATGTAAAAAAAAAACCCAATAGCTGCAAACAGTGTCACAGCTACTGGTTGGGAGCTGCGATTACCATGTAAACAAAGAATACAAGAAATAATATGGAAAATAAAATAAATCGCGCTAACCCGTGACCATTCAGCAATATTGAATATGTGAACAATATATAACAACACTACATGAATAATGTGATAAATGAAAAACAAAAAACAAAAAACGTGAAACACAGTGATTGTGAAACACATCTAGATGACATTTGATAATAATAAATAAAGTCCATTAATGAATACACAAAGAAATGTTCATAAAACGCCAGTGCTCTGTGAAAAGGAAATCCATATGGTGAGATATTGTATCCAAAAAATAAACGTGTTGATCCACCACCAAACAGAAGAAATTCCTCCTTACCGACTAGTCACGATCCCCCATGACAGAGGATCAGTGAATGCATAAAGTGAACAGCTCTCTCCATAAGTCAGCAATCACACTGCACATTTTCTTGGTAATAACTCCCGACAACCATCAGCAGATACACCCGATATGAAAAGAATATAAGCTCCACATAGTGCATTAAAAGTATATGGGGTTTATTAAAACAAACAATATTGAACTTACATATATGCAGATAAAATTAGGCCTTTTAAGTCTGGTGTGCCGGCCGGTGCACATACAACAGACACCCGTCCTACTTGGAACCGTGTGAAGCACGAGGTGACGTCAGGGCGTCGCTCCGCCCTACGTCCGTTTAGTGAAAAACGTACTTCTTCCAGGGGCACTGGTGCCCCTGAAAGAAGTATGTTTTTTACGAACCGGCATTTTACTCTTGGGCCGGCCCTACTTGCATCCTTTATGTATGTAGCGCTACCCCCAGCTAAGAGAGCCGCTGGTTTGATTTTTTTGGGCCCTGAGTACAGCTCCACCAACCCCCGGCATTCTACTCAACCCACTTATGGCACAGTTAGTCTAGGGGATGTTATCTATCACAATCTATACCTGATTGTACACACACCCCCCTATATTAAGAGGCAAGCACTATGTGCAATGATAACACACTGATAGCAAGTGATAAAGTATAACTGTTTTACTTTATGTTAAAAGGCATAGGTTACAACATAACACATAACTTGCTTACAGAGCCCTGCAGCTTCTGATATAGTATACACTAATAGCACAGCGCGGTTATACACCACGTGCAGCTATTAGTATCTATGCGCCCTGTGGCGCACCAAACAATATTCTTCCCCTCGGTCAGGCCTGACACAGATTTAACTTATTCCTTAGAATAACACTTTCTTTGCATGCAACTTGAACGGTGGTGCACATACAGGAAACAACACTTGTAATCCACAGAGTAGGCAATCAAAAAGAACAGTTCACTGGAGACCACTCACTCAGTTCCGCTACTAGTCTCCAGTAAAATAGCAAATAAAAGCCGGTGTCATAGAAATCCTGTCAGCTACAGGATTCCTGGACTTCCTGATTCCGAATCTCGGGCACGTCCACGCGCGCGGGCGATGGCGAGCACGTGCGCGCGCACGCGCTTAGCGGGGGCGCGCGCATGCTCCACAAAGCGCGCCAGAAGAGCTATTTAAACATGCCTGTGACAGACAGTCCCTGCTGTCTGCTCTACAGCGTGTAGTACCCAAAGAGACCTGATTCGTGTATTTACCTGCATCCGACCCGGCTTGCCTTGACCCTTCCAGTTTCCTGCCTGCCTCTGACCCCCGGCTTTGTTTGACCAATCTTCTGCCTGATCCTCCAGTACCTTGCCGTCAGCCAATACTACCGACCCGGCTTGTCCGACCAATCACTCCAGTTGCTGTGTCCTGGTTCCAGTCCAGTCAGCCTCATCAGTTCCAGTCCAGCTGCTTGTTCCTAGTTCCAGTCCAGTTGCTTGTTCCTGGTTCCAGTCCAGTTGCTGTATCCTGGTTCCAGTCCAGCCAGTCTCTTCAGTTCCAGTCCAGTTGCTGTGTTCCTGGTTCCGGTTCAGCCTGCCATACTTCCTGGGTGCCTGGATCCGTCCCAGTCTTCAGACTCTACTCTACCTTGATCCATCCTGCCAGGCACTCGTACCCCTTCTACCTCCGTGCCTCCTGTCTTCAGTACCAGGGGCCGCCGGTGGAAGCCGTAAGAGAGGCCTCCCTCTGCAGATCCGGGCTCGTCACCGTCAGGTACGTGACAGTAGCAGACAGCCATGTCTGAGCCCGGGCAGGGAGCCTCACCTATGGAGGAACTCTGTCGGCACCTGGCAGGTTTGTCTGAAGCAGTCAAGAGTCTTCAACAAGGATACACCCGCTTGGAAGAACAAGTGCGGGTCCTCACCAATCCCTCTGCCATCCAAGAGGGGCCCCACGCCTCTGCTTCCACAGCCGGAACAAGTTCCTCACCCACAGTGGTCATGCTTCCTCCTGAACCTAAGGTTCCTACACCCGAAAGATTTTCCGGGGATCGGAGCAAGTTTAGGGCCTTCCGGAATTCGTGTGAACTGTATTTTGCCCTACAGCCCCGTACCTTTTCTCTAGAGGCCACCAAGGTGGGCTTTGTGGTCTCTTTGCTCGCTGGAGACCCTCAGAGCTGGGCCCACCGTCTCTTTGAACAGAAGGATGTATCACTAAACAACCTCGCTGCTTTTTTCGATGCCCTGGCCCAGCTATACGAAGATCCCCAACTCTCAGTAACCGCAGAAGCCGCCTTGCGTTCCCTTCAACAAGGACACAGACCAGCGGAGGACTATGTGGCAGAATTCAGGCGGTGGAGTGCGGATACCAATTGGAATGATGCCGCCCTCCGCCATCAGTTTCGCTTAGGACTTTCCGATTCCTTGAAGGACGAGCTAGCTAGAGTTGGTGTACCACAGACACTCAACCTGTTGATTGATCTAACCATCCAGATTGACCGACGTCTGAGGGAACGGAGGGCTGAGAGGACCACTGGCTTCTCCCGCCCAACCTGGATGCTTCCTCGGGCTCCTAGTCACCTGTACTCGGCTCCTGCTACACCTCCAACTCCCACATCTGACACGCCTGAACCAATGCAGCTCGGGCTCCTTCGTCCATCCCTCGCTCCTGAGGAACGCCAGCGCCGCCGAATAAATAATCTGTGCCTGTACTGCGGGGACCCCGGACATTTCGTTAGAACCTGTCCCCTGAAGCTTCGTAAGTTTCTTTGTTTCTTCTAACATGACTAACCTACAAGCCAAAACCACCTCTCACCTTGCCCTCTCTGTTTCATTACAGCTCCCAGGAAGGACTTTGCAAGTACCCGCCATTATTGATTCCGGAGCATGCAGCTGCTTTATGGACTCAGCCTTTGCCATTAAACACCAAATTCCCCTTCGTACCAAGACCCACGGACTTCGTGTCCATCTGGCTGATGGTTCCGTCATTAAGTCCGGACCTGTGACCCAGGAGACCACTCTTATACCCGCTACCATCTTTACCACCTCTGGAACCCACCAAGAATGCTTGTGTCTGGACATCATCTCTTCCCCGTTGTTTCCCTTGATCCTTGGTATGCCTTGGTTACAAGCCCACAATCCCACTATCAACTGGACTACGGGAATAGTTGCCTTTCCTTCTTCCTATTGCCAACAGTCCTGTGGCTCATATAAACCTCCTGGGCCGGCCTCGTTACTATGCATTGACACCGAAGATGGCAGCCGTCAATCCATCCCAGAAGTTTACCACGACTTTCTTGACGTATTTAGTAAACAAAAGGCAGAGACTCTACCACCCCATCGGGCCTACGATTGCCCCATCGACTTACTTCCTGGAGCAAAGATTCCGTTCGGTAGAGTCTTCCCTTTAACGGAGGTGGAACAAGGGGCTTTAAAAAATTATGTTGATGAGAACTTGCAAAAAGGGTTCATCCGCCCTTCCACATCCCCAGCAGGCGCAGGCATCTTTTTTGTAGAGAAAAAGGACCACACCCTTCGACCTTGTGTGGATTACCGGGAATTGAATAAAATTACAGTAAAAAATCGCTACCCTCTCCCCCTGGTACCAGAGTTATTTCAGAGACTAGGTACTGCCACCATCTTTACCAAACTTGACCTCCGCCGAGCGTACAACTTGATCCGTATCAAAGAAGGTGACGAATGGAAGACCGCCTTCCGTACCCGGTATGGACATTTTGAGTACTTGGTAATGCCATTCGGGTTGTGTAACGCCCCTGCCACTTTCCAGTATTTTATCAACGATGTTCTACGGGACTTCCTAGACCTCTTTGTTATTGTTTATCTTGATGATATCTTAATTTTTTCTTCCTCCCTTGATTCTCATCGCAGACATGTCAAAAATGTGTTGGGTCGGCTCCGCCAGCATGGCCTGTATGCGAAGGCCGAAAAATGCGAGTTCGAGCAAGAGAGTATATCATTTCTGGGGTTAATCATTTCTAGCGAGGGCATCAAGATGGATCCTCAAAAGATTACCGCAATCCTGGACTGGCCAGAACCGGTGGACAAGAAGGGAATCCAACGTTTCGTTGGATTCGCCAACTTCTACCGCAAGTTCATCAGGGGGTTTTCAGCTATTATCGCACCCATTACTCAACTCACCAAGCAAGGAACACGTTTTCACTGGTCTCCTGAAGCCCAAGAAGCTTTTGAATGCCTGAAGGCCCTATTTACCTCAGCCTCTATCTTGAAACACCCAGACTCCTCACTACCATTCGTACTTGAGGTAGACGCCTCCGAAATAGCGGTAGGAGCAATACTGTCCCAAAGACAGGGAGTCAAAGCCTTGCTCCACCCAGTAGCCTTCTTCTCCCGCAAGCTTTCTGCAGCAGAGAGGAACTACGACGTGGGGGATCGGGAGCTACTAGCGATCAAGTCTGCACTAGAAGAATGGCGGTACCTGCTGGAGGGCGCGGCTCATCCGATCCTAATATTCACTGACCACAAGAACCTGGAGTACCTGAAAGCCGCGAGAAGATTGAATCCACGGCAAGCCAGGTGGGCACTCTTCTTCTCCCGGTTCTCTTTTCATGTTACTTATCGTCCTGGGGCCAAGAATATTAAGCCTGACGCCCTGTCTCGGATGTTCCATAAGTCCAAGGAGACTTCTCCGCCTGATACCATCCTTGCCCCCGGAAATTTCCTTCTTCTACAGGAGAACCTGTTCACTCAAATCAAACAAGCTTCCACCGGGCAGAGACAGTTCTCCGAGCCGGAATTGCAGGTTAAGGATGGACTATTGTGGTACCAAGACAGAATCTACGTACCTGAGAAACTTAAGAGTAACCGCATTAGAACTCTGCCACGACCACGCCCTGGCCGGGCATTTTGGCGTTGCCAAGACCACTGACCTGGTACAGCGCACCTTCTGGTGGCCTTGAGTACGTGAAGACTGTAGGAGGTTTGTAGATTCTTGTACAACTTGTACCTGAAACAAGGGTTCCAGATCCAAGGCCTGGGGACTACTAAAACCCTTACCCGTTCCAGATAGGCCCTGGAGAATGTTGTCCATCGACTTCATTGTCGAGTTACCCCCGGCCGAGAACCATTCCACCATCTTCGTTATTGTGGACCGTCTGTCCAAGATGGCACACTTCATCCCTATGAAAGGGACTCCCTCCGCTCCTGAAACCGCACAGGTATTCATCAGAGAAATAGTCAGACTCCACGGGGTACCAGCCAATATTGTTTCCGATCGCGGGGTTCAATTTACCTCTCGATTCTGGAGATCCCTTTGCAAAACCTTGAAAATCGAATTGTCGTTTTCCTCTGCTTACCATCCACAGACCAACGGACAGACGGAGAGAACGAATCAGACGCTCGAGCAATACCTGCGATGCTTCTCCTCTTTTGCTCAGGACAACTGGGTTTCCCTACTTCCGTTGGCCGAGTTTGCGTATAACAATTCCATCCACTCCGCTACCTGCCAGACTCCTTTCTTTGCAAACTATGGTTTTCATCCTACTTTTCTGCCTAACTCCCTTCCTGAGTGTCCTGTACCTGCAGTCCAGGAAAAGTTAAATTTTTTTCTCGGTCAATAACCAGCTTTTACAAGAGACCATGACCAAGACTCAAGAACGCAACAAGACAATTTATGACAAGAAGAGACGGGGTGAATTAGTGTTGGTACCCGGCGACCAAGTATGGCTATCTACCACAAACCTAAGAATGGCATGCCCTTCTAAAAAACTGGGCCCCAAATTTTTAGGTCCATTCCCTGTTAAGAGGAAAATTAATGAAGTAGCTTATGAATTGGAACTTCCTGACTCTCTTAGAATCCATCCAGTTTTTCATGTCTCTCTCCTAAAACCCACAGTCTCTAATCCGTTTCCAGATCGGAAGCCGGATCACCCTGATCCGATCATTATTGACGGTGAGCAGGAATTCGAAGTAGAAGCTATCATGGACTTCAGGAGAAAAAATAACCAGAACCAATTCCTAATTAAATGGAAGGGCTACGGACCCGAGGAAAACTCATGGGAACCCGAGGAGAATATCCATGCCAGGAGTTTGATACAGGCTTTCAAAAGGACTCACCCTGGAAGGTTCACCCGGCTGGGCATCCGGAGGCTGCCCCTTGGGGGGGGGCAATGTCATAGAAATCCTGTCAGCTACAGGATTCCTGGACTTCCTGATTCCGAATCTCGGGTACGTCCACGCGCGCGCGATGGCGAGCACGTGCGCGCGCACGCGCTTAGCGGGGGCGCGCGCACGCTCCACAAAGCGCGCCAGAAGAGCTATTTAAACATGCCTGTGACAGACAGTCCCTGCTGTCTGCTCTACAGCGTGTAGTACCCAAAGAGACCTGATTCGTGTATTTACCTGCATCCGACCCGGCTTGCCTTGACCCTTCCAGTTTCCTGCCTGCCTCTGACCCCCGGCTTTGTTTGCCCAATCTTCTGCCTGATCCTCCAGTACCTTGCCGTCAGCCAATACTACCGACCCGGCTTGTCCGACCAATCTCTCCAGTTGCTGTGTCCTGGTTCCAGTCCAGTCAGCCTCATCAGTTCCAGTCCAGCTGCTTGTTCCTAGTTCCAGTCCAGTTGCTTGTTCCTGGTTCCAGTCCAGTTGCTGTATCCTGGTTCCAGTCCAGCCAGTCTCTTCAGTTCCAGTCCAGTTGCTGTGTTCCTGGTTCCGGTTCAGCCTGCCATACTTCCTGGGTGCCTGGATCCGTCCCAGTCTTCAGACTCTACTCTACCTTGATCCATCCTGCCAGGCACTCGTACCCCTTCTACCTCCGTGCCTCCTGTCTTCAGTACCAGGGGCCGCCGGTGGAAGCCGTAAGAGAGGCCTCCCTCTGCAGATCCGGGCTCGTCACCGTCAGGTACGTGACAGCCGGTGGGCCAAGGCAGTCTCTAGGCCTAGCAACAGTACAGCCTATTGGATTGAGCAGGTGCTCGCTCACCACTCCGGACGCGATCCCAGTCCAGGACTTCCACCACTGTGTCTCCGCACACAGCGTCTCAACGATCGGGTCTCTGATCCAACGAACGTCAGCAACTTGAAGAAGGTCAGATGCCACCCAGGCTCGCAACAAGGTGGAAGGCTCTTTGGAAGTTGTACCAGGCCCCAGGCTTCAGGCCTGATACTCCAGCAGATCCGCACAGGAAGACCGGTTGATAGCCGCGCGGTGTCCAAAGAGGCCAAGCTTAGCCTCGCCTCCTCCTTTTATCTCCCCACCCACAAGTCTCTGCGGTAGCAACATTGCACCCTGGGTGCCAAACGGGGTTCTGGAAAATGCAGTCCTAGAGTCTTAAAGGAGACCCCGCTACATGTAATAATACAGTTAAAGTATAACTAAAGGCAAAACTTTTTTTTTTTGCTTTGGATAGAGTGTAGAGGGATACCAACACCTATCATGCTATTATTGCTGTCTATACTCCCATTAGGGAGATTCATAATCGATATTTGTCCTGTTTACTGTTATCACCAAAAGTGGAAGTCAAAGAAAATCCAAAATTATGGATTGTCACCAGGACAGAAATAGAGGAGAACTATTCCAATAGGAACACTAGTTCTGGTCACCCTGGTGACAACTAGAGATTCTCTGACTTTGGACAGTTTTCCACTCATTTCCTGTTTGACTATGGGATAGGTCTCCAATGGGACACAGATGGCAAAAAAAAAAAATATTACAGGGGACATAACCCTCATATACTCTATCCAAAATGAAAAAAAAATGTTTTCCCTTTAGTTCCACTTTAATAATGTATGTATTAAAGTGTGCCCTCCTATATCTGTCCAAATGTTCAGTTTTAATCAGTTAGGACTGCAACCTGTGTTGGAAAATTCTGCTGAACTGTAAGGTAAGTATTATAAGCTTTGTGCCCTGACTGGCATTTCAGTCTCTTGTGGTTCAGCTAAATGGTTGGAGGCCTCTGGTTACAAAATAAGGTGGAATAATGCTTTTTCACATTAAAACTATATACAATACTAGGCAGGGAGTTTGAAATACACAAGAAATTGGTTATTAATGCATGATAGTGAAGTTGTGGATTTGTACACTAACCACCTATGATTATGCAAGAGACACATAAAGCTGAATTGTTTCTCCTTTGTGTTGATTATAATGGACTATAAGTGGTTTACTTAAATTTTATTAAATTATAAATGATTGACAGACACAAGTATGCAGTGTTTTAAAAATGAGATCACTTCTAGAAACATGAATTAATTACACAAGCAAAGGAGAGAAATCTCTATTTAACATCAGTTAGGCTGGGTTCACACTGATACTACACGACAATCATACGACTTTCATCCTATTTTGCTCTGCGACATCAGTCCTACATTGATCCTACATTGGTCCGACATCCATCCGACTTGAATGAACAGGATACTACTTTGATCCAACTTTGTGATAGTCTGACTTGTCCTTTGACCAATCAAAACAATCCCAGTGTGAAATAAATTCCTTTTACTGCTGCTGTAATCACCATGTCGGATTTTAAAAGTCGGATGGTAAGGACAAGGATCCTACTTTGATCTGACTTCAGTGATATTCAATGGGCTGAAGTAGGATCAAAGTTGGACCAAAGTAGTACAGGGAGCATTTTCAAAGTCGGACCAACTTGTGTCAGACCAGTTAAGACGGCTCTCATAGGGAAACATTGATTTTCACACGTCATGCATAAGCTCCCAATGTCGGAGCGTTTGTCGCACCAGTGTGAACCTGGCCTCAGGCCGGATTCACACTGGTGCAACACGACAGCCGTCCTACTTTGGATCCGACTTTGCCCTGCGACTTGAAGCTGACATACGTCCGACTTTCAATGAACGGGGATCCGACTTGGATCCCTGCCAACACTAGGCACTGTGTTTGGTATGAATCTTGAGGGGGAACTCCACGCCAAATTTTAAATAAAAAACCGTCATGGGTTCCCCTCCAAGAGCATACAAGGCCCTTGGGTCTGGTATGGATTTAAAGGGGAACCCCTACGCCGAAAAAGTGGCGTGGGGGTCTCCCCCAAATCCACACCAGACCCTTTTCCGAGCATGCAGCCCAGCCGGTCAGGAAAGGGAGTGGGGACGAGCGAGCGTCCCCCTCCTGAACCGTACCAGGCCACATGGCCTCAACATGGGGGGGTGAGTGCTTTGGGGCAGGGGGGCAACCTGCGGCCCCCCACCCCAAAGCACCCTGTCCCCATGTTGATGAGGACAGGGCCTCTTCCCGACAACCCTGGCCGTTGGTTGTCGGTGTCTGCGGGCGGGAGGCTTATCAGATTCCGGGAGCCCCTTTTAATAGGGTGGGGGCCGGGATCTGGGGGCCCCCTTATGTGAATGAGTATGGGGTATCCCCCTGCCCCAAAGGTTCAGGAGGGGGGGCGCTCGCTCGTTCTCATCCCCTTTCCTGACCGGCCGGGCTGTATGTTCGGATAAGGGTCTGGTGTGGATTTGGGGGGGACCCCCACGCTGTTTTTTTGGCGTAGAGGTTCCCCTTTAAATCCATACCAGACCCAAGGGCCAGGTATGCTCTTGGAGGGGGAACCCATGCCGTTTTTTTATTTAAAATTTGGCGTGGAGTTTCCCCTCAAGATCAGCAGAGCATGCCAAAGTCGAATCATGCAAAACGGCGTTCCGACTTTGATCCAACTTCAATGATATTCAATGGAGTGAAGTAGGATCAAAGTCGGACCAAAGTAGTACAGGGAGCATTTTCAAAGTCGGTCCGACATGTGTCGGACCAGTTAAGACGGCTCCCATAGGGAAACATTGATTTTCACACGTCATGCGACATGAGCTCCCAATGTCGGAGCGTCTGTCGGACCAGTGTGAACCCGGCCTCATGGTGTGCACAATTAGGCAGTCTCTACGGCTGATGTGTATAATTAAGGACAGATTGCATGATAGCAATGACAGCATGAGATTTCCTTCCATGGGACAGTTGGGAACCCTATAGTGCTTGTGACCTCTACAGAAATTAAAGCCATTATTGGGTATTAATCTTAGTACACGCTACAGTGTGTACAAGACACTTCCATTTATATTCGGCACTAATTCTGACACTATCAAAGATTTATAAATTGTATCACCCTCCTAGTTAGGTTGCTAGAAAAATTTAGAATTTGGGCTCCTTCTGTAATCCAGGAAGCAGAGATTGTTTGGTCTGTTCAGGGTTTCCTAGGCTGGGAGTTTGATTGCTTCCCCTGACTCTAGAAGAAGCTTCTAGAGCAGAGGTTGGCAACCTATGGCTCGTGGCAGCACCCAGCCCGCCGCCACTAAATGTCCGACCCATCAGTGCACGTGATGAATTCACATGCACCCGGCCTGCGGGCATTTAAAGTAAGAGCAGAGCGGATCAGTGAGCAGTTAGCTGAATGAGAACATGGGAGAGACACGCGGCAGCGCTGATAAGACAACGGGAGCTTCCCAGGTGATCGGTTGCTAGGTGGTCCTATCGACCAATCATCAGCTTGTTAATATGAAACATTTACTCTGGAAGTTCCCACTGTCTTATCAGCACTGCTGTGTGTGTCTCTTCCGTGTTCTCATTCAGTTTCCTGCTCCCTGCTCCGCTCTGCTCCGTCTCCCTCTCTGCATGGGGCAAGGTAGGAAAGAGCAGAGCTGCGGGGGCTTTGTAATATGCAGGGGGTGTGTGTAGGGGGGGTTGAATAATATACAGGGGGGCTGTGTAATATGCAGGTGGGGGCTGTCCAGAGGTGCAGGGGGCTGTGTAATGTAAAGGGTTCCAGAGGTGCAGGGGGCTGTGTAATGTAAAGGGTTCCAGAGGTGCGGGGGCTGTGTAATGTACAGGGGGCTGTGTAATATAAAGGGGTCCGCAGGGGCAGTCACGATCATGTCATCCTCAGCCACCGGGTACAAGCCAGGATCAGTATAATCCCAACACATACCATGCTATTGCTAGACACAATAAGTAAAATTCTGGCTTTAGTAAAATCACAATTAGTAAAATTCTGGCAAACTGGCTTTGTATTAGTGAAGCACCTTAACCACTTTAGCTCCGGAAGGTTTTACCCACTTCCTGACCAGGCCATTTTTTGCGATACGGCACTGCGTCACTTTAACTGACAATTGCGCAGTCTACGACGCTGTACCCAAATAAACTTTGATGCAATTTTTTCCCAACAAATAGAGCTTTGTTTTTGTGGTATTTGGTCGCCTCTGCAATTTTTATTTTTTGCGTTATAAACAAAAAAAGACCGATTTTTTTATATAAAAACAGTGGGGCTGATTTACTATAACTCCAGGAAGTACTGAGCACATCGCAAAAAATAGCTCCAATTTTTGACAATTAAAAATTCCATGCGCGAATTTGCGAATGAAAAAGAGCGCTATTAGCAGCAAACAAGTGTTAGTAAATGTGAAATCAGTGCTAATTAGCGAATCCGCGTACACGCAAATGCCAATTTCCACTAAGTTTTTATATAGCACTGCACTGTAACCATGATCCATGTATGTGAAAGAAACATTTTTATATGAGATGTGCTCTATCTATTGATGTATATTGCAATTAGTATTCCTAGTTTTTTTCCTTCTTTTGCTAGCGAATGCAGTTATGAAAGATTATTACATAGTAATGTCTGCTATTATGTAAAATTACATGTATTAAACATTTAGGTTACCTATTTGTTGTATATTGTTTTTTTCATGTTTTTATTTTTTCATTTAGGTGGCTATAAAGTGGTAATTATTTATGTTCATTCTTTAATCATACTACACTATTATGCAGGTCTTGTACTTAGCACAATGGCTTAGTGGTCTGCTCCCATGTCTATACAGCTCTCATGTAACAAGTTCAAATACCAGCCAACCTACCATCCAACAGCTATGTTTATTATTTGCACAAGCAAATTAAAATAAACAAACAAAGAAATGTAAACTGCCCGTTAGCTAGTGTGTGATGTTTGGAAGTCCACACCATAATATTATTGAATAAAAGTGCATTGGCTAATTGGCATTCACCTATTTTCAGAATATGCTGCTTTGGCTAATTGGCTAATTGGCATTTGCCTTTTCCTGGTGCCTCCATGGCAGCATACCTGTGATAGAGCTCTGCCTCGACTCCTCCTTCAGGACTAGTGAATAGCATAAATTAAAGGCATAGTCCCTCCCCCAACATTCTCCTTTTTTTCCTCATACCTTCTTGTGTTGGTGAAGAGTAGCAGTATGTCCATACCTCTGCAGTTGGCAGCGTCCGCCGGGTTTAGCCTTTCCCGTGCGCAGTCCCTGTTCTTGGGCCGCTCACAGCGCTGATAAGACTGGGAACCCCTCTGTGGATCTGTTGGGGTCATTTTGCAGAGTTGCCTCACAGGAACGCAGTCTGCTATCACATCCATGATGAATGCAGTGGAAGTCGCAAAAGGATCAGCTCCATCTTCCCAGGCTGGTGGTTTCCATTTTTTATTACAGGCATTTGTGTTTTTTCCCCTTTCTTTTCCTCTCTTCCCCTCCCCTCCCCTTTCCTTTGCTTGTTAGGCGCCTTCAAAATGATTATTGTCTTACTTTTTTGTTCCTTTAAAACTGTGCAACTGGATAGGGCAGGTGTCTCTCTGTGCAACAACATTGTGGTGCTTATTTCCGAGTTCGGGGGGGCTACAGGTGCTCTGTACGTCCCACCAGGTAGGAGAGTGTCATGGCACGGCGTCCTCGTCGCCGTCTGCGTGCGCATGTACAGTCGCTCGGTTCAGTGGCGGCCATCTTGGATTCTGGAAGGAAGGCTAGATTTGCCCTTTTTTTTCAATCAATTCCAAATGGTGGTTTATGGGATTAGCCCACGCACCTTGAGCCTATTTAGGTTCAGATTCAGGGATTGCTGTCAGTCTCCTCAGCTGTGCCCTGCTAGGTCTCTCTGATGCAGCTTTGTGGTAGGTACTTTTTATTTTCTCAAAAGAAAAAAAAGAAAAATTTTGCCGATCAAAAATGTTTATGTTAAAAAAATAAAATAAAAAAATGACGAGATAAAAATGTTTATGTTTAAAAAAAAAAAAAAAAAAAAAAAAAGATGACAATATAAAAATGTTTGTTTAAAAAAAAAAAAGTGACGCCAAAAACTCCTGATTCTTTTCCCTTTCTTACTATATTTCCGGAGCTGATCCTTGTGCCCAACTCCGCAATGAGTCATTCATCTCGCAGCAAAGATCCTCACACTTCTATTAGGTATGTGACCAACTATATGTGAGTATAGGACAAGCAGACAGGGCTGGGGAGCCCATTGTGGGCAAACCAGAATACAGGGGAGATAGTCATGCACTACCCACGGAGTGGTATCAAACATCTTGGAGATGAGGACAGCCTTCTTGGCTCTGACCTCTTTGGCACCCCAAATCAGAGGCCAGAGAATACTCCTACGCCTAGACAACAGGGCAGCTGTCGCTTATCTGCAGAAGCAGGGAGGCACTCGCAGCAGGTCACTCCTCAAGGAGGTAGAGCCAATCATGCTCTGGGCGGAGCAGAACCTCCTGGACCTCAGAGCGATGCATCTGCCAGGCAGGTTGAACACGGAAGCAGACACGTTATCCAGAAACTTCCTGGACAACAACGAGTGGGCTCTCCACCCCCATGTCTTCCTTTAGATTGCCAACATATGGGATCCCCCTCAGGTAGATTTGTTCACCTCCCCGAAGAACGCCAAGCTGGAAAGGTTCTTCTCTCGGCTGCTGCATCCACAAGCCGAGGCAGTGGATGCCCTGTCATGTCCCTGGAGGTTCACCACGGCATATGCCTTTCCTCCCAGGCCATTAATATTCAAATTCCTCCTGAGGCTCCTCAGGGAGCCAGACCAGGTGGTGGCAGTATCTTGAATCTTGAATCTTCGAATCTGGAGATTGAGAGGCGAAGGTTCGAGTCCCTAGGGTGTTCTCCAGGAGTCACATCAACCCTTCTAAAAGCTAGGAAGCCAGCAACTAATGCCATATATTCAAAAATATGGGACAAGTTCTTGTCATTTGTTTCCGGAAATGGATTTGATCCAATCCTTCCTTCTACATCTCATGTTCTAGGATTCCTTCAGACAGGACTTGATCTGGGACTTGGTCTGAGCTCCATCAAAGTGCAGGTAGCAGCAATCTCTGCTGCAACAAATAAGAGATGGGTGGAGGATCCTTCAGTAGTCACTTTCCTCAGAGGTATATTGAAGATTCGCCCTCCTGTCAGACGATCATTTCCTAAGTGGGATCTGTCCCTAGTCCTGGAAGTTCTATCTGACCATCCCTTTGCTCCAGTGGAACAAGTAACAATATGGAACCTGACCCTAAAGACGGCTTTCCTGCTAGCCATTACATCTGGCAGAAGAATCTCGAACTTCACTCTTTAGGGATGGGTGACGACCACATCTCCTTTTTCCCAGACAGAGTGGAACTTCGTCCCCTTCGGGGGTTCACACCAAAGGTTGCTACTCCAAGCCACCTGTTGGAACCCTGGGCACTACCAGTGTTTACAGACACGGATTCAGAGTCTTGTCACGAACTGGATGTATCCAGAGTGCTCAGGGCCTACCTAGATGCCACCGGCCTCTTCAGAAATTCTGAGAGACTTTTCATTGTACCGTTTGATAAATACAGGGGCAAAGAAGCTTCCATCAGAACTCTGGCATCTTGGGTTGTAAAGTTAATCCAGAAGGCCTACAGGGTGAAGAATATGGAGCCTCCATCCCGAGTGAATGCTCATTCTACAAGGGCAGTCTCAGCTTCCTGGGCAGCAAGGGCTAATGTTTCGTATGAGACGGTGTGCAGGGCCGCCACCTGGTCTTCTCACCATACGTTTCTCAGACACTACCATATTGATCAAGGAGCGCTCACGACTGTTGAGTTTGGAAGGAGGGCAGTTCAGGCTGCTATGTCCTCTTCTAATTAAACATTTATTGTTAAGCAATTATCCCACCCATGTCAGCTAGTTATTTATCACAGGTATGTTGCCATGGAGGTACCAGGAAAACGGAAAATTGTATCATACTTACCAGTCATTTTCCTTTCCTGGTGCCTATCCATGGCAGCATACGCTCCCACCCTCGGTATTCTATATTACAGAGAATGTTGGGGGAGGGACTATGCCTTTAATTTATGCTATTCACTAGTCCTGAAGGAGGAGTCGAGGCAGAGCTCTATCACAGGTATGCTGCCATGGATAGGCACCAGGAAAGGAAAATTACTGGTAAGTATGATACAATTTTCCATTTTTTCACCAATACAATCTTGTAGTATCTCTCTGTGGGATTTGAACCCACGAGTGCTTTGAAGCCTGAGTTTTTCAAGGTAGAAGTGCTGACCACTAGCCTATTGAGCGTAGCACAAACATCTACTAGTGTGTGTAGATTAAGGAGATATTTCTTGCACCTACAGGTAAGCCTTAATCTAGGCTTACCTGTAGATGCAAGTTGTCTAAGTGGGTTTACAACCACTTTAATATTATTGTAACAACCATGCTCATGCTGATGTGGCATTGGCTAATGGGCATTCGCCTCTTTTCAGCATATGCTGCTGAGTGTTTGATGGTGGGACTACTTTTTATTCTAGGTATAATAGTACTCAGCACAGTGACTTAGGCCCCTTTCACACTTGTGCGACCTGAAAGTTGTGTGATTTTGATGCGACTTTAAGCAATTCCTGTGTAATCTTGAGGTCTATGGATGCAGGAGTCGCAGGGAAAGGCGCGCAAACTTCCATCTGCATTTTTTCTGCGATCCCAGGGAATGCCTGTGTAAACTTAAGGTCTATGAACCTCAACTCGTATAAAAGTCGGGCCAAAGTAGTACAGGGACTACTTTGAAGTCGGTGTGACTTGAAGTTTCACAGATATAAATGGTACACATTGAAAATCATGGGGTATGACTTGTCATGCAACTCTGATGACCAAAGTCGCAGGAAAAGTCGCTCAAGTGTGAAAGGGGCCTCAGCCCGAATTTGTGTGCGATTTCAGAGACATCAGTGCACTTTCCTGCACAGATGTCTAGTGAAATCACATAGGTCTCAACTGTCCCTGATTTGGACCAAAGTCCCTCTGTCCCTCTTTCCTCCTCATTTGTCCCTCATTTTGTTCGGATCTGTATAGTTTGATATTAAATGCAATTTTTATCTTTCAAAAAGTGTTTCCCAGCGCTAAACCTTTCATCTAATTTCTAAATTGCTTTGTTTGTAAATTCCCAAAGCCAATCTAAAAGGATATTATTGTTAAAAAAAAAAAGCACTTGGGGGTTTAACTAATATATATATATTTTTTTAATAATTCTCCTTTAAGAAGGTGTTTTAGGAGGTGTGTACTATG
This sequence comes from Rana muscosa, assembly GCA_029206835.1. Classification (NCBI taxonomy): domain Eukaryota; kingdom Metazoa; phylum Chordata; class Amphibia; order Anura; family Ranidae; genus Rana; species Rana muscosa. The sequence goes on from CM055116.1 coordinate 1,130,595,699, forward strand.
CCTACATACTTTTGCTAATAGTTGTCCCTTATACCCATCTCAAAAAGTTGAGAGGTAAGAAATCGCCTCCTGAAGTCGCCCAAAGTAGTGTAGGAACTACTTTTGGGAATCTGTGTGGCGTCGCACCAATTCGGACAGTTCTATTGCCGTTAATAGGCGCCGATTTGGCCTGCAATTTGACATGTCAATTCAGAGCTATGTGAACATGGGTGAAGTTGCATAGATATGAATGGAACTCATAAGGGGGGGGATACTTTTAATGCGACTCTGAGGTCCAAAGCTGCATGAAAAGTCATATAAGTGTGAAAGTAACCTAATGAGATTAAATGATAACACCTTTGAATAAAGCCCCATTTGCACTTGTACGACCTTAAAATTGCACAGCTTTGCCATGACTTGAAGCAATGTCTGTGTTATCTTGTGGTGTATGGACCTCAAATCGCATCAAAGTCAAACCAAGTTAGTGCAGGGATGAATTTTCCCCACTTTCAGGATGCACAAGTGACAATAGGGCCAAATTCAAAGATATCCTTGAATCTCTTTCACACTGCTGTGACCTGAAAGTCACCCTAATTTGCTGCCACTTTGTCGCTGCAACTTGGCCCCAACTTCTGGGAATGCCTGTGTAATATTGCGCCCTATGTACCTCAAGTCACATGAGGCTCTGTTTCCACTATTGCAACCCTAAATTTGCATGATTTTGCCCCGATTTTGATGCGACTTGGAGCAATGCCTGTATATTCTTGAGGTCTATGGACTTCAAGTCGTATCAAAGTGGGACCAAAGTAGTGCAGGAACTACTTTGAAGTTGCTGCGACTTGATGTCGCACAGATATGAACCATACTCATTGGAAATCATGGGGTATGACATGTCATGCGACTTTGCAGTCCCAAGTTGCATGACAAGTCGCACTAGTGGAAACCGAGCCTGAAAGTCACACCAAAGTAGTACAAGGACTATTTTGAAGTTGGTCTGACTTAAAGCGGAGGTTCACCCACATTTTAAACATTGCTGTCACCAGTCCCTCTTAACATGAATAAAAACAAATGCCTAACCTTTTATTTTTTTTTGTTGTGTCGTTTTCATTAATCTTCTTTATTCATTCGTACTTCCGGGATTTCCTCCCGCGGGAGTAGGCGTGTCCTTTGCTGTGTCTCCTGGGAGCAAAGTGTCCTGCTTCCCAGGAGTAATAGAGTAACGCCTTCCTTGCAAACAAACATCACGATAATTCAATCGTCACGTGACTCGTCTACCCGGTCACGTGACGAGGGCGGATCTAATTCCGCCATTTTAAATAATGGCACGTAGGTGTATTGGCATCACAACGGGGCGTGTACTTTTACTGTTGACGCCTGTTGTGATGGCAACCAGGAAGTGTTGGCGGCGCTGCTCGCCGTCAACACTGCGCATGCGCGAGATACAGCGATGAATGCCGGGAGAAGCGCATTCATCGCTACCCGGAAGAATGTGCTTGTGGGCTTCAAGATGCCCACAAGCAAAATGGCAAATACAGGAAGAATTTTTATAAAGAATAATTTATAACGAAAACGGACGGGGGAAGTTTATGAGCGCCAGACAAGTGAGTACTAAAAATACATAATGCGTATAATAGAATGGACTGAAAAAAAAAAATGTCCAGACCGCGGAACTTCCGCTTTAAAGTAGCACAGATATGAATGGTTATCATTGAGGATCATGAAAATTCGCCCAACTGTGAATCAAGTCATATATATTTTAATAGAAAGGAGCTCTCATTTATACTTGCATAGTCCTTACTGATTTACATCAGCAGAACAAATGCAGGAAGTAGTGATGTGTGCACATGGGCCAGAAGCTAATGTGTAGTGATACCAAACAAATCAATGAAGCCCACCCCCACCAAATCCACCCCCACCTTGAGTAAGCACAAGTACATAACCTACACTTACCCGGCAAATCAGCAGCACCTCCTCTTTGCTAAAGAGGGAGCTCGCCATGTCCACCTAGATGGAGATCCTGACCAGCACAGGAACTTCCGGGTGATTACAATGACTCATTTCCGGGTCAGGAGGTGAAACCACGCTCTGTTGATTGCAGCTGCGAATATTTGATCTCAATCACACTTAAAATTTATTATTTTTGATTATTTGCAGATATGCAAATCTGTATTTCTACATATGATATTTGAAGGTAAACTTAAGGGAGTTTGAAAAGGAATGGTGTCTCTGCCATAGCAGCAAGTGAATTACAAAGGCAAAAGGCCCGGTTTGAGCCCTGCTTCACACTGACAATGGGAGGAAATTGTTCAGCTGAACTCATACGATTTTCATTCCCGCATGTCAGTCCCGACTGCGGGGAGGGGGGGGGACATCAGAGACATCTGTGCAGGTTTCTGCACTTATATCAATACAAATCACACCAATTAGAACAGCGCAATTACCACCGATCTGACATGTCAAATCGCACCAATGTGAACCAGAGCTGACTCACACAACACTGCCTATCCTCTAGCTGAATTCATTACCTGCAATTCTCCACAGCTGTTATATATAAAGATTCCACCTTTATCATTTACTTGCAGGTGTGCTGAAGCCTAGGTTTACACTGGGGCGATTTGTTATGCAATTTCAGAAATCAAATCGCACGACTATTGGTGGCAATGGCACTGTTCCAATCGATGCAACCCCAATTTTGTGGCACCGCACAGATTTGTAAAAGTAGTTCCTGCACTACTTTTGCCGATTTCAGGTGCGACTTCAATAGACATTTGTGTATGAAGCCACACAGATGTCTATCAAGTAGAACCTAAAATCGCGCTAGCTTAAGTGAAGTAGCGCAATTTCAAAGTAGCATCAATGTGAACAAGGGCAAAGAGATAGAGGTCGACCGATATGGGTTTTTCTCTGGCCGATGCCGATGCCGATATTTAGAAATCGCTGTGGCCGATGGCCGATATATGATGCCGATTTTTTTGGGCCGATATGTTAGGCCGATGAAGGGGAAAAAAAAAAAACTAACAGTTGGACCCCTTTCACACTGGGGTGTTTTTCAGGCACTTTTGGGCTAAAAATAGCACCTGTAAAAATGGCTGCAAAACAGCTCCCCTGCAGTCTCAGTGTGAAAGCCTGAGTGCTTTCACACTGAGGCGGTGCGCTGGCAGGACGTTAAAAAAAAGTCCTGCAAGCAGCATCTTTGGAGCGGTGTATACCGCTCCTCCATCACTACTGCCTATTGAAATTAATGGGCACTGCTGCTGAAGCGCCTGCAAAGCGCTTCTGCAGCGGTGCTACACGGGCGCATTTAACCTCTTCATCGGCCGCTAGCTGGGTTATAAGCACCCCGCTAGCAGCCGAATATCGCCGCTAAAATTATGGTAAAGCGCAGCTAAAACTAGCTGCATTTTACCGCCAACGCCTGCCCGCTCCAGTGTGAAAGCAGCTGAGTTCCGCCAAAAAAAAAAATATATTAAAAGTCAGCAGCTACAAATACTGCAGCTGCTGACTTTTAATATATGGACACTTACTTGTCCTGGGCGCCCGCGATGTCGGCACCCAAAGCCGATCTCTCTCTCGGCTCTCGGGTGCTGCCGCCGCCATCTTCGGTAAGGGAATCAGGAAGCAGGCACAAAAACAGGTAATCAAAACTTTGACGAAAAAAAAAGTTTAGTTTTATTTAACATTCATTAAAGTGTATTTTTTCCCAAAGAATTGCGTTTGAAAGACCGCTGCGCAAATACAGTGTGACATAAAATATTGCAACAACCGCCATTTTATTCCCTAGGGTCTCTGCAAAAAAAAAATATATAATGTTTGGGGGTTCCAAGTGATTTTCTAGCAGAAAAGACAGGGTTTTTACTTGTAAGCTACAAGTGTCAGAAAAGATTTAGCCTTTAAATGGTTAAACTGAGAACTTCTACTCACAAGTTCAGTTCATTGATAAGAAGAAACATTTGTAACTCTTTTCTCTCTCACTTGGCAGGCTGCCCAAAGATGAGTCACTGCACGGGAAACTTCAGGCAACTTGTATTGACTTCTATGAGAGATGTCATTTCCAAGCCGCGCTGAAGTTTTTTTTTTTTTTTTATATAGGCTTCTGTTCTCAGAATATCGGCCAAAGCCGATTAATGAAAAAATGCCAAAAATCGGCCGATATATCGGCCGACCGATATATCGGTCGACCTCTACAAAGAGATTCATTTTTTGATGCACAAATCCATATAGAAATAAAATATTAAGGATTTTGCACTTTGCCAAAAACAAAAACAAAAAACAAAACAAAACAAAAACAAAACAAAAAAAAAAGCGCACACACACACACAAAAGCTCAATAACGTACTTTTATTTTGCCAGCAGAAACAAAATTAGGTACATTAATTTACTAGCTTAAAAAAAAATTTGGACAGGATACACGGTACTCAATTTAGCAATCGGATTTTAAGGGCCTGCTCATAGGAGCTTACAATCTAAAATTTGTCAAAACCTTAGAGTGTATTCTGCTACATATTTTTTGTAAAAAAAAAAAACAAAAAACAAAAAGCGTATAATGATTGGTTTGCGCAAAAGTTATAGCGTCTACAAAATAGGGGATAGATTTAGGGACTTTTTATTTTTTTATTGTTTTTACTAGTAATGGCAGCGATCTGGGATATTGCAGCGGACAAATCTGGCACTAAGTGACACTTTTTGGGGACCAGTGACACTAATACATTGATCGGTGCTATAAAAATGCACTGATTACTGTATAAAGTGCAGTGTCACACTGAAGGAAAAGAGAGATCCGTGATTCAGCTTAGCTGAATCAAAAGATCTCTTTCCCTACCTGACAGATCCGCCGTTTGCCTTGTTTACACAGGCAGACAGCTGATCCATCTCTCCTGTGAATGATCGGCAAGGTGGCAGCGGCCATTGCGGCCGCCGGACCCGCTGATTGGCTCCCACTGTGTCCAATCACAGCAGGAGCGGCGCTCCGGGGGGCCCAAAACCACGTGCACTGTACGTGATTTTGGGCAGCCAACCCGCCCTGCCACAGTATATATCTGGCAGGTGGTCCGGAACTGGTTAAAGTGAGGTAAATCTGTACTGTTATTATTACTTTGTTAGGATTATTATTATCTTCATTTATTAGCAGGTGAATGCGACCCTCCATGCATTCACATACATTGAATTCGGCCCTTAAGTGGAAAAAGGTTGCTGACCCCTATTCTAGAGCTTAGGGAGGGAGAATTCAAATAACCAGTCTGAATATTGATCAGGGCCTAGCCAGTCCCTGGTCAGGTGCACACAGATGAGGGCTGGGCCGCTGATAAACAGTCTGAAGTCCTGGAGTGATTGTCTTTCTTCAGGAAGGAGAGTTCTTAGCCTTGGGGGGTTGGGGGGGGGGCTATTGCCCCTGAGGCAGCTAAAGGACTGGGTTGCTGTTCTGCAAGTTATCAGGAGCTACAGTCCTGGGACATAATAAGCAGCCTGGATCTGACTGTAAGCTCTTTCAAAGGAATCTTGTCTGGATAAGGATTGTTTTTCTCACTGAGTGGTGTCCAGAGGAAGCTGGAAGGAGGAAACTGTCCTATGGAATTGTGAGTAGAGACCCTAAAAGTGATCCCTGCAACTCTGTAGCATCATGAAGATATCACAGAGTGCCAGCAAGTATACATTGGAAATATGTACCCAGATTCCAGTGTTTTCTGCCCCCACGTGGTCTTTAGCTGTGAGGGAATAGACTGTTCAGTATTCACACTTACTTTGGGAGAACATTGTCCTCTGTTATTTGCTAATGGTTTTTGGAGTATCCCATGCCCCAATCCCTCTCCTGTTGCAAGTTCTTCAAACAATAAAGCTTAAAAAGGCAACCAATAGACTGTTTACTGGAACCAGAGTGAATGGACTGTTGTTTGGATGACTGGGGGTCTCGGTAGTGTTTGGGAATTTTTTCGACAAGGCTTTGGGTCAGCTACTCATGACCTACAGGTATGGCATTTAAACTAAACAAATTCTTTTCTAAGCTGCACAGGGATTTGTAACCCACTGGGGCCCTTTAAATGCAGTTCATTTTATTCAAAAGGCAAAATTAAGCGGGCCATAGATGGATCAAAATTTGCCTAGTTCAGCAGGGGCCATTCCCAATCAACAGAAGTCGATGTAGTGATTGACTTCTGACGAACGGTAATATTGGGGACTTTTTGTCAATCAGCGGCTGCAGCCAATCAGCTGCAGTGCTGATCAGTGTATTCTGATAGTGGAGGGGTCCCTGCTGTCACAATACATAGCACAGCCAGGAGGATTCTTCCATCTACCTTGCATGTGTGGATGGGAGAATCCATTTTTATTTTGTTTTCCTTCAGCCCCGCTGACTAAACAATTTTTTTTTTTTTATCTATGGGCAGTCTTAGCCTATAAGGAAGATCTAAAACGTCACTACAATCAGACTGGAAAAGGGAGGGGTAGTATTAACAGTCAATCAGGCTCTGCCACATTCCATAGTTGTGTCCATCCAACTAACACTAATGCCGCGTACACACAATTGGGATTTCCGACAACAAAGGTTAGAAGTGAGCTTTTGGTCGGATATTCAGACCGTGTGTAGGCTCCATCGGACATTTGCTGTCGGAATTTCCGACAACAAATGTTTGAGAGCAGGTTCCTAATTTTTCCAAAAACAAAAGTTCTTATCGGAAATTCCGATCGTGTGTAGCCATTTTCAACTCACAAAAGTGCTGCGCATGCTCAGAACCAATTTGACGCATGCTCGGAATCATTGTACTTAATTTTTCTCGGCTCGTCGTAGTGTTGTACGTCTCTGTGTTCTTGACCATCGGAATTTCCGAGCAAAATTTATGCCGTGTGTATCCAAGAAAAGTTTGAGCCAACATCCGTCAATAAAAAAAAAAAGGTTTTGTTGTCGGAATTTTCAATCGTGTGTACGCGGCATAAGAGCTCCTTGAGAGGAGGAGAAAACAGAATGATGATTAAATTGGTGTACTGCTGCTCTTTTTGTAGACGCATGCCGTGTACACACGACCATTTTTAATGACGAGAAAAATGAAATTTTTTAAAATGGTCATTAAAAACGATCCTGTGTGGGCTTCAGAGCATTTTTCACGACGTGAAAAACAGACATGAAAAAATTGGAACATGCTCTAATTTTTCACGTGGGCTTTAACAACGTAAAAAAAAAATGTGCATGCTCAGAATCAAGTACAGTAGGTGCCACCGATATTGCTTCTAGCGGAGAGATTGACACCCTATGAGCTCCGTCGCGAGAGCCAGCGCCGAGCTGTCTCGTCATCGGGAAAGGAAAAATGTTCCTTTCACGATGAGCGACACGCATTGCCGGTAGACGGAGATCCGACGTGGATTCCCGCCAATACCAGGCACTGTGTTTGGTATGAATCCTGAGCGGGAACTCCGTGCCAATTTTTAAAGAAAAACCGGCATGGGTTCCCCCTCCAGGAGCATACCAGGCCCTTGGGTCTGGTCTGGATTTGAAGGGTAAACCCTACGCCGAAAAAACGGCGTGGGGGTCCCCCTCAAAATCCAAACCAGACCCTTATCCAAGCACACAACCTGGCAGGCCGCAGGGGAAGAGGGGGGGACGAGAGAGTGGCCCCCCTCCCTCCTGAACCGTACCAGGCCGCATGCCCTCAACATGGGGGGTTTGGTTCTCTGGGCCTCTTCCCGACAACCCTGGCCGTTGGTTGTCGGGGTCTGCGGGCGGGGGGCTTATCGGAATCCGGGAGCCCCCTTTAATAAGGGGGCCCCCAGATCCCGGCCCCCCCACCCTATGTGAATGAGTATGGGGTACATCGTACCCCTACCCATTCACCTGGTGGAAAAAAATGGCAATAAAAAAACACAACACAGCTTTTTAAAGTAATTTATTACACAGCTCCGGGGGTCTTCTTCCGACTTCGGGGGTCTCTGGTGTTGTCGCCGCGCTCTCCGGTTCTTTCTTCTGCCGGGCTTCTTATATGTTTGTAATGCGGCGTATACACGATCGTTTTTCATGCCATTTTTTAAACCAACGTTTTTCTCGTCGTTTTTTTTTTCATGTTTCCTCTCAAGCCTGTCTTGCGTACACACGATCATTTAAAAAAACGTTCAAGCAAAGCGCAGTGACGTACAACACGTACGACGGCACTATAAAGGGGAAGTTCCGTTCAGATGGTGCCACCCTTCATGTTAGTAAAGTTTGTTGAGCGACAATTCGCGCTTTTCAGCCTCCTGCTTTTCAGTCCGTTACAGCGTGACGAATGTGCTATCTCCATTACAAATGCTAGTTTTACCAGAACGTGCGCTCCCGTCTCATACTTGATTCTGAGCATTGGCGGTTTTTTCACCTTGTCAAAGCATACACCCCATCGTTTTTCACATCGTTAAAAAAAACGACATGAAAAACGACGTGAAAAAATAGAGCATGTTCGAAATTTTTAATGGCCGTTTTTCACGTCGTTAAAAATGCTCTGGAGAATACACACGATCGGTTTTAATGCCCATTTTTAAAAATGGCATTTTTAACGGCATGAAAAACGATCGTGTGTATGGGGCATAAGGGACTGCTTTAATTCCTATTAGACGGGAGAGTGAGGTGAGTGCTTGGGGAGGACGAAAGGAGAGAGGGAGGCAAAGAATTCTCATTCTACTCTTTTGTTTTTTATTTTATTTATTATATATATATAATTATTTTTTTTGTTGGTTTTTTCTTTTTCTTTTTATATAGGAATACGATAAGGAATATATGTATAATATCAACAAGATATAATTTGAAAAATATTTAAAAATTCTGAACTTTTATTTGGTGATATATGAAGAAAGTAGTGAGGGGAAAGATTGGGTATGAGTAAGAAATGGAGAAATAGTAGAGGGAGAGATGAAAGAAAGGAGATATCCGAAAAGGTTTTTTTTTTTTTTTATATCGCCTTATACTGTCTATATCGTGTTAAAAGTGAGAGAGAGGGAAGACATGAGGATAAATTACCCCACGGACTCCATCTAAGATATTAAAAGAGGGTGGTGTTTTCACTTTCAGAGAGATGAAGAATGGAATACCGTGGGGGATCCCGCAGAATAGTACAGAGACTAGACAGAGAACCCTAAAGGGAAAGAAATAAAAAAGGGGGAAAAAAAAGGTTTTGGTTTATTTTTACAAGGTGGTCTCTATGACCCTTCCCCTTCCCTCCTTTTTTTTTATTTTTATTTTTTTTTTATTTGTTGTTGTGGTAATTTAACCATACTGTTCATTACAAGACCAAAGATAGGGTCCTTGGAAGTTGGCTTTGGTACTACTGGATGACATATGAGAGACAATATGACGGTTAATAACATTTTTTTTGTATTATCCTATTGCAAGTGATTATGTGATGTTTTAAAGCTGGGGGAGGGGGAGCTCTGCACCCGCCTATTGCAGACACAACCCCCAATTAGGTTTGCGCTTAATATCGGTTCAGAACCGAGGAGCGTAGTTAGCAATACTGTGCTAAATAGTAGAGAAAGGGTTTTCTTTTTTTTTCTTTGAGATTTTGCTATGGAGGCCATTAAAGTGACCTCGTTTAATGTAAAGGGGCTAAACACGCCGGAGAAGAGACGGATGCTCTTACATGATATGCAAGGATCTAAAACTGATATTGTTTTTATACAAGAAACACATTTTAGAGAAGATAAAATACCTAGCTGCAAAGTAAGTCATTTCTGGTAACATATCATTCAACTAATCAGATAGCAAAATCAAAGTGGGTTTCGATCCTTATATCAAGTAAAGTACCATGGGGGTATATAGATTCAATCAAAGACCCAGGAGGACGTTTTTTGTTTGTAAAAGGCACAATAGGAGAAGCGGAAATTACTCTGGCAGCATTGTATGCTCCTAATGAACACCAAGAGATCTTTATAAATAAAACACTTAGGAAATTGATGGAGTTTAAAATAGGACAATTGATTATAGGTGGAGATTTAAACATCCCCCTAATACCAGTAGAAGATACATCAACTGGAGGGTCAACCATCTCTGATAGGGCACGTAAAAACATAGCTCAATCTCTTTATAAAAATCAATTAATTGATGTATGGAGATTACTTCACCCCACAGAAAAGGACTACACTTTTTATTCTTTTCCCCATAAAACATATTCTCGTATCGACTATTTTCTTATTCCACATGCCCAACTTCATGCAGTTCAAGATGTTACTATTGGCTCCATTACTTGGTCAGATCATGCACCGATGTCCCTGATATACACCTTACAAGACTCTCCCCTGACAAGGTCCAACCATTGGCGACTGAATGAAAGTCTTTTACAAGATGAAGAAGTACGGGAGGAGGTAGTCAGGGAAATGGGGTTTTATTTTGAAACTAATGACACTCTTGATTGTGACCCCGGGATTATCTGGGAGGCACATAAGGCGGTTATCAGGGGCGTCCTGATCAAGCATGGAGCCAGAATAAAACGGAAACGAACACAACAATTAAAACTACTTATGGAAGAACTAGCTAAATTAGAAGATCGACATAAAAAAGCTCAAACTGAAGGGGTTGAGAAAGAACTTTTGACTAAAAGGACACAAATTGTAGATCTCCTGCAGTATAAAGCAAAGGCGGCGTTACAGATATGTAAAAGATTTTCATATGAAGCTGGGAATAAATGTGGAAAGGTATTAGCTAGAACGTTACAAGGACAAAAATCAAAGACTTATATCCCTCATTTGATAACACCTAATAGACCGAAGATTGTAAAATCATATGATATAGCACAGGAATTTAAAGAATTCTATGAATCACTTTATAATCTGAAGGTTAAACCTCATACTCAAGAACAAATAGTTACATATCTTACTCTATCTTCAATGCCTCAGTTATCAGATACAGACAGAGATGAAATGGAAGATCCTATAACAATAGAAGAACTCCAAGTAGCAGTAAGAACAATTAAATTAGATAAAGCGCCGGGTCCGGATGGTTTAACAGCACAATACTATAAGATCTTGCTTCCCTCTCTTGGTCAGTATATGATCAAATTCTTCAACGCACTGGGTTCCTCTACATCTTTTACAACAGAAACCTTATTGGCCTATATCTCGGTGATACCTAAGGAAGGGAAAGATTTGACCTTATGTGGAAACTATAGGCCGATTTCATTACTTAATCTAGACCTTAAAATTTTTACCAAGATATTGGCCAATAGAATTCAACGTCATATCCCAAAACTGATTCACTTAGATCAAGTGGGATTTGTACCCACAAGAGAGGCAAGGGATAATACTATAAAGGTATTGAACTTATTACAGAAGACTAATGTATCCAAGACCCAATATATACTTTTGAATACAGATGCAGAGAAGGCCTTTGACAGGGTGAACTGGAATTTCATGCTGGCAGTCCTAAAATATGGCGGTTTTGGAAATAAAATGTTACAATGGATAACTGCTATTTATTCCCGCCCAACAGCCCGAATACGGGTAAATGGGATTTTGTCAGATACTCTTAAAATTACAAATGGAACGAGGCAGGGATGTCCCCTCTCGTCCCTCCTGTTCGCCCTGTCATTGGAACCATTTCTCTGCACTATTCGATCAAACCAAAATATTACATTGATTCAGATAGGAGAGAGTCAGCATAAAATCTCGGCATATGCCGATGATATGCTATTTTCATTAAGGAACCCAGTGACTACACTTCCAAATTTGATGAAAGAATTTGAGAAATATGGCTCACTTTCCAACCTCAATATCAATTTTACAAAATCAGAAGCAATGGGGGTGAATTTACCTCGATAATTAGTAAAACAACTGAAACAAAATTTTAAGTTCAAATGGACGGATAAAGCACTGACATATTTGGGTATGTTGATCCCTCCTAAAATAGAAAAAGTTTTTGAGCTGAATTTCCCTCCTCTATTACTAAAAATTAAGACATTGTTATCTGGTTGGAATACGGGCTTTCACTCTTGGCTAGGACGATGTAGTATTATTAAAATGAACATATTACCTAAATTGTTGTACCTATTTCAGACACTGCCAATACGTATTCCGCCTAGCTACTTTAAACAGAGTCAAAAGATAATGTTTGATTTTATTTGGGCATATAAACATCCTAGGATACAACGTAGGGTTTTAATGAACCCAAAAGAAAATGGAGGATTGGCAGTGCCGGATATACGAAAATATTACTTAGCAACTCATTTAAGTAGGGTAATTGACTGGAATAGGCACAAAGATATTAAACTCTGGGTTCAGATGGAATGCGCACAATCCTTGATACCTCTGGGCAGAGCCCCTTGGTGTTATGCCTCTCTCCCGAAACAAATAAAAAACCATCCCTTGATAAGGGAACACTGTAAAAATTTGTTTCGATTTATTACCTAGTATAGGTATAATACCTGAAACATCTCCCTTATACCCGATACTGGGAAATCCCCTTTTGACTACATTTGAGAAGTACTGCTATGAGAGAGAGGCAACATCCCATACATTATCAATAAATTATAAATTGCTAAATATGCCTGGGGAAGAATACGTACCGGGATTTATTAAAAAATGGGAACAGGACCTAGGAACATCGTGGGATAGCACACAAAGACAGCGGATTTTTAGGCTTATTCATAAAACATCAATTTGTGTAAAATTACAAGAAATAAACTATAAGATTCTTAGCCGATGGTATAAAACTCCAGAAAAACTGAATAAAGCCTTTCCGGAATGTTCAGATTTGTGCTGGAGATGCCAAGGAAGCAAAGGTACTATTCTCCATATATTTTGGAATTGTCCTAAACTAAAACACTTTTGGACAGTAGTGGGACATACGCTTCAGAGATTTACTGGCCATATGCTACCAGAGGATCCGGCCTTTTTCCTTTTTCATAAATCATATATACCAGAGGAAATATATAAAAAATTGATTATAGGCTACCTCTTGGAGGCGGCAAGGGCATGTATTCCCCTGAGGTGGAAATCAGTACTTCCACCGACGGTAAGGATGTGGCTAGATAAGGTTAAAGAAATTAGTAGATTGGAAGACTTGGTATTTTCAGCTCGACATCAACGGGAATTATACGATAGAAGATGGTCAGAATGGAATGATTTTGTAATATCAGAAGAAGGGAAAATTCTCTATGATAATAACTAGAAGGATCCTTAGGAATCTTGGTCTCCGACGTGTTTGGTCCCCCTCCCCCCCCCTTTTTTTTTTTCTTCTCTCTTCTTTTTATTGTTTTGCAAGGGTTTTTTTTTTTTTTTTTTTTTTTTTTCTCTTTTTGGGTAAAATGGAATAACACTTCTTGGTCAATGGTGAGAAATAGAGATTGTATTTTTGGAAAATGAGATAATTTTTGTTTTTAGTTATTATAAGTTATCTCACGGACTTTGAACTAAACTGTTAAAGTTGAGTAAATGATACATGTGTATCTTGAAAATGTATAATGACCAAATAAATAAAATGAAAAATTTGAAAAAAAATAAAAATAAAAAGCTGTGTGTGTTTTTTTATTGCCATTTTTTTCCACCAGGTGAATGGGTAGGGGTACGATGTACCCCATACTCATTCACATAGGGTGGGGGGGCCGGGATCTGGGGGCCCCCTTATTAAAGGGGGCTCCCGGATTCCGATAAGCCCCCCGCCCGCAGACCCCGACAACCAATGGCCAGGGTTGTCGGGAAGAGGCCCTGCCCTCATCAACATGGGGGCAGGGTGCTTTGGGGTTGGGGGGCCGCAGGTCCGCCCCCTGCCCCAGAGCACCAAACCCCCCATGTTGAGGGCATGTGGCCTGGTACGGTTCAGGAGGGAGGGGGGCCGCTCTCTCATCCCCCCCTCTTCCCCTGCGGCCTGCCAGGTTGCGTGCTCGGATAAGGGTCTGGTTTGGATTTTGAGGGGGACCCCCACGCCGTTTTTTCGGCGTAGGGTTTCCCCTTCAAATCCAGACCAGATCCAAGGGCCTGGTATGCTCCTGGAGGGGGAACCCATGCCGTTTTTTTCTTTAAAAATTGGCGTGGAGTTCCCGCTCAGGATTCATACCAAACACAGTGCCTGGTATTGGCGGGAATCCACGTCGGATCCCCGTTCAATACAGTGCTGCGTCTCCTCGCTATTGCAGTGAGCGCAAGATGTGTCGCCACCCTGTCGCCAAGATGTCAGCACCCCTGTCACCGAGAATCTCCACGATAGGATCGCGATGAATATACAATGTCGGCGGCACCTACTGTATGAGACAGGAGCGCTCGTTCTGGTAAAACTAGCGTTCGTAATGGAGATAGCACATTCGTCACGCTGTAACGGACTGAAAAGCACGAGGCTAAAAAGCGCCAATCGTCGCTCAACAAACTTTACTAACATGAAGGGTGGTGCCATCCGAATGGAACTTCCCCTTTATAGTGCCGTCGTACGTGATGTACGTCACCGCGCTTTACTCAAACATTTTTTTTCCACGATAGTGTGTAGGCAAGGCAGGCTTGAGAGGAAACACGAAAAATCACGTCGAGAAAAATGCTGTTTTTTTCAATGATATTAAAAACGGTTGTGTGGATGCGGCATTAGGCTTGGCCGTATTGCTCAGCTGCAGTGTAGCTTGGGGTGTGCAGGACCTGGCTGTGGTGTCTATTAGGAGTCAGTGAATTATAGAACTGAATGAACAGTATTACACATCATTTGGAATGTAAGAAAGTTCCCATTCCTGGGTTTCAAATGTGTATTTAGATGTTGGCCTTCGATTTCATAAGCATGACACAGTTTTCAGAGGCATACACTTGACAGAGAAATGCATATCTTTTCCTTCTGTTAGAGGAATGCTAATTCTGTATGTGTGGAGTAATAGGAGTCATTTGTGTCTAGACAAACCAAGACACCTGTTGTTCCTTAAGATGCCTCAGCCAGATCATAATCCAATGCAAGCCACAAGATGTCTTAGTCTTTCTTTACATCCAGGCAACGATAGCACTCTGCAACATGTGCCTGTCGCTGTTACAAGCTATACCAACACAGAGCTGTTGCTTGGATATTTATTAAGCTATAGAAATTGTGATTATAAAACCAACTTTTATTATGTACAAAGACCAGCATTTCATAGAGCAGAGTTGTAAGTTGGATCCCTTAACATATTTTCTTAGCACAAACACATAGCTACCAACTGTCCCTGATTTCGAGGGACTGTCCCTGATTTGGAGCAATGTCCCTCTGTCCCTCTTTGCTCCTCATTTGTCCTTCATTTTGGTCTGATCTATACAGTTAGATAAAAAATGCATTTTATATACATCAAACAGTGTTTACAGTGCTAAACCTTTCATTTAATCTCTAAATTGCTGCATTTGTAAATTCCATAAGCTAATATAATGGAATAGTAGTGGTAAAAAAAAAAAAGCACTTGTGGGTTTAATCAATCATTCTTTTGTTGTACAATTCCTTTAAGGGGGCGTGGTAGGGGGTGTGTCCTATGCCTACATACTTTTGCTGATAGGTGTCCCTCGTTCCCATCTCAGAACGTTGGGAGGTATGCAAACATGACAGCACATTATAACTGCATGTGTGCTGACATAGACTGGCCCCAGGGTAGGAAAATTAAGGTAAGTACATGATGCAATTTTGCATTGTTCAAGCTTATTCTGAACAGTGTAAAATGTAATGACAATGTGCATAGTGCAAAAAGTCATGGCAGCCCATAAGGGAGAATTATTTCTATCATTGTATACTGAAAACGGTCTAATAATGACTCCTGAATTTTGTACTTTAACTTTATTTTTTGCACTCCCTTACTGAAAAAAACAAACCTAAAAAGACCCTGTCATTGTAAAAAAAAAAAAAAAAATGTCACTGTAATGGCTGAATTTCAGGTCATTCGCACACAAAGTTCCAGCACATGTGGGTAATACTAAAGCCTGTCAGCCCCTTTATGTCTCCTGCACATTTCTATTGGCCAATAAGGCTGCCCTTTATTGTGATAGGTCAACATACCTCCCAGCTTGTGAGATTTACATGCCAAATTACATACCGCTGCCATGCATCCAGTAACATGAACCATGGCTATTAATTGGCTCAACCTATTTTTCATCACAATTTTTACAATGTTTTGGCTATTGAGAGCTCCAAATAGAATAATTTACAGATTAGATAAAAGGTTTAGAGCAGTAAAACACTTTTGATAGTTAAATAAAATTTTTTTTATAGAGGTCCTTACATCAAGCCAACAGGAGGGACAACTGAAGAACAAAGAGGGGCAGAGGGATTTGGTTTCAAAGGAGGGACAGTCCCTTCAAAGACTTCATTCACAAAAACAATATTGATAAAATGGAATGAGTTCAAAGATAAAATATATCAGGAGAGAACAAGAATTTTAAATGTATACAGTCTGCAGGAAAGAAGTGAAAGAGAGAACATGATAGACACCTTTAAATACATAAAGGGTGTGAATATGGATCAGGAGGGCAGTGTTTTTAATATGAAGCTAAGATCAAGAACACGGGGCCATGACCTCAAACTAGCAGGAGGAAAGCTTGAAACTACTCTTATGCTGCGTACACACGATCGGAATTTCCGACAAGAAAAGTTTGTAAATTCCGACCGTGAGTAGGCTCCATCTGACTTTTTCTGTCGGAATTTCCAACAACAAAAATTTGAGAGCTGGCTCTCAATTTTTCCGACAAGAAAAGTTCTTGTCGGAAATTCCGATCGTCTGTATGCAATTCCGACGCACAAAAAAACACGCATGCTCACAATCAAGCAGAAGAGCCGAACTGCCTATTGAACTTCATTGATCTCGGCTTGTCGTACGTCTTGTACGTCACCGCGTTCTTGGCGGTCGGAATTTTGTGTGCCAGTGTGTATGCAACACAAGTTTGAGACAACATTCCATCGGAAAAAAATCCACGGTTTTCTTGTCGGAATTTCTGATCGTGTGTACGCGGCATTAGAAAGTAATATTTTACCCAAAGAGTGGTTGATGCTTGGAGCAGACTTCCGTCAGAGGTAGTGAGTCAGTCAACAGTAAGTGGAATCAAACATGCTTGGGATATACTCAGACAAAAAGGTAAATTGATTTGAAAAATAAATTCAGTGGACCTCTTGGTCTCCTACCATTACTCTTCTCTGTTTCTGTGTTCCAAATGAGGAAAAGTTGGGAGGTATGGGTCAATAGGAATGCGTGGGGGTGGGAGGTAACTCCAAGCTCCAATCTAGGAGCTTGGCCTATTGGAAAGGCTTATTCCCCGTACACACAATCGGTTTTCCCGTCGAAAAAAAAAAAAAGGTGGATTTCCCTACGGAATTACTCTCAAGCCTGCATTGCATACACACGGTCACACAAAAGCTCGGTGAACTTTTGACTGGCAAGAACGCTGTGACGTAAAAGACTACGACGAGCCAAGAAAATTAGGTTCTATGCTTCTGAGCATGCGTCGATTTGTTTCCGAGCATGTGTGGTTTTTTGCTCGTCGGAAAAGCATACAGATGAACGGTTTTCCTACTAGGATTTTTTCCTTATGGGAAAAAAGAGATCCTGCTCTCTTTTTTTTTTTTTCCGGCAGTTTTCCTGTGGGAAAAAGTCTGATGAAGCATACACACAGTCGGGATTCCCGACGAAAAGCTCTCATAGGTCTTTTTCCGATGGGAAAACCGGTCGTGTGTACGGGGCATAAGAATTTGGCCATAGCATCAAGGTTTTGGAAGCTGCTGCGAGGTATGTGCAGAAGGTGCCTGCCTGTTAATTAATTGCAATGTTTTTTTTTTCCAGCGATAGAGGGGTCAATTCACTAAAGGATTCTGCATGCGATATGAAGGTCACGTGACTCATTTTATGGAAATATCTCATGAGATATAAGAGAGTCAGTTCATCAAAGTAATATGAGGTAAATACTGCAAAAAAACACACACATTGGTTATTTATAACCTGGCAGTAGGAAGTCTGTATTTTAACAATGTACAAAATAACAGTAAGCCCTTGTTCACACTGGTGAGTAGGGATGAGCCTAACACCCCCCGGTTCGGTTCGCACCAGAACCTGCACGAACTTTAGAACCCTATAAAATACAATGGACGCGAACGTTCAAAATCAAAAGTGCTAATTATCAAGGCTAATATGCAAGTTATTGTCCTAAAAAGTGTTTGGGGACCCGGGTCCTGCCCCAGGGGAAATGTATCAATGCAAATAAAAGTTTTGAAAACGGACGTTTTTTTCGGGAGCAGTGATTTTAATGATGCTTAACCACTTAAGGACCGCCTCACGCCGATATACGTCGGCAGAATGGCACGGCTGGGCACATCAATGTACAGGTACGTTGCCCTTTTAGAGCCCAGCCGTGGGTCGTGTGCGCGCCGGCGGCGGCGTGCTCGCAACCCGGTCCTGAGCTCCAAGACCGCGCCCGCGGGACCCGCAGACCCCATCGCCGCCGGTGTCCTGCGATCGGGTCACAGAGCTGAACAACGGGGAGAGGTGAGTGTAAACAAACCTTTCCCCGTTCTTCTCCGTGGCATGTCAGTGATCGTATGTTCCCTGTCATCGGAACAGACAATCAGTGACGTGTAACAAGTAGCCACGCCCACCTACAGTAAGAATCACTTCTTAGGGTACACTTAACCCCTACAGCGCCACCTAGTGGTTAACCCCTTCACTGCCAGTGTCATTTTTACAGTAACCAGTGCATTTTTATAGCACTGATCGCTGTGAAAATTACAATGGTCCCAAAAATGTGTCAAAAGTGTCCGATGTGTCCGCCATAATGTCGCAGTCATTAAAAAAATCGCTGATCGCCGCCATAACTAGTAAAAAAAAAAAATTATAAAAATGCCATAAAACTACCCCCTATTTTGTAAACGCTATAACTTTTGCGCAAACCAATCAATAAACGGCGATTGCGATTTTTTTTTTACCAAAAATATGTAGAAGAATACGTATCGGACTAAACTAAATAATATATTGAATTTTTTTCAAAATTGTTTATAGCACAAAAAATAAAAACCGCAGAGGTGATCAAATACCACCAAATGAAAGCTCTATTTGTGGGAAACAAAGGACGCCAATTTTGTTTGGGGGCCTGGTCCTTTAGCTGCATATTGGTCCAGGGCTTAAGTGGTTAAAGTGAAAAAAAAAAGTGAAATATCCCTTTTAAATATCATACCTGGGCGGTGTCTAAAGTATGCCTGTGAAGTGGCACGTGTTTCCCGTGTTTAGAACTGTCCCTGCACAAAATGACATTTCTAAAGGAAAAAAAGTAATTTAAAACTGCTTGCGGCTTTAATGTAATGTCTGGTCCCGGCAATATGTATGAAAATCATTGAGAAAAATTGCATGGGTACCCCCCCCCCACTACCAGCCCCTTTGGGTGTTGAATGGATATTAAGGGGAACCCCGCACCCAAATTTCAAAAAGGTCCTATATACTCTGAACAGCAGTATACAGGCGGTGCAAACAAGACAGGGACTGTAGGTTTGTTCTTAAGTAGAATCTGTTTGTAATTTGGAACAGGTACATTTTTTAATTGTAGCTCCAGCCCAAAAATCTATTTTTAAGCTTTTAAGTGGTGGTGTTGCTGGTGCCACAACACTGTAAGTCCTCACAGTTACTCTTGGTGGGCGCAGGAATGGGCCCAGCTGTGAAATATTAGATCAAGAATTGTAATTACATGCCCCTGTTGAACAGGGGCAGAAAAATTGGGCCTTTGGTGGTGGTGGTGGTGGTAGTGTTGCCACAGCACTGTAAGCCCTCACAGTTACTCTTGGTGGGTGCAGCAATGGTCCCTGCTGTGAATTATTAGATCAAGAATTGTAATTACATGCCCCTGTTAAACAGGGGCATAAAAATTGTGCCTAATGCCGTGTACACACAACAATTTTTCTCGGCGGGAAAAATTTCATTTTTTCTCTTTGACGAGAAAAACGCCCATGTGTGGGCTTTTCAGCATTTTTCCCGATGAGAAAAAACGGCAAGAATCACGACGAGAAAAATTAGAACATGCTCTAATTTTTCTCGTCGTGATTCACGGCATTTTTTTCCGCCGCAGTTTTCCCATAGCGAAACACTGCCAGGGAGCCTACACACGGTCGGTTTTCACGACCAAGAACAGGGGCTGAAAAATTGGGCCTTAGCCACTGGTGACGGTGCCCAGAACCAAAAATGTTCTTACAAGCTATCAACATGATCATTGAGGAGGAAGAGGATAGTCACTCAGCATACAGGATAGTCACTCAGCATCAGCATAGGCAGTCTTGAAGGGATCTGACATTTCAAAAAAAAATATTTGGTTACATCAGTATCAGGTGCTTGGTAGCTGGTGATGATCCAAGACTGATTCAATTTTATGAAGGTCAGTCGATCGACCTAGTCGTGGACAGGCGCACCCTGTGATCGGTTACAAAACCTCCAGCAGCACTGAATGTGCGTTCCGAAAGAACGCTGGATGCAGGACAGGCCAGTACCTCAATTGCATACTGTGCAAGCTCTGGCCAGTGATCCATCCTCAAGACCCAGTAACCCAGAGGATTTTTGGTGGGAAAGGTGTCCAAGTCTCATCTTGCCCCTAGGTATTCCTGCACCATGTAAACCAGACGCTGGCGATGGTTGCTGGAACCGATCATACCTTGGGGCTGCGTACTAAAACATTGTCTGAACGCATCGGTCAGACGGCCACCTTCTCCACCACTCCTTCTTTGACTGACCGAAGCCCCAGCAACACGTTGTCCAGGACCAGGAATTTGTAACCTCCCAGTCTCTGGGAACGCGTTGCACAGACCTTTCTGCAAGGCCTCCCGAAGATGCTTCATCCTCTGCTCCCTCTGCGACGGCAAGATAAGGTCCGCAACTTTACCCTTGTAACATGGATAAAGGAGGGTTGCCAGCCAGTAATGATCCCTCTCCTTGATCGCACGAATACGAGGATCCCTCCTCAGGCTTTGCAGGATCAGGGAGGCCATGCAGCGTAGGTTTGCTGAGGCATTTGGTCCGGAGTTCTCTGGGTCACTGAGGACGACATGATCCGCAGCCAACTCCTCCCAGCCACGTACAAGTCCATGGGTGTCTTGGGACTGTAATTGATCCCTTGAAGTCTGCTGCTGATGCTGAGTGCTAGTCTCCACCTTCATGCTGACACAATCCTCGTCCTCCTCCTCCTCGTCCACTTCCTGTGTGATAGCCGGGCCAGCAGGAACACTGTCTGGATAAAGGGGGCCTTGAGAGGTAAGGAAGTCCTCCTCTTCCTGCCTCTGTTCTGTCTCAAGTTCCCTGTCCATTATTCCATGCAACGTGTGCTCCAACAGGTGGACAAGAGGGACAGTGTCACTGATGCATGCACTGTCACTGCTTACCATCCTCGTGGCCTCCTCAAATGGTGCCAGGACAGTGCATGCATCCCTGATCATGGCCCACTGGCGTGGGGAAAAAAATCCAAGCTCCCCTGACCCTGTCCTGGTGCCATATTGCAACAGATACTCATTGATGGCCCTCTGCTGCGTGTGCAGCCGCTGCAGCATGGCAGTAGTAGATTTCCACCTGGTGGGCATGTCAAGGATTAGGCGGTTCTTGGGCAGGTTGGATTTCTTTTGCAGGTCAGCCAGCCGAGCACTGGCATTATATGACCGGCGGAAATGCCCACAGCGTTTCCTGGCCTGCGTCAGGACCTCCTGTAAGCCCGGGTACCTGCCCAAGAACCGCTGCACCACCAAGTTAAGGACGTGAACCAAACAGGGCACATGGCTCAGTTGTCCCTGTCGGGGGGGATAGAGGAGGTTGGTGCCATTGTCACAAACCACCTTTCCTGGCTTAAGCTGGCGTGGCGTCAACCACCTCTGAGCCTGCCCCTGCAGAGCTGGCAGAATCTTTGCCCCAGTGTGGCTCCTGTCCCCCAAGCACACCAGCTCAAGCACCGCATGGCATATTTTTGCCTGTGTACTTGCATAGCCCCTTGAACGCCTACGGAGCACCGCTGGTTCCGAGGACAAAGCACAGGTAGAGGCCATGGAGGAAGAAGAAGAGGAGGGGTGGAGGAGAGAGGTGTGTCAGAATCACCACTAGTAACATTTTGGAGGCGTGGTGGCGGAACAACCTCCAACACTACTGCACCTTGTCCTGCATCCTTCCCAGCTGCCAGCAGAGTCACCCAATGCGCCATGAAAGATAGGTAACGTCCCTTTCCATGCCTGCTGGACCATGAGTCAGCGGTAATATGCACCTTACCGCTGACCGCCCTGTCCAGCGAGGCCAAGACATTGCCTTCCACATGCCGGTAGAGAGCCGGAATCGCCTTCCGTGAGAAAAAGTGGCGTTTGGGAACCTGCCACTGAGGAACCGCACATTCCACAAACTCACGGAAGGGGGCAGAGTCTACCAACTGAAAAGGCAGCAGTTGAAGTGCTAGCAATTTAGCCAAGCTAGCATTCAACCGCTGGGTATGTGGATGGCTGGGAGCAAACTTATTTCGCGGTGCAGCAGCTGGGGCAGGGAAATTTGCCTGGTACAATCTGACATTGGTGTACCAAGAGCAGATTGCCCGCAAGTACTTGACTGTGACACACCGAATTCTACACCTTCATTCCTCTCAGTGCAGGTTTCAGAGAGGACTGAAGGTATAGTGGGGTTGGAGATCCCAGCTGATGAGGAGCAAGGAGAGGTCCGCTTTGTTCTTTGGTGTGGGTCTTTTAGGTAGGCTTGCCAACGAACTGCATGGCAGGTCGACATGTGTCTGGTCAAGCACGTGGTGCCCAAGCGGGTGATGTTTTGGACACGCGAGATACGCCTGAGACAAATGTTGCAAATGGCAACGGTGCGATCTGCTGCACACGTCTGAAAAAAGGCCCACACAAAAGAACTTTTGGAATAACACGCAGAGACAGGCAGCGCCCTGCACATGCAGAGCTCTGCGGTGTGATGCAGTCGGTGTGCTGCCCTTAAGCTGGCCCCTGGAGGGCATCCTGCCTCGTTGGAGATGTGCCTCCTCCTCCTCCTCCTCCTCCTCTCTCCTATCAGGCACCCACGTGGAGTCAGTGACCTCATCATCCCCTCCCTCCTCATCACTGGAGCAAATCTGGCAGTACGCTGCAGCTGGGGGAACATGACTGCCAGATAGCTGTCCTTGTTGGGCACACTCTCTTTCTGGGCTCACTTTACTACCCCCTCTCTCTGGGCTCACGTTACTGCCTTCCTCTAGCTGGGTTCCATCATCGGAGCCTTCAAAACGCTGGGCATCCTCCTGGAGCATGTACCCAACACTGTGGTCAAACAGTTTGGGGGACTCCTCAGGAGGACATGGTGGGGCTAGGGAAGGAGTGACTGATGTCATTGAGCCGAGGGAAGAGGCCACTTTTGCAGCTGCTTTGCCAGACAAAGTACCCTGAGCCTGGATGAGAGAGGATGAGGAGGACGGCTTGGTCATCCACTCTACCAAGTCTTGGGCATGTTGCGGCTCAAAATGGCCAGCTGCCAGAAAGAAGGACAAGCGTGTCCCACGGCCACGTGCTGATGAGGATGCACCGTGTCCACGACCAGCACTGTTGCCTCTAGACACAGAGCCTGATTGCCCTCTTTTATTGCCTCGTGACTGTCTGCCTCTCCTTGTTTGCCTTCCAGACATACTAATGGCCTGCAGTGAGATGTAACTGCACAAAGGTGGGATGTATATATATATGTATATATATATATATATATATATATATATATATATATATATATCTGTACTGATAATGCAGCTATCAGAATCAACTTCCTGCTGTGGTATTAGTATGGGAAAAGCAGCAATTGTCTTCAGTTAGTTTTAGGCGAAAACTGTGCAGAGGCCACAGTACACTAACTGAAAATACTTGCAGCTCTCTGCCTGTAGTTTTATTATGAGAACACCACTATTAGTCACTAACTGTATTCAGGTATGCTTTAGGTGAACGCTATGCAAAGCACACAGTACACTAAGTGAAACACTGACTGCAGCTAGCACAATCACCTGCCTGCCTGTCAGAGAATAGAGAATAACAGGAACGGATCTAGCTAAACTGAATACAGTGTATAAATATATATACAACACCTAGGATGCATATATATCCTCTACACACTGTGACTGCAGCTAACTGACTCGCCTGCCTGCTCTATCTAACTCAATATAAATGACACTGTCTCTCCCTCTCTCTGTAAGCTCTCTCTTTAACCAACACTGCAACACACTACACAAGGCCGACACGTAGGCGGCCTTATATAGTGTGGGGCGTGTACTGAACCCCCTGAGCCATAATTGGCCAAAGGCACCCTGGCTTCGGCCAATTACGGCTCTCTGCTGAGACGGCGCTGTGATTGGCCAAGCATGCGGGTCATAGTGCATGCTTGGTCAATCATCAGCCAGCAATGCACTGTGATGCCGCAGTGAATTATGGGCTGTGACGCGCCACTCGAATTTGGCGCGAACGGCCCATAATGTTCGCAATTCGACGAACAACCAAACAGGCGATGTTCGAGTCGAACATGGGTTTGACTCGAACTCGAAGCTCATCCCTACTGGTGAGGCTTTGAAATCTCACTACTACAGTGCAATTTCAAAGAAGCAGATCAGAGTGATTTGCACCTACAAATTAATTGTGGCTTGCGACTTAATTTAACATAAGTCAATGCAAGTCTTAATGAAATCTGCAAAAAGTAGCTCAGGAACGTTTTTTTCAAAGTTTCTGCAACATGCCTCTGATTGGCTATCACAGTGATCAGTCACTGTGAAGCCCGTGCCTGTGTTTTTGATCTGTGAATGGAGGAGAGGGATGCATCGTATCTCGCTCTCTCCTTGCAGAGTAAAAAAAAAAAAGTATGTGTAAAAAATAAATAATAATAATAAAAATGTAAAAAATACCTAGATCAAGGTTTGATCTAGGTCAGTGCCAGGGTCAGCATTTGGGCCAGGGTCAAAGGTCAGGGTCAGTATATATTTTTTTTGTGTTTTTAATTAGTGTCAGTTAATGTTAGTGTCATGCCGCGTACACACGACCGTTTTTAATGTCATTGAAAAAACTGCGTTTTTCTCGACGTGATTCTTCTCAAGCCTGCCTTGCCTACACACTATTGTGGAAAAAAATGCTTGAGTAAAGCGCGGTGACGTACAACACATACGACGGCACTATAAAGGGGAAGTTCCATTTGGATGGCGCCACCCTTTGGGCTGCTTTTGCTGATCCTCGTGTTAGTAAAGTTTGTTGAGAGACGATTCGTGCTTTTCAGCCTCGTGCTCTTCAGTCCGTTACAGCATGACGAATGTGCTATCTCCATTACGAACTATAGTTTTACCAGAACGAGCGCTCCCGTCTCATACTTGATTCTGAGCATGCACATTTTTTTTCACGTCGTTAAAGCCTACACATGGCCGTTTTTCATGACGAGAAAAACGACAACTTGAAAAACGACGAGAAAAATTAGAGCATGTTCCAATATTTTCATGGCCATTTTTCACGTCGTGAAAAATGCTCTGAAGCCCACACACGATCATTTTTAATGACCATTTTAAACAATTGTATTTTTCTCGTCATTAAAAACGGTCTTTAGTTAGGATATAAAAAGCAAAATGTGCACTATTGTTTCTGGGCTGTACTACAGGTACAAACAACATACACATATGTGTTATTGCTGCGATCATCAGGAGCAGGAACAATTATTCTGGGTTGTTATTTGGTGGAAGGTCATGGTAGTAGCAAGAAATATACAGCTAGTTTTAAAAAAAAAAATTGATAATCAAAAAAAAAATCAGGAGATATCCATTAATTTTTACCACCAAATGAAAGCCCAGTTTGTCCTAAAAAAAACACGGTGAAATCCACCTGGATGCCCAAAGTATTTGTGATTATATATACGGTTTTACTAACACATGTCAAAGTTGCAAAATTGTATTTAGGCTTTAACCACTTCCATACCGGTCCTATTCTGGCACTCCTCTCCTACATGTAAAAATCATATTTTTTTTGCTAGAAAATTACTCACAACCCCCAAACATTATATATGTTTTTTTAGCAGACACCCTAGGGAATAAAATGGTGGTCATTACAACTTTTTATCTCGCACGGTATTTGCGCAATAATTTTTCAAATGCCTTTTTTTGGGAAAAAAAACCGGTTTCATGAATTCAAAAATAACAAAACAGTAAAGTTAGCCCAATTTTTTTGTATAATGTGAAAGATTATGTTACTCCTAGTAAATAGATACCTAACATGTCACGCTTTAAAATTGCGCACACTCATGGAATGGCGCCAAACTTCAGTACTTAAAAATCTCCATAGACGACGCTTAAATTTTTTTTAACAGATTACCAGTTTAGAGTTACAGAAGAGGTCCAGTGCTAGAATTGTTGCTGGCGCTCTAACACATGCGCCGATACCTCACATGTGTGGTTTGAATGGCGTTTACATATGTGGGTGGGACTTAAGTGTGCGTTCGCTTCTGAGTGCAAGCTACCGGGGACAGGGGCGTTTTAAATTAAAAAAAAAATAGTTTTTATTTTACTTAATTTTTTTTATTTTTGCACTCTTTTTTAATTTCTATTTTTTTGATCACTTTTATTCCTATTACAAGGAATGTAAACATCCCTTGTAATAGAATACATTGTGACAGGTACTCTTTATGGAGGGATGCGGGGTCAATAAGACCCCACATCTCTCCTCCAGGCTGGAAAGCATGAGATCGTGAAAAGAAATTCACAGATCTCATGCCGACAGCCGCGATTGCCGCTTTGTTTACTTCCGGTACCCGGAAGTAAACAAAGCGGCAATCGCGGCTGTTGGCATGAGATCTGTGAATTTCTTTTCACGATCTCATGCTTTCCAGCCTGGAGGAGAGATGTGGGGTCTTATTGACCCCGCATCCCTCCATAAAGAGTACCTGTCACAATGTATTCTATTACAAGGGATGTTTACATTCCTTGTAATAGGAATAAAAGTGATCAAAAAAATAGAAATTA
Organism: Rana muscosa; assembly: GCA_029206835.1. Taxonomy (NCBI): domain Eukaryota; kingdom Metazoa; phylum Chordata; class Amphibia; order Anura; family Ranidae; genus Rana; species Rana muscosa. The sequence goes on from CM055116.1 coordinate 1,130,622,546, forward strand.
AAAAAGAGTGCAAGAGTGGGGTCTTATTGACGTCATAACATCGCGCCCGGGCCTCCGACGGCCATAGAGATGACTGGGGACCCTCTGGTCACCTATAAGAACGATCAAGCGGCGGAACTGCCGCTATGATCATTCTTATGGTGCACAGAGTCGCCGGCAAAAAACAGTGATATCTGAATAATGCTTGTAGCTGCAGGCATCATTCAGATATCCCCACTGAAAGTCCAGGACGTCATATGACGTCCTTGGGCGGGAAGTGGTTAAGATTTGTATTACCCTTAGGTGTGAAGGGGTTAATAAAAGCTACATGTTTTTAAAAAGATTAAAAACAACATATGAGATTGAATTAACATGCTAAATCTTATATGAGGTTTTGTTGGTTGGGTTTATTCATTAGAGGTACTTATACGTGTAGCACACGGACCCTTTTCCCTTGCCTTGGCTCAATTGCAGGAAAAATGCACACCGTACTATATGCCCGTACCCTCCTGGATGAGGAGGTTAAGCGGTGTTATGTATTTGGGTCCCACAGCTAGGTTCTTCCATCAGTTGGTTCTTGTCTCCTAGGATATAGGGACAAGTCTCTGTATTCCCCCCAGTAATTCCAATGTCCACACCACTTCAAACTCCAACGTTGAGTTTATTTTCTCAATGTTCAGCAGATAGGAAAGGGTGGATGAGAGATAGGACAGCAAGGTTTGGGAGGTAGGTCCAGGCACAATGGATAGCACAATCACTACTCTATCCCTGAGTAGGTTTAGCTCACCCGGATAGTCTCCTACAAAGTGGATCCTAGCAGCAGAAGTGACGCTCGGACGTTTGATCAAGTTCTTTTCCTAGATGCGATCGGGAGACTCTCTGCCACAGAATCTATCAGACCCAGAACCTCTTAGCTTCTGGATACTTAAGGACCGGTGCCAGCAGTAGCACATTACTAGGCTCTTGGTGGATAGACGAATCCCTCCAGAGAGCTACCGGGCCCCTTCCTTCACCGTGAACTCTCACCGGTCTGTCAGAAAGGTCCTCCTCCGGCCTCCTCTTCTTAGAAGCGGGCTCCCTCGCGAGGGACACCCTGGGACTCCTCTTCCCAGAAGTGGGCTCCAGCTAAAGGTGCTGGGCCCATTGATGAAGATGCAGCCCCAAGACTAAAGGTGCCTTGGACTGGTGCACACGTGGCCCCATGGCCTGGAGGGCCATGCCACGCACTTGGACTCCGACTCCTCTCCTCCTCCAAAGACCCCTCCCAGGCGGCGGCTGCCCCTTATGTATCCTCTCCCAGCATGCACAGCAGGTCGATCACACCCACTGTACCGCTGCCGAGAGAGGACACCCAAGGCACAGCACTAATACCAGCGGTTCAACCCTGACCCATTATGGCAGTGCCACCTATAGGCCACAGGGAACTGCACAGCAGTATACCATCCTGGAAATAAAACGGCACAACCTATAAATTGAGAATGGTCTGAGCCTAACTACTATCTCAGACCAGCCCCTAAATTTGGGTATATAGCACCCCTAAATGGGGTGGGCGCTACATACGCTATGATTAAAGTGATTGTAAAGTCTTCTTTTTTCTTCTATTAAAATAACAAACATGTTATACTTACCTCACTAGATTGTGTAGTTTGCTTTTTCCTCTTTTGGTCTTGAGCACACCTTACTTATTAATTACACACTTTATTAGTCCTCCTCATTTACATCATTATTTCCTTGTCTTTCACAGTTATCTGCCCACTGACTCTATGTGGACCTGATATATTGCTGTTCAAGCTCTCAATCTATGTTGGTACTATCCGTATCTTATGCGGCGTACACACGATCGTTTTTCAGGCCTTTTTTTTAACCGACGTTTTTCTCGTCGTTTTTTTTCATGTTTCCTCTCAAGCCTGTCTTGCGTACACACGATCATTTTAAAAAACGTTCAAGCAAAGCGCAGTGACGTACAACACGTACGACGGCACTATAAAGGGGAAGTTCCGTTCGGATGGCGCCACCCTTCATGTTAGTAAAGTTTGTTGAGCGACGATTCGCGCTTTTCAGCCTCCTGCTTTTCAGTCCGTTACAGCGTGACGAATGTGCTATCTCCATTACAAATGCTAGTTTTACCAGAACGTGCGTTCCCGTCTCATACTTGATTCTGAGCATGCGCGTTTTTTTTCACCTCGTCAAAGCATACACACCATCGTTTTTCACGTCGTTAAAAAAAACGACATGAAAAACGACGTGAAAAAATAGAGCATGTTCGAAATTTTTAATGCCCGTTTTTCACGTCGGTAAAAATAGGATTTTTATAACAGCTTACCTGTAAAATCCTTTTCTTGGAGTACATCACGGGACACAGAGCGACATAGTCATTACTAATGGGTTATATAGATACCGTCAGGTGCTGGCACTGGCAACTTCCAAAACCGGAAGTACCCTCCCCTATATAAGCCCCTCCCATCCGGGAGCACCTCAGTTTTGTAGCAAAGCAATAAGTGTCCCTAAAGAGGGGCGGGAGCTCTGTGTCCCGTGATGTACTCCAAGAAAAGGATTTTACAGGTAAGCTGTTATAAAAATCCTATTTTCTTTCTCGTACATCACGGGACACAGAGCGACATAGTCATTACTAATGGGATGTCCTAAAGCAATGCCAAATGAGGGGGGGGGATACACCATATATAAGCTGAGCGCTATCAGACATGAGGATCTTTTGCGGCCTGCAACACACTGCGCCCAAAGGCGACATCCTCCTGACTTCTAACGTCCACCTGGTAGAACCTAGTAAACGTGTGTACCGAAGACCATGTTGCGGCCTTACAGATTTGAGCCAGGGAGGCCTGGTGATGCACTGCCCATGAAGTTCCAACTGCTCTCGTGGAGTGCGCCCTAACTTTGAACGGAGGCGGTCTACTTCTCAAGCCATAGGCTTGTATTATGACCTGTCGAATCCACTTGGCTAAAGTAGATTTTGACGCTGCCTGACCCTTTCTGGGGCCTTCCGGCAGAATAAACAAAGTATCCGTTCTGCAAATCTGAGCAGTGGCTTTTAGATAAGCTTTAACTGCTCTTACTACATCCAAAGAATGCAATAACTTTTCCTCTACCGAAGTAGGTTTGGGGAAAAAAGAAGGAAGAACCACATCTTGGTTCAAATGAAACCTCGATACCACCTTAGGAAGAAAGGCTGGATGAGGACGTAACACTACTCTGTCCTTATGGATAACCAGATATGGCTCCTTACAGGACATAGCTGCTAATTCCGACACTCTTTTAGCCGAACAAATGGCTACTAGAAAAATCAATTTCCTGGTGAGAAGAACCAAGGAAATATGCTGTAGTGGTTCAAATGGTTGTTTCTGTAGAACCGACAAAACCAAGTTTAGATCCCATGGACATATGGGAATATTAACCGGAGGACTAATACGCATCACTCCTTGTATAAAGGCTTTGACTAGTGAATGCGAAGCCAAGGGCCTTTGAAAAAATATTGACAAGGCCGAAATCTGACCCTTGATAGTACTCAAGGCAAGCTTCCTATCTACAGCCCATTGTAGGAAGTCCAGAATCCTACCTATTACGTATTTACGTGGATGCCATTTCCTGGCCTCACACCAGGCGATGTACGCCTTCCAGATTCTATAGTAGATCTGCCTGGATACCTGTTTCCTGGCATTGATCATGGTAGACACCACAGCATTAGAGAGCCCTCTCTTTTTTAGAATGTGGGCTTCAATAGCCAGGCCGTCAAACCTAGGGCTGGTAAGGAAGGGTGGTATATCGGTCCCTGCGAAAGCAGGTCCGGACGATGTGGGAGGGTCCAAGGACTCCCCACAGACATTTTTACAATCTCCGCGTACCATGCTCTTCGGGGCCACGCTGGAGCCACCAGAATCACTGGTTTCTTTTCTACCCTGATTCTGCGGAGTAATCGAGGTAACAATTGTGGCGGTGGGAATGCATATATCAGCTTGAACTGATCCCAAGGGAACACTAGGGCATCCGAGCCGCAAGCTAGGGGATCCCTTGTCCAAGAGACAAACCTGTCCACCTTTGCGTTGAATCTGGATGCTAGCAGATCTACATCCGGTGTTCCCCACCGCTGACATATTGTCCGGAAAACCTCGGGATGAAGGGACCATTCCCCTGGGCATAATTGTTGGCGACTTAGAAAGTCCGCCTTCCAATTCTCCACCCCTGGAATGAATACCGCAGATATGGCTGGGACATATCTTTCTGCCCATCTCAGGATGTAATTTACTTCCCTTTGGGCTGCACGACTCCTGGTGCCCCCCTGACGATTGATATATGCCACTGCTGTGGCATTGTCTGATTGAACTCTGACAGGGGACCCTTGGAGTTTGGATGTCCATGCTACTAGGGCATACCGGGCTGCTCGTATCTCTAAGAGATTGATGGGCAGGGCCTTTTCTGCTTCTGACCACTTGCCCTGGAGAGACCATTGCTCCAGTACTGCTCCCCAGCCTATAAGGCTGGCATCTGTAGTGACCACCTTCCAGGAAATCGGACTGAAGGATTTCCCTCTTTCCAGATTCTGGGGAACCAACCACCAGCGGAGGCTCTTGCGAACGGAAGGGGACAAGGACATTGGTAAGTCCAGAGCCTGAACTTTTTTGTTCCAGGCTGACAGTATGGCCCTTTGCAATTTCCTTGAATGGAATTGACCGTAGGGTACTGCTTCGAATGATGCCACCATTTTTCCCAGCAGCCTCATGCACAGGCGTATGGATGGCTGTCTTTTTGAGCCCACTAAGTGGATCAAATCTCTCAAAGACGACCCCTTTTCTTGAGGCAAGAAAATTTTTCTCTGGTCTGAATCCAGCCTTAGCCCCAAGTATTCCAGACTTTTGACTGGTTTTAGGGCTGACTTGTCTCGGTTGATAATCCAACCGTGATATTCCAGATACTTGATTGTCTCGTGAACAACCACTTCTAGTTTTTCCACTGAGTGGTCTATCAGCAACAAGTCGTCTAGATATGCCATTATCGTTACACCTCGTGTTCTTAGATTGGCCAATAATGGGGCCAAAATTTTTGTGAACACTCTTGGTGCTGTGGCCAGACCGAAGGGTAAGGCTCTGAACTGAAAATGGCGGCCTTCTACCGCAAAGCGTAGAAATTTTTGGTGGGCTGGAAAGATGGGAATGTGCAAATAAGCATCCTTGATGTCGATCGAGGCTAACCATTCCTCCCCTTGTAGGGCAGTGGCTACCGATCGGATCGACTCCATCCGGAAAGTCCTGATATGCAGGAATTTGTTTAGCCCTTTTAGATTTAGTATGGGCCTCACGTCCCCGTTTGGCTTCGGAACTGTAAAGAGGTTTGAGTAAAACCCGAACCCCCACTCTTCCAGGGGAACCTCTATAATTACTGCTTGAAGCAATAATTGTTCTAGTGCCAACAGGAGGGATCCTCTCTTCTGGGGATCCCTTGGCACGTTTGACCTTATAAAGCGGGAAGAAGGGGAGTTTTTTAACTCCAATTTGTATCCCAGATTTACTGCGGAGAGCACCCATCTGTCTCGGATCGTGTCCCGCCAGGTCTCTGTGAACAACTGAAGTCTTCCCCCCACCCGATTGGGTGGGGGCAACCCTTCATGCATTTGACTTTGGGGGAGGTTTTGTACCTCTCCTGCTCCAGGGCTTTTTGTTACCCTGCAACTGTCCCTGATTTCTACCTCCGGGATTTGACCGAGGAGGCCGTCGGAACTGTTTCACAGCCGATGTCCTAGGGACTGGAGAGGCCGGCCTTTTAAAAGGGGGACCTCTAACTCTATTTTTAACCGGAAAAAGTGTACTTTTACCGCTGGAAATTCTCTGGATATACTTGTCTAGGTCTTCCCCGAATAAGCGCTCCCCATGAAATGGGAAGCTGACCAGCAATTTTTTACAGGGAGCTTCAGCAGACCAGTTCTTGAGCCATAGAAGCCTGCGCATATGTACTACAGACAGCGTAAGGCGGGAGGCCTGATGGATTGAATCCTTTATAGCGTCCACCGCAAAGCATAAGGCTCTAGGTAGATCAGCTAGGGCAAGAGCCTGCTGATCCGGCAAGTCCCTTAAGACCTGTTTCAACTGATCCTTCACTGCTTGGCAGACCCCAATAGCTGCCACTGCTGGTTGTGTCACCAATCCTGCTGTAGAAAAAGCAGATTTTAATAAGGACTCCAATTTTTTATCTATTGGGTCCTTGAACATTTGGACATTTTCCACTGGACATGTCAGTGATTTATTCACACAAGAGATGGCTGCGTCCACTGTAGGGACCCTCCATTTTCTGATGAACTTATCCTCCATGGGATAGACCACCGGAAATCTCTTGGGGGGAGTAAATATTTTGTCAGGATGCTCCCAATCCTGGTAAATGAGCCCCTCCAGTAAAGGATGGATCGGAAAGGAACAAACAGTCTGGGGAGCTTTTAGCGACCCCAACGAGGAGACAGAAGTGGAGGATGGCTCCGCAAGTGGCATTTTAAATGCTGATCGGACCATATTAGTCAGGGACTGAACCCATAACCTTTCAGCATGTGATGCTGAGAACGGCTCTTCCACTGTTGATTCCTCTGCAACCGAATCGACCTCATCCTGATCCCCCTCAGGTAGGTCGACCTCTGTATGGGACTGTTGCTCTGTTAACAGGCACTCTGAGGGGGGAGACGGAGATCGAGCGCTTTTCTCCTGTGACAGGGAAGCAGCGATCAATGCTGACAATCTCTCTTCCAGCCCTCCCAGAGCTGAGGAAAAAACCTCCTCTGTTACATACACAGGAGCAGGTGAACTGAGGACAGCCACAGTACCAGGTACTCCTGAGGGTGCTCTACGGTCACTAACCTCTGATTCTTCAGGGGAGACTGGTGCAGCCAAAGCATGCCCAAGATCCTCAGAGCCCGATGGAGACCCCCTATTCCTCCTGGAATTTCTAGTCCCGGAGTTTTTAGACGGCATATTCCTAAGCCACAAAGCTGAGGTATTCCAGCCGAAATACACCAGTTACTGATAATAGTCTAGCATAAATGCTGCTATAAGAAACAGTTGGTGTCTACTAATGTGCCTTTCTAGGGGATGCCTGTATCAACCGCTTGCTGTATGCCTTTAAATGTTGCCAGCTCTGTCTCTGTACTTCATAGCCAGCTTACTACAATATTGTGGTTTTTTTAAACTGCTGGGACGCCCGCACATGAGCAGAAGCGCTGCGGCGTGCACAGAGCGTCATCCCCCAGGCTCCGCCCCCTTTCCCGGCTCACCTCTATATATAGAGGCGCGTGCACGCGCACGCGCACGGCCACGTGCGCCTTCGAAGCTAATTTCAAAAATGGAAACAAGGGACAGGAGCCAGGGCCCCTCTTTGCCGCAGGCCGGGGGATGGACGAGCACTGCAACATGGCAGAGGAAGCAGTTTCCTATAAGAGAACTCACCATCTGCCTGGACTTTGCTCTGCTGAGAAGAAACTAGTCCACATGACAAGAAAACATTCCACAGCGGCCTCTAGTGGACAAACACAGGTACCGCAGTCTAATATATTAAATATATATTACAAAAAAATTTTTTTTTTTTTTTTTTTCTTGACCACCATTAAAAATTATTACATTTTTTTAGTAGTTACAGGCATGCACAGAATTTTGCGGGAATACCATTAGGTAACAGACAGAAAGACAAATTAGGCTTGGGGGTCCCCCAATAGAACCAAGTTCCTGGGGGCCCCCACTTACCTGTTCCCCGCCGCAGGACTTTGTTTGGTCCACAAAAGCCCAAACTTCACCTATCACGGCAGGCATTGTAATCAAACCTTCAGGGACCGGGTTCCCAAGGATTCCACTCCCCTGGACCTGTATAGCACCCTGCACAGAAAACATCTTGGTCGTGGGTATGACCAGAGCTCTGGATCCCAGGGTCCAGCTCTCCTAAGAGAAGCATTACAGGCAAAACCTTGCTCTTCTCTGCAAGGCCCGGGTACCGACCGTTTAGCTATGAAGCTTTTTTGGTCGGATCCGGAATAGCTTACTGAGGCCCAAAAGAACCTGTACGCAAGCTCAGTGAAAAACACATGTTTCTTCTTGGCCAACACCTTAGACACTGGCAAAAAACTGAGGTGCTCCCGGATGTGAGGGGCTTATATAGGGGAGGGTACTTCCGGTTTTGGAAGTTGCCAGTGCCAGCACCTGACGGTATCTATATAACCCATTAGTAATGACTATGTCGCTCTGTGTCCCGTGATGTACGAGAAAGAAAATGCTCTGGAGCATACACACGATCGGTTTTAATGCCCATTTTTAAAAATTGCATTTTTAACGGCATGAAAAACGATCGTGTGTATGGGGCATAATTTAAGACTCCTTTGGATCCTCTTTGCTGCTGTTGCTTCTGCAGGTGCCCCCAGCCCTGTCCATACCAAATCTGGCAATGTTTTGTAGCTACCTCTGTGTGTTTTTTTTAAGTAAGTATTTGGATGGTTGTTCAAAATGTCTTACTTATATCTGACCATATATGGTTTGTTATACTGCACCAAACAGTTGTTTACCCCTTATTTCCAATATGGGCACACTGTATTGGTTGGAAAATTGGTTATTCAATAATTATTAATATGTTTTATTTATAAAGAACATTTTTTGCTTGAATCTTATTGCTTTGCTGTATAATTATCTAATTTTGTCTTCATCATTTATCTTTGGCCAGGTCTATAAGCGGTCACTATAGGTGAAGGGTTTTTTCCTGGAGGCTTGACGTTTGCCGGTGTTAAGGTGGTTTGACCACCCCTCTTTCGTGGGGGTCTTTTTCCAGCTCCATTCCCCTCCTTCTACCTCCCTATTCCACCCAGGGACCCAGATTCTCCGGTGGTGAGTTGTCTCTTATATTTTCACTGTGGACTTGTCAACATGTGCGTCCCCAATTTTAATCAATTTATTATATTCGGTTTGTTTTTCTAACTGTAATTACTTTGTATCTCTTGTAGTTGGCTGCAATATCATTAGGCCGAGACATACCTCCTGTCAGGGTCACCTGTGGGCAGGTGACAGATGCACACCGTAGGGGGACAGGAGTGCACCGCGAGGTAGTGAACCCTATGGCTGGCTTCTGCGGATAGGGAACTGGGTGGTTGTGGAAAGCGGGACCAGAGGAGCACAACCGGGATCCAAACGGAAGCTAGAGCCAAGATTCCCCAGGGCGCGGAGTCTAAGACCCAGCTGGTCTTCTCCAGGGCCTCTAGTGGTGAGGATGTTAGCTGCAGGCTGGGACCAGGTCGCGGCCCCTGGAGTTTCCTAGCTCACGCCCCGTAGGATAAGGGGAAAAGAGGGGAAGCAGCAGCACACAAAGAGAGAACCGAATAACAAGCTGAAGGTCAGGGGCCACAAGCAGACAAGGATAACGAAGAACGAGCCGAAGGTCAAGGGTCACGAGCAGACAGGGATAGTCGGGGACAAGCCAATAACGTAACAGAGAGACAGACGTAGCACACGGCAGGCAGGAACCCAAACACACAATGCCTAACAAACACGTTGATCAGCAAAGCAGGCTTGCAGTGCACAGGTTAATATAGTGTTCAGTGATAGGGCCTGGGGTGGAGTCAGGCTGGGAGGAGATTATAAAGGAAGCCAGGTGAAGGAGGTCTGGTCTCTAGATGAACACATGAGGAGGAAGGTAAGATGGCAGACAGACATAAATGCATATCCATGACAGTACCCTCCCTCTTACGAGGCCTCCCCCTTCCCCGCCTGGGCCCAGGTTTAGAGGGAAACTTCAGATGAAACTCCTTTAACAGACGAGGTGCAAAGACCTCAGATGCAGTGATCCAAGACCTCTCCTCAGGACCAAACCCTTTCCAATGAACGAGGTACTGAAGAACGCCTTTACAGAGTCGGGAGTCCAGAATTTGACTGATCTCGTACTCCTGATTATCCTCAGAGACAGGCGCCACGGTAGGGAGAGGACGAGAGAATTTATTGAGGACTAAAGGCTTTAGAAGAGCAACATGAAAGGAGTTAGTGATTTTAAGGCTCTTAGGAATCTGGAGTTTGAAACAAACCGGATTCAGTTTAGCAGTTACCGTGTATGGACCGATAAATCGTGGAGCAAACTTCAGAGAAGGAACTCAGAGCTTGATGTTCCTGGTAGAGAGCCAGACTTTGTCCCCTGGCTGAAGAGAAGGCGGTTTACGCCTGCGGCGGTCGGCAAAGCCTTTGAATTTTTCAGCAGCTGCCCGGAGGGAATCATGAACGTGGCCCCAAACGGAATTGAGAGACTCCTGAACCAAAGCCAAAGCTGGAATGTCTGGAGAACAGATCATGGGAAGAGGAAGTTGAGGGTGTTTTCCATAAACTGTGAAAAAGGGTGTCTTCTGCGAACTGGTATTCACATGATTGTTATGGGAGAATTCTGCCCACGGGAGTAGAGAGGACCAATCGTCATGGTGAGAAGACACAAAGGTTCGAAGAAAGACCTCTAACTCCTGATTAACCCTCTCAGTCTGTCCATTGGATTGGGGATGGTAAGAAGAAGAAAAATCCAAGACAATATTGAGGGATTTGCAAAAGGCTCTCCAAAAACGAGACGTGAATTGGACTCCCCTGTCGGAAACAATATGAGAAGGGACCCCATGTAGGCGGAGAATTTCCCGAATGAAAATGGGAACCAAGGCAGGGGCAGAAGGAAGACCAGGAAGAGGAACAAAATGAGCCATCTTGGAGAATCGATCGATTACCACCCAAATGACTGTATTATTCTCAGACAGTGGGAGATCGGTGATAAAATCCATGGCAATATGGGCCCAGGGTTCCTTAGGAATGGGCAAGGGCATGAGGAGACCAGCAGGAGCTTGTGTGGAGGATTTGGACTGAGCACAGACATGACAAGCTTTAACGTAGTCTTTGACGTCTGAGCGGAGATTAGGCCACCAGTAGTGACGACTGATGAGTAGGAAGGATCGGAGGAATCCAGAATGCCCTGCCACCTTGGAATCATGTCCCCAACGAAGGATCTTAGCTCTTAGCTCAGTGGGGACAAAGGTCTTACCAGGCGGAATTTTTGACTTCAGGGTGGTAGAGTGGGCAACAATGCATGAGGTGGGAATGATCGGCTCAGGTTCAGGGGCGGACTCCTCGTCCAAAGTGTCAAATGACCTAGAGAGCGCATCAGCCCGACCGTTGCAGGAACCAGGTTTGTAGGTAATCGTGAAATTAAAATGGGCAAAGAAGAGACTCCACCTGGCCTGTCTAGGATTCAGACGTTTAGCATTCTGTAGATACTGTAAATTCTTGTGATCGGTAAAGATCGTTATGGAGTGAGGGGAACCCTCCAAGAGATGACGCCACTCCTCTAACGCCAATTTAATTGCGAGAAGTTCCCGATCACCGATGGCATAATTCCTCTCTGCCTGAGAATTTTTTTTGGAGAAGAACGCACATGGTTGGCGTCTCTTCTCAAAGATTTGAAGAAGCACAGCTCCCACCCCCATTGAGGAAGCGTCCACTTCAATAAAAAATGCATTCCCAGGATTTGGTCTCCTCAAGAGGGGGCCAGAAACAAAGGCCTGTTTCAGGTTGTGAAATGCAGAGACAGCTTCGGGAGGCCAGTCTCTGGCATTCACACCCTTCTTGGTCAAAGCGATAATAGGCGCGGCAATGGAAGAGTAATTCCTTATGAACTGCCTATAATAATTAGTGAAGCCAAGAAAGCGCTGTGTGGCCTTGAGGCTAGCAGGAAGAGGCCAGTTGGTGATAGCCAAGACCTTCCCAGGGTCCATACGAAGACCCGAACATGAGACGAAGCACCCCAAAAACAGGACCTCAGAACATTCAAAGGAACATTTCTCTAGCTTGGCATAGAGATTGTTCTCTCTAAGACGTTGAAGTACAGTGCGGACATGGTTTCTGTGGATGAGCAGATTTTCAGAAAAGATCAGAATGTCATCCAGATAGATGACAACAAACTGGTACAGCAGATCTCTGAAGATTTCATTGACAAAGTTTTGAAACACGGCTGGAGCATTACACAGACCAAAAGGCATCACCAGATATTCGTAATGCCCGTCTCTAGTGTTGAATGCAGTCTTCCATTCGTCACCCTCCCGTATTCGAATGAGATTGTACGCGCCTCTGAGATCCAACTTGGTGAAAATGGAGGCCCCCTTCAACCTATCGAATAGCTCAGATATTAAGGGTAAGGGGTATCGATTTTTAATAGTAACCACATTTAAACCCCGATAATCGATGCAGGGTCTTAAGGTACCATCCTTTTTGGCAACAAAAAAGAACCCTGCCCCTGCAGGCGATGAGGATTTCCGGATGAAACCTCTCTCCAGATTCTCTGCGACATACTCCGACATGGCCTGGGTCTCTGGGATGGACAGAGGGTAGGTACGACCCCTGGGTAGAGTTGCTCCGGGGACAAGATCAATAGCACAGTCAAAAGACCTGTGGGGAGGAAGCACCTCAGCTGATTTCTTACAGAACACATCCCGGTAATCGCTGTATGCAGCAGGAAGATCAGAAGAAACAGAAGTGGCAGCAACCGGAAGACTCTCCTTGGGGGTCACCTTGAGAAGACACGACGAGAAACATGAGGGACCCCAGGCCAGGATCTGCCCAGAGACCCAGTCCACATGTGGAGAGTGGAGCTGTAGCCAAGGGAGGCCCAATACAACTGGGGTAGAGGCCTTGGGTAGAATAAGAAAGGATATCCACTCCTGAATCCCTACCGACATCCTAATGGGTAGCGTCTGGAAGCGAATAGGGCCCCCTGGGAGAACAGTGCCATCAATTGCCGAGACTACCAATGGGGTAGTGAGAGGTGAAAGGGTAAGCTTCATAGAAGAAGCAGTTCTCCAATCCATAAAATTGCCGGCAGCCCCGGAATCCAGGTATGCAAGGGTTGACTGAGGAGAAGTGCCTACATGAAGGAACACCGGCAAGAGCAGGCGAGAAGGTGATGTTTCTGGGTCCAATACTCCACCTTCCGAATGTATTAGACCCGAGCGTTTCCCGGACGAAGCGAGCAGGAGTCACGAAAATGACCATTGCCCCCACAATAGAGGCACAAGCCCAGAGTTCTGCGCCTAGCACGTTCTTCGGGGGTTAGTCTGGTCCGGGCCAGCTGCATAGGTTCTTCAGCAGGTAGAGGATGCTCCACGGAATGAAGGGAGGGGAGCTCAGACTGGCTAGGACCCAGAGAGTGCTGGCGTTTCTTTTCTAAGGACCTCTCTTGAAAACGAATGTCGATCTGGTTGCATAATGAAATTACATCGTCCAGACCGACGGGAATGGCTCTTCCCGCTAATTCGTCTTTCACTCGGTCAGAGAGGCCATGTAAAAAGGTAGCGACCAGGGCCTCATTATTCCAGCTCAATTCAGCTGTGTGGATACGAAACTGAAGAGCATATTGCCCCACTGAACTAGATTCTTGGCGAAGACGTAAGACAGCACTAGCCGCTGAAGAAGCCCGAGCCGGCTCTTCGAAGATGTTACGAAAGAGCTTCAAGAAATCAGACAGACTGGAAACCACCGGATCGTTCCTCTCCCACAGGGGGGCAGCCCAGGCCAAAGCTTCACCGGAGAGGAGGGAAATGATATAGGCTACCTTAGCCCGGTCAGACAGGAAGCTTTGAGGCTGAAGCTCAAAATGAATTGTGCATTGGCTGAGAAACCCCCTGCAGGCCTTGGAGTCCCCAGAGAAACGGAACGGAGCTGGCAATCTTAGTGAGTGTGAGGCTGCGACTGGTGCGATAGGTACAGCCGCTGGTTGTACTTGGGGTTGCGGATTCGGGGTTCCCAAGGAGACCTGAAGCTGCTCGAATCGAGAAGCCAGATCCTGGAGGAATCGCATCACCTGAGTCTGATTTGATTCCTGGGTCTCAAGTCTGCGAACTATGCCCTGCAATGGATCATCCGCGGGAAGCGGGATGTCAGCCGGGTTCATGGCTGATCAAACTGTCAGGGTCACCTGTGGGCAGGTGACAGATGCACACCGTAGGGGGACAGGAGTGCACCGCGAGGTAGTGAACCCTATGGCTGGCTTCTGCGGATAGGGAACTGGGTGGTTGTGGAAAGCGGGACCAGAGGAGCACAACCGGGATCCAAACGGAAGCTAGAGCCAAGATTCCCCAGGGCGCGGAGTCTAAGACCCAGCTGGTCTTCTCCAGGGCCTCTAGTGGTGAGGATGTTAGCTGCAGGCTGGGACCAGGTCGCGGCCCCTGGAGTTTCCTAGCTCACGCCCCGTAGGATAAGGGGAAAAGAGGGGAAGCAGCAGCACACAAAGAGAGAACCGAATAACAAGCTGAAGGTCAGGGGCCACAAGCAGACAAGGATAACGAAGAACGAGCCGAAGGTCAAGGGTCACGAGCAGACAGGGATAGTCGGGGACAAGCCAATAACGTAACAGAGAGACAGACGTAGCACACGGCAGGCAGGAACCCAAACACACAATGCCTAACGAACACGTTGATCAGCAAAGCAGGCTTGCAGTGCACAGGTTAATATAGTGTTCAGTGATAGGGCCTGGGGTGGAGTCAGGCTGGGAGGAGATTATAAAGGAAGCCAGGTGAAGGAGGTCTGGTCTCTAGATGAACACATGAGGAGGAAGGTAAGATGGCAGACAGACATAAATGCATATCCATGACACCTCCCCTGATGAAGCCCAAGGGGCGAAACATGTTGAGAACTGTATAATTCTCTCTGCCCCTTCCTTTCTCTGTGATGCAACCACCAATTTGGAAATTGTTCCTATGTAATGAATATTGATACCGCTTTTTTTATAGAGTTGTTCTGTATTGATACTATGTAATAAAAATCTTTTGTATACACTTTTAATATAACATTGTGTGGGTCTTCCATTGTGTCCAATAGGACTTGTATTAGCACCGCTATAGTCCCGCTCCCCCCCTCCTTTTGCTATTTCTATGTTATACTTACCTGTTCTGTTGCAGTGGTTTTGCACAAAGCAGCCCAGATCCTCCTATTCTCGGGTCTCTGGCTGGAGGTTCTGAACCCTCCCTCCTGTTGAGTGCCCCTACAGCAAGCTGCTTGCGATGGGGGCAACTGAGCCGAGCTGCAGCTCTATGTATCCATTCAGACACGGAGCTGCAATTCGGTCCTACCCCCCTCCCGATTTGCTATCTGAGTTTGATTGACAGCAACGGGAGCCAATGGCGCCGCTGCTGTGTCTCAGCCAATCAGGAGAGAGAGTCCTGGACGGCCGAGGCACTCGTGGACATTACTGGATAGAGAGGGGGCTCAGGTAAGTATTAGGGGGCTGCTGCACACAAAATGCTTTTTTACATTTACTAGCCCCCTGGATTGGTATCAGGACAAGCCTGCACCCCATGTTCTGGGACACAGGAATATGCTTTCACCTCTACTTTGAGCGGCGCCATAGGCAATCTAAAAAGGAATTATATAGTGCTGACAATTTTACACAGCACTCTACATGTATACTGTACATTCACATCAGTCTCTGCCCTCAAGGAGCTTACAATATAAGGTCCCTAACTCACATTCATACATATACAGTGCCTTGAAAAGTATTCATACCCCTTGACATTTTCAAATTTTTTCATGTTACAGCCAAAAACGTAAATGTATTTTATTGGGATTTTTTGTGATAGACCAACACAAAGTGGCACATAATTGTGAAGTGGAAGGAAAATTATTTTTTACAAATGAATATGTGAAAAGTGTGGTGTACATTTGTATTCAGCCCCTTTACTTTGATACCCCTAACTAAAATCTAGTGGAACCAATTGCCTTCAGAAGTCACCTAATTAGTAAATAGACTCCACCTGTGTATAATTTAATCTCAGCATAATTACAGCTGCTCTGTGAAGCCCTCAGGGGTTTGTTAGAGAACCTTGGTGAACAAACAGCATCATGAAGGCCAAGAAACACACCAGACAGGTCAGGGATAAAGTTGTGGAGAAGTTTAAAGCAGGGTTAGGTTATAAAAAAATATCCTAAGCTTTGAACATCTCACGGAGAACTGTTCAATTCATCATCAACTGCAAACCTACAAAGACATGGCCGTCTGCCTAAACTGACAGGCCGGGCAAAAAGAGCTTTAATCCAAGAAGCTGCCAAGAGTAACTCTGGAGGAGCTGCAGAGATCCACAGCTAAGGTGGGAGAATCTGTCCACAGGACAACTATGCCCTTCACAACTCTGGCCTTTATGGAAGAGTGGTAAGAAGAAAGACATTGTTGAAAGAAAGCCATAAGAAGTCCCATTTGCAGTTTGTGAGAAGCCATGTGGGCATGGGCGTCCGTGAAACTTTTTTCAGGGGCGGGCATCATTAGGTCATCCATGCTCGGTCCCTTTTTGACAATGTCATGAGGGGCTTGTGGACATATTTTGATCTTAATGAAAACAGCCTATATAGGTTGTTTTCATCAAGATCAAAATATGGTTGCCCACAACACAGATGTATTGCAATACAAAAAAAGGTACACAGTGGTGTCGTGGCACAGGCACTGCTGTTACCTGTAGTTCTTCAGCGATAGGCCCAGGGCAGGCACTGGCAGTGTATTCTCTCTTGTCTCGGCCACTGCACGCTACGCACCTGTGGGAGGAGGAGCTGGCGCCACTCCGACCGGATCGGCATAGGCACAACATACATTTTTTACAAAGGCAGAGGCAGGCTGAGGCAGCAGCCAATCACGGAACAGCCGGGTCACGGTGATGTTAAGCAGAGGCCTGAGCGGCAGAGCCAATCCGAGGCTCGGGGGTGAGGAGGGAGGAGGTAGGGACGGATGTGTAGTCGGAAAAGACTGAGAGCAGCCCCAGCCCCCAGGCCAGCAGCAGACTTAGAAAAAAAAGTCCACGGCTGCCGCGGCGGCCATTGCAACACAGGGGGCAAGTGTCTTCACTCTGACTTCAACACTCTTAAGATTCCAGGGGGGGGCAATTGACCCCCCATGTCCTATGGAGCGGATGCCCATGCATGTGGGGGACGCATCAAACATGTGGAAGAAGGTGCTCTGGTCAGATGAGACCAAGATTTAACTTTTTGGCCTAAAAGCAAAACGCTATGTGTGGCGGAAAACTAACACTGCACATAACCCTGAACACACCATCCCCACCGTAAAACATGGTGGTAGCAGAATCATGTTGTGGAGATACTTTTTTCAGCAGGGACAGGGAAGCTGGTCAGAGTTGATGGGAAGATGGATGGAGCCAAATACAGGGCAATCTTAGAAGAAAACCTGTTGGAGTCTGCAAAAGACTTGAGACTGGGATGGAGGTTCACCTTCCAGAAGGACAATGACCCTAAACATACAACCAGAGCTAAAATTTAATAGTTTAGAGCAAAGCATATTCATGTGTTAGAATGGCCCAGCCAAAGTCCAGACTTAAATCCAAATGAGACTCTGTGGCAAGACTTGAAAATTGCTGTTCACAGATGCTCTCCATCCAGTCTGACAGAGCTTGAGCTATTTTCCAAAAAAGAATGGGCATAAATGTCACTCTCTAGATGTGCAAAGCTGGTAGAAATGTACCCAAAAAGACTTGCAGCTGTAATTGCGGTGAAAGGTGGTTCTACAAAGTGTTGACTCAGGGGGGCTGAATACAAATGCACGCCACACTTTTCACATATTTATTTGTAAAAAAAAAATGAAAACTATTTATCATTTTCCCTCCACTTCACAATTATGGGCCACTTTGTGTTGGTCTATCACAATGAAATACATTTACGTTTTTGGTTGTAACATGTGCAAAATGTGGAAAATTTCAAGGGGTATGAATACTTTTTCAAGGCACTGTACATACTAGGACTAATAGTAACATAATCTTCCTTTATGTAACTGTGGGTCATTATGTACTAGGACCATTCACTTAGCCTTTCCTAATGTAACTAAGTACAGATGACAGGTCAACTTTAAGTGACATATAAAAGTACTCTTTATGTATATCATCTTTACCAATCTATTTTTGTTTTGTCAGTAATTGGGTTCTGGGCCTTTATCTTTAAGATAAGAGCTTTTTGTACCCTGGGATTTTTTTAAACAACCTGGTTAGATTTTATGACCCAATGATTCTTTGTGTTTTTTCCTCCTCCTTTCTAGTTGCTTCTATCAGATTTTTGTTTTGAATTCTATGATGAAGCCATGCTCGTCCTTCTGTTTCTGTATCATTTTATGAGATCATTATTAAGACTCACTTGATTGGAAATCTGGCTGTTTCATTTTTATGGCGCTATATAACTAACAACATCCCGTCTACTGTTTTAACTAGCTACGGTAACACAGAATATGAAGACACAAATCCTCTAGTGTAGTGTGCCACCTATGGACTACAAGTAGATGGCAAATTGTTATGATTAATATTTTTATTATTATTCATAAACCTCCTTTAATAAACTGCATTGCATACTGTGAGGGGGTTAGCTCGGCAGCGGGTATGTGTGACCCCCGGGATGGGCTCCCCACCCAAAAACAGGCCCAGCAGACGGAGGTTGTGGTTTTCAAAATCAAAAAGGTGCGGTTTATTTTCTATTTACAGTGACAAAAACACAGCAAGGCAAAAAAAACATAAACAAAATAAATCCTGGTCAACTTGACCTCTGACTAAACTTACAGGTTTCCTAACTAACGACTGGGATCAGCCTAGTGCTGTCCTAGTCCCTGGTTTTAAATGTCCAAGCAAAATATAGCCACACAGGCTTTCTCTCACCGCACAGGGGTTCACTCTCCCTAGACAGTCCACACAGGTCTGCTTCCAGGCATGAGCTAACACCTAATGAATCTGGGAGTTTTTTATAGAGGCCTAAATGAGCTGACAAGCTTCAGCTGGCCTCATCAACTCCCTGTCTGCACGACGCCCAGCCCTCTCCCTAGAGGTATGAGTCATCAATGAGCCCACTAGTCTCAGCTGGGCTTATACAACTCTCCACCTAGCTGTATAAGTCGGCGTAAAGCCTGAATCTGGGCGAAATATATCTACCCCCCTGGATGCAACCAGGTGACTTTACCTTCCTGCTGTCACATACCCCCCCCTCTTGTTTTAACCTCGGGGTTGGAACACCAGCAATCAGGCATTCATGTACTCGAGACAAAGCATCCACATTCCCCATTTGAACGCCAGGGCGATGCTTTACTGTGAAGTTGAATTCCTGGAGGGCCAGGAACCACCTATTCACTCTTCTATTTGTTTCCTTGTTTTGAGCCATCCACTTTAACGGAGCGTGATCCGTAACCATGTCAAAGTGCCTACCTAGCAGGTAGTACCGAAGGGAATCTAGAGCCCACTTCACCGCTAAACACTCCTTTTCAACGGTGGCGTAATTTACCTCATGGGACTTCAACTTCCTGCTGAGGTAAATGACTGGGTGCTCTTCCCCGTTCCAGACCTGGGACAATACTGCTCCTAACCCCACATCTGACGCATCACTTTGTACGACAAAGTCTCTAGAGAAGTCGGGTGAGTACAACACTGGCTGGCTACATAAGGCTTGTTTCAAGAACTGGAATGCTGCCTCAGCCTCGGGGGTCCATTTAATCATGACCGACCCTTTCCCCTTCGTCAGGTTGGTTAGGGGCACAGCCTTAGAAGCAAAGTGGGGAATGAATCGCCGATAATACCCAGCGATTCCCAGAAAGGCTCGTACCTGCTTCTTGCTGTTGGGACGTGGCCAACTCTGGATGGCCTCGACTTTGTTGAGTTGGGGTTTTATTACTCCCCTCCCAATGGTGTACCCAAGATATTTGGCCTCCTCCTGCCCAATGGTACACTTCTTGGGGTTAGCCGTAAACCCTGCTTCCCGAACAGAGTCCAGGACTGCTTGCACTTTTGGCAGATGTGAGGCCCAATCTGTGCTATGGACAATTACATCATCCAGGTAAGCCGCAGCATACTTCCGATGGGGCCTCAGCATCTGGTCCATTTTCCGCTGGAATGTGGCCGGCGCATTCTGTAACCCGAACGGCATTCTTTTATATTGGAACGCCCCGTCTGGGGTTACAAATGCGGTTTTCTCTTTGGCCGACTTGGCCAGGGGGATTTGCCAATACCCTTTTGTGAGGTCAAGAGTCGTCATGTATCGGGCTGTTCCCAGCCGGTCGATCAACTCATCTATACGTGGCATGGGGTAGGTGTCAAATTTTGTAACTTTGTTCAACTGACGAAAATCGTTACAAAATCGCCAGCTCCCATCCGGTTTAGGCACCAACACAATGGGACTAGACCAATCACTTTGGGACTCCTCTATCACCCCTAAGTTCAGCATTTTCTGTACTTCCTCCCGTATTGCCTCCCGTCGGGCCTCTGGGATCCGATAGGGTTTTAACTTCACCCTTTCACCGGGCGGGGTAATAATGTCATGCTCTACCCCAGATGTTTGTCCCGGCAGCTCAGAGAATACCTCCTTGTTGCGAAGCACAAACTCCTTAACCTCCTGTTGTTGGGGTTGTGACAAGGTGGCTGCGATTCCAACCTCAGGAATCACGCAACCAGTTTGAGCTGGTGACCAAGTGTCTGCGACTAGGGACTCTCTATCCCTCCAGGCTTTCAACAGATTAACGTGATAGATCTGTTCGGGCTTTCGCCTTCCTGGTTGTCTGACCTTGTAATTCACTTCGCTCACTTTTTCCATTATCTCGTAGGGGCCTTGCCATTTGGCAAGGAATTTACTTTCAACCGTAGGGACAAGTACCAATATCCTATCCCCCGGGGAAAAGGTACGGGTCTTGGCTCCACGGTTGTACACTCTCTGCTGTGCCAACTGCGCTTGGGCCAAATGTTCCTTCACGATGGGCATTACCTGTGCAATTCGATCTTGCATCAGGGCGACATGCTCAATCACACTCCTGTGGGGAGAACTCTCACTTTCCCAAGTTTCCTTGGCAATATCCAACAGCCCTCTTGGGTGTCTCCCATACAGTAACTCAAAGGGGGAGAATCCCGTAGAGGATTGGGGCACCTCCCTAATAGCAAACATCAAATAAGGAAGTAGACAGTCCCAATCCCTTCCATCTCTATCCACCACTTTCTTCAACATTTGTTTTAGGGTTTTGTTGAATCTTTCAACCAGCCCATCGGTTTGGGGGTGATACACAGATGTACGCAATTGCGTCACTTTGAACAATTTACACAGCTCTTTCATAACCCGGGACATAAAGGGTGTACCTTGGTCCGTAAGCAGTTCTTTACAAATACCCACCCGGCTAAAAACAAGAGATAGCTCTTTGGCTATGGTTTTGGCCGAGGTATTTCTGAGAGGGATCGCTTCTGGATAACGGGTGGCATAGTCCATTATAACCAATATGTACTGGTGCCCCCTAGCGGACTTGATTATAGGACCTACCAAATCCATTGCGATTCTCTCAAACGGGAACTCAATGATGGGTAGAGGGACCAGCGGGCTACGGAAATGTGGCATCGGGGCCGACCTCTGACACACAGGGCAGGAGGAACAATAATTTTCTATGTCCTTCATCACCCCAGGCCAATAGAATCTCTGTAATACCCTCTCTCGGGTTTTCTCTGTCCCCAGATGACCTCCAAGAATGTGCCCATGGGCCAACTCCAACACCAACTTCCTGTAAGGTTTGGGCACCACAAGCTGCTCAACGGTTTCTTCTGCCCTTTTTGCCACCCGATACAGTAGGTCCTTCTCTACGCTGAAGTATGGGTAAGTGCCGGTATTATCTGGGTTCACTAACTCGCCATCTATTTTCACTACGTTTTCCCGTGCCTTTATTAGGGCGGGGTCTTTCAACTGTTCTGTGGCAAAGTTTTCCCTGTGAACCTCAAGATCAGAAAACTCCACAGACGGTAGGTTTTCGTCTGAGGAGGTGGGCTCCTCTCCAGTTTCTTGAGTCTCCCCTGCCAATACTGACAAGGGAAATTCCGGAGAGTCCTCACCACTCTCAGGGGAGTTCTGGCTATCACATTCCTGGTACATAGGGGCACCAGTGGGGGGCTCAGGATCATCCCACAGTTCCCAGAACTTCGGAAAATCCCTTCCCACAATGGCGTCATGCGGTAACTGAGATACTAAGCCCACTGGATGAGAGAGGGTACCTTTGGGGGTCTCGAAACACACTGTAGTCACTGGATACTCTCGGGTGTCCCCATGCACACAAATAACGGCTACCTTGCTATTCCCAGAGACCTCTGTTTTAACTAACTCAGCCTTTATCAGGGTCACAAGGCTACCTGAATCCAGCAATACCACAACATTTCTACCATTAATACACATTTTGCATAAATGTTTCTCAGTTCCCCGAATGGCAGTGCATGCGACTGTCGCACACAGCGACTGACGTCTGCCCGTCAGAAAGTCACACTGCATGGGTTCCTCCAAAACCGGGCAATTTGCTGCAATATGTCCCGCTTGCCGGCAGCGGTAGCAAACGATCCTTCTTGCCGCCTCTTGAGCCGCTGATTTCCCAGGCTGTTCTCGCCAAACCCGGGGTAGAGCTCCCACCCTCTCACTCTCTCCACCCTTACCCCTTGGAATCATCTTATCCGCCCCTGGGGATGGTCTGGTCTTAGGGTGGAAAGTCCGAGTGTCTCTGGAAGAGGCCGTCAGGTTCTCTGTAGCCAAGTATTTCTCCACACGATCCACAAGACCATCGGCCGTCTCTGGGTCTCCATGGCTTACCCACTTTTGGATGGCAGTAGGAAGAGCTCTCAAAAACCGATCCATTACAACACGTTCCACAATCTTTGGTGCGGACAAAGTCTCTGGCTGTAGCCACTTTCTGCTCAGGTGAATGAGATCATACATTTGAGACCTGGGGGGTTTTCCAAGCTGGAAAGTCCAGTTATGCACACGCTGAGCCCGGACAGCCAGGGTGACACCCAGCCTTGCCAATATTTCAGCTTTTAGCATCACATAGTCTTTTGCTTGGTTAGGCTCTAGGTCATAGTAAGCTTTCTGCGATTCACCAGTTAACAGAGGAGCCACTAGTCCAGCCCACTGCTCCTCAGGCCACTTTTCTCTTTCAGCGGTTCTTTCAAATGTGGTCAAAAATACCTCTGGATCATCCTCTCCAGTCATTTTTGTCAATAAACGACTCACCCCAAAGGACGCGGTATTAGTGGGACGGCTTTCCTCACTGGTCTGCGGACGTTGCTGCATTACTGCTTCCATCTGTTGTTGTAGTCTCTGCTCTTGCTTCTGCAACAGGTCTATGAAGCGGGCCTCAGATTGCTGTTGATTGGCATTTGCTAGAGCCAGCTGTTTCAGTATCTCCTCCATACTGGCTTAAAAAAAAACTGCCACTGGTTCTCCACCAACTGTGAGGGGGTTAGCTCGGCAGCGGGTATGTGTGACCCCCGGGATGGGCTCCCCACCCAAAAACAGGCCCAGCAGACGGAGGTTGTGGTTTTCAAAATCAAAAAGGTGCGGTTTATTTTCTATTTACAGTGACAAAAACACAGCAAGGCAAAAAAAACATAAACAAAATAAATCCTGGTCAACTTGACCTCTGACTAAACTTACAGGTTTCCTAACTAACGACTGGGATCAGCCTAGTGCTGTCCTAGTCCCTGGTTTTAAATGTCCAAGCAAAATATAGCCACACAGGCTTTCTCTCACCGCACAGGGGTTCACTCTCCCTAGACAGTCCACACAGGTCTGCTTCCAGGCATGAGCTAACACCTAATGAATCTGGGAGTTTTTTATAGAGGCCTAAATGAGCTGACAAGCTTCAGCTGGCCTCATCAACTCCCTGTCTGCACGACGCCCAGCCCTCTCCCTAGAGGTATGAGTCATCAATGAGCCCACTAGTCTCAGCTGGGCTTATACAACTCTCCACCTAGCTGTATAAGTCGGCGTAAAGCCTGAATCTGGGCGAAATATATCTACCCCCCTGGATGCAACCAGGTGACTTTACCTTCCTGCTGTCACAATACCTTCCACCTTTCTAAATAAATATTGCATTTGTAAGATAGAGCAACGATTATAAGGAACGCTGTAATTATTATTTATTCTATTAATACAAGAATTCATGCTGCAAACTTTGTGACATACAGTACTGAATGTGCACAGTTATTAGTATTATTATTATTATAGTAATCAGTTTGTATTAATTTAATTACGGCTGAACTCCAGGACCATAAAAAAGGCAAACATTATTGCAGGATTGTAATCACTAAGGTCCCATTCACACCTGCGATTTTTTTTTTTACCAAAAATATGTAGAAGAATACATATCGGCCTAAACTGTGGAAAAAAATATTTTTTATATATATTTTTTGGGGTTATTTATTATAGCAAAAAGTAAAAAATATTGCTTTTTTTCCAAAATTGACGCTCTTTTTTTGTTTATAGCGCAAAAAATAAAAACTGCAGAGGTGATCAAATACCACCAAAAGAAAGCTCTATTTGTGGGAAATAAGGGACATCAATTTTGTTTGGGTACCACGTCGCACGACCGTGCAATCGTCAGTTAAAGCGAAGCAGAGCCGAATCGCAAACAATGGCCTGGTCATTTAGCAGCCAATTCTTCCAGGGCTGAAGTGGTTAAACAGGCTGCCCTATGCGTGACACACACACCAAATTAGCTCCCGTACCTTTTTCAGGAGTAGACTTTGGCTCGTTTTGTTTACCGAATATTTTAGCACGTTTGCTGTGTGTTTTGTTGCATTCTTGCCATGTTTAGAGTGCCATTAAAGCCTCGTACACACGGTCGGACTTCCATCGGACTTTTCCGTGGATTTTTGTCTGAACGGAGTTGGTTGGGAACACCCATAGCATACACACGCTCGGACTTTTCTGCAAACTTTCTTTAAAACCTTCTTACAACATCTCGTGTTTTTTCTGCTCTTTACCGCCACCCTTTGGTCAACTTCTGCTATTGTTGGTTGATTTTAACATTAGTTGTTTTGTCCATTGGACAAAAGTCCTATGGTTTTCTGTACACACGGTAGGACTTTGCTCCACCGGACTTTTGTTGGGCAAAAGTTTGTCCGTTTGCAGACCCAACTTTTGTCCGATGAAAACAAAACCAAACGAAAAAAAGTTTGTCCGATGGAGCGTACACACGGTCGGATTATTGGTCCAACTTGCTTAAAACAAAGTTTGTTGGGCAAAAGTCCGACCGTGTGTATGGGGCTTTAGAAACAAATTTGTTTTGATCCAGGAGAGCAACGGTGTGAATGGGGTCTAATACATCATTTACTGGATTGTTTTTAAAGTATTAGCGCATCTTTACAGAAAATCTGTAAAGGTGACCTAATACCGGACCTACTTTAAACCCCTGACAACCTGACCATGTGTTCTAGAGATAGCTGTGGAGCTCCAAACCCTGGGTGCTCTAACATATATGTACAAACCAGCACCTCATGGTCAAGGAATGGGGACTACCCATCTCAGATATCACTATTATTTAAATAGAATGTCAATTCAACAGAAGGCCTAATGGTGGGGTGTGTGAGTCAGGAGGCTGTAGGCCCAGGCCCTGAATAAGAGCTGGTTGCCATTTTTAAAATAACCCCAGGTGTTAAGGCCCCTGATTAACCCTAGTAGCTTCACTGACATGAAAGCACCCAGAGTGTCTCAGTGTGTGCATTAGAAGCTGCAGCAAATCAAATAGAGCCCACTTCATTTCCAGGCTAGAAGATGAGCTTTGTGTGGCACGACAAGGACCTGTATCGTATTGGACACTTCCGGGATCATAGAGGACTTTGCCCCACTTTTTTTCACTTTATCTTGTCAGACAGCTTGAAATTCTGCCTTCTGAGGCCTACTGCTTACAACAAATATTGCATTTTCTTACGTCTGTTGGTAGACTTACGACTGATGTTGCGACTCGCACAGCTTTTGAAAATAGGTGTTATCGCGGTGAGCTCCAGAGGGGTGGTGTCTCTGAACTATATAAAATCTTTGTTAGCTCCACAGGTAAACTGCCTTATATGATGGCCTGGGGAAAGGATTTGGGGGTTGAAATGTCAGAAGCGGAATAGAGGGAATGGTCTTTGCGGACATACAGTATCTCACAAAAGTGAGTACACCTCTCACATCTTTTCATGTGACAACTGTCGTCCCAGAAGGAAGTCTCTTCTAAAGATGATGCACAAGAAAGCCTGCAAACAGTTTGCTGATGACAAGCAGACTAAGGACTAGGGATGAGCTTCGAGTTCGAGTCGAACTCATGTTCGACTCGAACATTGCCTGTTCGCCCGTTCGCCGAACAGCGAACAAATTGGGGTGTTCGCGGCAAATTCAAAAAATCTATGGGAGAAATCTAAAGTGCTAATTATAAAGGCTTATATGCAAGTTATTGTCCTAAAGTGTTTGAGGACCCGGGTCCTGCCCCAGGGGACATGTATCAATGCAAAAAAAAGTTTTAAAAACTGCCGTTTTTTCGGGAGCAGTGATTTTAATAATGCTTAAAATGAAAAAATAAAAGTGAAATATTCCTTTAAATTTCATACCTGGGGGGTGTGTATGATATGCATGTAAAGTGGCGCATGTTTCCCGTGCTTAGAACTGTCCCTGCAAAAAATGTCATTTTTGAAAGAAAAAAATGCATTTAAAACTGACTCGCGGCGAGGGGGGCGTGGCTACCGCGCTAGCTGATGGACGCATAGTCAGAGAGCTCTGCTCCAGCTCCGGAAACCTAGCAGAACCGAGGCGAATCTGATAGCTACTGACACTCGCATTTAAGCCCTGAGGATCCCCTTCACCCCCGCGGATGGCCAGGAGGCGACAAAACCCGAATCAGCCGAAACGGCTGAATGATTTCTTCTCCCCTAAGTCCCGCGGCCTGGTCAAAGATGGCGCCGGCGGCGGCGGCTCCCCGGCCTCCTCGCGCGACTCCCAGCCCACACCGCCCACCATGAGTCCGACGGCGAATCCTTCGCAGCGCTCACCGGAGACATCGACACCCATGTCGGGCAGCCCAGCAAAATCGAGGCCCCGGATGTCAGAAGGCCCAAGCGGTCAGAAGGTTAGTGAAGCAGCTACTTCCCTAGAGGACACCAGAGACCTAGCTGACACCATTAACTCCTTCCCCACCACCAACCAGCCAGTGTCAGATACAACCTTAAAAGACATGCTTGTCTCCCTACGCAGCTCCATGCATTCTGACATGATGGAATGCATGCGCAATTTTAAGTCTGACATAGGGGAACTGGGGTCTAGAGTAGACCACGTGGAAACGAAAATGGGTGAATACGCAGCCTCCTATAACACGTTAGTGGATTCTCATAATGATCAATCAGACGAGGTCACATGGTTGAAGGCAAAGGTCGCTGACCTTGAAGATAGGTCAAGGAGAAATAACGTGAAACTCAGGTGTCCCAGAATCCGTACAACCTGCCCAATTGCAGCAATATGCCCAATAACTCCTATCAGCATACCTACCAACACTGACCAAAACGGACCTGGTGATAGATAGAATTCACCGCCTCCCCAAACCAACTCACCTCCCTGACAACATCCCCAGGGACGTATTAATGAGGATACACTTCTTCCACGTAAAAGATCTATTCATGTCTGCCTTCAGGAAGTGCGCTCAACCCCCCAACCACTACGCTAATATTCAGGTCTTTGCAGACTTGTCACAGTACACCATGCAGAAACGTAAATCCCTCATTACTGTGACTAAAGCTCTGCGCAATCATAATATCGCTTACCGTTGGGGGTACCCGACAAAACTCACTGTCACCTATGACGGGAAGACATCAGTGATTACCTCCCTAAATGAAGGCTTAGCATTACTGCGAGAATGGGACATTCTCCCTGAACATACATCTGATGAGCTTCGCTCGTCACCCAAGACGAAAACACTGGAAGAGTGGCAAATTGTATCCCACAAGAGAAAGTCACACAAATCCTCCGCGCCTCGTATGTAACAACCAACCTAAACCGTCTAGTTTCTCGTACGCTGGAGTGGAAAACCCACTTAAACCCCCCTGTACGAGCTATGTGCAGTGCAACTGCCATCAGATTCCGGAAGGAATCTACTTTCTTAATGCAAATAATTTTGCTTTGTTTGAATATTGACACTCTGTTTTTTCATTCTACTCCTTTCCCCTCCTCTTCACCTCCATCCCACACCCTGATGGATCGCTCACCGTGGAACCAACTGTTCTCATGCATCACCTCTACCACTACACTCCGCTGCATGGACCCGAACTCTAGATACATGGAGCATTCAAGGTACTTTTATATCTTCTTACTGCACCTCATATGGCTGTCACAATAACCTCCTTCAATGTTCATGGCTTGAACCACCCAGCCAAAAGATCATCAGTATGGAAGGAGGCCCTTAAACTTCGTGCTGACGTCTTATGCCTGCAGGAGTCTCACTGGTCTTCCATGTCTACTCCTTCTTTCCATCATAGAAATTTTCCCCATATCTTCCACGCCTCGTCAACCAAGAAACAAAAAGGTGTGGTAATAGCCATTAGAGACTCTATGACTTTCTCCCTCCAGGAATCCTTTGCAGACCCTGAGGGTCGATACTTAATTGTGATTGGCACGCTTAACAGCCGCCTCTATACCATAATAAATGTATATGCTCCCAACACACACCAAGTGCGGTTTTTGAGGAAAATATTCTATAAAATTAACTCTCTTAAAAAAGGAGCGGTTGTGATGTGTGGAGACTTCAATGCAACGATAAACCACAAACTCGACACTACATCAAAGGCTAAACGTCCCCCGCCGTCCCTTCAAAATATTCTACACACTGAAGAAATGTTTAACGTCTGGAGATGTCAACACTCCACGGAACGAGATTTTACATTCCACTCCTCCAGACATAATACCTATTCTCGGATAGACTTTATTCTTGTTGACAGGAACCTGTTGCAGAAAATTTCTTCCTCCGCCATACATGACATAACATGGTCAGACCATGCGCCTGTCTCAGTTGTGGTGGAGGAGGGACATTCCCCTTCGCCAGCTTATATCTGGCGTGCTAATGCTTTTTTGCTACAGCAGCCAGATCAGGCGGCTTTGGTAAAAAATCACCTTAACGAGTATTTTGCTCTTAACAGAAACTCAGTATCGAACCCTTTTACTTTATGGTGTGCCCATAAGGCATATATTAGAGGCATTTTAATACAAATGAGCTCAAGGCAAAAAGACAGAGGACGCAAAAGTTTGATTCCCTTTTATCCCATATCAGACTTCTAGAATCCCAGAACAAAACCACCCCTGACCCTATAGTAGCAAACCAACTAGATGGTCTGCGAGCAGATCTCAGACTCATGATGCTAGAACATCACAACAAACATTTACTTTACCTTAAAACGAATCACTATTCGGCTGGCAATAGGGCGGGGAAGCTCCTAGCCCAAAAACTAAAAGAACAAAAAGCCAAAACCAGAATCCCCTTTCTCACAAACCTCTCAGATGGCAATAAAATCTACAACCCACAAAGCATTGCTGACTCCTTTGCTGAGTATTACTCCTCCCTTTATAACTTAGTAAATGACCCAAACACCCCCCAACCATCAGAGGAATCAATAAACGTATTCCTGAAGGATTTATCTCTTCCTTCCTTGACGGAAGCACAATTGGAAACCCTAAACTCCCCTTTCACTGAATCTGAGATCCGCACAGCTATTCAATCACTCCCCAACGGTAAATCCCCAGGCCCGGATGGTTTACCGAATGGTTATTATAAAAAAATTTCGGAAACCCTACTCCTCCCACTTCAAGAAATGTATTCAGCAGCGGCATCCTCTGCCTCTTTCCCGGCCGAAATGTTAAATGCATATGTCGTTACCATTCCGAAACCCGGCAAATCGCCTGATTCTCCAGCTAATTTCAGACCCATCTCCCTTCTGAATACAGATGTGAAACTGTACGCCAAAATTCTTTCCCAGAGGCTCCTACCCATACTACCAAAGTTGATTGGCCCTGATCAGACCGGATTCACAAAGGGCAGACAGGCTGCAGATGCCACTAGGAGGCTTATCAATATCCTACACCACGCAAATTCCTGTCGGGTGCCTTCCCTCCTGCTGTCCTTGGATGCGGAGAAGGCATTCGACAGGGTCCACTGGGGCTACATGACACAAACTCTGAAAAAATTTGGTTTCGCTGGCCCTATTCTATCGGCTATCTTAGCATTGTATTCCTCCCCTTGTGCACAAGTATACACCTCTAACATGTTATCCCGCCCATTCCCCATCTCCAATGGGACTAGACAGGGATGCCCCTTGTCCCCCTCAATTTTCAACCTCATTATAGAACCATTAGCTGAAAAAATTAGAGCCCACTCAGGGACACCAGGTTTCAACCTCCTAGGGGAATCCCACAACATAAACCTCTTCGCGGACGATATTATCCTACTTTTGACTTCCCCACAGACCTCCCTATCTCAAGCCCATAATATCCTAGTCAACTTCAGTCAGATATCTTACTATAAAGTTAATTTTACAAAATCCCTCATTCTAGGACTTAACCTTTCCACCCCTCTCCAACGACGACTACAGAACGACTTCCCTTACACTTGGAGCTCTTCCAGTATACCATATTTAGGACTTCATCTTACAGCAGACCCTAACAAACTAGCTGAAGCCAATTACGGCCCCTTAATAGCCAAACTAGCATCTGAAATACGACGATTAACTAAAATTGACCTAACATGGTCAGGCCGCCTTGCATCTTTCAAGATGCTGCTCCTCCCCCAAATTCTATACATTTTTCGCACTCTCCCTATCCCACTCAAACCAACCTATCTCAACGCACTTAATCTTCAACTCAAACAATATATTTGGGGAACCAAACGACCAAGATGTTCAAAAAACCTGCTTATTAAACACAGACTGGCTGGAGGTATGGGATTAGTGGATCTAAAAGACTACTATAGAGCAGCTCTACTCACTCAACTGAAATGCTGGTTCCCTACACAGGCAACTAACCCCTGGTGCAGACTAGAACAAGCATTATGCCCAACGCAAAATCTATACCATCTCTTACTTATAGATATTTGGAAACCATTCTCACTCCACGCCCTACCACTTACCATTAGGGCCTCACTCATAGTGTGGAGGGATCTTAACAGGCATAGTATAACGCCCCCCATAAATACTCACCTCCCAATGCCCCTAGAATTATTGAATAGCGCGATCCTACACGCAAATTACTCTAAATGGGTGACTCAGGGTATTACCTTACTATCTGACCTATATGACAATAACTCACTTAAATCCTTTGATACGTTAGTCACAGTATATTCCATCCCACAGTCTGACCACTACAAATACCTCCAACTCTCATTTCCTGAGTTCCTTGAAGAGCATCCAGGTCCCTATACAAGACGACTTATGGAAATTCCTTAGTAGCGAATCCAGCTCTTTAAAAGGCATAACGCTTTTTTACAAACACTTCCAAAGTAAATTTTCATTTACCAAACTAGTGCCGTTTCACAAATGGGAGCAGGAGATAGGAGAATCCTTCACAATCTCACAATGGAAGATGGCATTCAAATCAATATATAAAGCTTCTAGATGTGTTAATCACTGGGAACTCTCATTGAAAATAGCTCAAAGATGGTACCTCACACCATATAGAATGTCCAAGTGCTACCACGACAACTCCCCCTTATGCTGGAGAGGATGTGGAGAAGTTGGGAATATATTACATATATTTTGGAAGTGTAAAAATTTGGTTAGCTTTTGGAGGTCTGTTTTTGCATGTATCTCTCGTATTACTGGAATTCTCCTGTCTCCTAACCCTGGAATGGCACTACTCAACCTCAATATTGAGAAATTTCCTCCTAACTACCGCACTGTGGTAACACACATATTTCTCGCTGCTAGAACGGTCATAACTAAAAATTGGAAATCGAATGTGTCCCCCAATGTGTCTGAAATTTTAGATATCACACATACTAACTACATCTTTGAATCAATAATAGCAAAAAAGGAAGGCAGAAGCCAATTTTTACACAACCACTGGTCTATCTGGACTTCCTGGTACAAAAGATAAGTGTTAAAATATACTATGTTATTGTATGACAATATGGTTATGATCCACCTCTGACGTGATCCTACCCCCCCCCCTTCCTATCCTCTCCTTTTCCCCTATCCTCCCCCCTCTACTTTCTATCCTACCCACTTACGGTTATAATAGGAACACATGTATCTTTAGGAGGGTCTCTCCACCCACCTTTGATGTATAACTGCTCTATCCTAGCAACACTATTTGGATTGTAATTCTGATAGTACCTTATCATACTATGTAACCACTACTATATTTCTTCTATGCTTACTGTACAATATCTGTACTCTGTTTATACAAGAAAATTTTGTTTTCAATAAAAACTAATTGTAAAAAAAAAAAAAAACTGACTCGCGGCTATTAATGAATTGTCGGCTCCCGGCAATACATACAAAAGTCATTGATAAAAAATAAAAAAAGGCGTGGGGGTTCCCCAGAATTCAATTACCAGGCCCTTCAGGTCTGGATTGGATATTAAGGGGAACCCCGCCGCAAATTAAAAAAAAAATTGACGTGGGGTTCCCCCAAATATCCATTCCAGGCCCTTCAGATCTGGCATGGATTTTAAGGGGAACTCCACCCCAAATTAAAAAAAAAAATGGCGTGGAGTCCCCCTAAAAATCCATACCAGACCCCTTATCCGAGCACGCAACCTGGCCGGCCGCAGGGGAAAAGGGGGGGACGAGAGAGCGGCCCCCCTCCCTCCTGAACCGCACCAAGCCACATGCCCTCAACATGGGGAGGATGTCCCCATGTTGATGGGGACAAGGGCCTCATCCCCACAACTCTTGCCCGGTGGTTGTGGGGGTCTGCGGGCGGGGGGCTTATCGGAATCTGGAAGACCCCTTTAACAAAGGGGACCCCCAGATACCGGCCCCCCCTATGTGAATTGGTAAGGGGTACATTGTACCCCTACCATTTCACGAAGAAAGCGTAAAAAAATGTTTAAAAAAACACACAAACACCTTGAAAAAGTCCTTTATTTAAAAAACAAAAACATTCCAGCGGTGAAATCCAGTGTCCCGCGGCGATCCCGATGTCCAGCGCTGTCCTTCATTGGTTGTGCCTGAGCGGACCTGATGGGGAACTCCCTCTCAGTGTTTTAAATGTATAGACCCGCCCCTTCTAAAGTTCCCCATCAGGTCCGCTCAGCGGACCAGATGCGGAACATGAGAAGGGGCGGGTCTATACATGTATTACCACAGTGAGAGAAGTTCCCCATCAGGTCCGCCCCCTCGGTATGTCGGACCCGCCTACGTCATTGGCTTGAGCGGGGAACTTCCTTCACTGTGTAATTTAAATTTACATAGTGAAGGAAGTTCCCCGCTCAAGCCAATGACGTAGGCGGGTCCGACATACCGAGGGGGCGGACCTGATGAGGAACTGCTCTCACTTTGGTAATACATGTATAGACCCGCCCCTTCTCATGTTCCGCATCTGGTCCGCTGAGCGGACCTGATGGGGAACTTTAGAAGGGGCGGGTCTATACATTTAAAACACTGAGAGGGAGTTCCCCATCAGGTCCGCTCAGGCACAACCAATGAAGGACAGCGCTGGACATCGGGATCGCCGCGGGACACTGGATTTCACCGCTGGAATGTTTTTTTTGTTTTTTTTTTAATAAAGGACTTTTTCAAGGTGTTTGTGTGTTTTTTTAAACATTTTTTTACGCTTTCTTCGTGAAATGGTAGGGGTACAATGTACCCCTTACCAATTCACATAGGGGGGGCCGGGATCTGGGGGTCCCCTTTGTTAAAGGGGTCTTCCAGATTCCGATAAGCCCCCCGCCCGCAGACCCCCACAACCACCGGGCAAGGGTTGTGGGGATGAGGCCCTTGTCCCCATCAACATGGGGACATCCTCCCCATGTTCAGGGCATGTGGCCTGGTACGGTTCAGGAGGGAGGGGGGCCGCTCTCTCGTCCCCCCCCCTTTTCCCCTGCGGCCGGCCAGGTTGCGTGCTCAGATAAGGGGTCTGGTATGGATTTTTAGGAGGACTCCACACCATTTTTTTTTTAATTTGGGGTGGAGTTCCCCTTAAAATCCATGCCAGATCTGAAGGGCCTGGAATGGATATTTGGGGGAACCCCACGTCAATTTTTTTTTAAAATTTGCGGCGGGGTTCCCCTTAATATCCATTCCAGACCTGAAGGGCCTGGTAATTGAATTCTGGGGAACCCCCACGCTTTTTTTTTTTTTTTTTATCAATGACTTTTGTATGTATTGCCGGGAGCCGACAATTCATTAATAGCCGCGAGTGAGTTTTAAATGCATTTTTTTCTTTCAAAAATGACACTTTTTGCAGGGACAGTTCTAAGCACGGGAAACATGCGCCACTTCACATGCATATCATACACACCCCCCAGGTATGAAATTTAAAGGAATATTTCACTTTTATTTTTTCATTTTAAGCATTATTAAAATCACTGCTCCCGAAAAAACGGCCGTTTTTAAAACTTCTTTTTGCATTGATACATGTCCCCTGGGGCAGGACCCAGGTCCCCAAACACTTTTTAGGACAATAACTTGCATATTAGCCTTTATAATTAACACTTTAGATTTCGAACGTTCGAGTCCATTGTATTTAATAGGGTTCTAAAGTTTACACGAACATTTTGTCTGTTCGCAGGTTCTGGTGCGAACCGAACAGGGGGGTGTTCGGCTCATCCCTGCTAAGGACATGGATTACTGGAACCATGTCCTGTGGTCTGATGAGACCAAGATAAACTTATTTGGTTCAGATGGTGTCAAGCGTGTGTGGTGGCAACCAGGTGAGGAGTACAAAGACAAGTATGTCTTGCCTACAGTCAAGCATGGTGGTGGGAGTGTCATGGTCTGGGGCTGAATGAGTGCTGCTGGCACTGGGGGGCTACAGTTCATTGAGGGAACCATGAATGCCAACATGTACTGTGACATACTGAAGCAGAGCATGATCCCCTCCCTTCGGAGACTGGGCCGCAGGGCAGTATTCCAACATAATAACGACCCCAAACACACCTCCAAGAGGACCACTGCCTTGCTAAAGAAGCTGAGGGTAAAGGTAATGGACTGGCCAAGCATGTCTCCGGACCTAAACTCTATTGAGCATCTGTGGGGCATCCTCAAATGGAAGGAGGAGGAGGAGCGCAAAATCTCTAACATCCACCAGCTCTGTGATGTCGTCATGGAGGAGTGGAAGAGAACTCCAGTGGTAACCTGTGAAGCTCTGGTGAACTCCATGCCCAAGAGGGTTAAGGCAGTGCTAGAAAATAATGGTGGCCACACAAAATATTGACACTTTGGGCCCAATTTGGAAATTTTCACTTAGGGTGCACTTATTTTTGTTGCCAGTGGTTTAGACATTAATGGCTGTGTGTTGAATTATTTTGAGTGGGCAGCAAATTGACACTGTTATACAAGCTGTGCACTCACTACTTTACATTGTAGCAAAGTGTAATTTCTTCAGTGTTGTCACATGAAAAGATATAATAAATTATTTACAAAAATGTGAGGGGTATAAACACTTTTATGAGATACCGTATAAGGGCATTATGAATACTTTCCTGGTAGAAGCGGTCTTTAAGGTGTTTTTTTGTCGGTATTTAGTGCCCAAGCGTGTACATCGAATGTACTAAGATTCCTTGGCCCTTTGTTTTCCATGTTCCACAAGTGGTGGTCATGTGGTAAGGTTTGGTGCTTCTGGATCAAAGCCCACAACTTAATATACTCAGTGACCATGGTAAATGTTGTCAAAGACCCCAAAATTGCTTTACTTAATGACTCTGTGGGGGGGATACCCAGCCAGAGGCGTTGCTATGGGGGTGCGGGGGGTGCGGTCCGCACCCAGGTGACACCCGAGAGAAGGGTGACACCATCCCGAGGGTGGAGAAAGCCCTGGCTCCCTTTGGCATTTTGGTGTGCACTGGGGCTGCTCCTGTCTTTGTTTTGCTCCTCCGAGTCCCCTCTCACTACTGCTCTGCTAGTCTGCTGAGCCTGTCACTACTTATCTCCTCCGAGTCACCTCTCACTACTGCTCTGCTCTTCTCCCGAGCGTCGCAGCTGCACACTGTGTGTTTGTGTGTGTCCTCACAAGCTGCCGCCCGGGTGTATTGTGTATCTGAGCCGCCCGCCCTGGCCCCAAGCTAGGGGTGTCCTCCTTCTCCGTAACCCAAGGTGAGTTCTTGCAATGGGGGGGAGGGGGTGTCATGGTGACGGCCACCCAGTCACACCTGAGCTGACCAGAGCTGCTGTGGTGAAAAGGAGTGCTAAGAGGGGGGTGGTTGTTTTTACTTCTGGACACAGCTATATCATATATTTTATATATTTATATATATATATATATATATATATATATATATAAAAAATATAGCTGTGTCCAGCATCCCCCCCCCCCCACTGGTTATCAGCTATATTATATACAGTTATACAGGGGGCAGGGCGGGGAGGCTGGGAGTGCTGCTGGACATTATATATATATATATATATATATATATATATATATATATATATATATATAAAAATATAGCTATTTCCAGCAGCACTCCCAGCCTCCCCGCCCCGCCCCCTGTATAACTGTATATAATATAGCTGATAACCAGTGAGGGGGGGGGGGGGTGCTGGACACAGCTATATACCCAGCTCTATATATATACAGTGTATATATATATGTAATGTGCATATCTATAATACAGCTGTGTCCAGCAGCAAAAACACCCCCCCCCATCAGACCAGTGGGGTGTCTGCAGCCAGGGCTGCTGATTGGGGGTCCCATCACTTTAACAGGGGGGTCGGCAGCTTCAAACTTCATAATGTAGTATACATGGGCATACAAAGTGTGAACAAATAATCTTCCCCCGTGGCCCACTGGTGGTGAATCATATTCCCTGGGTGGGGAGGGGGGTCATTCAGTTCATCCAGAGGGGCTCAAGAGAATGCAGAATAGAGGGACTTCTTTTTTCCTTTTCAGTACTGGTGGACTGACACAACAACCAGTGCCGCACTTGCAAAAAGGCCTGGGTCACAGTTCTTGCTGCTGGCGTAGTGATATACTTGGCTTTCCCGGTGCCTGCCTCCTTCAGCAAGTAAGTGCTGAGGACAGGACAGACTCCAGCTGAGCACAGGACAGACTCTGTCTGAGGGAATCAGTGACAGGCTCAGAGCAGGCTGACAGCTATTAACAACATCAGCGCAGCAGGCATTGGCAGGAGCTGAGACTGATGTGGGGGTGGCTAACAGGGAACAGCAGGAGGACTAATCCCGGGGCAGCATACATGTCAAGTGTCCCATGTACCTCACCTCCCGAACTACAATCTTAAGCCACAATATATATATCATTTGTATAGTCCATTGGTTCGTCAGCCTTCCAATCTGCAGTGCCCGATTTTCCTTGATCCAGGCAAGCCACATCTGTGCTGAGAGCTGTCATTGATTGCTAGGACCACCAGCATCCTAGCAAACAATTACGTCATGTGTGCCCGCCCCCTGCAGAGTGGTTCTCTTTTCAGCTACTGTCTTCTGCTTGCTGACTACAGGACCTTGTAGCAACACTCCTTGTTGTGGGCAGGTCACAGCACCTTGCCATCTTCCCTGCAGCCATCAGATCCCATCCAGCTAGCAAGACACCCTGTCAGAAGGTCAAAATCAAATCAAAATTATTGGGGGGGGGGGTGACGCCATGTTTTACCGCACCAGGTGACACCAACCCTAGTGACGCCACTGTACCCAGCCATTTGCAGACTCTAATTTACTTTATGTTTCTGGCAGCCAAGATTGCTATCGCCACTGCCTGGAAGGAACCCGTGGTTGCGTTGGCGGTAATGAATCTGCTTATCTGAATAATGATTAATGAAAAGCTGGTTAGTACACTTCATGATACTGCTGTTCGGTTTGAAGGGGTCTTGAACCCTTGGATTCAATATCTTCAAGCTCCTGTATAGGGATTACTCTGGTGGGTGTTAGAGGTGCAGACGGAGTGGAGATCTTAATTTCTGCTCTTTAATTTCCTCTAGTTTTCCCATCTTTTTATTTATTTTTTCCCTCTTTTACTTATATTTCTTTTTCATCTTTTTCCCCCTCTTCTTTTCTCCCCCTTTCTTCCCAGCTCTACCTGCTCTTTCCCTCTATTCCTTGAGGATGGTTGGACTTGGGGAGCCCCCTCTCTCTGTTTCTCTTTTTTTAAGCAAAGTGCTTTTTAATTAGTGTATGGTTAGAGGACCATGTTTTGTGTTTACAGTATTGGGTATTCGCTATTCTCTCCCTGTATGCCGCCTGCATTGTGGTTTTGCACTTTGTTTACCCTTAGATGATTCAAGCGAGGCCAACTGTAGGCCTTATTTTTATATGTTTCAGTCTACTGCTTTACCTTTGTAAAATACTTTCAATAAATAACTATTGAAACAGAAGATGAGCTTTGTTCAGCTCCTTCAGCCAGCCATGACCTACCTGCATTGCGTAGAGAAGTACAGAGACCCAGCGATATCTCTGGGTCAAAACTAGGATATGTGATAAAAATGGAAAGATTGTATTTACAGATTTCATTAGAATGAAGATGAAGTGTGGAGCAAGAGATGAACCAGGGAAGGCAAAATATAGAGGTAAATTTTATATATGATTAAACTTCAGCTTTAACATGTTAAAGGTAATATGAGATTTTAGTCATTGTGTTTACATCTATTTTAACAAATAAAAATAACTAGTTTTCTATAGCATTTATCTGCTTTTTATGCTATATAGCTCACAGACGTAAGACGCTGTCGGTAATACTTCCCAATCCAGAAATAATCTCGACTGTCATATGAGACTTGCATCTCCTTTACAGCCTAATCCTATTTCACATTTCACTAAAACTTTATTGTAAACTGTTAATGAACTAAATAATCGCACTAATAATAAATATACCATGGAAAAGATATAAAAAGAAACATGAGCATGTAACAGCATTTATGAGTTTTAATACTGTCTGCGTTAACTGCAGATATGAATGTATGGGTATGCAATCCATTATATAAAGAAGGCTTGTAAGGGCATTCTCCTGTCTATACTGTGCAGTGTGTGAAATCCAATCCCCACCCGCTGCCTCTGGAAGCTCAGAAAAGCTGTGTAAATTCTGCACTTTAAATGGATGTAGAGGAGAAAGGGCTGATGGGGCTAGTCACTGGATATATATAAGAGTTTACATCCACTTTAAGGCCCGGTTCACACAGGGGCGACTCGTTAGGCGACTCGGTCGCCTGACGAGTCGCGTCCCACGCTGTTCAATGGAACCGTTCTAATAGCAGCGACTCAGGTCACTCCAACTTAGAAAAAGGTTCCTGTACTACTTTTGGGGGCGACCCAAGGCGACCTGCATTGACTTCTATACAGAAGTCTTTATGCAAATTGCCTCGGCGGGCGTCTCAAGTCGTCTTGAGATTGCGCCGCTGAGGTCGCCCCCAGAAGTAGTGCCGCGTCGTGCCGCCCCTGTGTGAATGGGGCCTTAGGCATTTGATGGGTGGAGTCTGGGTTCAAGAGGAAGCATAATGGGGGGGGGGTTGTAGCCTGGAGAGGGGCTTTAAATAATGGATATTTATATTTTAATGGTAGGAACCCAGCCAATCCTCCTAGTGTTATCCTCATCTGTCCCTGATCCAGAAAGAAATGCTTGGAATTCAAGGAATTAAAAATTGCATAGGGAGACTATGGCTTTGGCTTTTTTAAAAAGCATTTTTAGTAATATACAGTGCTAGTTTACTATTACATGCATTCAATGTATTCTCAAGTCAGTCACTTTACAGGTGCTTCATCAAGCCAAGCTAATAGTCCAGCCTTGGGAATCTCCTTCAGAGCTCTGCTGTACCATGTCTAATAAATATAGAAAATCACATATATTTGGAGCACTGTTTACTGGGGGAAAGCTGGACTATTGGTCCGGGTGTATTAAAGGCCGCTAATCTACAGTATATCCCTGAAGTGTGGTTGTTAAGATTAAAGCAATACTAAACAGAGAAGTGTTATCATTTCATTCACGTGTAGCGGGGTCTTTAAATTTAGTTGGGATGCACCTGGGTAATAGTATGACCCAGGTGTGTAAATCATGAGAGGTTTTGGACCATTTGTGTTCGTGGAGGACTGGGTGGTGTATTATTCTCCTTGGCCTGTGGGTGGCGCTGTGCCTGCAGGCTTAAGGTAGAATTGCTGCCACAGTGCTGTCCTTTTTGTCCCTTTCCGGAGATGGTACGGCAAGGGCGGGGAACCTGCCGTGACGTCAAGGGAGGGGATAAAAGGGGGAGACGCCCTAACCATGAGGGCTTAGGGATCTTCTTCTTCACGTGCCCAGGCACCTTAGGCCTGGGTGCGGGCAGTTCGGAGTTCCGGCCCAGGCGCCCTAGGCCTGGCCGGAATGGAGTTGGAGTCCATCCCAGGCACCTTCAGCCTGGGGTGAGGTACTAAATCGGAGGCCTGGGGCCCAGTGACTTCGACTGGGTCCTGCGAGGGTGGAGAAGTCCGAGGGTCCCTGAGGTGGATGGGGCCTATGTCTGAGGTGAGGAGGCTGGGGAGGTTACCCGTCCGGAGAGTCCGGAGCAGCATCCACCCGGTGACGGATGGACCTCTGGTAACTCCCTTGGAGGGACATCTTCCCCTGACAGGGGCCGCAACGCAGCAAAGGTACTCCTATCTACATTCTCTTGAGTCGCTGGTAGAGACTCACAAGTTCTAAGTTCTCCCTAGCCAAGGCTATAGTAACCGCTGGTGAAATCAGAGTGGTTTAGCGTACAATCAGGATAGTGCCTCGACCTGCTCATCCCACCGTATCGAACTGTTATTGGGTCTCAATCAGTTGGCTACTGAAGCACTGTCTATTGTGAGCCTTGCAATAAAACAAGAGTTGGACTGTAATCGGTGTGTGGTACTCTGGTTAATGGGAGCAAAGGGAAGTGTCGGCACAGCAGGACTTGATCCTTAACTAAAACACACAGGCCCGAGGAAAATAACTGGTACTGGCCTTCACCTCACCCACAGCTATGGGGAGGACATGGGCCTTAGCGCATCTCACCCTGTTGTACGAAATACCCCTAGACAAAAGAGATGGGGTGAGGCCGCTATATGTGGGGGCTCGTCCGGGATGATGTGTGTCTTGACTTTGGAATTGAGAACGGCTGTGTCTGGACTTTGCTGCCCGGAGGAGTTCCGAGCGGGTCGGCCATGTGATCGGCCAAAGTGCATCCCTGCTCAAAGTCGTGGACATGACCCTAAGATGGGAAAGGCCCATGCAGAAGAGCGAGAAGAGGGAGAAGTCCAGCCGTGTGACGTACTACATGTGGGGGTTTTACTGCACTGCGCCACGAGGCACCCCGTGACTGCGCAATTAATGGGTGGAGGCTGGTGGAAGCCCGCGAAAACGTGCAAGTCATGGGAGGAGTCTGGTCATGTGAGGAGATACACGTGGAGACTCCGGCGCATGGTCAGTGCGTGATGGAGCAACAGACAGTCGGGATGGCCTCAAGCTATCAGTGGATTCTGGTTCCCTACCCCACGAAGATGACTACCTTTGCTGCTCCCCTTACAGACATGGGGATAAGACTCAGGCCCGAGGACAGTTGGCTCTGTACACCTGCAGAGACACGGAGGCCCTCGGCGTGACCTGTCCCGGATGTTCGGGACTGGTGGTCCACCTGAAGCCATTCGGGCGTTGTGAGGCGTGTAAAGAATTCTTGTTCGAGGTGGAGCCATCCACAGTAAGGCCCCGGGCCCTTCGCCTCAACAGCCTCACAGGTACCGCTACTCCGGAAGGGGAGATCCAGGCCTTTGTGGAGGTTCCCGTACGCACTGACCAGGGCGATGTGACTGCCCAATCAGAGACTGAGAAAGAAAAATCAGAGGATGCTGCTTCGGTCACCACAGATTCTCTGCTCCCACCTCCGAAGAGGAAAGTCGGCCTGGTGCAGGCCTCCTATGGTCGTGGAAGAGCTTCATCCCGTCGCTTGCCAGGCCTGGATGGATCCGATTGGAAGAGTCCTGGACATCCCAGTGCTTCGAAAGGTCCAGGTGAGCCAGTGGCTGGGACTGTGGTGGTGGTTGGACGTGCTGGGAGTCCACAGTCGGTGGAGCCCGCAAGGGAGGGTAGTTCTGTGTCTACTAAAGACTACCTTCCCGCAGAGATGTATGACACCTCCGACCTAGAGTCACTGTCGGACTGTGGAGATGACGGTGAAATAGACTAACTGTTTCACCGAAAGGGCAGGGATAAACGCCCGTTACCTGTGTAATGTGCACCGCAAGATTCGCCTATGTCTATAGGAGATAGCACGGCCCGGGCGCAAGCCCCGGAGCTTATGAGGAAGTCTAGTCCTCCAATTGTCCTTCCACAATCTACAGCAGGGATATGCAATTAGCGGACCTCCAGCTGTTGCCAAACTACAAGTCCCATGAGGCAAAGCGAGACTCTGACAGCATCAAGCATGACACCCAGAGCCAGAGGCATGATGGGACTTGTAGTTTGGCAACAGCTGGAGGTCCGCTAATTGCATATCCCTGATCTACAGCATCACCCATTTTGTTGGCGGGAGTACCACGTGCATCACTACGGGCACCAAGAGCAAAGCCATCAGAGGTAGTGAAAGTACCTCGACACCCGGAGGCCATCGTTCAACCAGGAGAAGGTGAGCGGGCCACAATGCCTCCTTTGGCCCGATTGCAACGACTCTTCTCTCAGAGGGTCGCCCAGGAGTACGGATGGGAATATCCTTACCTGCCCCGGGACTTACTGTTTGAGGTTGAAGTTCTGCGACAGCGATGGTATGATGAGTTCATTTGGGAGAAACTTAAAGTGCCTCATGCCCGGCGATACTTGTCCTGTTCGCCACCCGTGTCGAAAAAATTCAGAGACTGCAGAGCAGACTGGATGTTGGGGCGCCATATTCATGCGGACAAGGTGCTTATCTGCCGGAAAGATGGAGAGGACGTTGACTATTCGCTTGAGGTTTTTGATAAGCATCTGAAGCCCTTGTTCTTGCCTGACCCGAAGTTTTACTTGTGAGAAGAGAATCACTTGTATGTGTTTTTCTACAGCAACTTTCTGGAAGTGTCCTTGCCAGAACGTCCGAACTGTACCCTAGTTTTTTATTTGGGTTTTTGTTTTTTCTACTCTTTGGAGGAATGAGAGCTGTTTTGTTTGTTCTCTCTTCTTTCACAATTCAAAGACAGAGACTTTTGGGGTAGAATCAGAGTAGGGACGTAGGAAGAATGAAGATTTCACCAAGTGTCATTACCGCGGCACTGTCACCAGGTGGCGGTGTTGCGCAACGGCTGTTGTTTTTTTACACTCGCATCACTTTACTCATTGGAGCGAATGGGTCTCTCGGCTGATAGACCCATTCATTCCAAATTAACACAAAATGTTAGGATGTTGTGTTTTTTTTTGTTTCCCTTCTGCAGGAGATCCATCTGTCAAGACTGCTGAGTATGGGGTGGTTCTTAGACAGTGAAGGGAGGGATTGTATATGTGTACATGCTTAGATGGGTTTATGAAAAAAGTTTTATTGTTTTATGTTTCCCCTTCCCTTGAGCAGGTCTTGGCACACTTGGGATTTAAATTTTGAGGGATAGCCTCTGGGGTCAGACTTATGTCACCACTCCTTGGGAGACATGGGTTTGCACCAGACGCTGGGGACCAGCGTCAAATCACAGGGGGGAGTGTGTAGCGGGGTCTTTAAATTTAGTTGGGATGCACCTGGGTAATAGTATGACCCAGGTGTGTAAATCATGAGAGGTTTTGGACCATTTGTGTTTGTGGAGGACTGGGTGGTGTATTATTCTCCTTGGCCTGTGGGTGGCGCTGTGCCTGCAGGCTTAAGGTAGAATTGCTGCCGCAGTGCTGTCCTTTTTGTCCCTTTCCGGAGATGGTACGGCAAGGGCGGGGAACCTGCCGTGACGTCAAGGGAGGGGATAAAAGGGGGAGATGCCCTAACCACGAGAGCTTCGGGATCTTCTTCTTCACGCGCCCAGGCACCTTAGGCCTGGGTGCGGGCGGTTCGGAGTTCCGGCCCAGGCGCCCTAGGCCTGGCCGGAATGGAGTTGGAGTCCATCCCAGGCACCATCAGCCTGGGGTGAGGTACTAAATCGGAGGCCTTGGGCCCAGTGACTTCGACTGGGTCCCGCGAGGGTGGAGAAGTCTGAGGGTCCCTGAGGTGGATGGGGCCCATGTCTGAGGTGAGGAGGCTGGGGAGGTTACCCGTCCGGAGAGTCCGGAGCAGCATCAACCCGGTGACGGATGGGCCTCTGGTAACTGCCTTGGAGGGACATCTTCCCCTGACAGGGGCCGCAACGCAGCGAAGGTACTCCTATCTACATTCTCTTGAGTCGCTGGTAGAGACTCACAAGTTCTAAGTTCTCCCTAGCCAAGGCTATAGTAACCGCTGGTGAAATCAGAGTGGTTTAGCGTACAATCAGGATAGTGCCTCGACCTGCTCATCCCACCGTAT
This sequence comes from Rana muscosa, assembly GCA_029206835.1. NCBI lineage: Eukaryota > Metazoa > Chordata > Amphibia > Anura > Ranidae > Rana > Rana muscosa. Next base: position 1,130,666,868 of record CM055116.1, read on the forward strand.
CAAACTGTTATTGGGTCTCAACCAGTTGGCTACTGAAGCACTGTTTATTGTGAGCCTTGCAATAAAACAAGAGTTGGACTGTAATCGGTGTGTGGTACTCTGGTTAATGGGAGCAAAGGGAAGTGTCGGCACAGCAGGACTTGATCCTTAACTAAAACACACAGGCCCGAGGAAAATAACTGGTACTGGCCTTCACCTCATCCACAGCTATGGGGAGGACATGGGCCGTAGCGCATCTCACCCTGTCGTATGAAATACCCCTAGACAAAAGAGATGGGGTGAGGCCGCTATACACATAAATCATATATATCAGGCCACTGGATTTTTTTTTTCATTCCTCTAAGCAAATTGATCATATATAGGAGGGGGGGCACATAAGATACCACAGTCACAACTGCGGGGCACTAAGAATTTTCACACCACTGAAATTTTTTTTTTAATATATCTATGTAGCGGGCTCACCCCTCTCACCCCTTCTTCTTCTTCTCGGCTTGCTGTCTTGTCTAGGGGGAACCTGGGAGGAGGGATGAGATCCACCACGGCCCATGTCCTCTTCTGGATAGAGGTGAAGGCTCGAACGTATTTTACCATTGGGTCGTGTGTATAACCCAGGGTCAAGTCCTTCCTCTAACTGACCCCCCTTTGCTCCCAGTAACCAGAGTTCCACACCACTGAAAAGGTCAAGCTCTTATTTATTCTTTAACAGCAATAAATCGTCACTTAACACAGACAGGTTGTGACCAACGAACAGTTCAGTACAGGTGGGGAGCAGGTCAAGGCACAATCCTTAATCAAACTAAACCATTGAGATATCACCAACGGTTATGGCGCACAGTGGCTGTGAATGTACTTCTTTCCTTTTCTGAGTCTCTACCAGGGATGAGCCGAACACCCCCTGTTCGGTTCGCACCAGAACCTGCGAACAGACAGAATGTTCGCGCGAACTTTAGAACCCTATTAAATACAATGGACTCGAACGTTCGAAATCTAAAGTGCTAATTATAAAGGCTAATATGCAAGTTATTGTCCTAAAAAGTGTTTGGGGACCTGGGTCCTGCCCCAGGGGACATGTATCAATGCAAAAAAAGGTTTAAAAAATAGACGTTTTTACGGGAGCGGTGATTTTAATAATGCTTAAAATGAAAAAAATAAAAGTGAAATATTCCTTTAAATTTCGTACCTGGGGGGTGTGTATGATATGCATGTAAAGTGGCGCATGTTTCCCGTGCTTAGAACTGTCCCTGCACAAAGTGTCATTTTTGAAGGAAAAAAAGTCATTTAAAACTCACTCGCGGCTATTAATAAATTGTCGGCTTTTATCAATACATACAAAAGTCATTGATAAAAAAAAAAAAGCGTGGGGGTTCCCCCAAATTCAATTACCAGGCCCTTTAGGTCTGGAATGGATATTAAGGGGAACCCCGCCGCAAATTAAAAAAAAAATGGCATGGGGTTCCCCCTAAATATCCATACCAGGCCCTTGAGATCTGGCATGGATTTTAAGGGGAACTCCACCCCAAATGTTAAAAAAATGGCGTGGAGTCCCCCCAAAAATCCATACCAGACCCTTATCCGAGCACGCAACCTGGCCGGCCGCAGGGGGAGAGGGGGGGACGAGAGAGCGGCCCCCCTCCCTCCTGAACCGTACCAGGCCACATGCTCTCAACATGGGGAGGATGTCCCCATGTTGATGGGGACAAGGGCCTCATCCCCACAACCCTTGCCCGGTGGTTGTGGGGGTCTGCGGGCTGGGGGCTTATCGGAATCTGGAAGACCCCTTTAACAAAGGGGACCCCCAGATCCCGCCCCCCCCTATGTGAATTGGTAAGGGGTACATTGTACCCCTACCATTTCACAAAGAAAGTGTCAAAAAATGTAAATAAAAACACACACACCTTGAAAAAGTCCTTTATTAAAAATAAAAAAAATAATAATAAAAAAAAAACATTCCAGCGATGAAATCCAGTGTCCCACGGCGATCCCGATTTCCAGCGCTGTCCGTCATTGGTTGTGCCTGTGCGGACCTGATGGGGAACTTCCTCCACTGTGTTTTAAATGTATAGACCTGCCCCTTCTAAAGTTCCCCATCAGGTCCGCTCAGCGAACCAGATGCGGAACAAGAGAAGGGGCGGGTCTATTCATGTATTACACAGCGAACGAAGTTCCCCGTCAGGTCCGCCCCCTCGGTATGTCGGACCCCGCCTACGTCATTGGCCTGAGCGGGAAACTTCCTTCACTGTGTAATTTGAGTTCCCCGCTCAGGCCAATGACGTAGGCGGGGTCGGACATACCGAGGGGGCGGACCTGATGGGGAACTTCGTTCGCTGTGTAATACATGAATAGACCCGCCCCTTCTCTCGTTCCGCATCTGGTCCGCTGAGCGGACCTGATGGGGAACTTTAGAAGGGGCGGGTCTATACATTTAAAACACAGCAGAGGAAGTTCCCCATCAGGTCCGCACAGGCACAACCAATGACGGACAGCGCTGGACATCGGGATCGCCGCGGGACACTGGATTTCATCGCTGGAATGTTTTTATTTTTTTATTATTTTTTTATTTTTTAATAAAGGACTTTTTCAAGGTGTGTGTGTTTTTATTTACATTTTTTTACACTTTCTTCGTGAAATGGTAGGGGTACAATGTACCCCTTACCAATTCACATAGGGGGGGGCCGGGATCTGGGGGTCCCCTTTGTTAAAGGGGTCTTCCAGATTCCGATAAGCCCCCCGCCCGCAGACCCCCACAACCACCGGGCAAGGGTTGTGGGGATGAGGTCCTTGTCCCCATCAACATGGGGACATCCTCCCCATGTTGAGGGCATGTAGCCTGGTACGGTTCAGGAGGGAGGGGGGGCCGCTCTCTCGTCCCCCCCTCTTCCCCTGCGGCCGGCCAGGTTGCGTGCTCGGATAAGGGTCTGGTATGGATTTTTGGGGGGACTCCATGCCATTTTTAAAAAAAATTTGGGGTGGAGTTCCCCTTAAAATCCATGCCAGATCTCAAGGGCCTGGTATGGATATTTAGGGGGAACCCCACGCCATTTTTTTTTTTATTTGCGGCGGGGTTCCCCTTAATATCCATTCCAGACCTAAAGGGCCTGGTAATTGAATTTGGGGGAACCCCCACACTTTTTTTTTTTCTTTTTATCAATGACTTTTCTATGTATTGATAAAAGCCGACAATTCATTATAGCCGCGAGTGAGTTTTAAATGACTTTTTTTCCTTCAAAAATGACACTTTGTGCAGGGACAGTTCTAAGCACGGGAAACATGCGCCACTTTACATGCATATCATACACACCCCTCAGGTACGAAATTTAAAGGAATATTTCACTTTTATTTTTTCATTTTAAGCATTATTAAAATCACTGCTCCTTAAAAACGGCCGTTTTTAAAACTTTTTTTTGCATTGATACATGTCCCCTGGGGCAGGACCCAGGTCCCCAAACACTTTTTAGGACAATAACTTGCATATAAGCCTTTATAATTAGCACTTTAGATTTCTCCCATAGACTTTTCGAATTTGCAGCGAACACCCCAAATTGTTCGTTGTTCGGCGAACGGGCGAGCAGGCAATGTTCGAGTCGAACATGAGTTCGACTCGAACTCAAAGCTCATCCCTAGTCTCTACCAGCAACTCTGACGAACATGAAATAGGAGTTACCTTCTTTAAGCTGTGGCCCCGGTCAGAGGGAAGACATCCTTCCGAGAGAGTTACCGGAGGCCCCACCGTCACCGGCAAATGCTGCACCGGGCTACTCGGAAGGGTTACACTCCCCGGCCTCCTCGTCTCAGATTCGGGCGCCCAACACCTTAGGGCCCCTCGGACTCCTCCACCCTTGCAGAACCCAGTCGAAGGTTCTGGGTCCCAGGCCTCCTCAATAGTACCTCACCCCAGGGCTAAAGGTGCCTGGGATGGACTCCATCTCCCGCTCCGGCCAGGTCAAGGGCCCCTGTGCCCGGGACTCCGGAACGCCGCACCCAGGCCGAAGGTGCTCAGGACGTCTGTCCCCTTTATCTCCTCTCCCCAGCGTCACAGCAGGTTCCCCGCCTCGCTGTACAACCGCCGGAAAGGGACAAAAAGAGTACAGTCTTGCAGTGAGGGTTCAACCCCCGGCCCAGGGCAACAGCACCACCCTCGGACCCCAGGGAACCTCACACCACCAGAGTCCTCCATAAACAATAATCAGTGCATCTGGGTTACACTACCACCGAGTTGCATCCCTTAAATTTAAATACCCGCTACATCTATTATTTTTTTTTTTTTTTCTTCTGTATGTAATGACAGTATACATGTGATTTTTTTTGTATGTTTTGTCAGTATATGTGTGAACATTTTCTCTTTGTGTGGGTGTGTGTGTGTGTAAAATGTCACTCACATGTAGCCTATATTACACATATACAACTCGCAACACTCACACACAGCCTATATAGGCTGCATGTGAGATGTATTTGTGTAATATAGGCTGCGTGTGAGTGATGAGAGTATGATATGTGTAAGATGCACTACAGAAGATGGTCAGAGACTGCAAACACACTACAGGAGATGGTCAGAGACTGCAAACACACTACAGGAGATGGTCAGAGACTGCAAACACACTACAGGAGATGGTCAGAGACTGCAAACATACTACAGGAGATAGTCAGAGACTGCAAACATACTACAGGAGATGGTCACTATAAGAGATGGTCAGAGACTGCAGACACACTACAGGAGGTGGTCAGAGACTGCAGACATAGTACAGGCATAGGTGTGTGCAGCCTATTGTTTTAGGGTGTGCACCTCAAAGTGTGATATATATATATATATATATATATATATATATATATATATACCGTGTTTCCCTGAAAATAAGACCTACCCCGAAAATAAGCCCTAGCACTATTTTCCAGGAGGGCTGCAATATAAGCCCTACCCCGAAAATAAGCCCTAGTTCGGGGTGATTGTGTGCTTTTCGAGGAAACACGGTATAATCCTGTTACGGCGCCGGCGGTGTGCTGTGTGTGTGTGTGTGTGTGTGTGTGTGTCTCTAATAGTGTCAGATCCTGTTACAGCGGTGTGCAGTGTTTTGTGTGTGTGTGTCTCTAAAGTGTCAGATCCTGTTACGGCAGCGTGCTGTGTGTCTAGCGCTGTCAGGTGCCTTTCATACAGAGCGGCGCTCAGCTGATCTCCCCCTGGTCTCCTCTTCTCCCACCTGTCTGTGGGGGAACTCGGCCCCCCTCCCTCCGCAGAGCTTCGGAGGGTCACGGAAAGTACGGCGCAGAGCCTCTGCAATCAACATGTGTTCGGTATGCAGCATGGATACTCCTGTCTCCACAAGGTATTCACAGATTATTTTTCTTCACGTGCTGGTGTGCTCTTCCCTGCTGTGAGCATTGCAGAGGGAGGGGGGCCGGGTGTTTGGCACTGTTGGATTGCAGGAGCACACACATTCTGTATTGTGTGCTACTGTAAAAGAAAGGATGGGCATTTTAAGTTTGTTCAAAATGGGGATTCGTGACAGGCAGGGAGAGAGAGAATATAATAAGACTTCCCCCGAAAATAAGCCCTACTGGCTCTTTTGTTAACAAAATTAATATAAGACCCGGGCTTATTTTCGGGGAAACACGGTATATATATATATATATATATATAGTGTCGGCACATTGATCTTCATGCAAGCACAGTGAAAAAGAAGCACAGAAGCACTTCTCTTATGGAAGAGCCAGTGAGAGGGAAATCTTTCCCATCTCCCTGCCGACACAGAGCAGTAATGTTAATGTGCATGCCACACGGGATGATTAGGGGGTGCCCAGGCACACCTGGCACACCCTGTGTGCACGCCTATGAGTACAGGAGATGGTCAGAAACTGCAGACACACTAAAGGAGTTGGTCAAAAATTATAGACATGATACAGGAGATGGTCAGAGATTGTAGACATGATACAGGAGATAGTCAGAGACTGTGGACATGATATAGGAGATAGTCAGAGATTGCAGACACATTACAGGAGATGGTCAGAGATTACAGACATGATTGATACAGGAGATGGTCAGAGATTGCAGACACATTACAGGAGATGGTCAGAGATTACAGACATGATTGATACAGGAGATGGTCAGAGATTGCAGACACATTACAGGAGATGGGCAGAGATTGCAGACATGATTGATACAGGAGATGATCCGAGATTGCAAACACATTACAGGAGATTGTTAGAGACTGCATATATGATATAGAAGATGGTCAGAGATTGCAAACAAATTACAGGAGATGGTCAGAGATTGCAGACACAATACAGGAGATGGTCAGAGATTGCAGACACATTACAGGAGATGGGCAGAGATTACAGACATGATTGATACAGGAGATGATCCGAGATTGCAAACACATTACAGGAGATTGTTAGAGACTGCATATATGATATAGAAGATGGTCAGAGATTGCAAACAAATTACAGGAGATGGTCAGAGATTGCAGACACAATACAGGAGATGGTCAGGGATTGCAGAAATTATATAGGAGATGGTCAGAGATTGCAGCTATGATATAGGAGATGGTCAGAGATGGCATTTATGGCTGAACCCAGTGTAAAAGTGTATAGTATCACAGGGCTACTCCACTTTACATAAACCAGCTCTGCAAGATCAAGTCAGTAATCCTCCTTTGAAAGTTCAACCAACTGACAGAAGACAGCAGCACATCCAATTTCCAAAATAAACATTTTCTTACTGTAGCGCACAGACTCTCCCCACTCCCCTCTATTAATTGTCTCTGGTCTAGGGGTATGATAGGGGAGGGAGAGGGGTGAGCTACGCCAGGCTTCCACCACAGTTGTGTATGTGGTCTCAGCAATGTCTCTTGTTACCTTCGGGTCTGTGCTGTGCATCGGATCCTCCCTCCAAGAGTCTCCTTTAACCTTGTCCGCCAGAAACTGAGCCACACACCGTCAAAGTCCAACACTCCTTTATTTAGAACATAACATGTACTCCCTTGGCTTCAGAACAGAAAAAGGAGGTGTGTGTACGAATAGGCCCAGACACAAGTTCTATCATCCACTCTCCTCCCTGAGAGTGATCTATGGTCCCGCACGAGGGAAATTCTCCTTCCGGATGGTCTCCGACAAGAGACTCACCCATCACCGGCAGTCTGCTGCACCGGGTCTTCAGATGAGGAGCTCTTCCCGGTCCATTACGCCCACCTCGGATTCAGGCATCCATCCCCGGAGTGCCTTAGGATCCTTCCCTCGTGGAACTCAGTGTTGGGCACTGAGCTCCGGACCTCCATCCAAGTACCTCACCCCAGGACTAAAGGTGCCTGAGGTGGAACACGATCTCCGGTGGTCCTCTAGGCCTAGACAGCCTAGAGGACGAACGCGAACCACCGTCCGCAAGCTGAAGGTGCCTGGGACGAAGACCCCGTGACCAAGATGGCCGGCCCCTTTATACCCTCTTCTAGCCAGCATGGCGAGTTCCCCGCCCCACCATACCGCTGCCGAGAGAGGCCAAAAAGGGGACTCAGCACACAGCGATATCCGCCCGTCAGCCCATAGTGACAGCGCCACCCAGTGGACCGCCGGAACACACCACCGGTGTCACCGAAAGATTCAAAATTTAACCTGGGAAAGTAAGTACCCTCTACATTACAAAGAGTGAACTGGTCAGGATTAGTGGAGGACTGTAACCAGTTAATGGGTCTGCGAGGGCTTCTAACCTGAACCAGTAGTAAATCCTCCAAAAAACATCAAACAAACTGCGCAGCACACACAGAACACTGACTAAATAACTGAATAGAAGCTGAAATGGTTAACAGCCAGGCAGCTTGCAGTGTGCAGGTTAGGCAGCTACACCTGTGTACAGTCAAATGTGGCAGGCTGGAGAGGGGGAGGGTTACATTGCCTGCTGACTGGCTGTGGATGGGTGGGAGGAGGTCCTCCCTTATACTCCCATAAGTAGCGCTTTTGACTGCAGGCCCCCTACTACCCGAATGGTCAGTCCACTGACAGGGGGGCACAAGGGGGGCAAGGAATAACCTGGGGGTGGGCGATTGCCCCCCTGCCCCCTCCACTGATGCCACTGTGCAGCGCTGTTGTGTAGTCACATGATCTTTCCCGCTTCTTTGGCATCTGCAGGGGAAGATGTATGCTCTCTACAGTGTGAGTCTGTGTTTGGGCAGCCCTGATTGGTGCTGTGCCAGTCAAATGATTAAAAAAAATCCCTGCAAGGGATAGTTTGTTAAGGACAAAAAAACTGCTGTTGTTACTGGTACTGGTACTTTAGTACATGAGACCTCCAGTAAAGTTCTTTAGTTCATAGTACTCTTTTTCTTTTAATAGAAAGTTTATGAGTCAATACTTTAACATGGAGAATACAGTGAACCACTAAAAAGTACAACCAGTCATTAATTCAATGCACTTGAGTGAGAAATCATGCTGACCTCTGATGGAATTTTGAAGAAAGTGAAAGTACTGTTTGCAGTGAATGAGAATAAAAGAGTAACTGAATGGCAGAGATTTACTAATGATATAGAATGCATAAAACCACTGAAATTAGTCATCTGGAAATTTTTAAATAGTATGCACAGCTTTCAGAAAAACCCGAGTTCAGATTACTGGGGAAACACGTAGCTTTACTTTAATGATGGATTGAAATAATATTGGAATGAAATGAAAAGCAATGTATTAAACTTACTAATGATATCTCAGATGTTTCAATAAAATAAAACAAAGATGTGGTTTTGTAGGCATATACAGTATCTCACAAAAGTGAGTACACCCCTCACATTTTTGTAAATATTGTATCTTTTCATGTGACAACACTGAATAAATGACAGTTTGCTACAATGTAAATTAGTGAGTGTACAGCTTGTATAACAGTGTAAATTTGCTGTCCCTCAAAATAACTCAACACATGGCCATTAATGTTTAAACTTCTGGCAACAAAAGTAAGTACACCCCTAAGTGAAAATGTCCAAAATGGGGCCAAAGTGTCAATACTTTGTGTGGCCACCATTATTTTTCAGCACTGCCTTAACCCTTTAGGACATGGAATTCACCAGAGCTTCACAGACCACTGGAGTCTTCTTCCACTGGAGTCCTCTTCCACTCCTCCATGATGACATCACTGAGCTGGTGAATGTTAGAGAGATTGCACTCCTCCATCTTCCATTTGAGGATGCCCCACAGTTGAGTTTAGGCCTGGAGACATGCTTGGCCAGTCCATCACCTTTACCCTCAGCTTCTTAAGCAAGGCAGTGGACATCTTGGAGGTGTGTTTGGGGTCGTTATTGTGTTGAAATACTGCCCTGTGGCCCAGTCTCCGAAGGGAGGGGATCATGCTGTGCTTCAGTATGTTACAGTACATGTGGGCATTCATGGTTTCCTCAATGAACTGTAGCTCCCCAGCTGGCAGCACTCATGCAGCCCCAGATCATGACACTCACACCACCATGCTTGACTGTACTCATATTTGTTGCCAGCAGTTGAAACATTAATGGCTGTGTATTGAGTTATTTTGAGGGGACAGCAAGTTTACACTGTTATACAAGCTGTACACTCACTAATGTGCATTGTAGCAAAGTTTCATTTCTTCAGTGTTGTCACATGAAATGATATAATAAAATATTTACAAAAATGCGAGGGGTGTTCTCACTTAGGATGATTTTATTTATATATTTTTTTCAAAGATTATGATAGCTGAGAAATCCTGCAACAAAGGCCCATTTGCCTGCTATGCTGTATCTTTGCATCTTTTAATGATTCATTACCAATGAGCAGGGCTGATGACCAATCCACAAAGAAAACAGGCAGAGCTAACTGCGGCTTCATTAACCCCCCCCCCCTCCAAGACTAAACTAATCATCATCCACAAAATGATATGTGAAAACTGTGTTCCATTTAAAAGTACAGAGAGCTCAAGCTGTGTGATAAAGCTGCCCCAGGGTCAATGATAGTCTGGGCTCAGAAAATGGTTTGAACCCATCAATCAACCTGAAAGATTAGCAGCATCTTGTGGCAGGGAGGAATAACTGCGGGTGGGGTGAGGAACGTGCATCATATTATTACACTTGTGAATCAATGGAATGATGCTTACCCATTAATTGCATGAATAGTTGCTGTTATCTTAGTATAACCTCATACCTTACAAGGGCGAGTCATACAACAAAAAATAGCTCCCGAGAGCACAGCTTTTTGCCTTGCCTTATTTAAATGGGAAAGTGTGGCACCCGTACAAGTCTTTATTCGAATGAACCTTGATAGTGGCGTTCCAGGCAGTATACAATATTCTATCTAGGATTTTGCTATGTCCAAGGTCGTTGCTGGTTATATAAGGCATAAGAGGTTGATTGAAGAGATCTAGTTGGTCACGGAATCATTGGCCACAGTTGTCAAGAGATAAATTGCACCATGTATTGTTTTACCAAATGGCATAGCATGATTATCAAATTAAATCGCGTTAGAAGAAGGTGTCAGTTGTCAATAAATATTTTCTTTCATGTTAGGAACAAAGTGTCTAATACTTTGTCCCACTAGGGACATTGTAAGACATGAAGAAAAAGTTGACATGGCAATATGTAACTATAGCCGTTTCCTCTTAATGGCTGTTAAAACATTTTCAAGAGGTGCCAATATTCCAATTGTGAACCTACTCTACAGTGCATAGTCAAAATACTATTTGATCCTACTGTGCAATTTTCCCAAGGGGCAGAAACATTCCCCTGTATCTCTCTTCCAGCACACACACATTGCTATTTCCCCTTTATCCCTCCTCTGGTAACAAATGCATTGGTCTTTCCCCTCTATCCTTCCTATAGCACACACACATTGGTCTGTCCCTGGTATCTCTCCTCCAGCACAAACACATTAGGCTTTCTCAGTATCCCTCCTCCAGCACACACATATTGGTCTTCCCCCTGTATCCCTCTTCCAGCAAAAACAAATTACCTTTCCCAGATTTCCTCCTCCGGCACACACACACATTGGTCTTTCCCCTATATCCCTTCTCCAGTACACACATTGGTTTTTCAGCTGTATCCCTCCTCCAAAACACACACATACGTCTTTCTCCTGTATCCCTCCTTCAGCACACACATTGGTATTTCTCCTGTATCCCTCCTTCAGCACACACATTAATATTTCTCCTGTATCCCTCCTTCAGCACACACATTGGTCTTTCTCCTGTATCCCTCCTTCAGCACACACATTGATCTTTTCCCCGTATCCCTCCTCCAGCACACACAAATCAGTCTTTCCCCTGTATCTCTCCTCCAACACACACATTGGTATTTCCCCTGTATCCCTCCTCCAGCACACACATTAATCTTATCCTTGTATCCCTCCTCCAGCACACACACACATCAGTCTTTCCCCTGTATCCCTCCTCCAACACACACATTGGTATTTCTCCTGTATCCCTCCTCCAGCACACACATTAATCTTATCCTTGTATCCCTCCTCCAGTACACACACACATCAGTCTTTCCCCTGTATCCCTCCTCCAACACACACATTGGTATTTCTCCTGTATCCCTCCTCCAGCACACACATTAATCTTATCCTTGTATCCCTCCTCCAGTACACACACACATCAGTCTTTCCCCTGTATCCCTCCTCCAACACACACATTGGTATTTCTCCTGTATCCCTCCTCCAGCACACACATAATGGTATTTCCCCTGAAATCGTATCCCTGTATCCCTCCTCCAGCACACACATTGGTCTTTCCTAGAGATGTAAAATTTCCAGACTGTTTGAAGACACGGGAAGCCATTGGAAAAAAATGTATTTTCCTTTGTGTTTTTCTGAAAAAAATTGTAATTTTTAAAAAAAAATTAATATAATTCAGTGTGGAGTATTTTTACAAATTGAAAGTCATTTTCTTACACTGGGAATGTGAAATGCAGTGTACAATATATAAAAACATAGTATGCTTGAAATAAAAGTACAGAATATTCAGTAAATAAACTAAACTTGCTTTTTAAAATATATATATTTTTATAACAATTGGAATAACAAGGACTGTATATGTTAAGAACATTTCACCTATAGATGAGAACAGGTAACCACACCCTTTCCCTTGCAATAATGTAAAAGCTTCCTGCCAATATACATTTTCAGCTATTGACAATGCTGATCCAGAAGCATGTATTTCTCTTGCAAGAACTTGATCAAGGTTCCCCTGATCTTCAAGTGTCATTTTCTTTATAAATGAAGGGATTGTGTATTTTTGGGAGGCGGGAGTGGTTTGTAACACTTCTTTACTAGAAGATGCTGCTGGTGAAGAAATACTATGTAATGATTCAGAAGCAGAAGGAAGAGTGTTTCTGGAATGAGAACTCTGGAGGGAAGAGCTACTCGCACTTTCATGCTTGTCCTCATCATTTAATTTCATAAAGTATTTTTTTGATTTTTTAGGGCACTTCTGCCATGCCAGGATGTGTTTTGTCATCCTTGTAGTATTTTGAAAATAATATTTCAAGTTGCAGCTTTGCTCTCAGCAGAAATTGCACTGTGAAGATGTTTCCAAACTCTAGATGTTGGTCTCACCATTTTACTGAGCGGAGAAAAAGAAGAAACAATTTAGTGAGCAAACTATAGGGAAACATTATACTGTGATGATGGAGAACATTAATATGAATCACACAGAGGAGCTCTTGTGTTAGAATTATTGATCTCACTGCGGCATGCACGGCGATATGTAACATGTGTATCACAAACAGCGTTTTCACGCGTAGGCGCCCGACGCATGCGTTTACGTTCATGTGTGCGTTTATGTGGGGGGGCTTCAATTTATTTTTTGAGGGGGGTATTTTATGTGCTTGGGTCTAACTTTATTTTTTTGCAAAAAATTATTAAAACATTTTTTTTACTTAAAGTGTAACTCCACTTTTGAGAAAAAAACATTCCCCTCTGGGTGATCTATGTACATTCCAAGGATTTAATTAGGCTACTCGCAGGCAGAGAGAGGCACACCGCACCACACTTCTGGAAGGATGATCAAACAATCCCATAGACACAGGCCTCGTACACACGACCGATTTTCTCGTCGTAAACAGTCAAGAAAAGTGCCGCAAGAGTTTTTTTGTCTAGAAAAACGTTCGTGTGTATGGTTTTACGACGAGAAACTTGACGAGAATCTCGACGAGAAAATAGAGAACCTGCTCTCTATTTTCTCGTCAGGATTCCAGATTTCCTCGTCGTGTTTCTCGTCGGCCTGTTTTGTGACGAGAAAATGGTTCGTGTGTATGCTTTTACGACTCTTCCAAAAGCGCGCATGCTCACAAGCAACTATGAGACGGGAGCGCATCTTCTGGTAAAACAAGCCTTCATAATGGAGAGAGCACATTCGTCACGCTCATAAATATTTAATCGTTTAAATGTTCTGCATTGAATTCTTCGTTAGAATGTTACATTAATCAAAACGAGAGACCTTCTTTTGCTGCTGATATTCACACAGAGTTCTGCCTTATTTTTAACCTTTTTCATGCTGCTCTTTATAAGATTTATGTGTATTATATCGTGCAAGTTTTTAGGAATAATTTAAATGGTTAGATTTTTCAAAATGATGTTAATTATAATTTCTCAATGTTTTGATAGCGATCTCACATTTAATTTTCTAATCTATATTTTTAAAATTTCACACCATGTTTTTGAGCTAATCAGATTTAGTTATTCTTTTGGGGGGGGGGGTGATATCTGTGCCTTTTTATTGTCAGTCAAATGTATCTGCTTACTCCAAAGCTTTTTTTTTATTATTTAAAAATACACATAGTCAAGTATGAACTTAAACAAAAAACACATTTATTCATGTTTATAAATTAAATAAAGAGAAGGCAGCGCTGGAGAAGCTGCTGCCATTTGTGCATCCCAGGGACCCCAGAGCACACACCAACCCTGTGTGGACACTAAAATTGGGAGCTTGAGAAGGCCCACATTTCAGAACACAATCTGATGCTGGCCTCCCAGAGGTCAGGAACAGCAGAAGGTGAGATATATGTCCCAAGTGTGTGGTACTACAACAGGCTGCCTTCTGTCCGACCAGTGCGACCACAATGAAGCAAGGCCATCACTTCCTCTTCTTCCTGGCAACCTTCCCTGCAGCCTTTCCTGAAGCCTTTCCTGAAGCCTTTCCTGCAGCCTTTCCTGCAGCCTTCCTTCTTCGTTTAGCTGGAGGCTGGCCCACTGGAGGGGTACTCCTGTCAGGAGGAGGAGGTGGAGGTGTAGCAGAAGGGGGTGGGGCAGAAGAAGAAGGTGGAGGTGTAGCAGAAGGGGGTGGGGCAGAAGGTGGAGGTGTAGCAGAAGGGGGTGGGGCAGAAGGTGGAGGTGTAGCAGAAGGGGGTGGGGCAGAAGGTGGAGGTGTAGCAGAAGGGGGTGGGGCAGAAGGTGGAGGTGTAGCAGAAGGGGGTGGGGCAGAAGGTGGAGGGGTAGCAGAAGGGGGTGGGGCAGAAGAGGAAGGTGGAGGTGGAGGTTGAGGTTGGGTCAGTTGGGCCACCTCACATATGGCGGTATTGGGGGTAATTTGCTCCATCACCCCCTTGTTGAGCAAGGTGATGAGCAGGGGTTCGCATAGGAGGCGTTGCTCCATGCTCATCACCTTGAACTTAGCCTCCACTAGGCCGGCAATGGCCTCTTCAGGGGATGTGGGCTCCTTGAGGGTGGCATGGGCCTCTTTAATAAGGGCCATTGCTGCGTCACTGGTGGTCCTGTCCCTCCTGCCTCTTTTGTGAAGCCTGATGGGAGGCACCTGGGATCTGGTGCTTCTCCTTTGCCCTGCCACCTCCTGTCTGCCACTGGGCCCTGCCACCTCCTGGCTGCCACTGGGCCCTGCCACCTCCTGGCTGGTACTGGGCCCTGCCACCTCCTGGCTGGTACTGGGCCCTGCCACCTCCTGGCTGCCACTGGGCCCTGCCACCTCCTGGCTGGTACTGGGCCCTGCCACCTCCTGGCTGCCACTGGGCCCTTCCTCCTCCTGCCTGACAGTTTCCAGACCCTCCTCCTGGCTGATTTCATCCTGTGTATGAAAAAGAAACATAGTTTAATATGTTGGTTTAATCTTTGCCTCAAACTTTGTAATCCTGATGGAAGCAATTAGAATGTAAATGCATAAATCCTTGCTTTAAATTTACCACTACATCAGCTTGACTATTTACCACACAATTAAGTGCAGAATAATGTCTACAGATCATGATTTCACTTGTGGAATACAAAATAATGTATGTTTCTCATCCTGACATATTTGGGAAACATTAATTTTATCCCACTACATTTTCAGTTAATACTATACCTGGCTCCAGATGGACAAATCAGGATCATCCAGGATGGCTGCCTCCTCTTGCTCCAGAGAAGGCTCAGGTTGGCTGCAGGGAAGTCTGGGGGGAAGAGTGGAGAGTGATGGCCTTGGCTCAATGTGGTCATCCAGGAAGGACATCCTGCTGTAGTACCACAAAACCGGGACATAAACATCATCTGCTGCTGCTCCTGACCTCTGAGAAGCCAGCACCTTAGAGCGTTCAGTCCTGTAGGTACCTCTCAAGCTCCCAATTTTAGTGTCCACTTGTTTTGCTGTGGCTGTGGGCACCTTGGTATGCACAAATGGGAGCAGCTTCTCCAGCGCTGTTTTTCTCACCCCTTTTTTTTTATGGATGGGGTTTTTGGTCTCCCACAGAGCCGGCAGCTCCCTTACCCGGTCAATAAATTCCGCCAGGAACTCTTTGTCGCTAATAAAGACATTCATATTGTATCTGCAAGTTAAATAATTTATATTTAAATAATGTGAGGCAAACAGTCTAACCTCCTTCACATCCTAGTCACCATATATATCCTCCACCAATCTCAAGACAGTATAGGCCCACAATTTTTACAAGTCTCACAAAATCACATACCTTCGTTCGCACGTCCGTCACTTGAACTCCTCTCTCCGCACACCGAACGTACTATAGTCACATGTGTGTTTGCTATATACACACCACGCATGCGTCCAAATTCGAACACGTCGCTCCGCACACGTCGCCCGCCCATGACGTTCTAACTAACATCTTTTCCCCGCCCCTTCTCTTTCGGCGCGCAGACAGATATGGCGGAGTTACAGCAGGTGTCTGATAATTCCGCAACTAGCGAGGAGACAAGCCCGGAGACCGAGGACACGTCACGATCAAGGAGGAGATTCAAGGCATCGAATATGTCTTTGGCGGAGATGACGGAGATGGTGGACATCTTGGTCAAGGCTGATTATGATGCCAAGCATGGGCCGTATAGCAAACCAAATAGAAGGAAGGCCAAAATCCTCACTAAAGTTGTGAAGAGTCTGAGGGCGAAGTTCGGGGTGAAACGCTCAAATGAGCAGCTCAGAAAGAGGTGGTCAGACCTCAAACTGAGGGAGCCAGACCAGTTGAGGAGCATAAAGAGGATGCTCGCTAAAAGTAAGTAAAATGACGACCTTTCTGCTATTAATCTTTTTAGAAACTGACTTTTTTTTTTTTTTTTTCATATTGGACTCCCTTCCAAAATGTAATATTTTGAACTAGGTTGGGCACAGTAATCGTTCGTTACGTTACCGACACTTCGTTCGGCCACTATCCGCGGTTTTGGCTTATTTAAGACCCCCAAAAGTAATTAGACATCTGCCATTTTTGATCAAGTATTGTGGCTAATTTTTAAGTCTAGATGATGTGTTTGTAAGGAGAATGAAATGCAAACTTTAATCAGTGTAAAGGAGAGGACACTCAGCAGCTGCTTCCACATCTGTACTTTGGAGCACTATAGTGTGGGCCACCAGACCCGCCTTTTTTGGGTGTCCCACACAGGTGCATCAGAGTTTATTTGTGGTGCCTCCATGTCCAAAAAATTACATCCAAATGTGAATACTAAACATATTTGGGGTCATAAATAATGCATTTTTCTTTAAATTCCGCACAAACACACACTTGTACCCCACTTCCAAACAATTTAGCCTGTTTTAAGTTTAAAAATGAGATTTTTACAGTGTGATAAATAGACCTTTGGTTTTATTCTCATAGGGGAGAGAAGACTGGGAGGAGGACACTCCAGGGAGCACATGCACCCCACAACTTCCAAGCAACCCCAAACTCCCAAAGATCCACAACCGAAAGATGTGCAGGAAGTTGAGGTGGAGGAAGGAGAAGGGCAGGAAGGAGAGGTGGATGACGTTGTGGATCTGGTCACCACAACAGGTCAGTATCTGACACCACAGCTTAAGGTAAGCGAGGTAGGCCTGCAGAGTTTTATTAATTTTTTTTTATGGTTTTTAGGGGATGGAAATGTTGTGAAGGATAGCACACCGTTCTCTGCTGACAGTGCCCTCCGCCTCATCCAGCAAGTGATGGAATGTAGCATGGAACTGGACCCGATTAAACAAAGAATCCATGTGATGGAACAAACATTTAAAGACATTCTCGATGTTTTGGGGAGAATTCAATAAGCCATCCAAACACATTTGTTTTTACATGTTTGTTTTTATATTTTTACTAATTTTTTGAGTAACAAAGCAGCCAAAAATTGAATATGCACACAGTGTGTGAACATGTGCTATCTGCCATCAGGGGATATCCATGTACGTCTTTTGTGGGTGCAACCCCTTCCTCGTATCAAAAGTCGGTGAACTGAGGAAGGGGATGCACCCCCAAAACACGTCCATTGATCACCCCTGATGGCAGATAGCACATGTTGACAATAGGGATCAGGATTGTAAACTTCCTATTTGCAAAAAATTAAAAATGTGTGCATATTGAATTTTTGGCTGGGCAAGGGGTGGCAGGACCCCATATTAGGACGGGCACATAGAGACATAGTTTGTGTAACTGAATGTCTCAGATTGCTCAGAGGTATCCAATGTTGTCATTTTAGAAATGCAAGTGGTATTTTTGTATTTTCATAAGCCAAAATTTGCCGGGTTGTGGCCAGGCCAACCCCAAAGTAAAAAAAAAAAAAAAGTGCAGAGAGTAAAATATTTGACCACAAACAACGTGTAGCTTCTTTTTATAATACTCTCTAAGCTTATTTGGTTCTTTTGTAAGGTAACATAGTGAAATTGGTTGTTATTTACTAAAGTAAAATACACTTGCCACTACAAATGCACAAAGACAAACTAGGAGACAGGAAAGAACAAATAATTAAAGGTTTAAACAAGATTTTTATTGGGATACTTAGACATAGGCTGGCATAGGAATTGCCCCCCTACCCGTGAAATACTCCATGTATTTGTCCCGAACCACACGGGCATTTTGGGGGGCAAGCCAAGACGGGCAGATTCCAGGCCCGGAAGGGGATTTGCAGGGGAAAGTCCAGCCTCTGGCAAAACTGAGGCCATATACGAATTAGATTTTTGGCTCAGAAAGTTGTGTAGCACACAGCAGCATAACACTACATAGTTTATTTTGTAGTCCGCCAAGTGGATGGAAGTCATAAAAAGGCGGAACCGGCTGGCCATTATGCCGAAGGCATTTTCAACGACTCTTCGGGCCCTGGCCAGCCGGTAATTGAACACACTCTTCTCTGGGGTCAGGGTCCTCTGTGGAAATGGCCTCATAAGATGCCGTCCGAGTCCGAAGGCTTCATCAGCCAAGAAAACAAAGGGGAGTCCTTCAATATTCCCTGCATCCGGTGGCAATGCAAGGTCGTCACTCTGGAGACGGAGGGCAAACTCCGTCTGGATGAAGGATCCCCCATCGGACATCCGGCCATTCTTCCCTACATCAACATAGAGGAATTCATACCGTGCTGACACCACCGCCATCAGCACAATGCTATGAAACCCCTTGTAGTTGTAGTAGTAGGACCCAGAACGGGGTGGCGGCACGATGCGGACGTGCTTCCCGTCTATGGCACCACCGCAGTTGGGGAAGTCCCACCGCGTGGCAAACTCCGATGCCACAGTCTGCCATTCCTGTGGCGTGGAAGGAAGCTGTGGAGTGAAACAAGATGAAATAATATTAGAAAAACAAAGGCATACATTACAAGCAAATTCTAAACCAAAAAATTAGAGACCAACATCAATCTAATTATACGTTTATTAAGGTGTGTAAAAAAAGTATAATGGAAGGCTCATTTATCATATTCATCACCACCTCTGATGGGCCATTACTAAATTATTTTGGGGGGGGGGGAGATGTGTTTGGCCACAGGATAGCATTGCAGTGGCGGTGCGTCCAGAGTGGGCGCTGGAGCACTGTCCCCTCTCTCCTGTGCCCATCACTCAGAACAATACATAGGTTCATGCGTTGCATGAACCTATGTATTGTCTATGCCGCACACTATTCAGGTGGATGGCCTCTTGTAAAGCGACCGACATATGAATAATTGCGTCATTTAGGGGGTTAAAATTGCAGAGCAGAAACAGGTATTAAAAAAGTCTTGCAAATTACAACCTGAGGGATGTAATTGGCTTCCTCAAAGAAAAATCGGGGACGCAAGGAGGGGGCATTCCTTGTGTAAACACTGACAGGCTGCTCTGGCAATCATGTTCACCAAGTCTGTTTAATGGTAACATGATTGGCTGATGCAACATGAAGGGAAGGAGAAGACATCAAGGACAGAAGAAGGATGGCGCTGACCACAAGAAGGTAAGTGCAGGGCTGGGGGGAAACTGGCTGCATTAGAGGGGACTAAATGGCTGCATTGGAGGGGACAACTGGGGGCGTTTATTAGGCAACAGAGCAAAAAAGGAGGAAGTTTATTTCCGAAATTGGGGTTGGAACCCCCCAACATTTGGAGCAACAGGCGCCCCTGCTGGAAAAGTTAGTGAGGGGAAATATTTAGGGAGGATAAAAAAGGGGCAATCTAAAGCTTCCAACATGCATGGGGACAAAGGGGACATTCTCAGCATATTACAATCATGGTAATTAGGGAAGGATGAAAGAAATACAATACATTAGCATACATGTAATACATAAAATGTGATGTTAAGGGAGAAAACTTACCCTAATATAGTCCTCCTGCAGGACTTGTATAATAGCAGAACAGGTGTCTGGGATTATGAGGCCCAGAGCCTGGGGGGAGATGCCTGTGGTGAACTTCAAGTCCTGAAGACTTCTCCCTGTCGCCAGGTAACGCAACGTGGCGATGAGCCTCTGCTCAGCACTGATGGCTTCCCGCATAACGGTGTCCTTCCTGGTAATATAGGGGGACACCAAAGCCAACAGTTCCTGAAAAACGGGGTCAGACATCCTGAGAAAATTCCTGTAGTCCTCAGGATTATTCTCGACTATCTCCCGCAGCAGAGGCATGTGGCAGAATTGGTCCCGCTGGAGCAACCAATTCTTGGTCCATGAACTCCTCCTCACACCATTCATGGACTGGTCTTGGTCCAAAACAAGCAGACCAACACCAAGCGCACGCACAGCACGAACTCGACGACGAGAACGTCCAGGCGACATGGCTAGGAAACGGTCGTCTAATCAGAACGTACAGAACAGAACGCACTTTAGAACAGCAAGGCCTATGAATAACGAACTGAAATTCAGAAACGAACAGGCAATAACGCACTGTAAAACATATACGACCTGCCTAGACGCCCTGAAAGTCAAGATACGAACCCACAAGCACAAACTGAACCGCAGAAAACGATCTGAAAAGTACGAAGACTGAAAAGCGCGAATCGTCTCTTCCCAAACTTTTACTTCACACGCGGTAACACGAGATCAGCAAAAGCAGCCCAAGGGGTGGCGCCAAGAAAAAAGATCTTCCCCTTTATAGTGCCGTCGTACGTGCTGGACGTGAGCGCAGAGAACCACGAGGAAATTGGAAAATGACAGTGTGTACGCATAGAAAGCTTGACGAGAAAATCGACAAGCTTAACAAGAATCTCGTCGAAAAAAACGACGTGTTTTTTACGACGAGAAAATCGGTCGTGTGTACGAGGCCACACTCCTAAACCTTGTGGACAGCCTTCCCTGAAGAGTTGAAGCTGTTCTAGCTGCAAAGGGAGGGCCAACACAATATTGAACCCTACGGACTAAGACTGGAATTCCATTAAAGTTCATGTGTGTAAAGGCAGGTGTCCCAATACTTTTGACAATATAGTGTAAGTCCTATCTCACTTGACTCTGGTCCAATACTGATCCCTACTCCACTGACCCATTTCCTATTAAGGCATTAACTAGCATTAAACGCCCTTCTGCATCTCTACATCCTCCACTGTTCCTGGGTTTCAGGACACAATCTCTATTAATAAATGAGTTCAATTTGGGTGCTTCCTCTTGCAATGTCCATTGTTTCCAGTTCCACTGATACACTCCCCCTGTTTTATCCTTTATATCCTCTCAATCAACTTCACAGTTACAGTGTACAGATGACACCCTCCCCACCACCTGCAATGTCAGGGAATAACTTGGTCCTGTTTTAGCAGGCTAAACTGTACGACGCCGCAATCATACATTTCCGGTCGAATGCTCCGCCCACAAGATATAGTAGAATTCTAATGTTGTATGACTAGTAATAATTATATTTATTAACCACTTCCATACAGGGCACTTATACACCTTCCTGCCCAGACCAATTTTCAGCTTTCTGCGCTGTTGCACTTTGAATGACAATTGCGCGGTCATACAACACTGTACCCAAACTAATTTTTTTTTCATTTTTTCCCCACAAATAGAGCTTTCTTTTGGTGGTATTTGATCACCTCTGGGATTTTTATTTTCTGCTAAAAAAAAATTTAAAAGACAGAAAATTTTGAAAAAAAAAGTTTTTTTTGTTTCAGTTACAAAACTTTTTAAATAAGTACGTTTTCTCCTTCACTGATGGGGCTGCACTGACGGGCACCGATGAGGTGGCACTGATGAGGTGGCATTGATGGGCACTGATGATGGGCACTAATATGCGGCACTGATAGGTGGCACAGATAGGCGGCACGGATGGGCACGGAGAGGCGGCACGGATAGGCGGCACGGATGGGCACTGATAGGTGGCACGTATGGGCACTGATAGGTGGCACGGATGGGCACTGATAGGCGGCACGGATGGGCATGGATGGGCACTGATAGGTGGCACTGATGGGCATGGATGGGCACTGATAGGTGGCACGGGTGGGCACTGATAGGCAGCACTGATGTACTGTAATGGATGCCAATCAGTGCCAAACAATAATGCCTGCCAATCAGTGATGCCCATTGTGGGCACTGATTGGCATCCATTGTGGGCACTGATCGGCATCCATTAGGGGGCACTAACTGGCATCCCTGGTGGTCTAGGGTGGCATCCCTGGTGGCTTCCCTGGTGGTCTGGTGGCATCCCTGGTGGTCCAGTGGCATCCCTGGTGGTCCAGTGTGGGCATCCTCGGGGGGCTGTGCTGATAATTGATCAGCACAAACCCCCCTTGTCAGAGGAGCAGCTGATCGGCTCTCCTCTACTCGCGTCTGACAGACGCGAGTGAGGAAAAGCCGATGACCGGCTTTTCCTGTTTACACTGTGATCAGCCGTGATTGGACACGGCTGATCACGTGGTAAAGAGTCTCCGTCGGAGACTCTTTACCTAGATCGGTGTTGCGGGGTGTCAGACTAACACCCCGCAGCAACGATCGCCGCGATGCGCGCCCCCGGGGGCGCTCAGCGGCTCAAAATCCTAAAGGACGTCATATGACGTTCAGTTAGGATTTTGAAACCACTTTGCCGCCGTCAATCTGCTATAGGGCGGGCGGCAAGTGGTTAATTATTATTACTAGTCAGCCAACATTAGAATTCTTCTATAGCTTATGGGCGAAGCATTTGACCATAAATGTCCGCTCATGGCGATCGTATGTTTTTAGCTGCTTCGTCGAATCTTCATGTCTCTAAAATGTCGACTCTTTTCTCTCTATGTCGACTCTTTTCTCTCTATTTCGACTCTTCACGTTTCTATAATGTCGAATCTTTTCTCTCTATGTCGAATAATCTCGGACTAATAGAGCTAGGTTAGGCACATTCAACCGCAGATTCGATAGACACAGATCGCTATTGTCACAGTCATGTTGAATCTTCTATCTGTATCAAACTGTTGTCGCAACGAAACGAAAATAAAGCATTTTTTATGTCGGATCTTTCGGATTTCTGACTCTGCACATTCTTTATCGTTTGTTAAAACGAACACGAAAATCGGACGAAAATGCATTCGGACGAAAATGAATGCACGTGTCTAGTAAGCATCAGGAGTTTTACCCCACAGCACCCAGTAGCCGCTGAGCATCTGTGTGCACGAAGCCTTATGCCCTGTACACACGATCAGTTTGACCAATGAAAACAGTCCGATGGACTTTTTTCATCGGACAAACAGATCGTGTATGGGCCCCATCGGTCTTTTTTCCATCGGTGAGAAAAAATAGAACATGTTTTAAATTTATCTGATGGAAAAAAAAACGATAGCAAATTCCAATCGTCTGTGTGGAACTCCATCGGAGAAAAAACCCACGCATGCTCAGAATCAAGCCGACGCATGCTCAGAAGCATTGAACTTAATTTTTCTCAGCTCATCTGAGTGTTTTACGTCACGGCGTTTGGTATGGTCGGCATTTTGACTGATGGTGTGTAGGCAAGACTGATGGAAGTCAGCTTCATTGGAATTCCGATGAAAAAATCCATCGGATTTGAATCCATAGGAAATCCGATCGTGTGTACAGGGCTTTAGAGAACCAAACTTTATAAAATTATACAGCATACAAATGACTTGCATCAAACAACATAAAGAACTAGTAAGGGTTACTTAAAATTAAATTTTCCTGTCCAGTCCTCTTAATTAAGATCCTCCTTGGTAAAATAAAATAATAATACTCCGGTACATAAATCCATCCCACAACTGTATACACAGTTTGCAATCTAAACCCAAACTTTTTTTTGGAGTGGAGAAGGGTTAAAATCCAGTCAGGTTATTATTTTGTTGCCTTAAGCCCCGTAGACACGGTCGGACTTTTGGCCAACAAACTTCATTTTGAGCAAGTTGGACCAACAATCCGACCGTGTGTACACTCCATCGGACAAAATTTTTTGGGTTTTTTCTTGTTTTCATCTGACAAAAGTTGGGTCTGCAAATGGACCAACTTTTGCCCAACAAAAGTCCGATGGAGCACAGTCCGACCGTGTGTACAGAAAACCATCGGACTTTGTCCGATGGACAAAACAAATAATGTTAAAATCAACCAACAATAGCAGAAGTTGACCAAAGGGTGGCGGTAAAGAGCAGAAAAGAGCAGAACAACCACGTGATGTTGCAAAAAGTTTTGAGAAAGTTTGCGGAAAAGTCAGAGCGTGTGTATGCTATGGGTGTTCCCGACCAACTCCGTTCGGACAAAAAAACACGGAAAAGTCCAATGGAAGTCCGACCGTGTGTACGAGGCTTTAGTCTCTCTGAGCTTATTTCCCTGTACTTCTTGTCAGCTTGATACAACAGGAAGTAAGAAGAAATTTCTTCAAAATTAGGAAATTCCATAATCTCCTGCTCCAGCAATAACTCAGAATTTTGCATTGTCATTTATATTCCCCCTTGTTGACAATGTTCACCAGGACAAATAGTAACAATCCCCAGCAGTGGGACATACAGTTCCATAACCTGACAGGAGTTCTAGCCGTTCCCCATTCCATCCAAAACTTAAAAAATTGGTCTCAAGGGACTGTTTCCTGAAGATGTCTAGATATGACAAAATGCATTGGGGTGGGGCCTTTGAACATGATGTTACTTCTGTTTATAGGAAAGCACGAGGGTTCCTTGCGGAGTGTTGTGGAGTGTTGTGGAGCAGAGGTGCTCGCCCTAAAGGCTACACTAGCTAATCCGGGTGTCAGGACAGAGGCACATATTAATGTGAGTGCATATTTGTTTTTATTTGTGGGATTTCAATTTAAAAAATAGTTTTATGCAATGAAGCTCCTTCCGGTTTGTGTTTTCCATATACATACTGAAAGAATGTACCGACATCTTGGCACCCCCCATAACACACTTCATAAATCAATCATTCAAAGAAGGTATTGTGCCGACGTCCCTCAAGCAAGGAATAATCAAACCCCTTCTAAAGAAACCCAACCTCGACCCTAAAGACCCAAACTTTAGAAGACTGGTAGCAAGCCTGAACACCTTCTCCAAGATCATCGAGAAAGTAGTAACAAAACAGCTACAACTTCATTTGGATACCCACAAACTCCTGGACCCATTACAATCAAGGTTCCGCCCAGGCCACGGGACGGAAACGGCACTTCTCAAAATATGGGACGACACACTTGAAGCAACAGATGACAGAGAATCAAGTCTCCTGGTGCTGCTGGACCTGAGGTGCAGCCTTTGACACAGTAGATCACAAAATTCTGCTCACGCGCCTCACCTAAGTAGCAGGAGTCACAGACGCAGACCTACCATGGTTCGCATCCTTCCTAGAAAATCGATCCCAGACAGCGAAACTGGGAGCCTTCACCCCGGCACCACGCACAAATACATGCGGAGTCCCTCAAGGATCACCCCTGTCACTGGTACTCTTCAACATCTACCTCCGGCCACTCCTCAAAATCATCAGCGAACAGGACCTGCGCTATCACTCCTATGCAGATGACACTCAACTTTACTTTCGCATCAACAACAAAAAAGATCAATACTACGGGCTGGAAAAATGCCTTACATTGATCGACAATTGGCTGACAGAGAGCTCACTCAAGCTTAATGGATCCAAAACAGAACTGCTCATTTTCCACGCTAACCAAAAGAAAAACTCTAGGACCACATGGACACCACCCTCCATTCTTGGACAAAACATAACCCCAAGCACCAAAGTTAAAAGCCTTGGAGTCATCTTTGACTCAGACATGACTATGGACGCACAAATAGGATCAGCAGTCAGCGGATCTCACTACCTTCTCCCCCTGCTACGAAGACTTATCCCCTTCATCCCGGAAAAAGACAGAGCAGTAGTAGTCGGAACCATCATCAATTCCCGACTTGACTACGCAAACTCCCTTTACCTAGGGCTACCAAAATACCAGATTGCATGGCTACAAGTCATCCAAAACACAGCGGTCAGACTGGTAACGGGAAAAAACCCTGGGAATCAATCGCACCTTCCCTGAGAAGCCTCCATTGGCTAGCCGTAAAGGATCGGGTCACATTCAAGACCCTCTGCCTCACTCACAAATGCGCACAAGGAAACGCACCTTAATACTTCTGCGAGAAAATAAAACACTACACCACTACTCGCGACCTCCGTTCAACCAACCAAAACCTCCTTCACATCCCCAAGACTCGCTATAAAGCTAAGGGAGAACAAAGGTTTGCTGTCCAAGGACCAAGGCTCTGGAATGCACTACCCACGAACATCCGCATGGAAGAAAACCATCGGGCCTTCAGGAAAAAACGAAAGACCCACCTCTTCTGAAGGATCTCAATGACACTGGATGCCAAGCACCTTGAGGCGATTTAGTTCGCATTTGCAGTGCTATACAAGTTACTCACTCACTCACTCACATATGGTGGAGTGATGTGGAAGATATTTTAGTACACCCTTGGGATTTCTTCCTGGTCAGATTTTTTATGAGAAAGGATAAAGATCCCAGAGATCTTATGAGAATCTGTGGAGGAAAGCAATCTGCCTGAAGAGAAAGCTTTACATTCAACAATGCCTATTGATCTTCTTACCATTATTATTATTATTATTATGCAGGATTTATATAGTGCCAACAGTTTATGCAGCGCTTTATAATATAAAAGGGAGACAATACAGTTATAATACATTAAAATACAAGAGGATTAAGAGGGCCCTGCTCAGAAGAGCTTACAATCTAAAAGGGTGGGGCAGGTTGTACAAAAGGTTGTAACTGTGGGGAATGAGCTGATGGAAGTGGTAAAAGATTAGTTGGAGACGTGATAGGCTTCCCTGAAGAGATGAGTTTTCAGGGATCGCCAGAAGGTAGCAAGAGTAGAGGATAGCCGGACAGGTTGAGGTAGCGAGTTCCAGAGGATGGGAGAGGCTCTGGAGAAATCCTGGAGATGAGCATGGGAGGAGGAGGTGAGAGAGCTTGAGAGTAGGAGGTCTTGAGAGGAGTGGAGAGGACGGTTTGGGTGATATTTGGAGACAAGTTTGGTGATGTAGCTTGGGGCAGTTTTGTGGATGGCTTTGTATGTTGTGGTTAGTATTTTGAATTGAATTCGCTGGGCGATCGGGAGCCAGTGTAGGGATTGGAGGAGAGGGTTGGCAGACATTGAGCGGCTGGTAAGGTGGATAAGTCTGGCAGCAGCATTCATGATAGACTGAAGAGGGCATAGTCTATGGAGAGGTAGGCCTATGAGAAGGGAGTTGCAATAGTCAAGGTGAGTGATAACAAGGGAGTGAATGAGGAGCTTGGTGGTTTCATTTGTTAAAAACGGTCGAATTTTAGAGATGTTACGGAGGTGAATTCTACAAACTTTTGACAACGATTGGACTTGAGGCTGAAATGACAAGTCAGAGTCTAGGATTACACCTAGTACCCTGGCGCGAGGGGAGGGACTGATGGTTGCATTGTTGATTTTGATGCAAAAGTCATGAAAGTCATGGAGGGGGGCACGGGCGGGGGGGGGGAATATTAATAATTTAGTTTTAGAGAGATTTTGTTTAAGGAAGTGGTGCGACCTCCATGCTGATATGTCAGTTAGTAAGTTAGTAATGCGAGAGGAGACTGAAGGCGTGAGGTGAGGAGTAGACAAGTAGGGAGGTCAGAGAAAATTAAGCCAATCTTGTGAATGAGCACCCAAACAAATTTGTCAAGTTGGGAAAAGATGTGCGGGGGGGAAACCCAGAGGTAGCGGCTCTGGATGTTACTGCTACCCCTAACAGCTGGGAAAGCAGCCCATCTAGTAGGTGAGGAGAATGCAGGAGGGTCTAAACAGTTGATGGTACTAGGGGATTCCTTTATTAGGAGGACAGGAGGACTGATGAGGACTGATAGAATAATTTGTCAACTGCAATGCCTTAACCTGAATGGTTTGCTGTCTTCCTGGTACCAGGGTTCAGCGTGTAGTGGCATATGGTGGATACTATTTTCAGCTCCAATGAGATCTGAAAATTACAGTCACATGGCTGAAAACTAGAATACCTATCTTTGTGTTAAAGCTTTGAGAACTGCATCTAATGTGTGTACAATTGCCAGGCTGCTGGACTCTAACGCCGAAGCCTTAGTAATTGCTTAGCACTGCCATATACAATTAATTTACATTTACCGGTGAAGTCTCTGAAAATGTGTCTTTTGCCTTATAGGTATCTGTGTCAACCTAGTTTAAAACAGAGCAACACATCACCTTTATTGTTCTTCCTGACAATATTCTAACATAGGGTACATCTGGCATTGGTGTTCACTGCAGGGTAAAGCATTCTCATTCTGCCATGCAGCTGTCCCATTTTGGGTACAGGATTCCATAGCACAAGCAATTTGCCTTTTCTCGTTGCTCTATGGAGTGTTTCTAAAACTGTGTAAATGGAAGGTTACAATGCTTTCAAACTAATTTTTAATACTACTTTCTAAATTAATTGAGATTGTGGCACTGGAAAGTCTGTTGGGAGAGGGGTTCCCCCCTAAACAGTCAACTGCTACTGATGCAGGTCCTTTGATGTGATACTGTATGGAGGTTTTGTATACCTATCCATACTACAAGCAGTTCTATGTCAAATTTTCTTGCTCTTAAGATCTTGACCTAACTTATTTTAATTCCTCTTTATTTTGCATTTCGCAATGACTTTCTGGATCATGGAACGTGCAGGCAAAAAGAATCAGCTATCATTTTAACGCCTTATCATGATTTATAACCATCAATTATATTTATTTTCAGAAACTGCCCGTGGCTGTTGGGTGTAATCAAAACACCTTGAGAAGTCACCATAAGTATAAGAATATTTTTGGGTTTGTAATTGACTTCACCTGACTTGAAATAACGCCCAATTTTTCAATAAAAACTGAAATCCATTTTTTAATTATTCTGTTGGTAAATCTCACAACCATGCTTCTTATGTAGGTGCATGTCCAAATGTCCTGGTACCCCTTGTAACTACATGACTAAATGACTAAAAAGTTTGTTTACTGTAGACATGGTGCAAAGCAGTGATTGGCAAACCTTTACATTTTCATGTAACTTAAACATGTCCGTTTTTGAAAGGATGAGTTGGTAGTGCTGTGACTGAGTCATCCTAAAAAGCAAAGTCACAAGTTCTGATTCATACTTATGTGACTTAGTCAGATGAAGCCACATGATAATCAAGGATTGTTTCCACTGCACATTCGATTTGTCCTTGATTGCTCAAATACTCTTGTGTATTTATTGGCATGGGGTGAACGTCTATTTAAATATTTTAATTATTATCTAGAAAGCTGGAGTTCAGCAAAATGGACTTTTAAACTAAAATGTCTATGATTCTCTTCATGTACTTTCCATTGCCCAAATGTTGCTTAAATTTAAAGGGGGTTTCCAAGAAAACTGGAAATTCCACTTTTTAAATTTTTTATTTTTTTTGCATTTAGTAAAAAAAGAATACCCATTTTCTTTGGGATCAG
The DNA here is from genome assembly GCA_029206835.1 of Rana muscosa. Lineage (NCBI taxonomy): Eukaryota > Metazoa > Chordata > Amphibia > Anura > Ranidae > Rana > Rana muscosa. Next base: position 1,130,696,325 of record CM055116.1, read on the forward strand.
GGTTTCTTTGGGAGTGAGGCCTACAATACCATCTAGGAACTGTGATTTATTTCTATTTATATATAGCACCATCATATTATGCAGCACTTTATGGAGTCCATTAACTCTGGAGGACCTGAAAATCTGGTGTATCTGCAATGAGGATTGACAAATGATGTCAGATGTGCCTACTGTATGTCAGCCTTTTTCAACCAGGGTGCCCAGGTACCTAGGGATGCCTTCAGATTTCTTCAGGGGTGCCTTGGCGAAATGCCTAAAAATTGCCCAAAAACTGTATACAAGCCACTGGGGAGATCAAGCCAGCCTCTTAGTTACACAAAGCCACAGGTTTTCTGTGCATCATTACAATCTTCTAGCCACCGGGTCCCTGAGGACATCAGGCCCCTGTATAGCATCCTTGCTTTACCCTCCTCTGTCCCTCTCCATCAGCTCTGGAGTCACATTAGCTGAGTGAAAGAGAGAAACTGAAAGGGAAGAGAAACGCTGGAATACTAGTCAGTACCAGTGTGCAAGTTGTGTTTGCATTGGAAGAAGAAATAATTTCTAAAGTTGGGTGTCCTAAGTATATGGATGTTGGTGCACTTAGTAAAAATATTTGTTTAGTTTTTAACATTTTAGAATGGGGTGCTTCGAGAATGTGCATAATTGTAAAGGGTACCTTGATAAACAAAAAAGGCTGGGAAACACTGGTTTATGTTTCTTAGCCTAAAATTGGTTCTCTGGCTAAAAAATAAATAAATAAATACATTTGGGAAAACGATTCCTTGCACATCACAAGCCAATGCCACAACTTATTCTCTGAAATATTGGACCAGAAGATTAATTTTTTTTACACTGGATGCACAGATATTACTGCAGTAAACTTTCTGAGCAGCCACACCAATTACCCCTTCCAAGAATAATAAAGCTTACCTGTAGGTTAAATAAATATCTTCTAAACGTGCACCGTTTAGGAGACATTCTAGTGAGCAGCAACCGGTGATCTCACCAGTGCATGTGCTTTAAAGATACAGTGTACCTGTTTCTTCAGAGCTGTGTGCTGTACCCGGGACCCATGCACGCATGTGCGGGAGCAACGTCATTGCGGTTCAGCTATTCAAGCCGCGGCAGCCTGCGAACCTGGAAGGAAGACTGGTTGAAGATGGAAACCTCTTCAGCAGTGACAGCATGCCGATAGAGGGCTTCCTTTCAAGATAAGTCTTTCATAATGGGCTAGTATGCGATTCCTACTAGCAAATTATGGCTTTTTCGTGCGGGGGGGGGGGGGTTCTAAAGATTTACTACCACTTTAAGGGTGCCAACTCTCAAAATAATGGCACTAAAAATAGCAACCTTAACTGTAATTGTAGCCAAAGGAAAATCACAAATAGTCTCAAAGCAGAGTTTTTGTAAAAATGACACAATCAGCAATCAGGCTTTTAAAGCCAGTAACCGAGATGCTGGTTGGTAAACAGGTCCTTGATACAGAAAATTCTGACTATCTGGGAGCCCTTGGAGAGTCTGCCAGGAGCCTGATGAGGTCCACGTACAATGTCCTCTTGGGCTAGTGCGGTAAGAGCCACCAGAATGCCTTCAACCCTGATCCTGCTTAACAGGCGAGGAAGATGTATTGATCCCATGGGGCTGCCAGAGTATGCACTGCAAAGGTTAGTGAATCCCTTAACCTGAAGAGAAACCTGGCTAGTCTGTTGCTGAACCTGGAGACCAAGAGGTCCACATCCAGCCTCACCCCTGCAACAAAGTTTGTGAAATACATTGGGGTGATGAGACTAGTCTCTGGAGATCAGATGCCGAGATCAGTCACTTCAGCACCATCTTCTGGAGATTCTAAATCCACGCAAACTTCCATAGGTTCAGTAGAGATTACCTTACAGAGTCTAGATGCAAAAATAGGATATAGTTGGTGACTCAGTAGCTTCCAGTTGCGGTTATCTTTATTTAGCTTAAAGGTGAGTCTCCAGTTGTATCCTATTTTTGTATCTAGTTCTATGAGTGATACCGGAGACACTATCAGCCTGGGCATCAGTTTTTCACAGCTTCTATGTGAGATCTCAGTGGAAGCATTGTCTTTTTCTGCTTACAGAGTCTGCGCGGACTGTTGCCTGAGAGGTCATCCAGATCTACTACTATGGGGATGCCCTGAAAACGAAGCACAGAGGCTAGCACCCGAGGGCAAGGTCCAAGGGCAATAAATTGGTAATGTTTTTTTTGTCCAAAGAAAAGCACAGGATGCACTTATGCTCCAAAAAGATGGGGATGTGCAAATAAGCATACTTTTAATTCACCAAGGGCAGTAAGTCCTCAGGTTGAATGGAAGCAATGTCTGACCTGGCAGATTCCAAAACCTTTGCACCTGTTGGAGGGTATTGAGAACAAAAATAGGATAGATAGATAGATAGATAGATAGATAGATAGATAGATAGATAGATAGATAGATACATAGGGGTTGATTTACCAAAGGAAAATCCACTTTGCACTTGAAAGTGCACTGAAAGTGCACATGGAAGTGCAGATGCTGTAGATCCGAGGGGGACATGCAAGGAAAATAAAAAACACCATTTTAGCTTGCACATGATTGGATGATAAAATCAGCAGAGCTTCCCCTAATTTCAGAGCTTCCCCTCAGATTTACAGCGATCTACAGCGACTGCACTTCCATGTGCACTTTCAAGTGCAAAGTGGATTTTCCTTTAGTAAATCAACCCCATAGTGTTTTTTCAAACATAGCTTTCAACTGAGGATAACTAATTCTAATGATAAACTAGGCTAAGCATGGAAAAATATGTCATTTTAAAATGACCTTCATTGTCATTCGTGGTGCTTGGATTAAGGGCACAGTTGGCAAACCCCTTCCCAGACAGCTTATAGTTTGTACGCCTTGGGAACACAAGTGCACACCTTTGAATAATAGGGCTTTCAAGCTTTCCATGTGGCAGAGTAAATTTGAAAGTGCTCTTATTAGGAGCGTGGAATCACATTGACATTAATAATGTTGAAGCCCATTGCGTAATTTCATTAGCTGATGCAGATGCAGACAAGGGATGATGTCATACTTCTCTGTTCCTTCTCTCCCGCTCTCATTCTCTTGTGTTCTGAAATCTGAGACAGGCAGCACAGATAGAAATCTGTTTTACTGCCTTTAATCGGATTAACGTTCCTGGCATCTAATGATCGATTGGTTACCAGAGAAATCTATAAACGCTGACAGGTTTCTTAGTTCATGTGAAGATTTGACTCCTCACAAGAAGCTGGATGTATCTCTCTCTCACACACAGCACTGTCAGAAGATACACAGATCAGTGAAAAGTGAATATGAAATGTAATAAAGCAGACAGTCTAATCCATGAATATGGATTGTTCCAAGACATTTTTTGTATGCGGACTTCTCGATAAGCTTGTAAGATGCATTACCTCATCCTTTAGCTCTGAAATCAATGAAACGAGTCTGACAATCAGTTATAGATCCCCCAGGTTCTTTTATAGATAAACATGAGAATCAGAAAATAATACACAGGACGACTAAAAAAATAAATAAAATACAAGATTATAATGTCTTAAACACATCAGTTGCTGAAAGCATTTCAGACCCTAAAGCAAGTAATGGAGCTCATGTATTATTAATGGTCTGCTTGGAATCAATGATAAATGCTAGATAACTTTGAAAATGACTAAAGCTTGTTTACCCCATTGTAAGTGGCATTTTCCACAGTAAATGTAATCAAGAAAACATTCAGAAGCATACAAATTCCGCAGTTGTGTTATTTCATGTTCACAACTATGCATTTAAGAAAATACATATATTTAATGTACAATTTGAATATTTGTGTAGCGAGAACACAAAGAGTACAAAGACTACTATACCCAGTATGCAGCGGGACACCCACAGTGCATTGCCCGGCGCAAGGTCTGCTGGGGAAGGACTATTTAAGCAGGGAGGAGCAACACGCTGGTCTCTTTGGACACCGCCCTCCTAGCAAGTGGAGCCTACGTTGGGGCCTGTTGCTTTGGACTAGGCCGGAGAGCCTGGGCCTAGGGGATCCGAAGAGCTTGCTGATCTTCACGGGAGAACCCAGAGTCGTCTCATCCATCAATCTCCCTCGGATGGTCGAGAGGATCGGAGACTACGGGTGTCGTGAGACTGTGTGCTGAAGCCCCAACTACGGAAGTCGGTTGTACGGACTGGTCCGTTCGGGTGCGAGAGCACTTGCTCAGGATTTATTGATTATCTTTTAGGGCCAGTATCCCTTGGTCAGGGCCCACCGTTACCGGAGTATTACATTGCACGCCAGAGGAACAGTGCGTTGTGCAGCCGGAGTTAAGTTTTCTTATTGCATGCCGAGTAACTAACAATTTATTACCTTTGGATTACAAATAACCTACAAAGTGCACCACCATTGCTAGCAAAGATCCTTCTCAACGGAATAACTGTATGTGAAATAGTCAGGCCTGACTGTTCAGCAGGGAGATATTGTTTGGGCGCCATATTGGACACGAGGGGAAAGCTCTCAAGCGTAGTTTACTAAGAGACATTCAGTGTGTATAAGACTGTAGTGCCGCACACACACGACCGAGTTTCTCGGCGGTGAAAACACTGCCGTGAAACCCGACGGGAAAAACGAGGATCGGCTTGGTCCCCTTTTCCCAGTCTACAGACGGCCGTTTTTCACGACATGTTTTCTCTTGGTCGAGAAAACCGGCCACGTGTAGGGAAAACTGCTGGAAAGCCTACACACGGCCGTTTTTCTCGCCCAAGTGAAAAAATGACAGTTTTCCTGACGAGAAAAATGGTCGTGTGTACGCGGCATTAGAACATAGTCTTTGTTTATTTGCTTGACCTTTAATATTGCAGGGCTCTGCATAGGTAAATGTACCATTGTCTAACCTTATATCTTCTACTCAGTAAAAGTATTTGTGGTTAAGTAAACACGTTGTGTGGCGTACTGTCTATTCCAGCTGAAGCAGTCAGCCCAGGTAATTTGATGTTAACTGATTGTGTGTGTTTTATTGCGCAGTGGTGATTCCTATAGCATAACGGGTTTCACACTTCCATTTGCGCTAGCTGTGCCAAGGGAGGTTAGAGCCAGTACCTGGGGGTTGACAGCAGTGTGTTACAGGCCCAAAATGATATCAGCAGCCCTCTTAGCTGCAGGTATTGCTACATTTGCATTTATCAACATATCTCCAGGTAAAAAAAAAAAGTTTCTCACCTTATACAATATGTGGATTTTATAAAAAGCCCCCAACCCCCACAGAAAACTAAAATGAAATGTAATCATGCTAAAAGGTGTAATAGGTTACAGCTGCTAGCACACCACTATATATAAATTGGTAAAAATGTTTCATATACTGTAAATAGGTGCTGTGCTCTGAACATCTTATGCAGTACCCAATAAATTATAACAAAACAGAACCAAAAATAAATCAAATGTGCAAACAAAATACACAGATGAAAAAAACAATCCTCCTAAAAAAAATCCACAGTGTAAGTCCACCATCCAAAATTAGTGATGGAACCAATGTTTGCAGTATATTATTCCAAAAAGTGCAGCAAAGTGCAGCAAAGTGCAACTCTTCAAACGGTGAAGCACCTCACCACTGTGTTCATCCACCACATGCTTAACCACACCTGCTTACCAGAAAAATTTGATACTGCTAAAGAAGTCAAATAGCGTTGTAAAGCTCTGGTCACAAAAGACAAAGTACATCCCACTTAAGTCCACTGGTCACCCTCTGATTCTCAAATATACTATAAAAGAGAAAAATCAGGGAAACTGCATAGGGTAGATTTTTTTAAATTAAAAAATATAAATTAGGTCTAGAGGGGCAAAGTGGAAAGGGGATTTTATATATTTTCCATGCAGATAAGCCTTGATTTTTTGTAGGCCTGTTGCACTGGGTAGTTGCATGGAACATGGAGATTTTGTAAACTACCTTTAGGCAGGCTGGAAATGTGTGTGTTTTTAGCTGTCCCGCCATCAGCCCAGGCTGAGAAAGAGTTAAACATATTCGGCTCACTTATATATAAACTATGGGTGGAGCCTAATGTTAGGCATGTAAGCCTGAGCTGTAGCTTCCATAAAGAGCCTTGTGATGCATGGCTGAACTCCCAGGGAGAGTGATTGAGAGCACTTGGGAAACAGGTAGAGTCACCTTGTCTACCCTGACCTTCTTCTGCAGGCCTGTATCTTTGTGCGGTTTGCCTTAGGGTCTTCACTTCATTTCAATATGGGCCTATGGTCAGGAATGTTGTGAGCTGGTCAGGAGACATGTATCCAAGATGGTGGCCCCAAAGACAGGTATGTGGTGATTCTGTTTGAAAAAATGCACAGTGGGACCTGGGGACAGCATAGTATCAACTGCAGTGCGTTTCAGGTTCCCCTACATTTTGATGGTCTGCTGTGCCACATGGCAGTTTAGAACTAGTTTCTTATTCTTACTATTGGATACTTCTGAATTTTTAGCCCTGTTTATATTTATATAGAAATAGGGCTTAAGGGACCCCAAACCCAAAAGACCAAGAAAGGGGGAAGGGCAGAAGGACTATTGTGGTACAAGGTGAGTATGTAAACTCAGAAAGAGCAGGTATAATAAAAATTATAAATTTATTAACATGGTATCAAAGAAAAAAAAACTCAAACAACATAGACAATGAAGTACAATACAGACATTGTGACAAGTAGTACGTGCCACCGAAATTGATGATCCCTTTGGGGAAGATCACGGTGGAGGTAGGTCAACCTAACAATAGAAACAGTCATATAGGCATATAAACATTGGGGAGCAAGGACTTTACCGCTTACCTAAAAACATGGGTCCCGTCAGCTCAAGCGGCCCTACATTTTGATGTTCTGCTGTGCCACTTGGCAGTTTAGAACTATTTTCTTATTCTTACAATTGGATACTTATGCATTTTTAGCCCTGTTTATATTTATAGTTGGTACTTCCATGATAATCAAGAATTCTTTACCTTTTAACACATCCCTCCACACATTAAAGACACCTCTTACCTTCCTGAGATAGTCAAATGTCAATAGCTAGTAACTAGTGGCAATGGTGTTTAGTCTACTTACAATTGACATTTTGGTTAACCACTTAACGACCGCCCACCGCCGATTTACGTCGGCAGAATGGCACGGACAGGCAGAATCACGTAGATCTACGTGATCGCCTTTGTGCAGTTGGGGGGTCCATCCGGACCCCCCTTCACTGCAGTGAGCGGCCGTTAAGTGTTCGGGAGCGATCAGGCATGAGGGGGCGGCCGCTCGATTCTGCCCCCCCCCCTCGCGATCGCTCCCGGCCAATGAAATTGCTTCCTCCGCCATGTGATGTAAACACAGGCTGGAGGAAGTGATGTCATCTCCCTCGCCGCGGTCTTTTCGTTTCCGGCGCCGAGGAGTGAAGACAGAGGTTAGTGCTCCAACAGTCCACTGACACGTAGGTACACATAGGCACACAAATCACCCCCCAGTCACCCCCAGATCACCCCCCAGGTCACCCCAAAGCCCCCAATCACAGTGTCACTGATTGCAGTGATCATTTATTTTACTGATCACTGCATTTAGTGTCATCTGTGATTGTAAAAAGTTGCAAGGCAGTTAGGATTAGGCCCCTTTAGGTCCAGGGTAGCCCCCTAACCCCCCCTAATAAAGGTTTAACCCCTTGATCACCCCCCAGGTAACCCTTTCACCCCCTAACTTCAGCGTCACTAAGCGATTGTTTTTCCGATCGCTGTATTCGTGTCGCTGGTGTTTTAGATAGGCAGTTATTTTTTTTTTAGGTTCGCCGCAGGTTTTTATTGGTGTTAGGTACCCCCATATTTAACCTAATAAAGGTTTTAACCCCCTGATTGCCCCTAGTTAACCCTTTCACCAGTGATCACCATATAAAGGTTACGGGTGACGCTGGTTGATTAGTTTGCTTTTTATAGCATCAGGGCACCCGCCGTATATAACCCAATAAAGGTTTAACCCCCCTGATCGCCCGGCGGGTGAGATCAATTAGGTTTTAGCGCCAGAGAGGGTCTGCGTCGCCCCAGGCAGTGTTAGGTTAGTGCCAGTAACGCTAACACCCACGCGCAAAGCATACACCCCCCTTAGTGGTATAGTATCTGATCAGATCTATACTAGCATCCCCAGCGGTTTAGGGTTCCCAAAAACGCAGTGTTAGCGGGATCAGCCCAGATACCTGCTAGTACCTGCGTTTAGCCCCTCCGCCCAGCCCAGCCCAGCCCACCCAAGTGCAGTATCGATCGATCACTGTCACTTACCAAACACAACACACATAACTGCAGCCTTCGCAGAGACAGGCCTGATCCCTGCGATCGCTAACAGTTTTTTTGTAGCGTTTGATATATTTGCTGACGACAGTCAGGTGCTTTTTTTCCTGTGAATCTTACTAGTGTACCCCTAAATTTAGAGCCCAAAATGGCAAGACGAAGGTACACTAGTAAAGAGGCCTACGAGATTCTGAGCATGACAGATAGTGAAGAGGAGGTCACGTATCTGTCAGATTCAGGCTCAGAATATCTTCCCGTAGAAGACAGTGACGTCAGCGGCCCCACGTCAGATAGCTCTGACGACGAAGTTGAGGTCCCTGCTAAGGTCAGGCGTACCCGATCCCGATCTTCTGAGGTTGTTGAGGAGCAAGAACCGCAGGTCTCTCGTATCATGGAGCAGAGTAGTACTAGCGCCGCTATTCCTTCTGGTGAACTGGCAAGCACCAGCGGCCTAGTACAGCCTGGACGTACATCCAGCACTGCAGTAACACTTGGTGACGTAGCGAGTCCCATAAGTGCAGTTCAAGCTGGCGAGGTGGCAAGCACAAGTAGTGTCCCGCTGCCACCAAGAAGACAAAGGCAGGCCCGTCGTGCCCATACTGCCCTTCCTGCAGAATTCGCCTATCCTGATTGGGTCCCCACCACTTCTGCAGAACCCGTACTTCCCCCATTCACTGCCCAACCCGGTATTCAGGTGGAAACAGCTGATTTTATGCCAATCGATTTTTATTCGCTGTTTTTCACGGAAGATCTCTATAGATCTATTGTGGACCAGAGTAATTTATATGCTGGTCAATTTATCGCCGCTAACCCCCAGTTGCCTAAAATTGCCAGAAATTGGAAACCAATTACGGTTTCCGAATTTAAGACCTTTCTGGGCCTTTCCCTCAACATGGGCACACATAAATTTCCGTCATTGCGTGCTTATTGGTCCACGCACCCAATTGACCACATGCCCGTGTTCTCTGCCTCCATGTCCAGGGCACGATACGAGCAGATTTTGCGGTTCATGCACTTCAACGACAATGAACTTTGTCGTCCACGTGGGGACCCTGAATACGACCGGCTCTATAAAATTCGGCCCCTCATAAACCACTTCAACGAACGTTTTGCAGCCTTGTTTACTCCCGATCAGGTTGTCTGCGTTGATGAGTCCCTGATTAAATTTTCTGGCCGCTTGTCTTTCAAGCAGTACCTTCCCAGCAAGCGTGCCAGATACGGGGTCAAGCTCTACAAGTTCTGTGACAGGGCAACAGGCTATGTAGTGAACTTTACGGTTTATGAGGGAAAAGACAGTCAGATTGAGTCGGTCAACTGCCCGGATTACATAGGGAGCGCTGGCAAGATAGTGTGGAACTTGGTGTCACCCTTATTCGGAAAGGAGTACCACTTGTATGTGGACAATTATTACACGAGCGTGCCACTGTTTAGTCACTTGTTTGATCATAAGATTGGAGCATGTGGCACCGTGCGACCTAATCGCCGGGGCTTTCCCCAGCGGCTTGTAGATGCCCGTCTTAGGCTGGGGGAGAGAGCCTGCTTGAAGTGTAATAACTTGCTCGCTATGAAGTGGAGGGACAATAAGAATGTTTTCCTTCTTACCTCCCTTCATGCAGACACGACAGTCCAAATTCGTACGGCGACTGGTGTTGTGGAGAAACCCCTCTGTGTCCACGAATATAACCAAAATATGGGAGGGGTGGACCTCAACGACCAGTTGATGGCGCCGTATCTAATTGACCGTAAGGCGAGACGCTGGTACAAAAAAGTGTCTCTATCATTATTCCAATTGGCTTTGCTGAACGCTCATGTGCTATACAGAGCTTCAGGCGGGACGTTATCTCTTCTAAAATTCCAGAATGAGATAGTCACAGAACTCCTGTATCCAGGCGGTTCTGCACCTCACCATCCCCAACCAAATGCAGTAAGCCGGCTGCATGAGAGGCATTATTCGTATGTCCTCCCGAGTACCCCTACCCAAAGCCACCCCCAAAAAAGATGTCGTGTCTGTAGCAAGCGCGGATTTAGGCGTGACACCCGTAGTTTTTGTCCACTCTGTCCTGACAAGCCTGGTCTTTGCCAAGGTGAATGTTTTGAACGCTACCACTCAAAAGTGAAGTTTTAGCGTAGGGTACAGCATTTCACAGACTAGGACACACTTACACAGGGTCTCCCAAGATGCCATTACATTTTGAGAGACCCGAACCATTACAGTTGTAAAGTTACAAAAAAAAGTGTAAAAAAGAAAAAAAAAACGTAAAAAACAAAACACAAAAAAATATAAAATAAAAAAACCAAAAATAGTTGTCGTTTTATTGTTCTCTCTCTCTCTATTTTCTCTCTATTGTTCTGCTCTTTTTTACTGTATTCTATTCTGCAATGTTTTATCATGCTTGCTTTTCAGGTATGTAATTTTTTGTTTTCAGGTGCGCCATTCAACTGCAGCGCGGAATTATTTATCTTGACAGCAACAGCGTTTGCTCCCACGATACATAAAGCCGTGACTCCAGTGCTGTAGGAGGTGATTTCACCACCACAGTTAAAAAAAAGAGCATATATGCCGAAGCATGGGGGCAGCAGGGGCGGAGGAGCGATTTTGCTCCTAATGCCGCGTATATACGGTCAAAATTCCAACGGAGGCTTATCCGTGGAAAAGTCCGACCGTGTGTACGCGGCATAACCTTTTATGCCGCGTACATACGGTCGAAATTCCGACGAAGGCTTGACCGTGTGTACGCGGCATAACTTTTTTGCGGGAGGATGCCCCCATGCTTCGGCATATATGCCCATCATTAGAAGTGGGTGGATGAAGGGAGGTATTCTAATGGTGGGCATACCCACCAATCAATCTCTTTTTTTCGTTCAGCCAATAGGCTGTATGAAAAAAAAGATTACAATACATGTCCAACAAGGACCAGCAACGTACTGGTATGTTGCTGGAATTTGAATGTTTATACCAGAATGATGCCTGCGGGTTTAGGTATCATCTTGGTATCATTCTTTTCAGCCAGCAGCCGGCTTTCATGTAAAAGCAATTCTAGCAGATAATTAGCCTCTAGACTGCTTTTACAAGCAGTGGGAGGGAATGTCCCCCCCCTGGATATAAAAAGCGCCATTGGGAAATTGGGAAAGCATTTTATCACACCGATCTTGGTGTGGTCAGATGCTTTGAGGGCAGAGGAAAGATCTAGGGTCTAACCCCCCCAATTTTTTTCAAAAAAAGAGTACCTGTCACTACCTATTGCTATCATAGGGGATATTTACACTCCCTGAGATAACGATAAAAATGGTAAAAAAATAAAATATGGAAGGCACAGTTTAAAAATAAAATAAAAAAGCCAAATAAATAATAAAAAAAAGAAAAAAAAAAAGCACCGCTGTCCCCCCCTGCTATTGCGCAAAGGCGAACGCAAGCGTCGGTCTAGCGTCATATGTAAACAGCAATTGCATCATGCATGTGAGGTATCACCGCGAAGGTCAGATCGAGGGCAGTCATTTTAGCAGTAGACCTCCTCTGTAAATCTAACGTGGTAACCTGTAAAGGCTTTTAAATGCTTTTAAAAATGAATGTAGTTTAGCGCAATTTTAAAGCATGTCGTGTTTGGTATCCATGTACTCGGCCTATGATCATCTTTTTTATTTCATCAAACATTTGGGCAATATAGTGTTTTTTAGTGCATTAAAAATAAAAAAAGTGTGTTTTTCCCCCAAAAAATGCGTTTGAAAAATCGCTGCGCAAATACTGTGTGGAAAAAAATAAGAATAAAATCTGTAGGGCCTTTGCTTTAAAAAAATATATAATGTTTGGGGGTTCAACATAATTTTCTTGCAAAAAAAAAATTTCTTTCATGTAAACAAAAAGTGTCAGAAAGGGCTTTGTCTTCAAGTGGTTAGAAGAGTGGATGATGTGTGACATAAGCTTCCTAATGTTGTGCATAAAATGCCAGGACAGTTCAAAACCCCCCAAATTACCCCATTTTGTAAAGTAGACACCTCAAGCTATTTGCTGAGAGGCATGTTGAGCCCATTGAATATTTTTTTTTTGTCCCAAGTGATTGAATAATGACCAAAAAAAAAAAAAAAATGTACAAAAAGTTGTCACTAAATTATATATTGCTCAAACATGCCATGGGCATATGTGGAATTACACCCCAAAATACATTCTGTTGCTTCTCCTGAGTACGGGGATACCAAATGTGTGGGACTTTTTGGGAGCCTAGTCGCGTACGGGACCCCAAAAACCAAGCACCGCCTTCAGGATTTCTATGGGTGTAAATTTTTGATTTCACTCCTCACTGCCTATCACAGTTTCGGAGGCCATGGAATGCCCAGATGGCACAAAACCCCCCCAAATGACCCCATTTTGGAAAGTAGACACCCCAAGCTATTTGCTGAGAGGTATGTTGAGTATTTTGCAGATCTCGCTTTTTGTCACAAAGTTTTGAAAATGTAAAAAAAGAAAAAAAAAAAGAAAAAAAAATGTCTTTCTTAATTTTCAAAAACAAATGAGAGCTGTAAAATACTCACCATGCCTCTCAGCAAATAGCTTGGGGTGTCTACTTTCCAAAATGGGGTCATTTGTGGGGGTTTTGGGCTATTTTGACATTTTATGGCCTTCAAAACTGTGATAGGTAGTGAGGAGTGAAATCAAAAATTTATGCCCTTAGAAACCTTGAAGGCGGTGCTTGGTTTTTGGGGTCCCGTACGCGGCTAGGCTCCCAAAAAGTCCCACACATGTGGTATCCCCGTACTCAGGAGAAGCAGCAGAATGTATTTTGGGGTGTAATTTCACATATAACCATGGCATGTGTGAGCAATATATCATTTAGTGACAACTTTTTGTACATTTTTTTTTTTTCTTTTTGTCATTATTCAATCATTTGGGACAAAAAAAAAAATATTCAATGGGCTCAACATGCCTCTCAGCAAATAGCTTGGGGTGTCTACTTTCCAAAATGGGGTCATTTGGGGGGGTTTTGTGCCATCTTGGCATTTTATGGCCTTCAAAACTGTGATAGGTAGTGAGGAGCGAAATCAAAAATTTATGCCCTTAGAAACCTTGAAGGCGGTGCTTGGTTTTTGGGGTCCCGTACGCGGCTAGGCTCCCAAAAAGTCCCACACATGTGGTATCCCCGTACTCAGGAGAAGCAGCAGAATGTATTTTGGGGTGTAATTTCACATATGCCCATGGCATGTGTGAGCAATATATCATTTAGTGACAACTTTGTGCAAAAAAAAAACAGTTTGTCATATTCCCGCAACTTGTGGCAAAATATAAAATATTCCATGGACTCAACATGCCTCTCAGCAAATAGCTTGGGGTGTCTACTTTCCAAAATGGGGTCATTTGGGGGGGTTTTGTGCTATTTTGGCATTTTATGGCCTTCGAAACTGTGATAGGTAGTGAGGAGTGAAATCAAAAATTTGCGCCCTTAGAAACCTTGAAGGCGGTGCTTGGTTTTTGGGGTCCCGTACGCGGCTAGGCTCCCAAAAAGTCCCACACATGTGGTATCCCCGTACTCAGGAGAAGCAGCAGAATGTATTTTGGGGTGCAAGTCCACATATAACCATGGCATGTGTGAGCAATATATCATTTAGTGACAACTTTTTGTAATTTTTTTTTTTTTTTTTTTTTTTTTGTCATTATTCAATCACTTGGGACAAAAAAAAAAATATTCAATGGGCTCAACATGCCTCTCAGCAATTTCCTTGGGGTGTCTACTTTCCAAAATGGGGTCATTTGGGGGGGTTTTGTACTGCCCTGCCATTTTAGCACCTCAAGAAATGAGATAGGCAGTCATAAATTTAAAGCTGTGTAAATTTCAGAAAATGTACCCTAGTTTGTAAACGCTATAACTTTTGCGCAAACCAATAAATATACGCTTATTGACATTTTTTTTACTAAAGACATGTGGCTGAATACATTTTGGCCTAAATGTATGACTAAAATTGAGTTTATTCGATTTTTCTTATAACAAAAAGTAGAAAATATCATTTTTTTTCAAAATTTTCGGTCTTTTTCTGTTTATATCGCAAAAAATAAAAATCGCAGAGGCAATCAAATACCATTAAAAGAAAGCTCTATTTGTGGGAAGAAAAGGACGCAAATTTCATTTGGGTACAACATTGCATGTCCGCACAATTTACAGTTAAAGCAGCGCAGTGCCGAATCCCAAAAACAGGCTTGGTCCTAATGGCCCGAAATGGTCCGGGGCTTAAGTGGTTAAAGAAGGAGAGTGTTTGAAACAGCTGAATCGTTTATGAAGGTACTGCTATGTTTCAATGCTTGGTTAATAACAGCACCCCCACCTCCCTTTCTTTCACTTCCCTTCCCAACAAGGTATACTCACATATTTGTGCTACCCCATTGCCTTTCCACTCTGTTGGAACATTCACCCTCCATTGCTCTATTTCAGCAAGGCTTCCAGATATGGGGGAGCATGTGTTCCTCTCTGTGTAACAGTGCTTGAGCCTGAGTGATCAATTGCTAGACATGAACAATATTATGTGGGGGGGGGGGAGGTAAGGCCATCCACCTAGGTAAGCTTCAACACCAACACCAGCCATGAGAGAGCACAATTTACAGTATAGATAACAAGGGTGGACTGTCAATTTGCCCTGAAGGTGACAGGTTCTCTTTAAGAAGTGCTGCAGTGCTTTATGGAGAGTAGTTTCACCCGATTAACTTATTTCCCTTGCTATCTGAATATACTTTTTATCCTTTTACAGACTCCCACATAGATCTCTGACATTGTTAAGTTAGCCTTCGGGGGCAGTGACATCCCTTCATACACTAACATTCATGGGCCATCTTCTTTTATAGGTAAACTGTACACCAATGTATGTGGTATGGGGTACATTGTTCTCCACGCCTATGTGCTGTTGATTGTTGTCTTCCATATCAAATGTGTTCTGTATTTTTTTATGTCTAACTTTTCATGCTCAATGAACACCTTTTGTTTGAGAAAAAAAAAATTCTCCATTTAAAGGGACATACATCTTACAATTTCTCCCCCCCCCCATCTTCTACTAAGGTGACTTTTTATTACCTTTCAATATTCTTAAAGTGATCTTCCCCACCAACTTCACATATTGAAGGGGAATTTGGCTAACCACTCTATCATCTATGGAAATGTAGCGGGGTCCTAAATTTAGGGGAAGTGATTGAGTGGTAGTTATGCTCAAACACCCCAATTGTCAGGATTCTGTCAACCATTTTTGTCCGCAGGGAGAGTATCGGTGTATAGTTCCCTGTGGCCTGCAGGTGGTGCTGCCATGGTAGGCCAGGGTTGAACCGCTGATACAGTGCTGTGCCTTGTGTGTCCCCTCTCGG
This sequence comes from Rana muscosa, assembly GCA_029206835.1. Taxonomy (NCBI): domain Eukaryota; kingdom Metazoa; phylum Chordata; class Amphibia; order Anura; family Ranidae; genus Rana; species Rana muscosa. The sequence continues at coordinate 1,130,711,933 of CM055116.1, forward strand.
CAGCCGTACGGTGGGTGTGGCAGGCCTGCTGTGCATGCTGGGAGAGGACATAAAAGGGGCAGATGCTGCCTGTTCGGGGTCTGTCTGTTCGGTCGTGGTCGGGGGTCCTACCCCAGGGAGTGTGTTCCTGTCTGCCCTGGGCACCTTCAGCCCAGGGGCGGAGGTATGTGAATCAGTCCCTGGCACCTTTAGCCCTGGGACTGCAGCAAAGGCCATGGGCCCAGCACCTTCGGCTGGGGCCCATCAAGGATCGAGGAATCCCAGGGTGCCGCCTTGTGAGGGGACCCGTATCTTAGACGAGGAGGCCGGGGCAGGAACTGTTCCGAGGGACCGGTGAGAAGTCACGGTGAAGGAAGAGGCCTGGTAACTCTCTGGAGGGATGTCTTCTCCTTACAAAGAGGTCAAGCTTTGAAACACCAAGTTCACCAGGTCTGTGGCAGAGACCAAGTTCACCAGGTCTGTGGCAGAGACCAAGTTCACCAGGTCTGTGGCAGAGACCAAGTTTACCAAGTCTGTGGCAGAGACTGTGGGGTTAAGTTAGAGTTCCATTTGGCTGCTAGTCCCTATCTAAGGAGACTATCCATATGTGCTGAGTCTGTTTGAGAAGCCAAGCAGTGAAGTGATTACGTTTGTGCCTGGACCTCTCCCACACCTTATGCTGTCCTGTCTTCTTGCTTCAACCTTTACTTATCAGAGACTGTTATTTATGAGAAATAAACTCTACGTTGGAGTTGCAGCTGGTGTGGACATTCAAGTCACTGGGGGGAACAAGGACTTATCTCTATTAACTACAGAGGTGAGAACCATTCTCTGGAGGATTCTGGTTGTCTGGCTGTGGAGACCCACCAACAACACCGCTCAACCTCCTCACAAAGGAGGTTGTGGCGTGGTGTGCCCTCTTTCCCTGCGAGGAGCCAAAGGCAGGTGAAGGGAGTTTGAGTGTGCTACAGAAATTATTCTGTTTTCTTCTCAACTTAAAGAGACTGCATCCTTCATTGTGCATCAACGTATGGGCCCCAACCAACTAAGCCAGCAGAGGAATCCAACGTACATTTATAGTTTAGTTATGGGAGGTAGTTCTGACAAACTTCCTGAAGCTTAAACTTAGTCTCTTCTGACTGGGGATCTACAAGTGAGTTAGCCTTGTGTTTTTGTTACCCCTCCTTGCTCACTTGGGGAAAATCTCTAAGTCTGAGAGCTATTGTTTACATCTTCAGTCCTGCAGGATGGGTGGGCATGTCCTAAAGTGTTATTGTACTGTGTTGTCCCTTTTGCTGTACTACCTTGTTTATTGATAGTTTTGGCTAACTATTTTCTTTGCATGCCATACTAATCTTTGATCCTAATACAAGCTAAACATTTACTTAACCAGTGTGTTTGTATTTTTCCTTTGTGTGACAGCCAGGGAACTACCTGGTGAAGGTACTTTTGTGGTGTCAGCAGGGGTGGTGCTCTGCCCAGTGGTCAGTGAGGAACAGAGAACCCAACATTTTCTAGCGATTCCTGCAGGGGTAGCGCTACAAGAAGATAGCTGCACATTACAGTTTTCATGGAGAATACTGGGTTTACTGTAATGCCTTGTACACACGATCGGAATTTCCGATGATACAAGTCCGATGGACTTGTTTCATCGGAAATTCCGATCGTGTGTGAGCCCCATGCTCAGAATCAAGTCAACGCATGCTCGGAAGCATTGAACTTAATTTTTCTCGGCTCGTCTGAGTGTTTTATGTCACTGCGTTTTGGACGGTCGGAATTTAGTCTGACAGTGTGTATGCAAGACAGCTTGAACGGAATTCCGATTAAAAATTCCATCGAATTTTAGACCATCGGATACTCCTATTGTGTGTTACAGGGCATTAGTGTATATCTGAAGATCATATACTCTGCCTGAGTAGTCTGGGTTGCTGCACAGAGGCCACCAAGGACAAGGGATTGTTATAGTGCATGCACAAATAGGTGTTCCGTGACCCGATTGTCTCCAGATGCGCTAGAAACACTACACTAACCCATTAGAGCCCCAATTAACCCTGCTATGCCAAGGAAATGTCTATGAGTGCATTTTGGTTCAAGCCTCGTACACACTGGCGGGAATCCCGTCGAAAAAAACGTCGGTTTTCTTGACGGGATTCCTGGCAAGCTTGGTACACACGTGCCATTCAAAAGAACCGCCGTTCTTTTGAATGGCAAGAATGCGGTGACATCATCGACTACGACGAACCGGCGCTCGTCACATTCAATGCCGTTGCCGCCATCTTGCTACACCCTACACTACCCTTGTATGCTACCGCGCATGCGTCGAAGTCTCATCGAGCATGCGCGGGTTTCCCTGGACAGGTAAGCATACAGACAATCTAGTTTCTCGGCAGGAAACACTCTGCCGAGAATCCCGACGAGAAAAATAGAGAGCAGGTTCTCTATTTTTCTCGTCGAGATTCCCGGCAGTTTTCCTGCCGAGAAATCATACACACTAACGGATTTCTTGTCAAAAAGCTCTCCCAGCAGTTTTCTTGCCGAGAAAACCGGTCGTGTGTACGAGGCTATAGTTATAAGGTAGTACTTTTCATGCGATCTTCAGAATTGTGTTTTTATTTTTTTACATTCAGGGCAAAGCAACAGGTTTGCTTTATATCCCCATATTCATATCAAATAGAGGAAGAAGTGTCCTCATTGCAGGAGAAACAGTGGCTATTTTGAGACCAGATAAAGACTTAGATTCTGAAACCAGCAGAAGAGAAAGTGGGTGCTTCTGGAGAGACGGGGGCATATGTGGCAGAAATGTGGAGTGCTGTGAGCTGTGCTGTGGAGAGGGCTGCAGTATACAGAGCCACAAGGAGCTGCAGAGAGAGAAGGGCTGCTCACGTCCTGCAAGGAGAGAGTATACTATGGAGGAGGCTGCTGAAAGAGAGAGAGAACTGAGATGAGGCACAGTGCTGTGCTGTTTTGAGAGAGAGACTAGATAGAGAGCTAGAGACAACTTGCTGTGCAGTGCTACAGAGAAGAGAGAAACCCAGAGGGACCACCTGGTTTGAGGACTGGGAGCTCCAAAAAGGAAGAAGATCCAGTTGGCACCGGCTTAAGGGGAAGTCTGTGTGCGGCACGACCTCTCATCTGGCTTACAGGGCTCAGAATTTTTGGTGTGAAAGGCTTTTTGACCACCTCTATTGTTACTAAAATTTTTGCTGGTTGCATAAAAACTGCTGCTACTTGGAGCGTTGGTCCAGGATGTATGAGGCATGCTCTGGTTGTAGATACTCTCATGAGAGAGAGTGAGCGCTCCAACAAGAGTTCACAAGCCCGACGCCAGCAGACTGTGTATTAGACTCCACACTGGCCAGTGGAATAGTTAGTATGGCAGAACCAAAGATAGGCCACATTGTTGTCCCTTTATAATCATTATATTATAACAGTTTTTGTTTTAGAGATTGCTGCGTTTGCCTTGTTATTGCTATACTGTCTTAAACCTTCGTCTGCAGGGCTTTCTTCCCTTTTTTAATAAAGCCTGCTTAGTGCTATATGTGTGTCAGTGAGTTTCAGGCTCAGTTAGGATGAGTAACCACTGGGAAGGGCAGAAGAATCAAATATATCAGCAGTTACTTCAGGGAATTAAGCTACGCAAGAGGTTTGTCCACGATCTTTCTGCCTTCCCCTCATCTGGAAGCCAGGTCAGTAGGATGGACCTAGTCATTGCTGATGAGTGATGAGAAGAGCAGAATAGTCCATAAGGGCTAAGCATTAGGGATGAGCTTCGTGTTCGAGTCGAACATACGTTCGACTCGAACATCGGCTGTTCGATCGTTCGACGAAGATTGAACGATTTGGGCCGTTCGCGCCAAATTCGAGTGACGCGAACGGCCCACAATGCACTACGCCATCGCAGTGTCATCCAGGCGCTGTGATTGGCCAAGCATGCACTGTGACCTCGCATGCTTGGCCAATCACAGCGCCGGCAGCGAGGAGAGCAATGATTGGCCACAGGCAGGATGCCTGTAGCCAATTATTGCTGAGGGTGTTTAGTACACGCCCCACACTATAAAAGGCCGCCAGCACGGCGGCCTAGTGTAGTGTGTTCCGGAGCAGGGAAAGAGAAGCATAGGCAGGGACAGTGACATTTATTTTTTCTTGCTTAACCTGGATTCCTTTAGTTTAGGGAAAGAGAAGGATAGGTAGGGAGAGTGTCAGTGTGTTTTACTGTGCGAATCCTTGTTTCTAGGGACAGGGAAGGACAGTGAGGGAATTCTCCTTGTGCTATAGTGTGCTTTAAAAAAACATTTTTTCTAGGGACAGAAAACTATAGGTAGGGAGAGTGTCAGTTTCTTTCACTGTGATAATCCTTGTTTCTAGGGACAGGGAAGGACAGTGAGGGAAATTCTCCTTGTGCTATAGTGTGCTTTAAAAAAACATTTTTTCTAGGGACAGAAAACTATAGGTAGGAAGAGTGTCAGTTTCTTTCACTGTGATAATCCGTGTTTCTAGGGACAGGGAAGGACAGTGAGGGAAATTCTCCTTGTGCTATAGTGTGCTTTAAAAAAACATTTTTTTCTAGGGACAGAAAACTATAGGTAGGAAGAGTGTCAGTTTCTTTCACTGTGATAATCCTTTTTTCTAGGGACAGGGAAGGACAGTGAGGGAAATTCTCCTTGTGCTATAGTGTGCTTTAAAAAAAAATTTTTTCTAGGGACAGAAAACTATAGGTAGGAAGAGTGTCAGTTTCTTTCACTGTGATAATCCTTGTTTCTAGGGACAGGGAAGGACAGTGAGGGAAATTCTCCTTGTGCTATAGTGTGCTTTAAAAAAACATTTTTTCTAGGGACAGAAAACTATAGGTAGGAAGAGTGTCAGTTTCTTTCACTGTGATAATCCTTGTTTCTAGGGACAGGGAAGGACAGTGAGGGAAATTCTCCTTGTGCTATAGTGTGCTTTAAAAAAACATTTTTTCTAGGGACAGAAAACTATAGGTAGGAAGAGTGTCAGTTTCTTTCACTGTGATAATCCTTTTTTCTAGGGACAGGGAAGGACAGTGAGGGAAATTCTCCTTGTGCTATAGTGTGCTTTAAAAAAACATTTTTTCTAGGGACAGAAAACTATAGGTAGGAAGAGTGTCAGTTTCTTTCACTGTGATAATCCTTGTTTCTAGGGACAGGGAAGGACAGTGAGGGAAATTCTCCTTGTGCTATAGTGTGCTTTAAAAAAAAAATTTCTAGGGACAGAAAACTATAGGTAGGAAGAGTGTCAGTTTCTTTCACTGTGATAATCCTTTTTTCTAGGGACAGGGAAGGACAGTGAGGGAAATTCTCCTTGTGCTATAGTGTGCTTTAAAAAAACATTCTTTCTAGGGACAGAAAACTATAGGTAGGAAGAGTGTCAGTTTCTTTCACTGTGATAATCCTTGTTTCTAGGGACAGGGAAGGACAGTGAGGGAAATTCTCCGCTATAGTGTGCTTTAAAAAAACATTTTTTCTAGGGACAGAAAACTATAGGTAGGAAGAGTGTCAGTTTCTTTCACTGTGATAATCCTTGTTTCTAGGGACAGGGAAGGACAGTGAGGGAAATTCTCCTTGTGCTATAGTGTGCTTTAAAAAAACATTTTTTCTAGGGACAGAAAACTATAGGTAGGAAGAGTGTCAGTTTCTTTCACTGTGATAATCCTTGTTTCTAGGGACAGAGAAGGAAAGTGAGGGAAATTCTCCTTGTGCTATAGTGTGCTTTAAAAAAACATTTTTTCTAGGGACAGAAAACTATAGGTAGGAAGAGTGTCAGTTTCTTTCACTGTGATAATCCTTGTTTCTAGGGACAGAGAAGGAAAGTGAGGGAAATTCTCCTTGTGCTATAGTGTGCTTTAAAAAAACATTTTTTCTAGGGACAGAAAACTATAGGTAGGAAGAGTGTCAGTTTCTTTCACTGTGATAATCCTTGTTTCTAGGGACAGGGAAGGAAAGTGAGGGAAATTCTCCTTGTGCTATAGTGTGCTTTAAAAAAACATTTTTTCTAGGGACAGAAAACTATAGGTAGGAAGAGTGTCAGTTTCTTTCACTGTGATAATCCTTGTTTCTAGGGACAGGGAAGGACAGTGAGGGAAATTCTCCTTGTGCTATAGTGTGCTTTAAAAAAACATTTTTTCTAGGGACAGAAAACTATAGGTAGGAAGAGTGTCAGTTTCTTTCACTGTGATAATCCTTGTTTCTAGGGACAGGGAAGGACAGTGAGGGAAATTCTCCTTGTGCTATAGTGTGCTTTAAAAAAACATTTTTTCTAGGGACAGAAAACTATAGGTAGGAAGAGTGTCAGTTTCTTTCACTGTGATAATCCTTGTTTCTAGGGACAGGGAAGGAAAGTGAGGGAAATTCTCCTTGTGCTATAGTGTGCTTTAAAAAAACATTTTTTCTAGGGACAGAAAACTATAGGTAGGAAGAGTGTCAGTTTCTTTCACTGTGATAATCCTTGTTTCTAGGGACAGGGAAGGACAGTGAGGGAAATTCTCCTTGTGCTATAGTGTGATAAAGCATTCCTCATCAACCATCTTTGAAATCCTTGTTTTTTGGACAGTCAGGGAAATTGTCGTTGTGCTATTCTGTGCAAAAGCAATCATCCTCAACCATATTTAGTAATCCTTAAGTAAAGGGACAGAGAAGGACACCTGAAGGTAGCCCTTATTGCTTTTTTCCCATCTCCCTGCAGGCCATCTATTAGAATGTATGGAAGGCAAACAAGGAGAGGCAGACAGTCAGGAGGCAATAAAAGAGGGCAAGCAGGCTCTGTGTCTGGGGGCAACAGTGCTGGTCGTGGACGCGGTGCATTGTCATCAGCACATGGCCATGGGACACGCTTGTCCTTCTTTTCGGCAGCTGGACATGTTGAGCCACATCATGCCGAAGACTTGGTAGAGTGGATGACCAAGCCCTCCTCCTCCTCATCCTCTCTCACCCAGGCTCAGGGTACTGGCAAAGCAGCTGCCAAAGCGTCCTCTTCCCTGGTATCAATGTCAGACTCATCATCAGTCACTCCTTCCCTAGACCCACCATGTCCTCCTCCTGAGGAGTCCCCCGAACTGTTTGAGCACAGTGTTGGGTACATGCTCCAGGAGGATGCCCAGCGTTTCGAAGGGTCTTATGATGAAACCCAGCTAGAGGAAGGCAGTAGCGTGAGAGCAGAGAGAGGGGATGCTCAAGAAGGACACCAATCTGGCAGTCATGTTCCAGCAGCTGCAGCATACTGCCAGATTGGATCCAGTGATGAGGAGGGAGGGGATGATGAGGTCACTGACTCCACGTGGGTGCCTAATAGGAGAGAGGAGGAGGAGGAGGATGAGGAGGAGGCACATCTCCAACGAGGCAGGATGCCCTTTGGTGGCCAGCGTAAGGGCAGTACACCGACGGAATCACACCGCAGAGCTCCGCCTGTGCAGGGCGCTGCCTCTGCCCGTCATTCAAAAAGTTCTTTGGTGTGGGCCTTTTTTGAGGCTAGTGCATCAGATCGCACAGCTGCTGTTTGCAACATATGTCTCAAGCGTATATCGCGTGGCCAAAACATCAGCCGCTTGGGTACCACATGCCTGACCAGACATATGTTGACCTGCCATGCAGCTCGTTGGCAAGCCTACCTCAAAGACCCACACCAAAGAACAAAGCGGACCTCTCCTTGCACCGCATCAGCTGGGATCTCCAACCCCACTATAACTTCAGTCCTCTCTGAAACATGCACTGAGAGGAATGAAGGTGTAGAATTAGGTGTGTCACAGCCAAGTACTTGCGGCCACTCTGCTAGCAGTACACCGACGTCCGATTCTAGCAGGCAAATTTCCCTGCCCCAGCTGCTGGACCGTCGAAAGAAGTTCACTCCCAGCCATCCACATGCCCAGCGGTTGAATGCTAGCTTGGCTAAATTGCTAGCGCATCAACTGCTGCCTTTTCAGTTGGTAGACTCGGCCCCCTTCCGTGAGTTTGTGCAATGTGCGGTTCCTCAGTGGCAGGTTCCCAAACGCCACTTTTTCTCACGGAAGGCTATTCCGGCTCTCTACCGGCATGTGGAAGGCAATGTCTTGGCCTCGCTGGACAGGGCGGTCAGCGGTAAGGTGCATATTACCGCTGACTCATGGTCCAGCAGGCATGGACAGGGACGTTACCTTTCTTTCACGGCCCATTGGGTCACTCTTTTGGCAGCTGGGAAGGATGCAGGACAAGGTGCAGTAGTGTTGGAGGTTGTTCCACCGCCACGCCTCCAAAATGCTACTACTGGTTGTGACACACCTCTCTCCTCCACCCCCTCCTCTTCTTCTTCCTCCATGGCCTCTTCCTGTGGTTTGTCCTATGAACCAGCGGTGCTCCGTAGCCGTTCAAGGGGCTACGCAAGTACGCAGGCAAAAAGATGCCATGCCGTGCTTGCGCTGGTGTGTTTGGGGGACAGAAGCCACACTGGGGCAGAGGTCCTGTCTGCTCTGCAGGGCCAGGCCGAGAGGTGGTTGACGCCACGCCAGCTTAAGCCAGGAATGGTGGTTTGCGACAATGGCACCAACCTCCTCTCCGCCCTCCGACAGGGACAACTGACCCATGTGCCCTGTGTGGCTCACGTCCTTAACCTGGTGGTGCAGCGGTTCTTGGGCAGGTACCCGGGCTTACAGGATGTCCTGAGGCAGGCCAGGAAAGTCTGTGTGCATTTCCGCAGATCTTATAATGCCAGTGCTCGCCTGGCTGAGCTGCAAAAGGAGTTGAACCTGCCCAAGAACCGCCATATATGTGACATGCCCACCAGGTGGAACTCAACGTTGGCCATGCTGCAGCGGCTGCACACGCAGCAGAGGGCCATCAATGAGTACCTGTGCGACTACGGCACCAGGACAGGGTCAGGGGAGCTTGGTTTTTTTTCTCCACGCCAGTGGGGCATGATCAGGGATGCATGCACTGTCCTGGCACCATTTGAGGAGGCCACGAGGATGGTGAGCAGTGACAGTGCATGCATCAGTGACACTGTACCTCTTGTCCACCTGTTGGAGCACACGCTGCGTGGAATAATGGACAGGGCACTTGAGGCAGAACAGAGGCAGGAAGAGGAGGACTTCCTTGCCTCTCAAGGCCCCCTTTACTCAGACAGTGTTCCTTCTGTCCCACCCATCGCACAGGAAGAGGAGGAGGAGGAGGAGGAGGATTGTGTCAGCATGGAGGTGGAGGCTGGCACTCAGCATCATCAGCAGCAGTCTTTTAGGGATGATTTACAGTCCCAAGAAACCAGTGGACTTGTACGTGGCTGGGAGGAGGTGGCTGCGGATCATGTCGTCCTTAGTGACCCAGAGGACTCCGGAGCGAATGCCTCAGCAAACCTACGCTGCATGGCCTCCCTGATCCTGCAAAGTCTGCGGAAGGATCCTCGTATTCTTCGGATCAAGGAGAGGGACCATTACTGGCTGGCCACTCTCCTTGATCCACGGTACAAGGGTAAGGTTGCGGACCTTATGTTACCGTCGCAGAGGGAGCAGAGGATGAGACAACTCCGGGAGGCCTTGCAGAAAGGTCTGTGCAACGCGTTCCCAGAGACTGGGAGGTTACAAACTCCTGGTCCTGGACAACGAGTTGCTGAGGCTTCGGCCAGTCAAAGAAGGAGCGGTGGGGAAGGTGGCCGTCTGACCGATGCGTTCAGACAATTCTTTAGTCCGCAGCCCCAAAGTATGATCGGTTCCAGCAACCATCGCCAGCGTCTGATAAACATGGTGCAGGAATATCTAGGGGCAAGGTCAGACTTGGACACCTTCCCCACCGAAAATCCTCTGGCTTACTGGGTCTTGAGGATGGATCACTGGCCAGAGCTTGCACAGTATGCAATTGAGCTACTGGCCTGTCCTGCATCCAGCGTTCTTTCGGAACGCACATTCAGTGCTGCTGGAGGATTTGTCACGGATCACAGGGTGCGCCTGTCCACCGACTCGGTTGATCGACTGACTTTCATCAAGATGAACCAGTCTTGGATCACCACCAGCTACCACACACCTGATGCTGATATAACAGACTAATTGATTTTAACATGTCACATCCCTTCAAGACTGATGCTGATGCTGAGTGCCTGTGCTGTTATGTTGACTGGCTATCCTCCTCCTCCGAGTCCTCAATGATACGATTGATGATGATAGCTTGGAAGATCATTTTTGTTTATGGGTGCCGCCACCAGTGGCTAAGGCCCAATTTTTCAGCCCCTGTTTTACAGGGGCGTGTAATTACAATTTTTTTAGCAATAATTTGCCATAGGGCTCATTGCTGTGCTCCAAGTACAGTATCTGTGAGGGGTTGGAGTGTTGTGGCACCAGTGCCTAAGGCCCAATTTTTCAGCCCCTGTTTAACAGGGGCGTGTCATTACAATTTTTGAAGCAATACTTTGCAACAGGGCTCATTGCTGTGCTCCAAGTACAGTATCTGTGAGGGGTTGTAGTGTTGTGCCACCAGTGCCTAAGGCCCAATTTTTCAGCCCCTGTTCAACAGGGGCATGCAATTACAATTCTTGATCTAATAATTCACAGCAGGGCCCATTGCTGCACCCACCAAGAGTAACTCTGAGGGCTTACAGTGTTGTGGCAACGCCACCACCACCACCACCACGAAAGGCCCAATTTTTCAGCCCCTGTTCAAAAGGGGCATGTAATTACAATTCTTGATCTAATAATTCACAGCAGGGCCCATTGCTGCACCCACCAAGAGTAACTCTGAGGGCTTACAGTGTTGTGGCAACGCCACCACCACCACCACCACGAAAGGCCCAATTTTTCAGCCCCTGTTCAAAAGGGGCATGTAATTACAATTCTTGATCTAATAATTCACAGCAGGGCCCATTCCTGCACACACCAAGAGTAACTCTGAGGGCTTACAGTGTTGTGGCAACACCACCACCACCACCACGAAAGGCCCAATTTTTCAGCCCCTGTTCAAAAGGGGCATGTAATTACAATTCTTGATCTAATAATTCACAGCAGGGCCCATTGCTGCACCCACCAAGAGTAACTCTGAGGGCTTACAGTGTTGTGGCAACGCCACCACCACCACCACCACGAAAGGCCCAATTTTTCAGCCCCTGTTCAAAAGGGGCATGTAATTACAATTCTTGATCTAATAATTCACAGCAGGGCCCATTCCTGCACCCACCAAGAGTAACTCTGAGGGCTTACAGTGTTGTGGCAACACCACCACCACCACCACCACCACCACGAAAGGCCCAATTTTTCAGCCCCTGTTCAACAGGGGCATGCAATTACAATTCTTGATCTAATAATTCACAGCAGGGCCCATTGCTGCACCCACCAAGAGTAACTGTCAGGGCTTACAGTGTTGTGGCACCAGCACCACCATCAAAGGCCCAATTTTTACTACCACTGTTCAACAATTATATGTAATTAAAATTCCTGATATAATAGTTGACAGCAGGGCGTTCCAGCACCAACCAAGAGTAACTGTGAGTGCTTACAGTGTTGTGCCAACACCAACAACTAAGGGGCCTATTTCTGCAGAGTATATACGGCAGGTCCCTACTTTCAAACATCCAACTTACAAACGACTCCTACTTGCAAACGCAAGAAGACAACAGGAAGTGAGAGGAAATCTACCCCTTGGAAGGAATATTCTCTCCTGTAAGAATTAATATGGGAGAAAGGTGTCTCCTCTGTACTGATGCTTTATCACCAATCCTTGTTTCAAGAAAAACACCACATTTCAAAAACAGTTGTCATTGGGACGGAAAGTGAGGTGAAATGTTCTGAACAGGGGCACAGACAGCAAAACAAATGTTACAGGGGTGATAACCCTTACCTATGTTTTCCAAAAAGTTTAAAAATAGATTTTTGGGCTGGAGCTACACTTAAACAATGTACCTGTTCAAAATTACAAACACATTCTACATAAGAACAAACCTACAGTCCCTGTCTTGTATGCACCGCCTGTATACGGCTGTTCAGAGTATATAGGGCCTTTTTTATTTTATGTGCGGGGTTCCCCTTAATATCCATACAAGACCCAAAGGGGCTGGTAATGGGCTGGGGTAGGGGGGGGGGGGTCATGGGGTAGCTATGCCATTTTTCTTAAAGATTTTCATCCATATTACCGGGACCAGACATTACATTAAAGCCGCAAGCAGTTTTAAATGGCTTTTTTTTTCTTTAGAAGTGTCATTTTGTGCAGGGACAGTTCTAAACACGGGAAACACGTGGCACTTCACAGGCATACTTTAGACACCCCCCAGGTACGATATTTAAAGGAATATTTGACTTTTTTTTTGTTCACTTTATGCATCATTAAAATGACTGCTCCCGAAAAACGACCGTTTTTAAAACTTCTTTTTGCATTGATACATGTCCCCTGGTGCACAACCCGGGTTCCCAAACCCTTTTTAGGACAATAACATGCATAATAGTTGTTATAATTAGCACTTTAGAATTCGAACGTTCGCATCCATTGTATTTAATAGGGTTCTAATGTTCGTACGAACTTTCGGTCCGTTCGCGGGTTCTGGTGCGAACCGAACCCGGGGGTGTTCGGCTCATCACTACTAAGCATAGTAATGGACCTGGCTAGGCATCCAGCATAGGCATCTGCCACCTATCTGGGGTATGTAATCTCTGCAAAGGGAATGGTCACTGATCCCATGAAGTTAACAGCGATCGCCTCTTAGCTGAGGCCCCCAAAATGTCACAGAGATGAGGGTGGGACCTGGGATTCTGGTCCTACTACAGACGGTTTGTGGAGGGGTTCACCAAGATAGACCAACCCTTCAACAAACATCTGAGGACTAATGCCCCGTACACACGATCGTTTTTAATGTCATTTTTTAAACCAACGTTTTTCTCCTCGTTTTTTTTCATGTTTCCTCTCAAGCCTGCCTTGCGTACACACTATCATTAAAAAAAACGATCAAGCAAAGCGCAGTGACGTTCAACACGTACGACGGCACTATAAAGGGGAAGTTCCGTTCGAATGGCGCCACCCTTCATGTTAGTAAAGTTTGTTGAGCGACGATTCGCGCTTTTCAGTCCGTTACTGTGTAATGAATGTGCTATCTCCATTACGAACGCTAGTTTTACCAGAACGAGCGCTCCCGTCTCATACTTGATTCTGAGCATGCGCGTTTTTTTTCACGTCGTGAAAGCATACACACTATCGTTTTTCATGTCGTTAAAAAAAACGACATGAAAAACGATGTGAAAAAAGAGAGCATGTCCGGAATTTTTAATGGCCGTTTTTCACGTCGTTAAAAATGCTCTGGAGCCTACACACGATCATTTTTAATGGCCATTTTTTAAAATGGCATTTTTAACGGCATGAAAAACGATCGTGTGTATGGGGCATAAGGATAAGCTTTATGATTCCCAGCCACCAGACTCAAATTCCCAAACTAAAGTGCCTAGAAAGTCTCATCAATCAATTCTGTAGCTGTAGTGCTACAAGAAGATTAGTGTTTCGACCAATATAAGCATGACTTCCAACAGCTAAAGTGGAGAAACCACGGTTCTGGCCTATGTTGAACCTGCTCGGCAATACAAACTGCTCATGGATGCTATCAGAGATTGATGCAGCACAGTGTTGTACCAAAAGAACAATGGACATCTTAGAGCTGCCTCCTATGTGAGTTAAAGCCTCATCCCTGTCCTCTGGGTCCTCTGAGTCCTCTGAGTCAACCCTGTCCACTATAGAGAACTTTTCCATGACACCTAGGGTGAACACACCAGAGTTTTGACCTTGATTCAAGAAGAACAGGAATGGCAAAAGGCATCTGTTGAATATGCAGGAGAAGCAGAAGAACTCTCTTTACATCCAATTGAGTCTGTAAGGAAGATCTTCTCCCATGTTGCTCTTCAGCCCAGAGAGCATGGAGTTAAGAGACAGATTTTTCCTCTGAAAAGTATGACTTATAATTCAGAAGGGAATAACTCTGAAGTAAGTCCACTGTGTGTAGTTACAAATATGCGCAGGTGCATTCCATCACCATTCCGGTAAATGATACCCCCAGCCCAACCCCCAACTATGGAAGTGCCTTTGCCCCCACCATTTGCTGGTACTTGTTATATAGTTCTGTGTCCGTGTTAGTCTGGTTTATTTGGTTTGTTTGTGCGTGGGGCCAGTTAATTTGTACCCTATATGGAAGAATAGCCTGCAAAGACCAGGTAAAGTGGCACAAATATTATTTGGTTAGATGAAGGTAACACATAGCATGTGGAGAACAGCTGCAAGTTCCAAACACTATGGTATCAGCATCTCAGTGACCCAGTCAACACAGGTGCAGTAGTTCTCAACAATGTTAGTGGCACATTGGAGTAGTTCCAGCACTAGGGTTGTCACTCTAAGGCTTACGTTACCAGAACAACATCTGAGTGGAGGGGCGGCCATTAGACAGTATAGTAGTGTAACGCCAATTGGAAGAACTAATCCAAAACCTCTATCTCCGTACTGGAGTGCAAGGAATAGTGGAGCCAGCAGCGGTGTCCCTAGTCTGTCTCTTCTCATCCGGAACCTCTCCCTAAGGCTAAATAAGCTATCCCTATCCAGCATAGATCCTGTCCCTACTTTATCCATTTTGCAACTGTGCGTCAACTGCGGCAGAGCACTGCTATTTGTTAGCATTGCCCCCATTAAAGATGGCTGCTGAGGTCATCCAGTGTGGCAGAGTCCAATTTGACTACTGCTGCCCTTGTGACACCTACAGAGGAACAATATTCCCCTCATTCTCCAATCTATTCAGCTCCTTTGGGAGTATGAGCTACTATTACCTTTCCATTGCACTCCCACCATTATGTTTAGTACCAGGAGCCAAAAGGAATATACTGTCTGCTTGAGCATGTAATTTGGCCATGTGACAACACTGAGTTCATAGTCTTGTGTAAGCTTTGAATCCAACAGTTCAAAGCTTACCAAAAGGGTTTGCTTTTTACCACCAGCAGTTGAAAGATGTGGAAGTTGAGCAAAAGAAAGGTAAGTACAGTATATTTGTCCACATTAAAGTAAATGCTCAGTTTTGCATTACAAAACACACAGATTCTACAGGTGATACTCAAAAAATTTGAATATTGTGCAAAAGTTCATTTATTTCACTAATGCAACCTAAAAGGTGAAACTAATATATGAAATAGAGTCAAATATATTTTATTAATATTTTGAGAAAGCAAAATAACATGACATGAGCGAAAAACAGGAGGTCAGTACCGAAAGTACTGAACAGAGATCATACAGGTAACATGTGGCATTAGACATCTCTGATGAAAAAGCAGATAGTCAACACTCAAGTCATACTCTGAAATCGGAATGTATCACAAAACCAAACATTAGAACCAAGTGAAAATATATCCGGGCATAAAATAGAGAGAAACAGACGTAGGATAGAGTAGAAAGAAAGAGAAAGAGAGGATAAGAGAGAAGGGGGAAAAGGGGAGAGGACAAGTGAGGGATGCAGGCCAGCTGCAGGAGAGGGGAGGGTGGAAGGGGGGGGGTGCTGGGCAGACCTTGGTGTAGCAAACCCGTGTGGTGGAGTCAAGAGGTAAGTTCGGGTAGGCTGTGAGGTGCCAACCTCGCTTTCAGGGAGTCAGAGGTAGAGTAGTCGATCCAGACAAGCCAGAGAGCCTTAAATTTGTCAAAGGTGTCATTGTCCAGGGCTATCATCTCCTCCATGCGCATGATGTCATTGACCATGGAGACCCAGACTGCCAGGGGTGCAGTGGTAGTGGTTTTCCAAAATAGGGGTATAAGTTGTCTAGCGGCTGAGAGGAAAAAACGTAACAGGGAGCCCTTTTGAGAGGTTATCGATCCTGGGAGCATAGACAATAAGGCTATTTCTGGGGTGGGCGATAAATTTCGGTCATATAGGCTGTTATATATAGCAAAAACCTGCGACCACAGGGGTTGTATATCTGCACAGTCCCACCAGACATGTAGGTAGCTGCCCTCCATCACGCCACATCTCCAGCATAAGGGAGATACGAACGGGAATATTTTATGAAGAGTTTGAGGGTCCCTGTACCATCGGGAAAGGAGTTTAAAGTTTTTTTCCTGTGTATAGCAGGATATAGAGGATTTATGCGTAAAGTGGAATGATTTTTGCCAATCCACTAAGGAGAGATCCCTGCCCAGGTCCGCAGACCACTTCCTTGTTTAAGAGGGGGGTTGGTCGTGTAGCAGAGCATGTTGTAGTGAATACAAAGAGGAGAGTAGGTGCCTAGGTGTTTATGAGAGAGAGCACAGCTGTTTGAATCCCGTTAGAGGTCTGTGAACTTGGGAAGAGAAAAACAAGTCAGAACAGAAGGAGGATATACGGAGCGCTGTAAGCCAATTACCTTGAGCGCCTGGTAAGACGGGGGTACCTAAAGAGGGATCCACAAATGAGCTCGCTACAGGCCAGGTTGATCTGGAGTAAGGGCCTATTGTATTAGACCCCATACCTTGAGGCAAAGAGGGGTGGTCAAACAACGAGGTACGGGGCGAGGGGTCTGTGGATAAAAGGGATGACATTCCCCTTTTGTACCAGAGGTGTAAGGCAGCAACTGTTAAGGGGGAGGATGAGGAGAGTAGGTGTAGTTTCTGTCCGTAACCCCAGAGTAGAGCCCGTAAGTCATAGGGGGACAGGTCTTGTTCCACCGAGGTGGATGCTTTGTGAAAGGGACGAGGGAACCATTCCAGGACCCTGGACAGCAGTGCCGCCCTGTGGTACATTTCAAATACCGGGAGACCCAACCCGCCTCGAATTTTAGGATAAGTGAGCAAGGTGTGGTGAATGCGAGATAGGCCAAACGAATCGTATGGACATGGAGCGGAGGGAGTTAAAAAAGTGCTTAGGGACAGAAATAGGTATTGTTTGAAACAAATACAATAATTTAGGTAGAGTGTCCATTTTCAAGGAGTTGATGCGACCGAACTAGGGTAGCGAGGAGGAGCGCCAAGCGTCAAGTTCCTTCCTAAGTCGGGTGAGTAAAGGGAGATAGTTAAGGGAGTATCGATCCGACAGATTAGAGGGGATCGTTATCCCCAAGTAAGATATTCCTTTGGCGCCCCATTGAAAAGGGAAGTTAACTTTAACTCTGGCAAGGGTGGGGGGGGGGTGATAAGGAAATGTTAAGGGCCTCCATCTTAGACATGTTCAACTTGAAGTTACTAAACTCCCCGAATCTGTGGAGTTCATGCATCAGAGAGGGTAGGGATGTGTGTGGCTGCTGGATGTAGACCAGAAGGTCATCCGCGTAAAGGGAGATTTTGTGATCAGCGGAGGGTGTCTTAATCCCCACAATGGAGGTATTCTCTCTAATGGCCCTAGCTAAGTGTTCTATCACCAGTACAAAAAGCAGGGGTGACAGAGGGCAGCCCTGCCGGGTACCGTTAGATATATGGAACGGTGTGGATGAGGAGCCATTAATCAGAACGGACGCTAAGGGTCGGGAGTATAGCGCCATAATCTTGGACACAAAGGCGGGGCCAAGGCCTATCTGTTCGAAGGAGAGGCGTAAGAACTGCCAATTGACTCGGTCAAACGCCTTCTCTGCGTCAAAGGAGAGAAGGCATGCTTTAAGGTGATGTCGTTGAATGTAAGAAACCAGATGGATGGATTTAGTGGTGTTGTCCCTGGCTTCACGTCCAGGGACAAACCCCACTTGGTCTGTGTGGATGATAGAAGGTAAAAGGGGTGAGAAGCAGTTAGCCAAAACTTTCGCAAAAAGTTTAATATCTATGTTGAGGAGCGAGATCGGCCGGTAACTACTGCATTGGGAGGGGTCTTTACCTGGTTTGGGTATGACTGAGATGTTGGCGGATAAAAGGGCACTGGAAGGAAGATGAGAATCGTCTACGAAGTTAAATGCTAAAGAGAGCAGAGGGGCGAGGGACTGGGCAAATGATTTATAAAACCTAGGGGAAAACCCATCGGGGCCCGGACATTTACCGGACTTTAACCCTTTAATCGCAGTGAGGAATTCCGCCACCACGAGGGGTTCATCCAGGTCGGTAGATTCTTTTGCGTCTATCCGCGGTAGGGCCGTCTCAGCGATATAGTCCTGCATGTTGGGAGGTTGTGGGGTGTTTGTGGGGGACCATCTAGTCTGCGGGGGGAGGTTATACAGCCGAGAATAATAGCATTGGAAGGCGTCCGAGATACCCTGGGTGTTACTAATCTTTTGTTGGGTGGAGGTGCAGATGTGTTGGATGGGTCGGCGGGGGGGCAAGGATGAAGGACTCTCGCTAAGTGTTGCCCACATTTGTTGGCTAAAGTATAGTGCCGGTTACGGCCCCTGTCTCTGGCTATGAGGGAGTGGGCGTCCAATATGCCAAGTAAATCCCGTTGGGCATTGGAAAGATCAACATAGGTGGCAGGATCTGGGGTTTGTTTATGTGCGAGTTCCAATGTAGCGATCGTGGAAAGCAATCGGGCGATATCAGCAGATCTGGCCTTTTTTAGGCGAGCGCCATGTTGTATGAAGGTTCCCCGGAGTACGCACTTCAGAGTTTCCCATTTAGTGAGGGGGTTGGTGTTGTCGGACCGGTGATCCAGAATAAAGTCCTTAATCGCCTGCTCGACAGCAGCAACGAAAGGGGTATCTTTTAATAAATTGACATTCAGACGCCAAGAGAATGACCTACGGGATGTAGGGGGGTGGGCCAAACTTAAGTGTACAGCGGCGTGGTCAGACCACAGAATGTTACCTAAAGAAGCTTTGAGCGGGACATCTAATTGGATTGGGAGATCAAAAAATAATCAATATGACTGTATGAATTGTGGGCTACAGAGTAACAGCTGTAATCTCTCTCAAACGGGTGCTGTACCCGCCAGACATCCACGAGTTGAGCGGAGTGCATGAGTGATTTAATGTGTGTGAGAGTGGAGTGTGGTGTAGAGGACTTACCCAAGGAAGTGTCCACAGCCGGGGAAAGGGCTACATTAAGGTCCCCACCCAGGATGAAGCAAGGGCCGCCAAAGGAGATCAGTTTGTTCAGCACCGCGGATAGGAAGCTCCCCTGGTCTTGGTTTGGTCCATATACGTTAGCCACTGTAAAAATAGAAGAGTTTGTTTTCAGTTTAAGGAAAAGGAAACGGCCCTGGGGGTCAATGAGGGAGTCTAGAACTTCTGGGTGGAACGATTTGTGGAAGGCTATGGACACTCCCCGTGATTTAGCCAGCGGGTTTGTACTGTGGTGCCATTGATGGTAATAAGGGTTATTGAGGAGTGGGATAGCCGTGCCCCTAAAGTGAGTCTCCTGTAGGAGCAAAATTTGAGTCCTGGCCTTATGAAAATTGTATAATATCTGGCTCCTCTTCTCCGGGGTGATGAGGCCCCTACAGTTATACGAAGACAAGGTCAAGTGAACAAGGGACACCATGATGAAACAGGGGGTAGAGGACAACAAGTCTCCAAATGAATCCAACAGCAGATAATATGGAAATCAAGGTCTGCCCAATCAGGAAGAGGAGGGAGTAGAGGGAAGGGGAGGTAAGGTAGAGGGAGAAGAGTGAGAAAAGAGGAAAAGGAGAGAGTTGAGGGAGTGAGTGGGATCCACCTCCATGACAGGGGAAGATAAGGGAGTTGGTTTGCAACAAGCTGGAATCACCACTAAAGCTAAAGAGTGAAAAAGAAGTAACAGGCCACAAGGTGGTGGTAGTATACCATGAAGTAAATAGCTTAAGATTACTAAAACAAAAAAATGACTAAGAAATTTACAGTGCATGTACAAGCACTGTCGGTCCTAAGGGGGGTGTACGTGGGAAGCACATGGGGTGTCTCCCGGTCCCGGGGTCCACGGGGGCGTAGTAACAACTGCAAATCTAAGAATAACCATCAACCTAATCAAAGTTAACATATCATAAACAGTAAGGCACAATAGCACCAGGTGGAACAAATGTTCCCTCATACTGTAGGACGGCATACCCAGGGGAAAAATAGTAGAGCCATGGGAAGCAGGATGCAGCTGGGGCACGGGGTAGGAGACAGTAAATACCATTAGGAGGTACCAGGGCCGTCCACAGTATGAAGGAAGATCTCTGCGTGTCCAAATATCTGGGGAAGAAAAATATTGTGAAGCAGTTCGGGAAAAAAAATAGCATATAGAAGGAGAAAAAATAAACCATTCCTGAAAATATTGTCCCGAGCAGGATAAACGTGGTAGAAATGGGGAAGCATGGGAAGAGAGGAAAAAAAAAGGGGGGGGGAGAGTCCCATAACAAGGGTAACAGGAATGGCGGGGACACCAGACAGGCAATCATGAATGTTAGTCCCAAAAAATAAAGAAAGTAGGGCTATATACCCCATTTGCAGGGCAAAGAAAACAAAACAGTCCCGGATAAGGGAACAAAAAGTGAGCAGTTAGCCGAGGCCAGGACAGAGTCAGCCGTCAGGCGGCATCAGAGTGGTAGAGCGGGGGCGCTTATTCTTGCCGGCCTTCTGCCATTACGAGTCGAATGGAAGACCCGGGGTGGTAGGCGGGAGGGGCCAATCCGGCAGGGAGACCTGAGGTAACTCCAGGGTGCTCAGGAATCGCGGTAAATCCCCCAGAGTGCGAAAGAGGGCCGTCTTGCCATCATGATGGACCCGCAGCTGAAACGGGAACCGCCACTGGTACTTGATGTGCTTCTCCATTAGAAGAGATGTGAGTGGCTTGGGAGCGCGCCTCATGGCCTGTGTTTGGCGTGAGAGGTCCGGGAGCAGCATAACAGGGGTGTCGTTCAGCCAGATAGAATCCTGTGTACTGGCGGCCCGCATGATGGCTTCCTTCACTTTATAGAAATGCACTCTGCACAGCGTGCCACGGATACAGGAGGAATCAGAAATCTGCGGGCCTGAGGTTCTATGCACTCTGTCCAGCTCAATGTGCGTATCCTTGGGTTGCTGGAGTAGCTGGTTAAAGATGGCGGTGACTGCCGCTGCTAGGTCTTTGTGTTCCACAGTCTCTGGGATGCCACGGACCCTAATGTTGTTGCGTCTATTACGATTCTCGATATCGTCCTGGCGGTACATGAGCTGCTGGAGCATAACTGTATGGGAATTGAGGATCTCCTCGTGGGTTTGCAATGTATTGCAGATACCATCTGTGGTGTTCTCAACATCCTCCATGCGGACCCCCAAATCTTGCTTAAGTTCAGTTATCTCCTGTCTGTGTGTCTTTTCAATGCGAGAAACATAGTGCTCAAAGTCTGATTTTGTGGGCAGGGATCGCATGTATGTGTGCATGGATCGCACCTGAGACTCCATATCCCAGCCTTCCACGGAGCAAAGGGAGGCCTGTGAGAGGCTATGTGAACTGTGCAGGGAGGGCTCAGGTTTAGTAAGGGAGGCAGAGCGGCCTCTGGATTGTACCTGCGTGATGGCTTCTGAGTCAGAGCGGGCCGGAGACGGAGGCGCCGGCGCCATCTTGGATTTCTCCTGCTGCATATAGGCCGCAGAGGATCGGGTCACAAAGCGTCCTAAATCTCCCTGTGTCTGGCCGCCGACCAGGATGGATTGAGCCTTGTGCTTACTCTTGCCAATCGGTATAATTTGGTGCTATAGCAGGCTGTGATGGAGGAAGTAGAGCCCCGTGGAAGCCGTCAGGACCGGGAGCTGCCGCGATGCACGTCCTCTCACTCCATGCGCCAAGCCACGCCCCTCCCTAATATATGAGATAGACTCATTACATGCAAAACAAGATCGTTCAAGCCGTGATTTGTCATAATTGTGATGATTATGGCTTACAGCTCATGAAAACCCCAAATCCACAATCTCAGAAAATTAGAATATTACATGTCTAGCGCCCTAACCCTTTTCCTCCCGTCTCTTTGGCTCACTCATGAGAGGAAAAGGCGCAAGGTGCCACCATGCCCGTACCCTCTGGTTTGCAGAGGTTAAGCACATTTTTTTAACCTACGGGTCTTGCAGCGAAGTTCTCCTCAAAGTTGGTTTCTGTCCTCAGTGTGCAAGGACGGAGTCTCTATACCCCAAGTAACTCCAAGGTCCACACAAGTATATCACTCCAACGTAGAGCTTTATTTTCTTTGCACAAAGAGAGAAAGGTGTTAGAAGGATAGAAAGCATTCAGGCACTTCTGGCTTTGTCGCCACTCGGTCCCGAGTGAGTATAGCTCACCCGGATAGCCACCAATGGCGCTAGCAGCCGGTGTACAGCTCGAACAGTCAATCTAGATCCCTAACAGATGCATCTAGGAGATCCTCTGCCACAGGATCTATAGTGTCCAAACCTCCTGATGGTCCAGATTGTTAGGACCCTGGGCTCCGGATGGATGACATCCCCCTGGAGAGTTACTGGGCCCCTTCCTTCACTGTGAAGGCTCACCAGTCCCTCGGAACTGTCCTCCCCCAGCCTCCTCATCCAGAAACGGGTCTCCTCGCAAGGAAGCACCCTGAGATTCTTCCTTCCGAAGCGGGCTCCAGTTAAAAGTGCTGGGCCCAGGGCTGAAGTTGCAGTCCCAGGACTAAAGGTGCCTGGGACTGAGGCGTACGTGGCACCATGGCCTGGAAGGCCACGCACTCGACTCCCGATCCCGCAGGTTCCCTCGGGTACAGGTCCCCGGATCACTCTCTCCAAAACAATGGCGTCCGCCCCTTTTGTATCTTCTCCCAGCATGCACAGCGGGCCGACCCCGCCCACCGTACGGCTGCCGAGAGAGGACACCAAATCGCCACTCCAACACCTGTGGTTCAACCCCGAGTACAAGCGACAGCACCACCCATACTACCTAGGGGAACTGCAAGCCAGGTGAAGCAGCAGCAAGGCAGAGTCCAGTAATTGAAAGACTTGAGCCAACTATCACTCAAGTCACCCCTAAATTTGGTATAACATAACCTCAATTTAGGACCCCCACTACACATGCAATCAATAAAACAAGGATTGTACATGGAACAATATTGGACCTCTGAAAAGCAGAAGCATGCATATGTACTCAGTACTTGGTTTGGGTCCCTTTGCAGCAATTACTGCCTCAATGCGCCGTGGCATGGAAGCTATCCGCCTGTGGCACTGCTGAGGTGTTATGGAAGACCAGGATGCTTCAGTAGCGGCCTTCAGCTCTTCTGCATTGTTGGTCTCATGTCTCTCATCTTTCTCTTGGCAATGCCCCATAGATTCTCTATGGGGATCAGGTCAGGCGAGTTTGTTGGCCAATCAAGCACAGTAATCCCACGGTCATTGAACCAGGTTTTGGTGCTTTTGGCAGTGTGGGCAGGTGCCAAGTTCTACTGGAAAATTAAGTCAGCATCCCCATAGAGCTTGTATGCGTTGACCCTGGACTTAATGAAGCACAGTGGACCAACACCAGCAGATGACATGGCTCCCCAAATCAACACAGACTGTGGAAACTTCACACTGGACTTAAACCATCTTGCAGTGTGTGCCTCTCCATTTTTCCTCCATACTCTGGTTCCTTGGTTTCCAAATGAGATGCAAAATTTGCTCTCATCAGAAAAGAGGACTTTGGACCACTGAGCAACAGACCAGGTCTGTTTTTCTTTAGCCCAGGTAAGACGCTTCTGACGTTGTTTGTTGTTCAGGAGTGGCTTGACAAGAGGAATACGACATTTGAAGCCCAAGTCCAAGATCCGTCTGTGTGTGGTGGCTCTTTATGCACTGACTCCAGCCTCAGTCCACTCCTTGTGAAAGTCCCCAACACTTTTGAATGGCCTTTTCCTGACAATCCTCTCCAGGCTGCGGTCATCCCTGCTGCTTGTGCACCTTTTTCTTCCACACTTTTCCCTTCCACATAACTTTCTATTAATGTGCTTTGATACAGCACTTTGGGAACATCCAACTTCTTTTGCAATTACCTTTTGAGGCTTTCCCTCCTTATGGAGGGTGTCAATGATGGTTTTCTGCACAACTGTCAGGTCAGCAGTCTTTCTCATGATTGTGATTCCTACTGAACCAGACTGAGAGACGATTTAAAGGCTCAGGAACCCTTTGCAGGTGTTATGGCTTAATTAGCTGATTAGAGTGGGACACTTTGAGCCTAGAATATTGCACCTTTTCACAATATTCTAATTTTCTGAGATTGTGGATTTGGGGTTTTCATGAGCTGTAAGCCATAATCATCACAATTATGACAAATCACGACATGAACTATCTTGCTTTGCATGTAATGAGTCTATCTCATATATTTTTTTTTAACAAGAAAATCTATCTCATATATTAGTTTCACCTTTTAAGTTGCATTAGTGAAATAAATGAACTTTTGCACGATATTCAAATTTTTTGAGTATCACCTGTATTTAAAAACAGCATGTGAAAAATTATAAAATAGTTCCATACATGCCTAACTCATAAACAGACACAATTTTATTTTCATAAGAATAGTTTGTGTTTTTCCAAACTACTTTTTTTAATTCCTCAGACAGCAAAAAAGGCCATGGAAGGTTTCCCAGTAGTTGACTCCAGAGATCAGAGCTCCCTGACTTTCAGTATTTGCATACTCAGCAGGTTCTCACTAACATTCAGACAGCAGTTACCATTGACCCTTCCGTGCTTGTTCCTAAGCAACAAAACAACAGTTAAACAGAACCTTTCAGCCTGCAATGTGCCTTGAACACTAAACTCAGGGAAACCATTAACACCTAGCAGAAGACCACTTGATGAAGCAATATGATGCAATCATTCTCATGCACTAAAAGCACTTTCTAAGAAGCCAGATGCCCTATAAAACATAAATAGCTCATTAGCAAAATGTGCAGTTAAAGCACAAAAAAGTTATCAATAATTGCCAAATCACTGTCAAATTAAGCAGTTTTTGCAGTTTTTGTCACTATGCATAACAAGAAAATTTCAGTTCTAAAACATCTGTTACCTGTACCAATTGTCTGACCCCAGCTTGTCTCAGACATGACACATCATTTCAACATTTCCACCATAGCTTTTTTCCACAGTAGTAGGGATTATTGGTTAATTTTAGCAAAACAAAAATTTCATCAAAAATACTGATTTTGCTATTGCCAAAATTTTTATAAAATTAGTCTTTAATGTTGGTTTGGGGCACTGCTTAAAAATGTTGCCTTTATCTGCTAGGATAATTATTAAAAGGATAAAAGGGCTTATGTAACAATAGGATTAGGATTATCAATAACCCAGCTTCACACTTATGATTTGAGGTTACACATGCATTACCACAACATATGGAAACACATCATGCAAGCATTGTGGTTACAAACAAAAATTTCCTAGCACACTTACCAGCTAGCCTGCAAAAAACTGACCCTGTCTAATGATTCACGTTAAAGAGGGTTAGTTGCACACATTAGCAAATATATGTGCAAGTCACACAGTGACCACGTCTCTGTATACTGTGGCCCAGAACTCTATAGTTTTTAGTCTCCAAATTGGTGCACATATTGCAATGGATAGATTAAGGGCAGGTTTGTCTGGAGAGAGTCCACTCCTCCTCAAAAGACACAGTGGCAGCTAAAGGCATACAGTGTGTCCCTGCATAAAATCCCGCCGACAAGCTGTGCAAGCAAGTGGCAACCACTCCAATCCATAATTAGCCATTGCAGTAAGGTGCACAGCCTTTGATGGCAAAACAGCACAAAAGGGATGCACCTCTGATGCACCTGCATTGCAGAACACTGCAGGGAGAGGAAAAATAGTGCAGGTGTGCTTTTTTTGTCAATTTTGGTGCTTTAGTAGCAGAGTCAAATAAATTGGCTGCTTTAACACATGTTAGGGCATGTGCTTTACTGCCTCAGATAGAAAAGGTGTGAATAGGACCTCAAAATTACTGTGCTGCCCTCGCAGTATGTGGAAAATGTTGTTGCATCTATATGTTTAGCCTAAGTTGTTCTCTGGTTATTAGTTTTTTTATTATGCTTTCACCTTGTGTCCCGTACCTGTATTCGGAGCCTGGGATGATGAGGGTAGCCTCTTCCACAGTTCCCATCTGAGTAACCCATGGATTTTTAGACAGAATATGCATGGAAAAAGGCAAGGCACAAGTGCCAAGGTGTAGACACTGTGAGCTGGAACTAGGCAGCGCTGGTATCTGACGAGCACAAGTACAGCTGGTGATGCACTGTGGAAACACAAAGTCCAGTTGATGGTTGTGTCCGGTCCCACACCAGGTCAAGTAAAAGCAGAGTTGAAGGACACCAGCATGTAAGCAGAATCAGAGTCAGGAACAGGCAGAAGTCAGCAACAACTGGGCAGCGAGTTACAGAGTCACTAGGCAGAAGAGTGGTCAGTAGTCTAGGCCGGGGGTCAGTAATGAAGGCAGAGAACAAACATGAGCAGGCAAGGGTATTCCGAGAGGAAGGTCATAGAGGAATCCGGGTCAGTAATAGGATCAAGGATGCACATCAAGACTGGATTGCAGGAACAAGGCTGAAGACCATTCAGCAAAGAACTAGTGAACTAGAACTAGAGTTCAGGCCTAAATATGCAGCTTGGCAGCAGTAGATGTGCACACACATCCACATCTGTGCATGTTCATTTGTTTGGGCAATGATGAAGGTACGGTCCATATTATTTGCTCATAGAAATGTGCACGTCTATGCCTATGTCTAGTAAAAAGTAAGTTCCACAAGTTGGAATTTTAAACGGACCACAAACAGTAATCGTAAAATGTATTAATATATATATAAAATGTATCAAAAAATTAAGAACAGAGTCTATTTGATAAAACAGCGCTTAGTATTGGATAATGTCCAACTTCAAAAAATATATGCGGTATGGTGGAAAAGAAATAAAATCACAAAGGATGCAGTAAAGTCACAGTTCTTAGTGTGGTAGGTGTTTCTAAAGGATGGATGAATCGTGCACCCTACACCAGCTCCCAATCTCCACCACAGATGTGATATAAGGTCCCCCGCTGGGGTTCAAACTCACGAGAACAATAAATCAAATGAGCCTTGCAAGATAAATTCCTCCTAATTCAAACTTCCATCACCACCTCAGGAATCGGTATGGGTTAAAACTCCATTCGAGGTACATATAAAACACAAATTCACTGACATAGTGTAATCCTGCTTTATTTTAAATTAACCCATATAAAACATATCCCCGCTTCCAATACACGTACAATAGTTCAACTTGTAAATGACATATAGGAATGAAACATAATCACCGCTCTCCTCCGAACACAGGGGCCGCACTCGTGCTGCAAGCGCAAAACTACAGACACTTCCTGGTTACGTTCTGGTTAGCGGTGGAACGCACACTCCTCACTTCCTGGATACGCCGTTGTAGCCATGTTCTGACGCGTTTCGTCACTTCCGACTTCAACAGAGGGCGTGGCTACTCGGCGTAAACACGAACCTTATATTATCCCTCCTCCATGGCCATTGGATAGGACAACCCTACTCGTCCGCTCCTATTGGTACAGAGCCCGAGCGGAAGACGAGACGGACGTCGGCCGTGTTGAGTCACAGGGAATGCATAAATGCATAAACAAGCTCCGTGACATAAAAACTGCACTTTCAAAAAATAATAATAACCGGTGAATTGCGGTTTGGTTAAACTATGAAAAATATTTGGTTTTCACCTAACAGTTTCTTTTCAATATAATAAATGTGCCACATTTCGAACACTACTAATCACTCTATTACAAACAGGGGGGTTGCGATGCCACAGCCCCATATGTATAATATATTAAAAAGTGTGCCTTAATGATCATTAAAGTGAATGTCTGACTGTCGGTCACAGAGGGCCAATTAGGTTTCCGTGATTTCAGTGGGTTAATGAGAAATGGACACCCAAGTTTTTTATATATATGTCCATATCCCCAGTGTTTAACCCACTAATCACTGACAGTAGAATTAATACATAAAACAACAATAGGAATATAATCAAAACTGGAGGATCTGCTACTATATAAATAGAGCAGATAAAATACATACAATGTTAAATCTCAATGAGCATTACACTCAATGGATATTTTCAGTTGATACATTGGCACCGAGGGGGTTAAACGTTGATTTAGATATCAACTGCTTTATCAGTGATTATTAAAGCATTTGTGCCCCCTCTTATATTATCAACTGTTATCCACAAATATACAAATATCTATTATTATTTTATTTTATTTTTAAAGTGATTTAATTTTTTAGATATTTGAGGTTCTCTGTTTTCATTTTATTTCTCATCGTATTTTTATTAAGGATTTTAATTTTGGAATATCACCTTTGAACGATTTTATCAAAATCCAGTTTTATATATACGGTTCATTTTACTCCAAGCCTTGTCTATTTTATTTTATTTTAATTTATGCTTTTTTATTCTCCAGTACTTTTTATACATGTAATGCTCATTGAGATTTAACATTGTATGTATTTTATCTGCTCTATTTATATAGTAGCAGATCCTCCAGTTTTGATTATATTCCTATTGTTGTTTTATGTATTAATTCTACTGTCAGTGATTAGTGGGTTAAACACTGGGGATATGGACATATATATAAAAAACTTGGGTGTCCATTTCTCATTAACCCACTGAAATCACGGAAACCTAATTGGCCCTCTGTGACCGACAGTCAGACATTCACTTTAATGATCATTAAGGCACACTTTTTAATATATTATACATATGGGGCTGTGGCATCGCAACCCCCCCTGTTTGTAATAGAGTGATTAGTAGTGTTCGAAATGTGGCACATTTATTATATTGAAAAGAAACTGTTAGGTGAAAACCAAATATTTTTCATAGTTTAACCAAACCGCAATTCACCGGTTATTATTATTTTTTGAAAGTGCAGTTTTTATGTCACGGAGCTTGTTTATGCATTTATGCATTCCCTGTGACTCAACACGGCCGACGTCCGTCTCGTCTTCCGCTCGGGCTCTGTACCAATAGGAGCGGACGAGTAGGGTTGTCCTATCCAATGGCCATGGAGGAGGGATAATATAAGGTCCGTGTTTACGCCGAGTAGCCACGCCCTCTGTTGAAGTCGGAAGTGACGAAACGCGTCAGAACGTGGCTACAACGGCGTATCCAGGAAGTGAGGAGTGTGCGTTCCACCGCTAACCAGAACGTAACCAGGAAGTGTCTGTAGTTTTGCGCTTGCAGCACGAGTGCGGCCCCTGTGTTCGGAGGAGAGCGGTGATTATGTTTCATTCCTATATGTCATTTACAAGTTGAACTATTGTACGTGTATTGGAAGCGGGGATATGTTTTATATGGGTTAATTTAAAATAAAGCAGGATTACACTATGTCAGTGAATTTGTGTTTTATATGTACCTCGAATGGAGTTTTAACCCATACCGATTCCTGAGGTGGTGATGGAAGTTTGAATTAGGAGGAATTTATCTTGCAAGGCTCATTTGATTTATTGTTCTCGTGAGTAGGGATGAGCTTCGAGTTCGAGTCGAACTCATGTTCGACTCGAACATTGCCTGTTCGCCCGTTCGCCGAACAGCGAACAAATTGGGGTGTTCGCAGCAAATTCGAAAAATCTATGGGAGAAATCTAAAGTGCTAATTATAAAGGCTTATATGCAAGTTATTGTCCTAAAAAGTGTTTGGGGACCGGGGTCCTGCCCCAGGGGACATGTATCAATGCAAAAAGAAGTTTTAAAAACGGCCGTTTTTTCGGGAGCAGTGATTTTAATAATACTTAAAATGAAAAAATAAAAGTGAAATATTCCTTTAAATTTCATACCTGGGGGGTGTGTATGATATGCATGTGAAGTGGCGCATGTTTCCCGTGCTTAGAACTGTCCCTGCAAAAAATGTCATTTTTGAAAGAAAAAAAGTATTTTAAAACTGACTCGCGGCTATTAATGAATTGTCGGCTCCCGGCAATACATACAAAAGTCATTGATAAAAAAAAAAAAAAAGCGTGGGGGTTCCCCAGAATTCAATTACCAGGACCTTCAGGTCTGGAATGGATATTAAGGGGAACCCCGGCGCAAATTAAAAAAAAAATTGACGTGGGGTTCCCCCAAATATCCATTCCAGGCCCTTCAGATCTGGCATGGATTTTAAGGGGAACTCCACCCCAAATTTTAAAAAAATGGCGTGGAGTCCCCCTAAAAATCCATACCAGACCCCTTATCCGAGCACGCAACCTGGCCGGCCGCAGGGGAAAAGGGGGGGACAAGAGAGCGGCCCCCCCTCCCTCCTGAACCGTACCAGGCCACATGCCCTCAACATGGGGAGGATGTCCCCATGTTGATGGGGACAAGGGCCTCATCCCCACAACCCTTGCCCGGTGGTTGTGGGGGTCTGCGGGCGGGGGGCTTATCGGAATCTGGAAGACCCCTTTAATAAAGGGGACCCCCAGATCCCGCCCCCCCCTATGTGAATTGGTAAGGGGTACATTGTACCCCTACCATTTCACGAAGAAAGCGTAAAAAAAAATGTTTAAAAAAAACACACAAACACCTTGAAAAAGTCCTTTATTTAAAATAATAAAAAAAAAAAAAAAACATTCCAGCGCTGAAATCCAGTGTCCCGCGGCGATCCCGATGTCCAGCGCTGTCCTTCATTGGTTGTGCCTGAGCGGACCTGATGGGGAACTCCCTCTCAGTATTTTAAATGTATAGACCCGCCCCTTCTAAAGTTCCCCATCAGGTCCGCTCCCTCGGTATGTCGGACCCACCTACATCATTGGCTTGAGCGGGGAACTTCCTTCACTGTGTAATTTAAATTTACACAGTGAAGGAAGTTCCCCGCTCAAGCCAATGACGTAGGCGGGTCCGACATACCGAGGGGGCGGACCTGATGGGGAACTGCTCTCACTTTGGCAATACATGTATAGACCCGCCCCTTCTCATGTTCCGCATCTGGTCCGCTGAGCGGACCTGATGGGGAACTTTAGAAGGGGCGGGTCTATACATTTAAAATACTGAGAGGGAGTTCCCCATCAGGTCCGCTCAGGCACAACCAATAAAGGACAGCGCTGGACATCGGGATCGCCGCGGGACACTGGATTTCACCGCTGGAATGTTTTTTGTTTTTTTTTAAATAAAGGACTTTTTCAAGGTGTTTGTGTGTTTTTTTAAACATTTTTTTACGCTTTCTTCGTGAAATGGTAGGGGTACAATGTACCCCTTACCAATTCACATAGGGGGGGCCGGGATCTGGGGGTCCCCTTTGTTAAAGGGGTCTTCCAGATTCCGATAAGCCCCCCGCCCGCAGACCCCCACAACCACCGGGCAAGGGTTGTGGGGATGAGGCCCTTGTCCCCATCAACATGGGGACATCCTCCCCATGTTGAGGGCATGTGGCCTGGTACGGTTCAGGTGGGAGGGGGGGCCGCTCTCTCGTCCCCCCTTTTCCCCTGCGGCCGGCCAGGTTGCGTGCTCGGATAAGGGGTCTGGTATGGATTTTTAGGGGGACTCCACGCCATTTTTTTTGTAAATTTGGGGTGGAGTTCCCCTTAAAATCCATGCCAGATCTGAAGGGCCTGGAATGGATATTTGGGGGAACCCCACGTCAATTTTTTTTTAAATTTGCGGCGGGGTTCTCCTTAATATCCATTCCAGACCTGAAGAGCCTGGTAATTGAATTCTGGGGAACCCCCACGCTTTTTTTTTATTTTTTTATCAATGACTTTTGAATGTATTGCCGGGAGCCGACAATTCATTAATAGCCGCAAGTCAGTTTTAAATGACTTTTTTTCTTTCAAAAATGACACTTTGTGCAGGGACAGTTCTAAGCACGGGAAACATGCGCCACTTTACATGCATATCATACACACCCCCCAGGTATGAAATTTAAAGGAATATTTCACTTTTATTTTTTCATTTTAAGCATTATTAAAATCACTGCTCCCGAAAAAACGGCCGTTTTTAAAACTTTTTTTTGCATTGATACATGTCCCCTGGGGCAGGACCCGGGTCCCCAAACACTTTTTAGGACAATAACTTGCATATTAGCCTTTATAATTAACACTTTAGATTTGGAACGTTCGAGTCCATTGTATTTAATAGGGTTCTAAAGTTTACACGAACATTTTGTCTGTTCGCAGGTTCTGGTGCGAACCGAACAGGGGGGTGTTCGGCTCATCCCTGCTCGTGAGTTTGAACCCCAGCGGGGGACCTTATATCACATCTGTGGTGAAGATTGGGAGCTGGTGTAGGGTGCACGATTCATCCATCCTTTAGAAACACCTACCACACTAAGAACTGTGACTTTACTGCATCCTTTGTGATTTTATTTCTTTTCCACCATACCGCATATATTTTTTGAAGTTGGACATTATCCAATACTAAGCGCTGTTTTATCAAATAGACTCTGTTCTTAATTTTTTGATACATTTTATATATTTACTGTTTCATGGGTGTCAGTTTCTTTCATCTATAATTTTAAACAGCTGCTGCTATTTCTTATAAGAACACTTTTTATCATTAATGTGATATTGGTTATATTTAATTTTATATATATCTGTATGAAATCTTTTCACTCTATTATTATTCTGATCTCAGAATAAGTTAACTGGTAAACCGTTCCCCTTGGCGCCGAGAAGTGCACTTGTGGGCCCCTTTAGTTTATGTGCACCTTTTTTTAGATTTGTATTAATATATATGACAACAAACACTATTTAAAAGATAATAAAAACAAACACATGGAAACAGCCTAGAGGGAAACCCAAAACTGTCAGTTTTTTTGAAAAAACACAGTGCAGATCTTCTTCAGGGACTAAAGGGCTTGAAACTTCCAAAAATGTGGTTTAAGTTTACGATGATAGAATACATGTCATCAGAAATATGCAGGAGCGCAGAGGTATAAATGTTTACATTTCGTACAGAAAAATTATACATGCATATTGTGACATAACCAAAAAAATAACAGCTGAAAGTACTGATCCCAAGTTTAAGTGCTCCACCCGAACAGCAGAAAATCATAACTCAACAAATGAAGAGAGAAAATGGTCCGTCAGAGCCATGCATAAACAGCAGGCCAGGATATCGCCAACCAACAGTGATTCACATAAGGCACAATGAGCACTCAAAGAGAGTGCGGCTGGCCGATATATTTGACTGTGATATATCTAAATGGGTATAAAGATTATTACACCTGTAGCGGGGCTCACCCCTCTCTCTCTCTCTTCATCGGTTATATGGCTGTTGTCTAGGGGTACCTGGGAGAGAGGGATAAGACACACCACGGCCCATGTCCTCCATAGCTAAGAGGTGAAGGCCAGCAAATTGGGTTTTGTGTAGGTGTCCTAGAGTCAATTCCAGTACTTCGTCCCTGACTCCTTTGCTTCTAGTAACCAGAGTTCCACACAGTGAATAGGTCCAACTCAGTTTTATTCTTCTTGCCAAGCAATAAAACAGTTTCTTTACTTTGGAAAATGGGGACAGATCGAGGCACAATCCTTTCCCTTCTGCTGCTGACCACTGTGCTGTCACCAGTGGTGAATAGTCACTGCCACTGACTAGGTGATGTAGAACGTGAATTACCTTCGCTCGCTCTGCCCCTGTCAGAGGAAGAACTCCGTCCAAGGGAGAAATAGAGGCCTCTCCGTCACCAGCGATGCTGCGCCGGACTCTTCAGAGAAGTTACTGCACACCGTAACGCCAGCACCCAGGCTGAAGGTGCCTGGGTGCGGCCGCATCTTCTGGCTCCGGACTCTAACCCCGTGATCAGGGTGTCCGCCCCTTTTATGACCTCTCCCTTTGCGCTACAGCGGGTTCCCCGCCCCGCTGTACCAGCTCCAGGGGAGGACAAAAAGGTACAGTCTTGTGGTGTGAGCCCAACCCTGGTCCAAGGCAACAACGCCACCTATAGGCCGGTGGGAACTTCACACCACCAGAGTCCTCCAAGACTCACAAAGGGAACCTTGAATTTCCTAACAATCAAGGCATCTGAGTTACACTACCACCCAGATGCTCCCCCTAAATTCAAGTACCCGCTACACTCTCCCCCTGGTGATTTGACACTGGTCCCCAGTGTCTGGTATAAACCCATACCCCACAAGGGTGGTGACATAAGCTCATCCCAGAAACAAACTACACATTTTATCCTTTCCCTTCTGCTGCTGACCACTGTGCTGTCACCAGTGGTGAATAGTCACTGCCACTGACTAGGTGATGTAGAACGTGAATTACCTTTGCTCGCTCTGCCCCTGTCAGAGGAAGAAATCCGTCCAAGGGAGAAATGGAGGCCTCTCCGTCACCAGCAATGCTGCGACGGACTCTTCAGAGAAGTTACTGCACACCAGTCCTCACGAACTCAGGCACGGGCACCCAAGGAGTTAGGGCCCCCTCGGATTCCTCCACCCTCGCGGAACTCAGTCGAAGGTACTGAGCCCCAGGCATCCGCCATAGTACCTCACCCCAGGCTAAAGGTGCCTGAGATGGACTCCATCTCCGCTCCGGCTAGGTCAAGGGCACCTAGGCCTGGAACACCGGACTGCCAGCACCCAGGCTGAAGGTGCCTGGGTGCGGTCGCATCTTCTGGCTCCGGACTCTAACCCCGTGATCAGGGCGTCCGCCCCTTTTATGACCTCTCCCTTCGCGCCACAGCGGGTTACCCGCCCCGCTGTACCAGCTCCAGGGGAGGACAAAAATGTACAGTCTTGCGGTCCGAGCCCAACTCCGGTCCAAGGCAACAACGCCACCTATAGGCCGGCGGGAACTTCACACCACCAGAGTCCTCCAAGACACACAAAGGGAACCTTGAATTTCCTAACAATCAAGGCATCTGGGTTACACTACCACCCAGATGCTCCCCCTAAATTCAAGTACCCGCTACACACCAATTAGTTAAGATAAAATATCTTGAATTATTGGTAATGGTCAAAAATAGTCAAAAACAATGGCTATACCTCAAATCACAGGGGCTTCAAATAGAACAAAAAATCTTCGTCCTCCAGATGCATATCATGTCAATAACAGTCTCAGTCTCTGTATATAAGCATTCAAAATATCACCAGCCAATTATACAGGGGTCTACCAGACGGCTGGGGTAACCATGTAATCTAAAAATGGCATCGAAAGTAACCTATTAGCTACAAAAGTTGTAAAAAACTAAATATAAGGCATAGTCCCAGCTATCGCTAAAGTAGCGGTGTGGGGATCACAACCAGTAATATAAAGGGCTGTAATGCTCTCATTGCCTGATGGACTCACCTTGTACTTGGAGTGGGATAGTATGGCTCCTTCTGTCTGCCAGGTGGAAAAGAAACTGACGGGAGGAACCAGGCGCTGTATATATGTGTGAGATAACAAGAGATAAAACGCGTCATCCTGTCCCAATGTGTATACCCAGGAAGTAAGCATGTTGTAGTCGGTGCCTAGCTAAGACATCACACAGCGGTGTCAAGTCTCTGGTGTGAGGCCGGATTGCTGAGAGGGCGCCCCTTGCGGCTAAGTGCACCGCGCCCCTGGGGATGAGACAGGGAGTGAGGGGCCCAAAGGTGCAAGGATTGCCGGTACTGCTGCTGACTGGGTAGATGCAGGCAGAAGATAGCTGGGGTGCGCCGGAAGAGCTGACTCAGTAGCCGCACCAGGAAGGGTTCTGGTGCGGTACAGTAGGTAAACCAAGAACGGAGTCTGGAGCCAGGCCAGGGGTCATACACAGGAAGCAGTCCAAAGGAATTTACAGGAACAAGCTGGGTCATACACAGGAGCAGAAGATAATAGAGTAGTCAGCCAAGCCGGGGTCAGATGCGTGGAGATAAGCAGAGTCACAGGTTCAGACGTAAGCCAGGGGTCAAGCCAGAGATTCAGGATACACAGGATACAGGAGACACAGGAAACATAAGAATCTGATGATAATCCAGCAACCTGTATGCACCAGTGACAGGTTTAAATAGGCCGGGGAGTGCGCCCACACAGTCACGGCATGCGTGCGTGCCTGTGTGCGTCTGTACGCGCCGTCCAGCATGTACGGGTAGCTACCGCGCATCTGCGTATGCGCATGGGAGTTAGTCTGGCGCGGCCATGATGGACACTGGCAGGAATGCCAATAACTCGGCTATTTCCCTGACAAGCGGCACCGTATAGCGCGATGATGTAGCGACGCAGCGGTGTCACATGATGCGCTGTCAGTGACTGAATGGGCTTAATGATGGTGTATCTCTGCACTCCTGCACATTTCTGATAACATGTATTCTATCATCATAAACTTAAACCACAGTTTTGAAAGTTTCAAGCCCTTTAGTCCCTGAAGAAGATCTGTACTGTGTTTTTTTGAAACGCGTTGGCCGCTCTGTCTGTTTGACAGTTTTGGGCTTCCCTTTCAGCTGTTTCCATATCTGCCCCCAACACATTTTTTATATCTTTTGAATAGTGTTTATTGTCATATATGTTAATGCATTTGTATATTTTTTTACGATTACTGTTTGTGGTCCGTTTAAAATCCCAACTTGAGGAACTTGCTTTTTACTATATGTATTAGGGATTAGGGATGAGCTTCGCGTTCGTGTCGAAGCTCATCCCTACACCTCAGGGGCAAATTTCTGCAGACTATATACGGCAGGCCCCTACTTTCAAACATCCAACTTACAAACGACTCCTACTTGCAAACGGAAGGAGACAACAGGAAGTGAGAGGAAATCTACCCCTAGGAAGGCAAATTCTCTCCTGTAAGAGTTAATATGTGAAAAAGGTGTCTCCTCTCCACTGATGCTTTATCACCAATCCTTGTTTCAATAAAAAAAAAACAAATTTTCCAAAAACATTTGTCATTGGGATGGAAAGTGAGGTGAAATGTTCTGAACAGGTGCACAGACAGCAAAACAAATGTTACAGGGGCCATGCCATTTTTCTCAATGATTTTCATCCATATTACCAGGACCAGACATTACATTAAAGCCGCAAGCAGTTTTAAATGGCTTTTTTTCCTTTAAAAATGTCATTTTGTGCAGGGACAGTTCTAAACACGGGAAACACGTGCCACTTCACCGGCATACTTTAGACACCCCCCAGGTACGATATTTAAAGGAATATTTCACTATTTTTTTTCACTTTATGCATCATTAAAATCACTGCTCCCGAAAAAATGACCGTTTTAAAAGATTATTTTTACATTGATACATGTCCCCTCGGGCAGGACCTGGGTCCCCAAACCCTTTTTAGGACAATAACATGCATATTAGGCGTTATAATTAGCACTTTAGATTTCGAACGTTCGCGTCCATTGTATTTAATAGGGTTCTAAAGTTTGTGCGAAAGTTCGGTCCGTTCGAAGGTTCTGGTGCGAACCGAACTGGGGGGTGTTCGGCTCATCACTATTAGGGATGTGGTCCACAAACAGTACAGTCAACTAGCTGTGGCAAACTTTCTTTCTATGCCTACTGTATGTCTATGCACACATGCATTAGCCAGACAAGCCGTCTTAGCCTGATAGCCATTTTTTGTATTGCATATTATTTTCTATATTTTCTTCCCCTTCTTGTGAGGAAATGTCCTTTTCCTCTATGTAGGCATTTGTAATACAAGACACACATTGGGTCTAGGAAAGCCAATACTCTTTTTTGACCACCTACAACAGTTCTATATCAAGTCTACTGCATCTTATTGTATTGCCACAGCTTTCTGCATGCAATAAAGACACTCGTCACCATTTCACTTTCTTCGTGAAATGGTAGGGGTACAATGTACCCCTTACCAATTCACATAGGGGGGGCCGGTATCTGGGGGTCCCCTTTGTTAAAGGGGTCTTCCAGATTCCGATAAGCCCCCCGCCCGCAGACCCCCACAACCACCGGGCAAAGGTTGAGGGGATGAGGCCCTTGTCCCCATCAACATGGGGACATCCTCCCCATGTTGAGGGCATGTGGCCTGGTACGGTTCAGGAGGGAGGGGGGGCCGCTCTCTCGTCCCCCCCTCTTCCCCTGCGGCCGGCCAGGTTGCGTGCTCGGATAAGGGTCTGGTATGGATTTTTGGGGAGACTCCACACCATTTTTTTTTAAATTTGGGGTGGAGTTCCCCTTAAAATCCATGCCAGATCTCAAGGGCCTGGTATGGATATTTAGGGGGAACCCCACGCCATTTTTTAAAAAATTTGCGGCAGGGTTCCCCTTAATTTCCATTCCAGACCTAACGGGCTTGGTAATTGAATTTGGGGGAACCCCCACCCTTTTTTTTTTTATCAATGACTTTTCTATGTATTGATAAAAGCCAACAATTCATTAATAGCCGCGAGTCAGTTTTAAATGACTTTTTTTCCTTCAAAAATGACACTTTGTGCAGGGACAGTTCTAAGCACGGGAAACATGCGCGACTTTACATGCATATCATACACACCCCCCAGGTACGAAATTTAAAGGAATATTTCACTTTTATTTTTTAATTTTAAGCATTATTTAAATCACCGCTCCCGTAAAAACATCTATTTTTTAAACCTTTTTTTGCATTGATACATGTCCCCTGGGGCAGGACCCGGGTCCCCAAACACTTTTTAGGACAATAAATTGCATATTAGCCTTTATAATTAGCACTTTAGATTTCGAACGTTCGAGTCCATTGTATTTAATAGGGTTCTAAAGTTCACACGAACATTCTGTCTGTTCGCAGGTTCTGGTGCGAACCGAACAGGGGGGTGTTCGGCTCATCCCTGACCAAGACATTTTGGACAATTTCATGCTCCCAATTTTGTGGGAACAGTTTGGGGATGGCCCCCTGCTGTTCCAACACGATTGCGTGCCAGTGAACAAACAAGGTCCATAAAGACATGGATGAGAAAGTATGGGATGGAGGAACTTGACTGACCTGCACAGAGTCCTGACCTCAACCCCACAAATATCTTTGGGATGAATTAGAGCGGAGACTGTGAGCCAGACCTTCTTGTCCAACATCAGTGCACGACCTCACAAATGCGCTTCTAGAAGAAGGTTCAAACATTCCCATAGACAAACTCCTAAACCTTGTGGACAGCCTTCCCAGAAGAGTTGAAGTTGTTATCGCTGCAAAGGGTGGGCCAACTCAATATTGAACCTTACTGACTAAGACTGGGATGCCATTAAAGTTCATGTGCGTGTGTGCGTGGCAGGCGTCCCAATATTTTTGGTAATATAGTGTATTTGGAGTCTTTACATTGCAGTTAGCTAGCTTCTAACCCCAGCTAGGTTTTAAGGGGATTAGGCTCAAATTCTTTGTCCATCTCTCAGATCTCACTTACACACAGAAATTCTACAATTAGGACAGTCCACTCCACATTTAGGTTTACATTGACTGTACGCTAACTTGAGGCATTTTAACATGTGAAAAAAGCAGAAATAGCTAACTTTCTGTACCTTGTAAATACAATCCATTTGATCAGGAAAAGATGTCTGTTTAGATCTTTTTAAACTCCAGCACCTTTGGATGACTACTCTTGCTACATTTTGCTGCCACTAACTTTCAGGCAGCACTAGGTCACCTGTTCTACTGTCAGAACATGCAATACTTTTTTGTTGTGAAGCCTTATACAAGGATTTATTTTAAATTACAGTTTTATTATCTCCCCTTGCCTTGACTGTCCACAATCAATACACTACAGAAATTCAGCAAAGCTTTTAACAAGGTAGTATAAACATTATTTAGAGACATGCAAGAATATAATAATTTAATAAAACACTAAAGTGATGAAATCTGAAACTGCAAGCAAGCATACTTCTGAATCAGCAGAAAACTGTGTGGAGCAGATAACTTATCCCCAGTGTGTTTAAATGTATTTTTCCACTCCATGGGTTGATTTCAATCAGTGTGAAAAAAATATAATACTATTGTTACTGTTGTCACTTATTTATACAATGCCATCTACAGTCTCTCAACTATTTAGGTGCCCGGTGGTTTCCTGCAGTGCAGGCCGAACAAGTTGGACCACTGGTTGGGTGGAAAAACAGTATTGCTGCAGACCAGTTCAGGATCTAGGCGTAGTTTCTGCTTACCTAAAATGTAGTGTAGTCAAGCAAATCAAGCAGGCAAGCATGTCTTGTTGAGTAAATCATAATATTACTGTAGTCATTTATATGGCAACTGTCTCTAACAGTCTCATGCAGGGATGAGCCGAACACCCCCCTGTTCGGTTCGCACCAGAACCTGCGAACAGACAGAATGTTTGCGTGAACTTTAGAACCCTATTAAATACAATGGACTCGAACGTTCAAAATCTAAAGTGCTAATTATAAAGGCTAATATGCAAGTTATTGTCCTAAAAAGTGTTTGGGGACCCGGGTCCTGCCCCAGGGGACATGGATCAATGCAAAAAGAAGTTTAAAAACTGCCGTTTTTTCGGGAGCAGTGATTTTAGTAATGCTTAAAATGAAAAAATAAAAGTGAAATATTCCTTTAAATTTCGTACCTGGGGGGTGTGTATAATATGCATGTAAAGTCGCGCTTGTTTCCCGTGCTTAGAACTGTCCCTGCATAAAATGTCATTTTTGAAGAAAAAAAAGTAATTTAAAACTCACTCGCGGCTATTAATGAATTGTCGGCTCCCGGCAATACATACAAAAGTCATTGATAAAAAAAAAAAAAAAAAGCGTGGGGGTCCCCCAGAATTCAATTACCAGGCCCTTCAGGTCTGGTATAGATATTAAGGGGAACCCCTGTCGCAAATTTAAAAAAAAATGCGTGCGGTTCCCCCAAATATCCATACCAGGCCCTTCAGATCTGGCATGGATTTTAAGGGGAACTCCACCCCAAATTTAAAAAAAAATGGCGTGGAGTCCCCCCAAAAATCCATACCAGACCCTTATCCGAGCACGCAACCTGGCAGGCCGCAGGAAAAGAGGGGGGGACGAGAGAGCGCCCCCCCTCCTGAACCGTACCAGGCCACATGCCCTCAACATGGGGAGGATGTCCTCATGTTGATGGGGACAAGGGCCTTATCCCCACAACCCTTGCCCGGTGGTTGTGGGGGTCTGCGGGCGGGGAGCTTATCGGAATCTGAAAGACCCCTTTAACAAAGGGGACCCCCAGATCCCGCCCCCCCATGTGAATTGGTAAGGGGTACATTGTACCCCTACCATTTCACGAAGAAAGTGTCAATTTTTTTTTAAAAAACACACAAACACCTTGGAAAAGTCCTTTATTAAAAAAAAAACATTCCAGCGGTGAAATCCAGTGTCCCGCGGCAATCCGATGTAAAGCGCTGTCCGTCATTGGCTGAGCCTGAGCGGACCTGATGGGGAACTTCCTCCGCAGTCTATTACATGTATAGACCCGCCCCTTCTAAAGTTCCCCATCAGGTCCGCTCAGCCAATGACTAGGTGTAAGGCTGAGGACCTGATGCGGAACATGAGAAGGGGCGGGTCTATACATGTATTACACAGTGAAGGAAGTTCCCCATCAGGTCCGCCCCCTCGGTATGTCAGACCCCGCCTACATCATTGGCCTGAGCGGGGAACTTCCTTCACTGTGTAATTTAAATTTACACAGTGAAGGAAGTTCCCCATCAGGTCCGCTCAGGCCAATGACGTAGGCGCGGTCTGACATACCGAGGGGGCGGACCTGATGGGGAACTTCCTTCACTGTGTAATTCATGTATGGACCTGCCCCTTCTCATGTTCCGCATCAGGTCCTCAGCCTCAGCCTTGGCTGAGCGGACCTGATGGGGAACTTTAGAAGGGGCGGGTCTATACATATAATAGACTGCGGAGGAAGTTCCCCATCAGGTCCGCTCAGGCTCAGCCAATGACGGACAGCGCTTTACATCGGATCGCCGCGGGACACTGTATTTCACCGCTGGAATATTTTTGTTTTTTTTAATAAAGGACTTTTCCAAGGTGTTGGTGCTTTTTTTAAAATTTTTTGACACTTTCTTCGTGAAATGGTAGGGGTACAATGTACCCCTTACCAATTCACATAGGGGGGCGGGATCTGGGGGTCCCCTTTGTTAAAGGGGTCTTTCAGATTCCGATAAACCCCCCGCTCGCAGACCCCCACAACCACCGGGCAAGGGTTGTGGGGATGAGGCCCTTGTCCCCATCAACATGGGGACATCCTCCCCATGTTGAGGGCATGTGGCCTGGTACGGTTCAGGAGGGGTGGGCGCTCTCTCGTCCCCCCCTCTTTTCCTGCGGCCTGCCAGGTTGCGTGCTCGGATAAGGGTCTGGTATGGATTTTTGGGGGGACTCCACGCCATTTTTTTTTTAATTTGGGGTGGAGTTCCCCTTAAAATCCATGCCAGATCTGAAGGGCCTGGTATGGATATTTGGGGGAACCGCACGCATATTTTTTTTTTAATTTGCGGCGGGGTTCCCCTTAATATCTATACCAGACCTGAAGGGCCTGGTAATTGAATTCTGGGGGACCCCCACGCTTTTTTTTTTTTTTTTATTAATGACTTTTGTATGTATTGCCGGGAGCCGACAATTCATTAATAGCCGCGAGTCAGTTTTAAATGACTTTTTTTCCTTCAAAAATTACATTTTATGCAGGGACAGTTCTAAGCACGGGAAACAAGTGCGACTTTACATGCATATCATACACACCCCCCAGGTACGAAATTTAAAGGAATATTTCACTTTTATTTTTTCATTTTAAGCATTATTAAAATCACTGCTCCCGAAAAAACGGCCGTTTATAAAACTTTTTTTTGCATTGTTACATGTCCCCTGGGGCAGGACCCGGGTCCCCAAACACTTTTTATGACAATAACTTGCATATAAGCCTTTATATTTAGCACTTTAGATTTCTCCCATAGACTTTTCCAATTTGCCGCGAACACCCCAATTTGTTCGCTGTTCGGCGAACGGGCGAACAGGCAATGTTCGAGTCGAACATGAGTTCGACTCGAACTCGAAGCTCATCCCTAGTCTCTAGCTTGGCAGTATTTCATGTTGAGTCCTGTCCTCGCCATTGCATCCTCTATTCTCTCTACAAAGAGATAAATCTACCGAATGCAAGTGTTCTGAATTAACCATACGGTTTTAAACTATGTGGAGGTGTTTTGTTTCTCTTTCCGGATGAAATATAATTAGAAAAATATTGAGAAGAAATTTTTGAGCTTTGTTTGTTGAGCTGGTGGCCTGTACAGTCGCCCTTAGAAAGCGTTTGGGTTGGTTGTGGGTATCAGGGTCCCCTAGAGTCGCTACCAGGAATATTCCATGGAGAATGGCAACTTTTTGGGAACCAGTGACATTATTACAGTGATCAGTGCTAAAAATATGCACTGACATTGTACTAATGCCACTGGCAGGGAAGGCGTTAAAATCAGGGGCGATCAAAGGGTTAACTGTGTTCCCTCAGTGTGTTTCTTAACTGTATGGGGGATGGGCTGCTTGGGACAACACGCAGATCCGTCTTCCTGCATAGCAGAAAAACAGGATCTCTGTGTGATCTCCCCTGTCAGAACAGAGATCTGCCTTGTTTACACAGGCAAATCCCCATTCTGACTCTGTGGGGAACGATCGTGGGCGGCGACCCACTGACTGGTTCCCCCCACTGGCCAATGAGCCTGACATATACCTACGGTGATTCGCGCAGCCAAGCCAACCTTGACTGCGGTGGCTGGTCAACAAGCGGTTAACCTTCTTAGTGGTATTCCCGACTGTGGCTCGGGGTGAATTCTCCATACTAAGAGCAGTAACCCCGAGCCACACTCGGGCTGCATCGCAGTATCCAGGGAAAGTAACTTACCTTGTCCCCAGGATCCTGCAAAGTCTCTCTGCTGTGTGTGGCTGCTGTGTCTTCCGCCGATGAACTGTTTGCAGGGCTCCGTTCCCTGCGAACGGCGCAACGCATGGGGACGGAGCCCGGCGGGAAATTCAAAAAGTGCAAAACCCATTACACATACAGTACTATGTAATCTTACAGATTACATTACTGTATCAAATTATTTCACCTCCGTATTGTTCCTAATGCTTTGTCCAGTGCACTGCATGCACTTTTATATTATATATATATACTGTTCTTTCTGCCTGGGAACTGGAGATTGTCTATAGTAACCAAAAAGTGTCCCTTTACGTCAAAAGTGGTTTTAGACCAGCTAGAAAACAGCCATAATAAATTAGAATCACTTGCAGAATTAAGCGATAGTGATTTGTGGAGAAATTCGTCATCAAACACTGAAAGTGACGACAGTGACAATTCTGCAACTGAGCAAATTTCAGTGTTTTTGAGTTGATTACATTATTGAATAAATGTTATTATTATTATTATATTATTTTTATTATTATTATTATTATTTATATTATTTTTGATAATTATTTAGAGTTATTTATTTTATTTATAATTTATGATTTTGTGTTTCAAATGTTAACATACACGGGATGTCTACTAGACTCTTGTCTGGACAGATTTAAGTGAGTTATTCCTAATGCCGCGTACACACGACCGTTTTTCCGGTCGAGAAAAATGAAATTTTTTCCTTTGGACGAGAAAAACGATCGTCTGTGGGCTTTTTGTCGTTTTTCTCGACGGGAAAAACGGCAATAATCACGACGAGAAAAATTAGAACATGCTCTAATTTTTCTCATCGTGATTCCCGTCGTTTTTTTCCGCGGCAGTTTTCCCATAGGGAAACACTGCCGCGGAGCCCACACACGGTCGTTTTTTTCGACCCCCAAAAAAATGTCATTTAAAACGGCCGTGTGTTCCTCGTTTTTCACATCGATTTTCTCGACAGTGTTTTCACCGTCTAAAAAAT
Source organism: Rana muscosa (assembly GCA_029206835.1). Taxonomy (NCBI): domain Eukaryota; kingdom Metazoa; phylum Chordata; class Amphibia; order Anura; family Ranidae; genus Rana; species Rana muscosa. Next base: position 1,130,756,358 of record CM055116.1, read on the forward strand.
CGATCGTGTGTACGCGGCATAAGAATTACAGGTCTAAAAAACTGCAAATTTCCATTAGAAACAATGTACCACTTTCAGCATCAAAAATCTGACATAATCATACCGCCAGGGAGGTTAAGGAAGAATCATAGTTTTTTCTACTTTATGGGACTTTTCTTCACTTGAATTTTGATTTGGAATTATTTTGGAACTACTATTGTGTGTATATTATTGTTTCACTGTCATTTGTGTTCATGTTGCCAAATTTAGACCATTGAGACACTCTCACTTATTGAATTAGCGCACCATTCCTTTGTTTACATTTAATATTGAATTTAGTGTGACATCACTGTTTTGATGGTGCAGCCGTTCTTATTTCAAATTATCTAAATATTTGACATAGCAGCACTTTAGTACACTATATATTTTTACTAGAATTAAGACTCTGCACAGGATGCAGCAGTGTAAAACTGGTCAGCAGCAGGACAGTTTTAACCAGGAATACAAGAACTAACTGGTGCATGCCTAAATCTTATTTTATCTATGGAGATAGGGGTTGTAGAGAATGTGAGTGATATAAGGGCAGGTAGTTTAGGTGCAAACTGTTCTTGCTCTTTAGTGGTATGCTGTGAATAAAAAGCAGCTTCAAGAAAAAGATGGTCAGTAATAGGGATGAGCCGAACACCCCCCCCCCCCCCCCCCCGGTTCGGTTCGCACCAGAAGCTGCGAACGGACCGAAAGTTCACGCAAACTTTAGAACCCTATTAAATACAATGGACGCGAACGTTTTAAATCTAAAGTGCTAATTATAATGGCTAATATGCAAGTTATTGTCCTAAAAAGGGTTTGGGGACCCGGGTCCTGCCCCAGGGGACATGTATCAATGCAAAATAAAGTTTTAAAAATGGCAGTTTTTTCGGGAGCAGTGATTTTAATGATGCTTAACCACTTCCCGCCCGGCCTATAGCAGAATGACGGCCGGGCGGTGGTTCAGTTATCCTAACTGGGCGTCATATGACGTCCAGCAGGATAACAGCCGCTGCGCGCATCGTGGCGGTGGGTGGTGCGGTGTGTCAGTCTGAGGCTCTTTACCATGGAGGCTCTTTACCACGTGATCAGCCGTGTCCAATCACGGCTGATCGCAATGTAATCAGGAAGAGCCGTTGATCGGCTCTTCCTCATTCGTGTCTGACAGATGCGAGTAGAGGAGAGCCGATCGGCGGCTCTTCTGATAGGGGGGTTTGCGCTGATTGTTTATCAGTGCAGCCCCCCTTGGATGCCCACACTGGACCACCAGGATGCCGCCCAGGACCACCAGGGAAGCACCTAACATGTGGATGGCCAGGTAAGTCCCCCATGGCCATCCACATGTACAATAATATGCACAACATATGCCAATCAGTGCCCACAAATGGGCACTGACTGGCACCATCATGGCACAAAAAATTGTGATGCCCAGTAATTCCACCCACCAGTGTCATCAGTGCCACCCACCAGTGTCCATCAGGGCCACCTATCAGTGCCAATCCATGCCCATCTGTGCCCATCAGTGCCCACCTATCAGTGCCTATCTGTACCACCTATCAGTGCCACCTATAAGTACCCATCAGTGCCGCCTATGAGTGCCCATCAGTGCCGCCTATGAGTGCCCACCAGTGCCGCATACCAGTTACACTTATCAGTGCCGCCTATCAGTGCCCATCAGTGACGCCTACCAGTGCCCATCATCAGTGCCCATCAGTGCAATCTCATCAGTGCCACCTCATGGGTGCCACCTCATCGGTGCCCATCAGTGCTGCCTTATCAGTGCCCGTCAGTGCAGCCATATCAGTGCCCGTCATTAAAGAAGAAAAGGTACTTATTGACAAAAAAATAACAGAAACAAAGAAAAACTTTGTTTTTTTCAAAACTTTCGCTCTTTTTTTATTTATTGCGCAAAAAAATAAAAATCGCAGAGGTGATCAAATACCACCAAAAGAAAATTCTATTTGTGGGAACAAAATGATAAAAAATGTGTTTGGGTACAGTGTAGCATGACCGCGCAATTGTCATTCTAATTGCGACAGCGCTGAAAGCTCAATATTGGCTTTGGCAGGAAGGTGTATAAGTGCCTGGTATTGAAGTGGTTAAAGTGAAAAAAGTGAAATATTCCTTTAAATATCCTACCTGGGGGATGTCTATAGTATGCCTGTGAAGTGGTACGTGTTTCCCGTGTTTAGAACTGTCCTTGCACAAAATAACATTTCTAAAGGAAAAAAGTCATTTAAAACTGCTTGCGTCTTTAATGTAATGTCTGGTCCCAGCAATATGGATGAAAATCATTGAGAAAAATGGCATGGATACCCCCCAGCCCATTACCAGCCCCTTTGGGTCTTGTATGGATATTAAGGGGAACCCCACACCCAAAATAAAAAAAGGAAAGGCGTGGGGCCCCCAGGCCCTATATACTCTGAACAGCAGTATACAGACGGTGCAAACAAGACAGGGAATGTAGGTTTGTTACGTAGAATCTTTTTGTAATTTTGAACTGGTACATTTTTAAAGTGTAGCTCCAGCCAAAAAATCTATTTTTAAGCTTTTTGGAAAACATAGGGAAGGGTTATCACCCCTGTAACATTTGTTTTGCTGTCTGTCCACCTGTTCAGAACATTTCACCTCACTTTCTGACCCAATGACAAATGTTTTTTGAAAATTTGGGGGTTTTATTGAAACAAGGATTGATGATAAAGCATCAGTGGAGAGGAAACAACTTTTTCCCATATTAACTCTTACAGGAGAGAATTTACCTTCCTAGGGGTAGATTTCCTCTCACTTCCTGTTGTCTCCTTCCGTTTGCAAGTAGGAGTCGCTTGTAAGTTGGATGTTTGAAAGTAGGGGCCTGCCGTATATACTCTGCAGAAATTTGGCCCTTAGGTGTTGGTGTTGCCACAACACTGTAAGCCCTCACAGTTACTCTTGGTGGGCGCTGGAACGCCCTGCTGTGAACTATTATATCAAGAATTGAAATTACATGCCATTGTTGAACAGTGGTAGGAAAAATTGGGCCTTTGGTGGTGGTGCTGGTGCCACAACACTGTAAGTCCTCACAGTTACTCTTGGTGGGCGCAGAAATGGGCCGAGCTGTGAAATATTAGATCAAGAACTGTAATTACATGCCCCTGTTGAACAGGGGCATACAAATTGGGCCTTAGGCACTGGTGCCACAACACTGCAACCCCTCACAGATACTCTAGTTGGAGTGCAGGAATGAGCCCTGCTGCAAAGTATTGCATCAAAAATTATTGTTAAACAGGGGCTGAAAAATTGGGCCTTAGCCACTGGTGGCAGTGCCCAGAACCAAAAATGTTCTTACAAGCTATCAGCATGATCATTGAGGAGGAAGAGGATAGTCACTCAGCATCAGCATAGGCAGTCTTGAAGGGATCTGACATTTCAAAAACAAAATTTTGGTTACATCAGCATCAGGTGCTTGGTAGCTGGTGGTGATCCAAGACTGATTCATTTTTATGAAGGTCAGTCAATCAACCGAGTCGGTGGACAGGCGCACCCTGTGATCGGTTACAAAGCCTCCAGTGGCACTTAATGTCCGTTCCGAAAGAACGCTGGATGCAGGACAGGCCAGTAGCTCAATTGCATACTGTGCAAGCTCTGGCCAGTGATCCATCCTCAAGACCCAATAACCCAGAGGATTTTCAGTGGGAAAGGTGGCCAAGTCTGATCTTGCCCCTAGGTATTCCTGCACCACGTAAAACAGACGCTGGTGACGGTTGCTGGAACCGATCATACCTTGGGGCTGCGGACTAAAAAATTGTCTGAATGCATCGGTCAGACGGCCACCTTCTCCCCCACTCCTTCTTTGACTGACCGAAGCCTCAGCAACACTTTGTCCAGGACCAGGAATTTGTAACCTCCCAGTCTCTGGGAACGCGTTGCACAGACCTTTCTGCAAGGCGTCCAGAAGATGTTTCATCCTCTGCTCCCTATGCAACGGCAAGATAAGGTCCGCAACCTTACCCTTGTAACGTGGATCAAGGAAGGTTGCTAGCCAGTAATGATCCCTCTCCTTGATAGCACGAATACGAGGATCCTTCCGCAGGCTTTGCAGGATCAGGGAGGCCATGCAGTGTAGGTTTGCTGAGGCTTTCGGTCTGGAGTCCTCTGGGTCACTCAGTACAACATGATCCGCAGCCACCTCCTCCCAGCCATGTACAAGTCCATGGGTGTCTTGGGACTGTAATTGATACCTTGAAGACTGCTGCTGATGCTGAGTGCTAGGCTCAACCTCCATGCTGACACAATCCTCCTCCTCCTCTTCCTCCTCCTCGTCCTCTTCCTGTGTGATAGGCGGGCCAGCAGGAACAGTGTCTAAATAAAGGGGGCCTTGAGAGGTAAGAAAGTCCTCCTCTTCCTCCCTCTGTTCTGCCTCAAGTGCCCTGTCCATTATTCCACGCAGCGTGTGCTCCAACAGGTGAACAAGAGGGACAGTGTCACTGATGCATGCACTGTCACTGCTCACCATCCTCGTGGCCTCCTCAAATGGTGCCAGGACAGTGCATGCATCCCTGATCATGACCCACTGGCGTGGCAAAAAAAACAAGCTCCCCTGACCCTGTCCTGGTGCCATATTGGCACAGATACTCATTGATGGCCCTCTGCTGTGTGTGCAGCCGCTGCAGCATGGCCAACGTTGAGTTCCACCTGGTGGGCATGTCACAGATTAGGCGGTTCTTGGGCAGGTTAAATTACTTTTGCAGGTCAGCCAGCCGAGCACTGGCGGAAATGCACACAGACTTTCCTGGCCTGCCTCAGGACATCCTGTAAGCCCAAGAACCGCTGCACCACCAAGTTAAGGACGTGAGCCAAACAGGGAACATCGGTCAGGTGTCCCTGTCGGAGGGCGGAGAGGAGGTTGGTGCCAGTGTCGGAAACCACAATTCCTGGCTTAAGCTGGCGTGGCATCACCCACCTCTGAGCCTGCCCCTGCAGAGCTGACAGAATATCTTCCCCAGTAGGGCTCCTGTCCCCAAAGCACACCAGCTCAAGCACCGCATGGCATCTCTTTGCCTGCGTACTTGCATAGCCCCTTGAACGCCTACGGAGCACCGCTGGTTCCGAGGACAAAGCACAGGAAGAGGCCATGGAGGAAGAAGAAGAGGAGGGGGTGGAGGAGAGAGAGGTGTCAGAATCACCAGTAGTAGCATTTTGGAGGCGTGGTGGAGGAACAACCTCCAACACTACTGCACCCTGTCCTGCATCCTTCCCAGCTGCCAGCAGAGTCACCCAATGCGCCGTGAAAGATAGGTAACGTCCCTGTCCATGCCTGCTGGACAATGAGTCAGCGGTAATATGCACCTTACCGCTGACCGCCCTGTCCAGCGAGGCCAAGACATTGTCTTCCACATGCCGGTAGAGAGCCGGAATCGCCTTCCGTGAGAAAAAGTGGCGTTTGGGAACCTGCCACTGAGGAACCACACCATGGCACGGCATGGCATCTTTTTGCCTGCGTACTTGCGTAGCCCCTTGAACGCCTACGGAGCACCGCTGGTTCCGAGGACAAAGCACAGGAAGAGGCCATGGAGGAAGAAGAAGAGGAGGGGGTGGAGGAGAGAGGTGTGTCACAACCAGTAGTAGCATTTTGGAGGCGTGGCGGCAGAACAACCTCCAACACTACTGCACCTTGTCCTGCATCCTTCCCAGCTGCCAAAAGAGTGACCCAATGGGGCGTGAAAGAAAGGTAATGTCCCTGTCCATGCCTGCTGGACCATGAGTCAGCGGTAATATGCACCTTACCGCTGACCGCCCTGTCCAGCGAGGCCAAGACATTGCCTTCCACATGCCGGTAGAGAGCCGGAATCGCCTTCCGTGAGAAAAAGTGGCGTTTGGGAACCTGCCACTGAGGAACCGCACATTGCACAAACTCACGGAAGGGGGCCGAGTCTACCAACTGAAAAGGCAGCAGTTGAAGCGCTAGCAATTTAGCCAAGCTAGCATTCAACCGCTGGGCATGTGGATGGCTGGGAGTGAACTTCTTTTGACGGTCCAGCAGCTGGGGCAGGGAAATTTGCCTGCTAGAATCGGACGTCGGTGTACTGCTAGCAGAGTGCCCGCAAGTACTTGGCTGTTACACACCTAATTCTACACCTTCATTCCTCTCAGTGCAGGTTTCAGAGAGGACTGAAGGTATAGTGGGGTTGGAGATCCCAGCTGATGCGGTGCAAGGAGAGGTCCGCTTTGTTCTTTGGTGTGGGTCTTTAAGGTAGGCTTGCCAATGAGCTGCATGGCAGGTCAACATATGTCTGGTCAAGCATGTGGTGCCCAAGCGGCTGATGTTTTGGCCACGCGATATACGCTTGAGACATATGTTGCAAACAGCAGCTGTGCGATCTGATGCACTCGACTCAAAAAAGGCCCACACCAAAGAACTTTTTGAATAACGGGCAGAGGCAGCGCCCTGCACAGGCGGAGCTCTGCTGTGTGATTTCGTCGGTGTGCTGCCCTTACGCTGGCCCCCCGAGGGCATCCTGCCTCGTTGGAGATGTGCCTCCTCCTCATCCTCCTCCTCCTCCTCTCTCCTATTAAGCACCCACGTGGAGTCAGTGACCTCATCATCCCCTCCCTCCTCATCACTGGAGCCAATCTGGCAGTATGCTGCAGCTGCTGGAACATGACTGCCAAATTGGTGTCCTTCTTGAGCATCCCCTCTCTCTGCTCTCACTCTACTGGCTTCCTCTAGCTGGGTATCATCATCAGACCCTTCGAAACGCTGGGCATCCTCCTGGAGCATGTACCCAACACTGTGCTCAAACAGTTCGGGGGACTCCTCAGGAGGACATGGTGGGTCTAGGGAAGGAGTGGCTGATGATGACATTGATACCAGGGAAGAGGACGCTTTGGCAGCTGCTTTGCCAGTACCCTGAGCCTGGGTGAGAGAGGATGAGGAGGATGAGGAGGGCTTGGTCATCCACTCTACCAAGTCTTCGGCATGATGCGGCTCAACACATCCAGCTGCCGAAAAGGACAAGCGTGTCCCATGGCCACGTGCTGATGGCGATGCACCGCGTCCACGACCAGCACTGTTGTCTCTAGACACAGAGCCTGCTTGCCCTCTTTTATTGGCTCCTGACTGTCTGCCTCTCCTTGTTTGCCTTCCAGACATTCTAATGGCCTGCAGGGAGATGGAAAAACCAGCAATAAGGCCTAGCTTCAGGAGTATATTTTGCAGGAAGCACACTATGCCCGCTGTAAGTGCTGCAAATGCCTGTTGGTGTAACACACTAGGAAAACACAGCAATACGGGCTAGCTTCAGGAGTATATTTTGCAGGAATCACACTACGCCTGCTGTAAGTGCTGCAAATGCCTGTTGGTGTAACACACCAGGAAAACACAGCAATACGGGCTAGCTTCAGGAGTATATTTTGCAGGAATCACACTACGCCTGCTGTAAGTGCTGCAAATGCCTGTTGGTGTAACACACTAGGAAAACACAGCAATACGGGCTAGCTTCAGGAGTATATTTTGCAGGAATCACACTACGCCTGCTGTAAGTGCTGCAAATGCCTGTTGGTGTAACACACCAGGAAAACACAGCAATACGGGCTAGCTTCAGGTGTATATTTTGCAGTAATCACACTACGCCTGCTGTAAGTGCTGCAAATGCCTGTTGGTGTAACACACCAGGAAAACACAGCAATAAGGGCTAGCTTCAGGTGTATACTGTGTAGGAGGCTTAGCAACAATGACACTGACACTGTCCCCTGCCTATCCTTCTCTCTCCCTGCACACAAGGTTTAGCAAAGAATATGACACTGACACTCTCCCTGCCTATCCTTCTCTCTCCCTGCACACAAGAATAGCACAAAGAATATCACACTGTCCCTGTCTATCCTTCTCTTTCCCTGCGCCGGAACACACTACACAAGGCCGCCGCGCTGGCGACCTTTTATAGTGTGGGGCGTGTGCTAACCCCCTGAGCTATAATTGGCCACAGGCAACCTGCCTGTGGCCAATTATGGCTCTCCTAGCTGCCGGCGCTGTGATTGGCCAAGCAGGCAGGGTCACAGTGCATGCTTGGCCAATCACATTGTGGGCCGTATGCGTCACTCGAATTTGGCGCAAACGGCCCAAATCGTTTGATGTTCGCCGAACGATCGAACAGCCGATGTTCGAGTCGAACGTATGTTCGACTCGAACACCGAGCTCATCCCTAACGCGCAGAGACAGCAGCAGCCTGCACATGTGGAGCTCTGCGGTGTGATGCTGTCGGTGTGCTGCCCTTAAGCTGGCCCCTGGAGGGCATCCTGCCTCGTTGGAGATGTGCCTCCTCCTCCTCCTCCTCTCTCCTATCAGGCACCCTCATAGAGTCCGTGACCTCATCATCCCCTCCCTCCTCATCACTGTAGCAAACCTGGCAGTATGCTGCAGCTGGGAGAACATGACTGCCAGATTGCTGTCCTTGTTGGGCACCCCCTCTCTCTGGGCTCACGTTACTACCTTCCTCTAGCTGGGTTCCATCATCGGAGCCTTCAAAACGCTGGGCATCCTCCTGGAGCATGTACCCAACACTGTGGTCAAACAGTTTGGGGGACTCCTCAGGAGGACATGGTGGGGCTAGGGAAGGAGTGACTGATGCCATTGAGCCAAGGGAAGAGGCCGCATTGGCAGCTGCTTTGCCAGACAAAGTACCCTGAGCCTGGGTGAGAGAGAAGGAGAAGGATGAGGACGGCATGGTTATTAACTCTACCAAGACTTCGGCATGTTGCGGCTCAACACGACCAGCTGCCGAAAAGAAGGACAAGCGTGTCCCACGGCCATGTGCTGTTGAGGATGCACCGTGTCCACGACAGCACTGTTGCCTCTAGACACAGAGCCTGCTTGCCCTCTTTTATTGGCTCGTGACTGTCTGCCTCTTCTTGTTTGCCTTCTAGACATACAAATGGCCTGCAGTGAGATGTAGCTGCACAAAGGTGGGATGTGTATATATATATATATATATATATATATATCTATACTGATTATACTGCATCTAGCAGAATCAACTGCCTGCTGTGGTATTAGTATGAGAACACCAGCAATTGTCTTCAGTTAGTTTTAGGTGCACACTCTGCAGAGGACACAGTACACTAACTGAAAATACTTGCAGCTCCCTGCCTGTGGTATTAGTATGAGAACACCACCAATTGTATTCAGGCATCTTTAGGTGCACGCTGTGCAAAGGACACAGTACACTAAATGAAAATAATGCAGCTCCCTGCCTGTGGTATTAGTATGAGAACAGCAATTGCATTCAGGTACCTTTAGGTGCACGCTGTGCAAAGGACACAGTACACTAAATGAACATAATGCAGCTCCCTGCCTGTGGTATTAGTATGAGAACACCACCAATTGTATTCAGATACCTTTAGGTGCACGCTGTGCAAAGGACACAGTACACTAAGTGAAAATAATGCATCTCTCTGCCTGTGGTATTAGTATGTGAACACCACCAATTGTATTCAGGTACCTTTAGGTGCACCCTGTGCAAAGGACACAGTACACTAAGTGAAAATACTTGAAGCTCCCTGCCTGTGGTATTAGTATGAGAACACCACCAATTGTATTCAGGTACCTTAAGGTGTACCCTGTGCAAAGGACACAGTACACTAAGTGAAAATACTTGCAGCTCCCTGCCTGTGGTATTAGTATAAGAACACCACCAATTGTATTCAGGTACCCTTCGGTGTACCCTGTGCAAAGGACACAGTACACTAAGTGAAAATACTTGCAGCTCCCTGCCTGTGGTATTATTATGAGAACACCACCAATTGTATTCAGGTACCTTTAGGTGCACGCTGTGCAAAGGACACAGTACACTAAATGAAATTAATGCAGCTCCCTGCCTGTGGTATTAGTATGAGAACACCACCAATTGTTTTGAGGTACCTTTAGGTGAACGCTGTGCAAAGGACACAGTACACTAAGTGAAAATACTGCAGCTAGCACAATCACCTGCCTGCCTGTCAGTATAGAGAATAACAGGGACGGATCTAGCTAAACTGAATACAGTGTGTAAATATATATACAACACCTAGGATGCATATATATCCTCTACACACTGTAACTGCAGCTAACTGACTCGCCTGCCTGCTCTATCTAACTCAAATCAAATTACACTGTCTCTCTCTCTCTTTTTTTTAACCAACGCCGCAACACACTACACAAGGCCGCCAAGCCGGCAGCCTTATATAGTGTGGGGTGTATACCTACTCCTCTGAGCCATGATTGGCCAAAGCCACCCTGGCTTTGGCCAATTACGGCTCTCTGTACTTACGGCGCTGTGATTGGCCAAGCATGCGGGTCATAGTGTATGCTTGGCCAATAATCAGCCAGCAATGCACTGTGATGCCGCAGTGAATTATGGTCCATGATGCGCCACTCGAATTTGGCACGAAAGTCCCATAATGTTCGAAATTCGGCGAACAGCCGAACAGGCGATGTTCGAGTCGAACATGGGTTCGACTCCAACTCGCAGCTCATCCCTAGTCAGTAATAAGTGAAGCTTTGAGCACCCCAAACTTAAAAAAGGAGGCCCTAACAGCATAAACTACAAATCCACCTACCCCCAGCCTGACCTAAAAGAAACGAAAACCCCAAAATACCAGTCCTGAAACAAAAGCTTGCTTTATTTAAATGGAAGTCTTGTTACCAAAAAAAAGTTTAACCTAAAGTAACTATCAACACAAATTAATAAAAATAATATACCCCCAAAATAAATCGAAAACCCGCAAATTCCAGCCCGCTGAAAAAAAAGCTATTTTTTTAAGGGAAGTCTTGTAACAAAAATAAAAAATTCTTATGGCCCAAACAGCAGCTAAAAGTAACTGCTGACCTCAAATCAACCACAAAATAAAATCCAAGACAAAAAGACATCAATAATAAGAAAAAAGCAGCAAAGGGTCGATTGCCCCAAAAGCTACCAATCAAGAATAAAGTACAGTTTCCTAAATTAGCCTAATTTCTAGATATGACTTATGTCAGCTTTCCCCAGCCTAATGCTGGACATCCTGTGGTGACTGAGTTCTCCCTGTGTAATATGCAGGACAGGGCTACAGTTTTCCAGCTCAGGCCCTGCATTGCATTCATTATGAGCTGTAGGTTTGCCAGCTCAGATCCTGCATTGAATTTAAAGCATTAGTAAACTGCACTTCTGTTTTTTTTTTTAACACTGCAAAACAATTGCATAATGTACTAGTATGCATTGCATATTGGCACATTATGAAATACTTACTTCAGAAGGAAGCCCTCCAGCCGTGCGCTGACACCGCTGACAGGGCTTCCATCTTCACCCTGTCTTCCTTCCAGGTTCGCGTCCTCCAGCCTTCTGATTGGCCATGCCGTGATGATGTCACTCCCACGCATGCACACAGGAGTCACCGACTGCGGCATAGAGCTCTGAAGGGGAGGCATGGGTATGCCATTCCTTCAGAATGCATGCAGTGTGAATATCTCCTAAACCATGCAGGTTTAGAAGATATTCACTGTTCCTACAGCTAAACCTTAGTATAGGCTCACTGTACCTGTAGGTACAAGTGTCAAAAAAGCCTTTACTACCATTTTAACAAGTAACAGGCAGTCCAGAAAGGGTCTTTTGTTATTCTGTTCCTCTTCCCATGTAAGCTTGGAGTATTTGTCCACTGAGTTTATGTCTTCACTAAAAGCTTGTATTTCTGATGTTCTAATATTGACTCACATATCATCCATAACCTGAACACTCTTCTCCACCTCCTTAATGTACAGGTAGAAGCTCTCCATGTACTTTAAATAGCTGGTGTTAAGACAAAGGTGTAGTAAGTAACATACTTAGTCTAGCCCGAGTTCTGTTCGACTGTCAGAAGTATTATCTTATTCCAGATGTTTTCCTTTTCTCTACTGAGACTAATACACTATACGAAAAATCGAGCGAGAGCGCTCTCGAAAAACGAACATACGTTCGTGAGAGCAAACGATCACGCCATCAGCTAAGTAACGATATTCAAACGATAAGTCGTTTGACAACATTAATGTATAATTTTTTCGTGCAGTTTTTGCATCTAAAAAGGAAGTGACAAAATATATTTGACCTCTGCTCCCTGGCTTCCTGTGATTTATGTATACGCCCAGAGAAGCAACGTGCGTTCGTCAGAACGAACATTGTGCGTATTGAGCATCTCTACTGCATCACCTACATCAGCACCACCTTCAATATGGATGTGGATGAGGGGACCATTGCCATAGTAATGCTTGGAGTGATGGCTATACAGCAAGTAGAGGAGCCCCCCAAAAAAAGGCGAAGGTTATGGAGTAAAGAGTGGCTGAAGAACCGTGATATTTTCTCACATATGAGATTGGTTCGAGAGCTAAAGGAAAACAATCTGAGGATGCCTGATGAGTCCTTTCAGCTGCTACTGAGTCAAGTTTCACCCCTAATAACCAAAAAGGACACTGTCTTAAGAAGTAGCATCACAGCGGAGCAGAGACTGGTAGCAACACTTCGTTTTCTGGCAACTGGCCGAAGTTTTGAAGACCTCAAGTTCACCACTGGAATCTCTGCCCAGTCGCTCAGCCGCATCATACCTGAGACCTGCCAAGCCACCATAAGAATACTGCAAGACGAATACGTAAAGGTAAGGCTTCATGCCCACAGACGTTTTTAACAGCTGCGTTTTTTACAGCTTAAAAATGCCTGTCCTTGTTATTGTAATTTTTTTTATTTCTTTTTTTTAAAAACAAAAAAAAACGTCGGAGCTAAAAAACGCGACCGCGCGTTAGTGCGCGTTAGTGCGCGTTTTTGAGCGTTTTTTGACGCTCGCGTTTTTTTCTGCCTAACTCCGACGCTGAGGAACGCACTGGTCCTGTTTTTTTTTTACAGCTTAAAAACGTCTATGCTGTTTGCAGCTCAAAAACGTCTGGGTGGGCATGAAGCTATAGACTAACATGGACAGGCGTTTTTAAGCTGTAAAAAACGCTCAAAAACGCGGCTATAAAAACGTCCGTGGGCATGAGGCCTAATAACACAATGCTTTTATTTTAAACTCAGAAAAACACTGTAAAGCTAGCTTGCTTGAACATTGAGGCCTCATGCCCACGGACGTTTTTACAGCAGCGTTTTTGAGCGTTTTTTACAGCTTAAAAACGCCTGTCCATGTTAGTCTATAGCTTCATGCCCACCTAGACGTTTTTGAGCTGCAAATAGCATAGATGTTTTTAAGCTGTAAAAAAACCCCAGGACCAGTGCGTTCCTCAGCGTCGGAGTTAGGCAGAAAAAGACGCCCAAAAACGCTCAAAAACACGCACTAACGCGCGGTCGCGTTTTTTAGCTCCGACGTTTTTTTTTTTGTTTTTAAAAAAAGAAAAAAAAATTTACAATAACATGGACAGGCGTTTTTAAGCTGTAAAAAATGCAGCTGTAAAAACGTCAGTGGGCATGAGGCCTTAAGCTGTAAACATCCTAGTAAACTCAAATTAGTTCATAACATTTTAAACTGAAAAAATCTAACCACTTTTACGTGATTCACAAAGATGTGTACTGATAATCATGTCCCCAGTTGCTTTGGGTACGATCCTGCTGTTGTGTATATGGTACGGGCCACTGATGCATTGGGTGAGGTTGTTGGGATGATTGGGTGTGTGTGGGTTTGTGCTCAGCTAAGTGAGTATTTGTGGTAAGCTCCCCTCTTAACCCTTTATTAAGAAGCTGAATCAGTAAGGGTTCCAGCAATTGTTTTTGGTCTTCTGACATCCGGCGTGTCTTCTTGGCAGTAAATCCACCCAGGTCATCACATTCATCCCTCTTCTGATTCAACGCTGCAGATGCTTGTAATAGAAAGTTGCCAGTAGACTGTTGCGTTGTCTTTTTCTTTTTGTTCCTGTTTACTGGTGGTGATGTGACAGTCTGTGTGTCATTGAAAAAAAGATCCTGTATAATATAGCAAAATAAAAGAATGTATCATGAATTAAACACTGAAAATGTTTATATCTTTACCTTTTACAGCTCCCGTCATCTGTGGAGGAATGGAAAGCAACAGCAAAACAATTTCACGACTATTGGAATTTCCCCAACTGTGGTGGTGCCATAGACGGAAAGCATGTTCGCATAACACCCCCAGCAAAATCTGGCTCCTTCTATTACAATTACAAAGGCTACTTTAGCATTGTCCTAATGGCAATTGTGAATGCAAAGTATGAGTTTATATTTTTGGACATTGGCAAAAATGGACGAAATTTCGATGGGGGAGTAATCGAGAAAACAGTTTTTTCTCATCGGTTAAAAAATGGACTTCTAAATCTACCATCCAAAGAGGACACAGTGGAAGGCTTGAATTTCGTCTTTGTTGCAGATGACGCATTTGCATTATCTGAACATGTGTTGAAACCATTTGCCCTTAAAAACCTTACACCTGATCAGAAAATATTTAATTACAGGTTATCTCATGCTAGACGAGTGGTAGAAAATGCCTTTGGTATTGTGGCCAACCACTTTCGTATCTTCCATACACCAATAAATGTAACCCCCCCAAAAATTGACATTATGGTTGATTGTTGCTGTATGTTACATAATTTTCTAAGACGTACTAGCTCCACCTACATGTCACAATCCATGATGGACCGGGAAGATACTCTGTCTGGGGATGTCATGCCTGGTGAGTGGCGTAATGATATAGAAGGGCTTTTAGACCTAGGCCGTGCCCCACCACGTCTCTCTAGTCAACTAGCCCGTCAGAATCGTCTTGACTATATGCAATATTTTCTTGGTCCTGGAGCAGTAGATTGGCAAAACAATCTCTAAATGTTAAAAAGAAATGTCTGTGGCTGAATTAATATATTCTCTCATGTATAAAAACAGGTGTCATGTTATGTTTGCCTTTTAAAAATTAACATTTGCATAAAAATATGACGTGTGATGTAATTTCTTACGTATTATATGCAAATTCGATTTTATTATCTGTTTATATCAAAGTGTATAATAAAGAAGATTATGATTACTTTACCTGACTGTTTGCCATTTCCTCAAATGTTCCATCTTCTTCATCTCCTGAATTTCCGGTAGTTGCACTGACACTACTGTCTAAACTTGATACAGAGGCTTCTACTTCCTCCTGTTCAGTCAGAAAACGTAAGCTCTCAAAATACCACAGACATGGCACGTATACTTGGTCTGCACCTGCACCAGATCTTTTTGAATCATGTATTTTATTTAATTCTTTTTTGAAGATAGTACGCAGATTTGATATTTTTTGTTTAACATAGGCTACATCTGCTTTGGAATACACAACAGTGCATAGTTCTGCTAATTTGGTATAAGCTTCATTGCGTTTTTGGCAGTCTGAATACTCTTTGGAGTGTACTTTCCATAAACATGAAAGCTCATGGTACACTTCAATGAATTGGGGAAGGAAATGTGGTGATGTAAATTTGTCCACCATTGCTCCTGTAATAAGAAACAATGCATCATCGTTTATTTGCCAAACTACACCAAACAATTAATATTATAGAACTATTGTACTGGTCTGCTTACCTTCAGTTGTAACGAATCTTCTGTAGATTGCTCAGTATAACCGTTCGTTTAGTCAGTGTGTGTGCTCGTTCTTCTACTCAGTAAATTGTACATGACAACGTTCTGTGAGCCGGGTCAGAGTGTACCACAGTGGAATATGGGAGTTTGCAAGCTCCGCCCTTCTTCATTCGGCGCCATATTTAGCAGCAGAACGATGGCTGAAGAACAGGAGCATGCCATTCCCAGACGAATTCGCCTGCAAACTTTAAAAAAAAAGGCAACACCTATGTCCCTGGATGAAGTGAAAACTATGGTGAAGATCTTGGAAAAAAATGACTATGATGGGAGGCATAAAAACGACCCCAGGCCTAATAGAAGAAAAGATGACATCATGGAGAAGGTTATCCATGTGCTTGGAAAGAAGTATGGTGTGGACCGAACAAAGGACCAGCTGCGCAAGAGATGGTCTGACTTGAAGCATAGGGAGGAAGCACAGTTGTATAAAATACATACAATGATCAAAAAAGGTAATTATGATTAATTTCTGCCATTTCTGCTCTCTCAGCTAGGCATGCAATCCATGTAGTACTTCTGCAATGTCTTCATCAATGCAAACTATAATCTTTAGCATGTTCATGTTTATTTTTTATTTTTTTAACTAGAAAGACCAAAGAAAGCACACTTTGGGAACAGCACTGTGACAACAGGACTGGATATTATTCTGGTTGATGACACATCTCCAGTTACTGAAAAAGGACCTGATGATGATGATGATGACACAGCTCCAGTTGCTGAAAAAGGACCTGATGATGATGATGCTGAACCATGCCAAAGTATTACAGATGTTGAAGCAGACCAGGCACAGCATTCCTATGAAACCATCACAAGCAGCACAGGTAAGCCAGTACATATACACTTTAAAATCAACTCCATTTTAAAAACATTTCCCTGAAATCTGTTTTCATATCTTCAACAGCACATCATCTGTCTGTGGAACAGGAATTAAATACACTCACTGCTCAAAGATTGTTATCTGATATGTTGAAGTGCTCATCAGAGTTAGAGAAGTGCTCTTCTGAGTTAGAAAAAGTCAAAAAGCACCTGACCTCTGTCCAGAACAATTTTCAGGTTGTACTTGACACACTATGTAAAATTTAACATGTGTCACTTTAGTCCATGTATTGTTTTTTTTTTTTGGCGTTCCGTTGATGTGTTAACTGTTTGCAGAAGTTTGCACAAACGTTAAGCTATTTCTACTGTTGAGGACAAGCACTTTATTAATGTTCGTGACTCATGCACATTTAAAAGTCAGGCCTGCCATGGAAAAACATGGTTGGAGCAAAGCTGTCCTTGAGGTTTGAGCCGTCGGTCAACTCTACTATAGTTGTGTTCTGGCACAAGTCAATTATAGTGTTTTCGTGAACACAAATTTACCATATGTTGACATGCACTTATAGTAGGGGTGACTGACATCACAAACCTCAAGGACAATCTCAAACCATGTTTATTCTACAGGCAAAAAACTAAAGAATACTGATATTGTTATACAAAAAATTCAAGCTTTAAAAACCATGAGAGATAATTTAAAACCATTGTTTGATAGATGCATAATGTTTAATCTTAAAATGTCAAAATAACATGTAGCGCACCAACCCCAGACTTTACCTGCTTTTCTTCTGCTTGGCTCCTCCGCAGGAAAAGAATGAGGCACACAGCACCACAAGCCCGTACCCTCCTGAATAGGGAGGTTGAGCGGTGTTAGTTTCTCGGGCCTGCTTGCAGCCAGTGTTTAAAAACCTTCAGTACTGACCTCGTTTCTGCAGTTGTCAGAAACAAGTCTTAATTCTCCCCAGTAAGCAACTGTCCACACCAACTGAAAGGTCCAACACTTATTTATTCCTTCTTGCACAATAAACAGCCTCTTTGAGAGCAGACAGGTTGGGACAAGACACAGGTCAGATAAGGTGGGAGGAGGTCCAGGCACAAACTTGAATTTGGGTTTCTCCTGCTCTGATCAGCACGAACAGGCTTGGCGCACGGTCTCTGCCACAGACCAGGAGGTTTGAGGTATGAAAGCCACTCCTACTGACCTTGGGTGCGCAGTATCACTGCCACTGTGATTTAAAGAACACGCACTTCCTTCCGTTAGTGAACTAGCCCTTATAGGACAAGAACATCCCTCCGGAGAGTTACCAGAGGCCCCATCTGTC
Source organism: Rana muscosa (assembly GCA_029206835.1). Taxonomy (NCBI): domain Eukaryota; kingdom Metazoa; phylum Chordata; class Amphibia; order Anura; family Ranidae; genus Rana; species Rana muscosa. The sequence continues at coordinate 1,130,774,056 of CM055116.1, forward strand.
ACCACGACTCTGCGCTGGGTCTTCAGAAAGGGTCACCTCCCTGGCCTCCTCGTCCTGGATATGGGTCCCCTTGCAAGGCAGATCCCTGTGAGCCTCGGTCCCCGGCGGATCCCAGCCGAAGGCTGCTGGGTTCCGGGCCTTTCTCCAAAGTACCTCACCCCAGATTGAAGGTGTCTGAGATGGAACAGCAGCTCCGTCTCTGGGCCTAGGGCACCCAGAGACAACCCGACCAGGCCTCCGGGCCTAGGGCACCCGGAGGCGACATACACGCACCCAGGCCTAAGGTGCCTGAGTGCGGAACCGACGACCCCCACTGGAAGATGGCCGCCCCCTTTTATTTCCTCTCCTGACAGGCACAGCAGGTTCTCCGCCCTGCCGTACTGCTGCCAAGAGGGGACAAAAAGGACACAACCTTGTACTGCAGTTCAACCTGGGCCCATGGCAACAGCGCCACCCATAGGTCCAAGTGAACTTACACACCAGTACTATCTCTCAGGGACAGAAATGGTCCATGAGACCTAACAATCAGTGCATCTGAGCCTAGTTACCACTCAGATGCTTCCCCCTAAATGTAACCACCCGCTACAAACATATTTCCACAGTATTTTAATTAAAAACATTATGCTCTCTTGTTTAAGAAGCATATAATAATTATGCTTTCTTGTGTAAAATAAAAAATGATGCTCTCTTGTAAAAAAAAAAAAAAAGCTCTCTTGTGTATGTAGCACCCTCCTCACTCCCCTCTTTCTCTTCAGCTCGTCTCTCTCTTGTCTAGGGGTATCTTTTAGAGGGGAAGGGAGCGGGGACACTACGCCAGGCCTTTGTCACAGGTGTCAGTGTGATACAAGCAAAGTTCTTTTACCTTCGGGTCAGTGCTGTGCACCTGGAGCCTCCACCAAGAGTTACCTTGAACAATGTCTGTCAGGAAATGAGCCCCACACCATTAAAGTTCAACACTCCTTTATTCTTCTCGAATGAACACATTCAGTTGAACTCCCTTAGTAGGAACAGAACAGGAAAGGAGGTGTGGATGCGAATAGGCCCGGACACATTGTGTTCTCCACTTTTCTTCCTAAAAGTGGGTTGCAGTCTCCGAACGAGGGGGATTTCCTTCCAAGCGGTCTCCGGTGAGAGACTCACCCGTCACTGGCAATCTGCTGCACCAGGTCTTCGAATGAGGAGCTCCCCCCGGTCCATTACGCCTTCCGGATTCGGGTACCTACTCCCGGGGTTCCCTAGGATCTCCTTCCCTCGCGGAACTCAGTGTTGGGCACTGAGCTCCGGACCTCCATCTGAGTACCTCACTCCAGGCTAAAGGTGCCTGGAATGGAACACGACCTCCGGCTATCCTCTAGGCCTAGGCCCGCCTAGAGAACCCACACGAACCACCGTCCACAGGCTGAAGGCGCCCTGGACTCCGACCCCGTGACAAAGATGGCCGGCCCCTTTATCCCCTCTCCCTGCAAGCACGGCGGGTTCCCCGCCCCAACATACCGCTGCCGAGGGAGGACAAAAAGGAGGCACGACACACAGCAATGATTCAACCCCAGCCCAGGGCGACAGCGCCACCCGCTGGGCTGCAGGGAGTTACACATCACTAATGTCTCTGTCAAGTTCAAATTTACACCCGGGAAAGTACATACCCACTACACTCTCCCCCTGGTGATTTGACACTGGTCCCCAGTGTCTGGAGTAAATCATGCCCTCAATGGCTGACATAATCCAATCCAGAAACCGACTAACAATTGTACAAAAATAAAAACTTTTAGCAACTATCCAACTAAAACATTGTGTCTGAGCCCTGTAAAGAAAAGGGAATAAAGACAGAAGAGAAACAACGGCATTGACTCATAACTTTGAATCACATCTTCACAATTTTTTTTTCTTTCTCCTCCCCCATCCTGACTAAGACCCACCCCATTCTCAGTGGACTTGATGGGATGCTCTCCTGCAGAGGGAAAAGAAAGGATTAACACATATAACCCTGACACCTGTATTTGTGTGATGGAAAATAAACTTCTCCTGAAAGAAATCCCTTTTCTCCAAAGAGTGAGTGCATGAAAAGTGTTTTAACATTGCGCAACACTGCCACCTGGTGACAGCACCGCGGTAACTGCACTCGTGGAACTTTCTTCTTCTCTTTGGCCCTATCTACCCAGAGTCTATGATCTCTTGCAAGAAAGTGAAGAACAACAGGAACAGTCCTTCATTCCTTTAGGGCACAAAAGCAACGGGCCCCAGAAAGTTCAGCAGCATGATAAGAACGGAGTCTCTTTTCTCCTACAGATAAAAACGGGGATGCGGCAGAACAAGTGGCTTCAAGTGCTGATCCATGGTTTCGAGATGATACTCCACATCTTCTCCTTCTTTGCGTCAGATCAACACTTTGTCTGCATGGATGTGTCGTTCAAACATCCATTCTGCCTTGCAGTCCTTAAAATGTTGAGAGGCCTTTGGAGAGCATGCCAGGTACCTGCGGGCGTGGGGAACCTGAAGGTGGGTCCACACAAAGTCATTGTACCAGCGCTCCCGGCACACTTCCACCTCATACAGCAGTTCCTTCGACAAGTACGGATACTCCCATCCGTAGTCCGCAGCAACCTTCTGGCCAAATAGCCGTTGTAGTCTCGCCAAAGGAGGCATGGTAGCTCTGTCCCCTTCGCCAGGCAACACTATCGAGTCCGGGTGGTAAGGGACCTTGATTACATCTGATCTGGGCATTGGTGCCCGCAGTAACAGTCTCTTTTCCCCAGTCTTCGGTACAGATGGCACCGGGGACGTAGAAGCAGGCTGGGGATGGGGCCTCTCTTCAGGCACTGGTGCCTCCACCCGGGGTGTACTTTCCCCAGTAGACATGGATGGATCCCTGGTCCTCCGGAATGAAGCGAGAGGTACTTTGTCCCAGCCTTTCTCTGCAAACAGTTCATCTATTGCAACGTCGTCTCCCATGTCCGAGAGCGACTCTAGGTCAGAGGTGTCGCACTCCTCCGCAGGCAGGTATCCTGTAGTGGAGACCGAGCTTTCACCTCCTCCCACACACCAAATCTCTCCGCCAGGCTTACCTCGGCCTTTACTTGAAACGGGACGTCTGGAACTCTTGTCGACGGATCCATCCGGGCCGGGCGTAAGCGGGCGAGACGGTCCACCACAACCGCTGGTCGGGGCTACCATGCCGGTCTTTCTCTTCGGTGGTGGACACTGCGAGATCGTAGTGACCGAGTCAGCATCCTCGGATTTCTCCCGTTGAAGTTTTACGACCTCCTCCGCGGTCGCTGCAGTGTGCGCAGGGATGGCTGTCATAGCAGTGATTCCTCCTCTCTGAGTGGTGTTGCCCGCAGCAAGGCCGGGGTAGATGGTTCTCGGCTTCTCAACCGCCGGATCCACTTTGAACAGGAACTTCCCACAGGCCACACAATGCCTGAATGGCTTCAGCTGGCACACCAGTCCTGAACATCCGGGACAAATCACACCCAGGGCCTCAACGTCCATGCACGAATACAGGGCGAATCGACCTCTTGGCTTTAGCCGGATCCCCGTATTTGTTACCGGAGCAGCAGCAGTGAATGTCGTGGTAGAAGGGTGAACTGGAATCCACAACGTATGTCCGAACATGGCGACCTGTTGCTGATCCATTGCACACTACAGAGTTTTTGCGCCAATGTCCCACGTGTAGTCCTTCACACGTATTGGACTCCTCCCCTTTGCTCCAGTTTGCTGGCTTTTCTTCCTTTCTGTTTCTGAGTCATGCCCACGAACTAAGCGATGGGGATGTGCCTGGTGGCGCAGTGCAATAGAAGCCCCCACGTGTTGTACTTCACATGGCTGAACTTCCCCCTCTTTCCACTCTTCTGCGCGGGCCTTTCCCTTCATTGGGTCATGTCCACGACTTCGAGCAGGGATGCACTTCGGCCAATGAAGGCCTGCCTATTCGCGTAACTCTTCCAACAGACACGTTCAATACTGTGGTGCACAAACACTATACCGGACCCGAGCCCCCACGTGTAGCACCCTCCTCACTCCCCTCTTTCTCTTCAGCTCGTCTCTCTCTTGTCTAGGGGTATCTTTTAGAGGGGAAGGGAGCGGGGACACTATGCCAGGCCTTTGTCACAGGTGTCAGTGTGATACAAGCAAAGTTCTTTTACCTTCGGGTCAGTGCTGTGCACCTGGAGCCTCCACCAAGAGTTACCTTGAAAAATGTCTGTCAGGAAATGAGCCCCACACCATTAAAGTTCAACACTCCTTTATTCTTCTCGAATGAACACAATCAGTTGAACTCCCTTAGTAGGAACAGAACAGGAAAGGAGGTGTGGATGCGAATAGGCCCAGACACAATGTGTTCTCCACTTTTCTTCCTGAAAGTGGGTTGCAGTCTCCGAACGAGGGGGATTTCCTTCCAAGCGGTCTCCGGTGAGAGACTCACCCGTCACTGGCAATCTGCTGCACCAGGTCTTCGAATGAGGAGCTCCCCCCGGTCCATTACGCCTTCCGGATTCGGGTACCCACTCCCGGGGTTCCCTAGGATCTTCTTCCCTCGCGGAACTCAGTGTTGGGCACTGAGCTCCGGACCTCCATCTGAGTACCTCACTCCAGGCTAAAGGTGCCTGGAATGGAACATGACCTCCGGCTATTCTCTAGGCCTAGGCCCGCCTAGAGAACCCACACGAACCACCGTCCACAGGCTGAAGGTGCCCTGGACTCCGACCCCGTGACAAAGATGGCCGGCCCCTTTATCCCCTCTCCCAGCAATGACGGCGGGTTCCCCGCCCCACCATACCGCTGCCGAGGGAGGACAAAAAGGAGGCACAACACACAGCAATGATTCAACCCCAGCCCAGGGCGACAGCGCCACCCGCTGGGCTGCAGGGAATTACACATCACTAATGTCTCTGTCAAGTTCAAATTTACACCCGGGAAAGTACATACCCGCTACATGTAAAAAAAAAATAGTGCAAAACAAAGATAGAACACTATTTCTTTACTTTTGAAAAAAAAAACGACTTTTGCAATAACGTTTTAATATTGCATATTTTGTCTGTTGTATTATTTTAACAGAGGTATAGGTATATCACGATTGAAGAGGTTGCAGGTTGTATAGTTGGTGATGTGTATTATGACCTTTTGACGTGAACGTTCTTTGATACGAATATTTATCTTCCGGGTTATATGTTTTTCAAACATGCGCAGTAGCAAGCATTAGTTTTTTCTCGGACGAATAACGCATTAACCTTGCGATTTATCGTTCGGTCGTCAGAAATTTTCCAAACTTGCTGTTTGTTTTTTTTTGCACAAAACGTCACAAGCGATTAACAATTTGTGCCCATTAACTTGCCGAAAAACGAACGAAGTGTTCACATTAGCGCTTTTCGCCCGATTATTCATATAGTGTATGGCCAGCATAAGAAAACATCGGAAGCAACAGAAATACTCTTAACAATTTCTTGGGGTCACCTGTGTAGCCCATTGTAGTTAACCTGCACATGGAGGAGGAGAAGAAAACCTTGAATTCTTTCAGGGGTAAAACCAGGGTTTTTTTTCTCAGACAATAGGTGCAGGAACTCCCCTGTTCCGAGTCACCCCTTTTCTCCAGCCCTACCCACCTCCTAGTACCATCCCTTTTAGACAATATAGGACCAAGTATCATTTTGTGGTGCTAAGTAATTTGTATGGAATTTGGTAATGATCTCAAGAAAAGCAGTAAAATAGATCCCCTGCAGCCAGCAACAATAGATCCCACTAACAACAATGGGCTACCCACAACAAAATTTCCCCACCAGCAACAATAGACTCCCGGCAGCATCAACAGATCTCCGCACAGCCAGCATTAATAGACTCTCTTGCTGCCACCAACAATAGATCCCTCCCCAACAGTAGATCTCTTTCAGCAACAACTGACCCCCCAGCAACATAAGACCCCCTGCAAAAATAGATCCCCAGCAGTGAGCATTAATACCCTGCAGCACACCCCAGCACCCCTTGTCATTACATACAGTCAGTCCAGGAGGTGGCGGAACTGCGTTCCCTCGCGTTCCCACTGAAAAAAAGCCCTGGGTAAAATTAATCCTATGACAAAGCCTGCACAATGTGTCTGATTGTTAAGGGATAAGTGTGTGAAAGTGAGGGTTTGGAACTGACATAGAGGCTTCCTGATGATGCTGTGGGTGGTGAAACGCATTGAGATGGGGACACATTACGTCTGACGTCACATCCGGTTCACAAGGCTCGAGCAGTAGAACGCACAATCTTGTGTTTTTGGTTTACTCCTATTTATGAGGATACGTGGAGGAAGACAGCTGGAAATTGGTCTCATTACTACTCACCCTCTAGACTCCCAAAAACAGCGCTACTAGACCCACTTAATCCTAGGTCTAGGGATCTGGTGAGTCATAACCACATAGGAGGATGGGGTGTGTGTACAAGGCAATCACATCTGCATGGAGTGTGAAGAGCACCTTTGGAATTCGTTTTATATATGGACTTTTGCCACTATTATAATAGACTTTTTTATCATTTATGCACATTAATTGATGATGTTAATACAGTTCATGCACTTTAATTGATACCAGCATCACATGAGATCACACTGCTCTTTACACTTCGCAAGGGCACACTGGGGATTTATTATTTATAAACATAAGCTTTTTTATAGCACCTAGCGCTCACTTTAAGTTTTTAAAGAATTATGGCCCTTTACCTGTCTGCACCATGATACATGTGTCAATAGGCCACCATTATACCCAATAGGAGTCCCAGAAGGCTATCAGAATACGTGAGCCAGCTGTGTGCTTTAAATATGCCAAAGTGAAAATGATGCTGGGGTGGCTGCAGGTAGACCATCTAGCTAAAAAAAGTATAATTACAGACATTTACAGATATGTAGGGTCTTATGGGGTTATTTCTTGTTAAGGTCAAGAAGAGGGTGTTTGCACATTTCTTGTATAAAGAACACTTTTGCTTTAATGAACAAAAAGTGTCTGAAAGCTGTGCTCTCACTGCTCTGATCTGATATTCACCTGTAAACAGAAAAAAAAAATCTACAGAATGGGACAGAATAGAATGATTAGTCTTAGCACAATCAAGGGTAGCTTTTCTTGTTGCTTTGCATGCATCTGATATGTTAAGATATGTTAAGAACCTACTTTCCTGAATTTAGAAAGATAGACCCAAACTTGTCAAACCATGTCTATATAGTGCACAGATTGTGCACAGGGAACAGTCATGTAAGAACAGAAAAGGACCTTCCCTAAACTGTTTCCAAAAGGTTGGAAGCACAAAATGGTCTAAAATGTGTTTGTATGCTGTAGCATCCTTCACTGGAAACAACCAACTTAATTTAGAGGGGGTGTCCACATACTTTTGGCCATATAATGTATTCTACGCACGTCTGGACTGAGTACAACTTTACCCAAATTGTGCACTTCTCCACTTACCACCACTGTACAGTCCATTTCTCCATTGGCCTTCCATTGTACCAATGCACTTCCTGGCCCACCTCACGTCAGCACACAATGGGTTAACACCTCCTCTGGAGCCCGTTGTTTGCTAATGTGAGGATGGGCCAGGAAAGGAAAATTACGGTAAGTATTTGATATAAATTTTCTGCTTTTCCACTGTCCTACCAATGTTACAGCACTATTCTTCACTGCATGGCCATTGTACCAGTGCAATACTTTACTGAATCAAAATACCACAAGCTGCTGTACTTGTGCTATACATTACACTCCCCAGACCACTGTACGATGAATTGTACATTCTTACCACTGGGAATTTTTGTAGGAATTTGGTATTTCCTTCAATGAACAGGCACACTTTTGCTAGGATTCTATTGAAGCCAATACTGTGAAGCTAATCTTTTCTGCATAGATGATATGTATATAAAAATTAAAAAAAAGCACAACTGATTACAATGAAACAGGATACTGTCACGAAATTTAGAAGTTAAGTGGGGTCATACTTGATGAACAAAAGTCCACCTTTCCTATGAAATATACATGCTCCAAACTCTCATAATCAACCAGCAATTAAGGCAAGATTGCAGAAAGACAAGAGAGATAATTGCTGTACATTACCTATTATAAAGATGAGTTTTGAATTTGATGAAGAACAGAAGAGAAATAAAGAAAAGGTTATTTTACAAAAGCTCAGCATAGTGTGGTAAACTGAGTTTGAAAGCTGCAAATGTATTTTAAAAAAAAGTAAATCACATTATGAAAAAGTAAAATTTGGGATGTTTTTTTTTTTTTTCTTTTTTTTTTTTTTTTATAGCAACTAATATTTAATACATTGGGCTCCATTCACAAAGGGGTAAGTTTCCCTTTAAAAAACATAGTAAAATACCGCTCAACGTTTTTCAAAAACGTTTTTTGGCATTCACAAAAAAGTGCTACTAAAATACCACATGAGTTATTTTATGAAGTCTTGTGGTATTTTAGTTGTGAGACCATGCAGTAATTTCTGAGAACTTGAGAGAAAATGTGACCCGGCACACCTAGCAAGAGCATGCCTCCATCCCTAATATGTATGTAGCAATTACCCCATAGAGAGCTGCTGGATTAAATTTGGGTCCTGCCGTTACCCCACATTTCACCGTCCCAGAACTTAAGAGTCTGTTAAGTAGTTTTGAAATATATGATTGCCAGTCACTTCAGTCTTTTTCTCAATTGCTTTATTAAACAACTTCAGGTAGAAGGATAGTGGGTTAGGGGAAGTTCAGATACCTTGGTTTTGCAGATCACTAATGCGGTTTTTGAATCCAGAGGACAACAGCTTCTGTCACTGGATCTTGCGACAACCGGATAGGCCTCTCACACCAACCTAGCAGCTGGTATGAAGCACGGACAAAGTCTCTGCAACGGACTTGAGAGTTAAGTGGAAACTCCTGGATAATCCTCTGCCACAGGATTGTTTAGCCAGTAGTCAGTTAGTTAGGTCAGCTGCACAGTACCTGAGCCTTTGAGCAATCCGGCAGTACTGTGAGGTAGATTAACTTCAGTGCATCCTCCAAACGAGTCACCAGGCCCTTCCTGAGAAACCAGCCTTCAGCTCGGTTCTCTCCAGCAAGGTCCTCCCCTGGAATCTTCTCTGTTTGAGTGGCTTCTTCCCACATGACAGACAGCACAGGACCACCTTTAGTTAAATAGGCCCCAGACAAGCTTTTGGGCCTACTTGCAGCAGACACAGCAGCTGTCACGTACCTGGTAGGAGTCTGATATGATGAGGTCGGCCTCTCTTGTATCTCCAGTCCAAGCCCCACTGAGGGTGGAACAGATGGTGGCTAGGGCCAGGAGGAACACGAGTGCCTGAGGAAGTTGCTTGCAGGACTTGCTGGAACAGATGTGGCTTGGAGACCCAGACAGCCGGACAGGCACCGGGCATAGGAACACTTGGAGGATGGGTAGAGGTTTAAGGGGAACTCCAACCCACTTGCAGGTTCTGGGAACGAAGCTCACAGGAACAGAGGTCAGGAGGATAGCCGGGTTCAGCAACAGACAGGCGGCACGGTACAAGGGATCAATCAGAAACAGGGTCAGTGGAAGCCGGGATCAGAAGCCAGTAATCAGGAAGTGTTCAGAGTCCAAAGACAGAGTCAGGGAAAGCCAAAGTCAGCAACGGTTATCAAGCAGCATAACAGGAACCAGGACGTTTTCAGGACACAGCTGAAGACCAGTCAGCACTTGCTTGAGAGTCAGGACTTCCTTAAATAGATAGGAAGTCTTGTAATCAGGCTTCAGGTCACAGCTGAGGGCAGGAAGTGCTGCCTGTCCCACACTGCCGGAATACACCCGCTGGTGGACACCGGTACTACAGTCCATGGAACATGCATTACCACCAGCAGGTGAGATCCTCGCAGACTGGCGCCAAAGGAGATTAGGGGCGCGCATCCGCGCGTGCACGTCGTCCCCACGCACGCGCATGCGTACTAGCACTCTGGAAGGGCTGCTGCAGCCCGGGGGTGCGCGCGCCAGTATTCCGAGACTGCTGACGAACGTGCGCCTGCGCAGGAGAGTTCCTATCAGTTCTCTTACAGCAGCATAGCCTCCGGCCTGGAGGGACTCCCCAAAGCACATGGCACTGCCCCTAAATATCCTTCCCCAGCATGCCCAGCTTCAAAGAAACTCCTGATTGGGCTGTTTCTGGAGAAAGAATATCCAATGCACTTCAGCTCGGTGTATTTCTCACACTGGCCTGTGACAACAGTGACACCTACTGGCAACAGTGGGAAATGCACACAACTCAGCCAAAGCTGAAACAGAACCCAACACGTTACATAATCAGTCTGAGCTATTTACAGCTAAGATACCCCTAAATTTACACATAGCGCCTATTTAAAAGTAACAGGGCGCTACATACTCCCCCCACTAGAATAGACAATGTCCTCATCGCCAAAAAAAATATGACTCTCAAGCCTCGTACACATGACCGAGTTTCTCTGCAAAAACCAGCAAGAAACTTGCTGGCAGAGATTTCTTGCCGAGAAATTTGTTGGTGTGTATGGTTTCTCGTCAAGAAAAGCGACAAGAATCTCGACGAGAAAATAGAGAACCTGCTCTCTATTTTCTCGTCGAGATTCTCGTCAGCCTGTTTCTTGACGAGAAAATTGTGTGTGTGTACACTTACCTTTTCGCCGGGAAGCCCGCGCATGCTCGAAATGACTTCGACGCATGCGCGGTAGCTTCCTAGGCATAGGTAGGGTGAACAAAGATGGCGGCACGGCATTGAATGTGACGAGCGCATGCTCGTCGTATTCGATGACGTCACCGCGTTCGCTCCATTCAAAGAACCGCGGGTTCTTTGAAAGGAGCGTGTGTACACTCGGCCGGGACAAGTTTCTTGTCCAAGAATCTCGTCGAAAAAAACGACATGTTTTTTTCGACGAGAATCTCGGCTGTGTGTACGAGACATTAATCCTGAGAGTCGGTATCTGAACCACAAAAACTTGGATGTGGAAGGGAAGGGTGAGGTAGTAAGAAGAATAGTTACAGATTTAACATGAACACACAGTAAGATTATATAACATATGTTACCAACCCTCACTCTCGAAAGAATGAAACTTTCCTCCATTACTTTGAATGCAAAATGAACTAAATGTTGAAAGTCCAGCCTTTGCTATGATCAAACCTCCACCACCTAGTGGCAGAAAATCAATATGACAAAGGTCTCTGAATTGCAAAGTACTGAAGCAGGTATAGAAATCTTGACCGCAAAGTTCTCTAACCTGACACTATCTAGCTATGTATCCCATAGTCCATTTTTCGCAAGAGAATTTTTTTTCAGTCTCTTTGCAAAACTAAAAGTTAGAACAGTCATTTTTTTTTCTTTTAAATGATCACCAATAGAACCGGAGATCCGGCAAGGTCACTTGTTTTCCTTGGCTATCCACGGTGGTGACAAAAGAGACAACATTGTCTTTCCCTGGTCTGCAGATGACCACCTTATCAGAATAAATGTGCCGGCCATAGTTCCACTGCAGCAAGCATCCGTTGAAACGCTCATCCATAGCAAAGGAATATCCAGCTTTTCTGAAGAGTTTTAGCACAGACAAATGATCCCAAACAGCTTCACTGTACCATTGCTCTCGTTTGGACTTGATTTTCTGCATGAGCTCTTTGGGGACATAAGGAAATTCCAGACCATACTCTGTGGCAACTCTCTTGATGAGCACTCTTTGCAAATGGGCAAGTTTTGGCAAAGCTCTAGTGTTTCCCAATCCAGGAAGCACACATGGATTTGGCGACTTCTGCACCATGGATCTGGCAGACAACTTTTCAGGTTCATTTGGGCTGGTAGAGTTTGACAAAGTCTCTCTAATAATACTGGGGGGTTCCACACTAGGTCTTGTCTTCCCCGAATCTAATGCTGTCCATTCTGAGAAGGTAAAGGCAGAAGCAACGTCTTCCCCATTAGCCCACAAGAGTTCTTGTGACATAGTCTCAAATAGGTCATCATCACCTGAAACATCTGACAGGGAGTCTAACTCAGAATCCCTTAATTCCTCCGCAGGCAAATATTTATGTCAGGGTCACCTGTGGCCAGGTGACAGATGCACACCGTAGGGGGACAGGAGTGCACCGCGAGGTAGTGAACCCTATGGCTGGCTTCTGCGGATAGGGAACTGGGTGGTTGTGGAAAGCGGGACCAGAGGAGCACAACCGGGATCCAAACGGAAGCTAGAGCCAAGATTCCCCAGGGCGCGGAGTCTAAGACCCAGCTGGTCTTCTCCAGGGCCTCTAGTGGTGAGGATGTTATGCTGCAGGCTGGGACCAGGTCGCGGCCCCTGGAGTTTCCTAGCTCACGCCCCGTAGGATAAGGGGAAAAGAGGGGAAGCAGCAGCACAAGATATGAGAGAACCGAATAACAAGCTGAAGGTCAGGGGCCACAAGCAGACAAGGATAACGAGAGAACGAGCCGAAGGTCAAGGGTCACGAGCAGACAGGGATAGACGGGGACAAGCCAAATATGTAACAGAGAGACAGACGAAGCACACGGCAGGCAGGAACCCAAACACACAATGCCTAACAAACACGTTGATCAGCAAAGCAGGCTTGCAGTGCACAGGTTAATATAGTGTTCAGTGATAGGGCCTGGGGTGGAGTCAGGCTGGGAGGAGATTATAAAGGAAGCCAGGTGAAGGAGGTCTGGTCTCTAGATGAACACATGAGGAGGAAGGTAAGATGGCAGACAGACATTAATGCATATCCATGACAATTTACATACAGTCCCAGACATGTTTTCCCCAGATCTCTCACCAGTTTCTGTCGTGGATTTTCCAGGGGTAAGGCCTTCCTCTGGCTCCGGTTCTGGTAATCTGTGGGGTAGGCCTCTACAGCGGCCACAGGATGCCTGCACGTATCCCACCTTCCACAGGACAGGTGCAGCGGGGCAGTAGCAGGAGCTATGTCCGCTGATGGGTCTTTGGAAACAATACCAGCGACATCTTCTACAGGAACACTCACCGTAGCAGGCGTGTTGAGTGTAGGTTTCACCGCAGGAGCAAGGGCAGCAGCTTCCACTGTAGCAATACCCGTGGCCCAGTCTACTCAGTAGGCACAGGGTGACATGGTAGGTTGCTCAACAGCGAACAGGTACTCCCCGCAATGCAGGCACCGGACAAATGGACGGGGATGTATGGCTAGTCCCTCACACTTGGGGCATATCATACTCAGCTCTTCCAGGTCTCCAATGGTGTATAGCACAAACCGCCCATGCGGCTTCAGGTGGATGCCGGTATCCGTCAGCAGGATTCCGGACAGCATGGCACTTGCAGCGGTGCAAGTAGGAAGCATCTTAAGCCCCATTGCAGATTGCATCAATGAAAATGCAGACATGGCTGAACTCTGATCCTCTCAGTACACCAACGCAGCTCTCTCTCTCTCTTCCGCGCCAGACACACACACATCGTCTCATGCAGCAGCAGTCAGAAACTCCTCCCACTTGTTCTTTTAGTCACGTAGTTCCCAGGCTTTCTTGGCCCCGCCCCTGCCTACGCAGCTAGAAAGTGATCTGCACTTAACCCCTATTGTCCCGGAAAAAGTAACAAAGTCCAGGGCCCTCTTTAGCGTAGTCTCTCGGTGAATGACTTTACTTGAGTTGCTAGGGGCAATGGCAATCCTGGACTACAAGCCTCCCACATGTAGTGATACCCCCTAGAGAGCTGCTGGATTAAATTTGGGTCCTGCCGTTACCCCACATTTCACCGTCCCAGAACTTAAGAGTCTACATTAAGTAGTTTTGAAAGATGTGATTGCCAGTCACTTCAGTCTTTTTCTCAATTGCTTTATTAAACAACTTCAGGTAGAAGGATAGAGGGTTAGGGGAAGTTCAGATAACTTGGTTTTGCAGATCACTAATGCGGTTCTTGAATCCAGAGGACAACAGCTTCTGTCACTGGATCTTGCGACAACCGGATAGGCATCTCACACCGACCTAGCAGCCGGTATAAAGCACGGACAAAGTCTCTGCCACAGACTTGAGTGATAAGTGGAAACTCCAGGATAATCCTCTGCCACAGGATTGTTTAGTCAGTAGTCAGTTAGTTAGGTCAGCTGCACAGTACCCTCGCATGCGCCATTCTGTTTTTGTCTTGTTCCCATCCAGTGTATGTTGAGCATTAGTCCACTGATTTGGGTTTAGCTCTGGAGGCAGAAGACTGGATGGAAATCTGGAAAATCACAAATACGGCCTCACAGAATATATGGGCTCTTGAAACCACCTACAGTCTTGTCACAATGGTACTTAGTAGGCTAGGATAGCTAAATATGTTCCCAACTACCCGCGACTTGCTTTCATAACTGTGGGGGCCTGGGAACCCACTACCATATCTGGTGGATCTGTCAGATAGTTAATGCATTCTAGACCAACATTTTTAGCCTCCTCCCACAGTTGTTCAATTTTGCTCTCCCTAATATGCATCCACCGGATCTGACCAAGGAGCAGTTTCAGTTGCTACTCCAAGTTACTACATCTGCTAAACAAACGATAGCGAAAGTCTGGAAGACACCTTCCCTATGTCTCTTTGTCACAAAGAATAGTCACACAAGCCATACTCCACGCCAAGACTGAAGCAACCTTACAAGACAGAATATGCATGCACACACAGATTTGGCAACCTTAGGTGAACCATTGTCTTCCACCAAATTTTGATTCTTCCCTACTTGAACCTGGACACTTTACGAAATCAATTGTTCATGACATCTGGGCGGCAGGGTATGGCCTACACAACCCCTAAGAAGATCTCTTCCATCTTCCCCCTTTCTCCCATACTCTCCTCCTTTCCCCTTTTTTTTTTACTTATCCCCCCCCCCCCATCTCTGAATCCTTGAAGCCATAGTCTTCTCTCCTTTTCCCCATTTATAATGTGTGATACTTTTATACATCCATATTTTTACAACCCCCATCTTAGTAAAAAAAAAAACAGATCTCTCCTGCCAGATGTTACATGAATTTTTGGCAGTTTATACTCCCACAGTTATCTATGAGTTGCTTGTCCTCCATACATAGAAGGTTGACTTTACAATAATTGGTCTTGGGGTTTGTGTTCCCCTTTATGTTTTGTTATGTTTAAACCTTTCAATACAATCTTTGAACGAGAAAACTGATAAGTACATACTGTACATTATGTCACATAACGTGTACATCCTGTACATTTCTAAAGATGCATTTACTGTTTTTGTAGTTTAGAGCTTGTAAAATAAAACCTTTTGCAAATAAGCTACAACTTATAAAGTACCTACAATACATGTTTCTGTATTAAAATGCACAGAGTACATTGCTCTTCTTTATTGGGGTCATTTGAGTGCAAAGTCTTGTGGTTGATGGGAAATCCAAAAGTGTCAAACACCCTCTAACTCAACAAACAAACTGTTGGGTTTTGTTTTGCATAAACTGGATCAGGCAAGTGTCAAACTCTCTTAACCACATACCAACAGGTGAATGGAAATTGAAGTGTATACAAAAGATTAAATTGATTTATAATGACTTGTCTATACTGTAAATTAGCACTGAACGATATCATTCTCTTTTCTATATGAAAGAGAATTCATCCTATACTAAGTTTTTTTCACACAATATAGGGTCAGAGCTATCATACTGTAATACAAAAAGTGTTATTTAAATTACCTCAACAGTTACAGATCTAAAACAATGAAAGTAATGAATTTATCCAGGGAACTTGATGATGATGATGAGTTATTTTCAAGGAAAAATATATCTGATTAATGGGTCAGCTCATTCCACTGTAATTTATGAATAAACATATAAAAATGCTTTTAATACAAATGTAGCGCTACCCTCGCTGGAGCCTCTTGGTAATTTGGGT
Organism: Rana muscosa; assembly: GCA_029206835.1. Taxonomy (NCBI): domain Eukaryota; kingdom Metazoa; phylum Chordata; class Amphibia; order Anura; family Ranidae; genus Rana; species Rana muscosa. Next base: position 1,130,789,867 of record CM055116.1, read on the forward strand.
TCTCTGTTCTGCACCTCGACTCCAAGAACAACTTCAGCCTCTCTGACACACCCGGATCAGTGAAAGATTTTACAAGCACTGATGGGAATACAGGTGTGGATATCTTCAAATTTATTGTAAATTAGTGCCAGGAAATAGACACATGACTGTTTAGTGGTAAATAAACTCACAGAAGGTACTGCAGGTTCAAACACAGTCTGCTAGACAGCATTATCACTATGCCAAGGTAACTTAAAATACAGTTCTGTTCCACTAGACTGGAATTAACACATAAATCATTAAAGTCAGCAATAAATAGAGCATATAAGCATTAACTGCAATGTTAAAAATAATACTAGTCTAGAATGCAATCTAGGAGAATGGCTAGGATATGGTGTAATGTTCTCTTAGAGGTACCTCTTAGCATAAGCAATAGCTGAAGGCCTATGTGCAGCAGCTGTAAAGGGACAGTCTTTAGTCCTAACTCTTCAGTCGGCTAGCGTTGGGGTCCAGTTGTACCGTTGGTGCACATGAGTACAGTCCCAGTCACAAATAAGGCTATTAGATGGCTGTATGGTCAGTTCTCAATAGGGATGGATCAATCTCTGGCTTTAGCAACAGATAATAAATCCCTGCACAGCATCTCACCATCCAGTCACACACAGCGATTAGTCCACTCTCTCCTCTGCACCCTGGTGACTCTGTCTGCACTCATCACTTCAGATTATGCTAAGGGTTCAATAACCATATTCCCTTTTTAGATACAAAGCTCTGTGCAATACCTTTGATTGGTTTACAGTGACAACACTTCCCTGATCTGGGAACTGCAGGAATTTAGTAGAAAGGCAGATAGTATTCAACAATACACGAATCAAGACTATATAACTAGATTAAATGTTGGTCTTTTACAGCTACCTACACTTATACTTTTAAAATGTTCTCCCAAATATACTTTGATTTACATTTGGCTAGAGTTGGGCTTTAAACAACAGGTTTACATTTCAGTGGTTTGGTGTAATATGATTTGAACAGATTTGAATGGCTGTGGGTGAAATTCTAACTTGAATCAAACTTGTACTTTCTCTCTATCCTGTTCAATGGCTGAAATCCAATAAAAAGCCTCTTGTATGTTCTGGGTTGGTTTGGGTTGAAGTGTGCAGATGGCTAAAGACCCTTGCCTTGCCCCTACATGACAGTACTCTGGCCTGGTGATTGGCTGCTCAGGTAATGAGGCATTCCATTGCGAGAATAGTGGGGAAGAGTCACATGCTTCCGAAACCTGGAGCTACCAGATATTTCACATGGCTCTGACAGGGGAAGGGGGTGGTTAAGGGAGCATGCGTAAGGTAAGTATTAGCAGTGGAGGTGTTTGGCTATCATCAAGCCCCAATACTTTATTCTGAATAGGCAAAGTTCACTTTAACGCTGGTATTCTATGCAGCCTATTCCCTGAATCACCTTGCAGCAGATATATTTCAGAATCATTTTCTCTCAACCACATGAAACCCCTCTTTTGGGATACAGAGAGTTGCCTCTGGCTGGCTTTTTTTTTACAAATGTACAGCATAATGTTCAAAGCAGACATCATCAACAGATTCTGCAAAAAGAAAAACGAAACTGTTAAAATATTGATGTGCTTTGCTGCGCTCCTCGGTACATGCTCTGCAAATCTCCAACGCAAGACAGGAACAAAATTATTTTAAAAGAATTATAACTTTACTGGTTCTGAAGAAATTCTTTTACTTTATTTTAAAGTATAAAGTTATATTACTGCATTTTAAATAGGTTCCACTGCTGAAATCAGCAAAATGTATACAAGGTGACATATACAGTATACGTGACAATCTATATACATATATATATATATATATATATATATATATATATATATACACTTTAGTATTCCCTTGTTTGTTTTAATAAAAATATACTTACTAGTATATATATTATATCATATACTGTAAGTCAATGCATGTAATAGTGCATAATATTCCCACCTATACAGCAACCAATTAGAGGCCAATATTTGTGACAGGTTTAAGTATTGCAAACCAAGAGGAATAATGAGGTCATCCAGTTGCTAAATTGCCCATTATTATAAGCATGAATTTTTTACAATGTTAAAAGTGAAAAATCTCTAATAAAATGTAAGGAGCTATTCACCATATACAGTATCTCACAAAATTGAGTACGTCCCTCACATTTTTGTAAATATTTTATTATATCTTTTCATGTGACAGCACTGAAGAAATTACACTTTGCTACAATGTAAAGTAGTGAGTGTACAGCTTGTATAACAGTGTAAATTTGCTGTCCCCTCAAAATAACTCAACACACAGCCATTAATGTCTAAACTGCTGGCAACAAAAGTGAGTACACCCCTAAGTAAAAATGTCCAAATTGGGCCCAAAGTGTCAATATTTTGTGGGCCACCATTATTTTCCAGCACTGCCTTAACCCTCTTGAGAATGGAGTTCACCAGAGCTTCACAGGTTGCCACTGGAGTCCTCTTCCACTCCTCCATGATGACAGCACGGAGCAGGTGGATGTTAGAGACCTTGCACTCCTCCACCTTCCGTTTGAGGATGCCCCACAGACGTGTAATAGGGTGTAGGTCTGGAGTCATGCTTGGCCAGTCCATCACCTTTATCTGGTTGCCGCCACACAAGCTTGACACCATCTATACCAAATAAGTTTATCTTGGTCTCATCAGACCACAGGGCATGATTCCAGTAATTTATGTCCTTAGTCTGCTTGTCTTCAGCAAACTGTTTGTGGGCATTCTTGTGCATCATCTTTAGAAGAGGCCTCCTTCTGGGACAACAGCCATGCAGACCAATTTGATGCAGTATGCTGCGTATGGTCTGAGCACTGACAGGCTGACCCCCCCCCCCCCCACCCCTTCAACCTCTGCCCATGGCGAAGCCTGTTCTGAGTGGAAATTATAATGGTAAACTGCTGTATGGTCTTGGCCACCATGCTGCAGCTCAGTTTCAGGGTCTTGCCAATTTTCTTATAGCCTAGGCCATCTTTATGTAGAGCAAACATTTTTTTTTTCAGATCCTAAGAGAGTTCTTTGCCATAAGGTGCCATGTTTAACTTCCAGTGACCAGTATGAGAGAGAAAAGTCTCGTACACACGGCCGAGATTCTCGTCGAAAAAAACATGTCGTTCTTTTCGACAAGATTCTTGGACAAGAAACTTGTCCCGGCCAAGTGTACACACGCTCGATTCAAAGAACCCGCGGTTCTTTGAATGGAGCGTACGCGGTGACGTCATCGACTATGACGAGCATGCGCTCGTCACATTCGATGCCGTCGCCGCCATCTTGGTATACCCTACCTATGCCTAGGAAGCTACCGCGCATGCGTCGAATTCATTTCGAACATGCGCGGGCTTCCCGGAGGACAGGTAAGTGTACACACACTCACTTTTCTCGTCGAGAAACATGCCGACGAGAATCTCGACGAGAAAATAGAGAGCAGGTTCTCTATTTTCTCGTCGAGATTACTTGTCGGTTTTCTTGACGAGAAACCATACACACGAACGAATTTCTCAGCAAGACATCTCTGCCAGCAAGTTTCTTGCTGGTTCTTGCCGAGAAACTCGGTCGTGTGTACGAGGCCTGAGAGCGATAACACCACATTTAACACACCTGCTCCCTATTTACACCTGAGACCTTGTAACACTAACAAGTCACATGACACTGGGGAGGGAAAATGGCTAATTGGGCCCAATTTGGACATTTTCACTTAGGGGTGTACTCACTTTTGTTGCCAGCAGTTTGGACATTAATGGCTGAGTTTAGAGTTATGGCTGTGTGTTGAGTTATTTTGAGGTGACAGCAAATTACAAGCTGTACACTCACTACTTTACATTGTAGCAAAGTGTCATTTCTTCAGTGTTGTCACATGAAAAGATATAATAAAATATTTACAAAAATGTAAGGGGTGTACTCACTTTTGTGAGATACTGTATGTCCCCTATATACACAGTACACAAGTCTTTTAGTAACAGGCAGGTGTCTGTTCTATGTTTCTATGATCTGTCTTATGCTTATGGTTGTGGTGATTATTAGAAATCTGCTATTTCATACTTCTTACAAAAGGTCTTTGCTGTTACTTATACTGCTAAAAAACGTCACTTCTCTTGCTAGCTTTTTAGCTCTTGTTAGCTTTACTTTTTTTTACTAGGGACCAAATGTCCCCCAGTTCCCTGAGAGGTCCAGACTTCCTATTTAACTCTTGGAATGTTTATTGCACCCACTATTTAATCCCTCCAAATAAAGTTTAGCCCAAAAAGCTTTTCAATGCCTTTAGCGACTTAACTTACATGTAGTGAACTACAGTATGTCCGATGTTGTGCAGGCAGCTGTATCCTGTAGAAATCTTCTGAGCAGGGTGCACTGGCCTCTTCATGTTGCTGAACTTCTGGTGCTGGGGCCGCTTATAGCTATGCGATTTCTGTGAGATTGCAGTGAACAACCTCCTAATTGGGACCTAGCCCCTCCTTCTCCTTTGTGAAAAGTTATTTTATGGTGTATACTGCAATTTTTGAATGGGAGAGAGGCAGCTGAATGACAGGATCCTCTTCCCCATTCACAGATAATGTTTCATGCAGCAGCTTTTCCCAGTGGAGGAGGTAGGAGGGGTAGGTCCTTGTTGGGAGTTTGTTCACTGCAGCTTTACAGAAGACTCTGAGCTATTAACTCCCTCAGTGCCAGAAGTTCAGCAGCAGGAAGAGGACAGGGCACCCTGTACAAATAAGTTCTACAAGATCCAGCTATTCGAACAACATGAAACATAGTTTATTACAGATAAGTTAGGTCACTAAGGCTCTAGAGAATTTTTAAAATTAGCTAAACTTCAGCTTTAAATATAACCACAATATACAGTACTAGGTATTAGCTATAAGAATAAATGTATTTAATGTTAGTTCTAGTCCACCGACCGTTTACATACTACAAATGAAAATCATTTGAAGACATGACATGAGGCCATGTGCTCAGTACAACTTAGACAATGCATTGATCTCATCTTAATAAATTGAGAGAAAATTAATTCAGTACTGAGCTGACCTCATATTCTTGGAATTATTGTGATTACCTTCACTGCGCGAGAAGAAAAATACTTATGCAATATATTTTTTCCTGTATTATTTAAAGTGAACCTGTAAGAATATAAATATAGAAGCAGCCACTGTTGACTTGGTTTGAAAAAAACGAGGGTACACTCCTAGCATGCACTCAACTTCAGAACCCAATGTAAGATTGACAGCTCAATTCCTCATTCAGAGGAGCCCCCAGTGTGAATGACTACTGCAAAGGGCAACACAGTCTGCAGGGTCAAATTGTACAGAAATCTCAAGGTATGATGTGTTACATCTGACTACGGTTGTAAAAGTGTGTATATATCAGTTATTGTAGGAACTGGAGCTATCCAGTATATAAGAAAGGACTTTAATAATCAGTATTCTAATTATAAAGTGCTGTGTTATATTACTGTAGCGGCCACCTCCACTCCCCTCTTTCTCTCGTCACGTCTTTCTCTTGTCTAAGGGTATCTTAGAGGGGAGGGAGCGGGGACACCACGCCTGGCCTCCACCACATGTGTCAGTACGGTATAAGCAACATTCTTGTATTACCTTCGGGTCAGTGCTGTGCACCTGGATCCTCCCTCCAAGAGTCACCTTGAACAATGTCTGTCAGGAAAGTCACACCATTAAAGTTCAACACTCCTTTATTCTTCTCGAATGAACACAATCAGTTGTACTCCCTTGGTAGAAACAGAACAGAAACAATGTAGTTCTCCACTTTCCTTCCTGAAAGTGGGTTACGGTCTCCGCACGAGGGGAATTTCCTTCCAGGCGGTCTCCGACGAGAGGCTCACCTGTCACCGGCAGTATGCTGCACCGGGTCTTCAAGTGAGGAGCTCCACCCGGTCCATTGCGCCTTCACGGATTCGGGTACCCACTCCCGGGGTTCCCTAGGATCTCCTTCCCTCGCGGAACTCAGTGTTGGGCACTGAGCTCCAGACCTCCATCCGAGTACCTCACCCCAGGCTAAAGGTGCCTGGGATGGAACACGACCTCCGGCTGTCCTCTAGGCCTAGGCCACCCAGAGGACCGTCACGAACCACCGTCCGCAAGCTGAAGGTGCCTGGGACTTCAACCCCGTGACAAAGATGGCCGGCCCCTTTATACCCTCTCCCAGCAAGTACGGCGGGTTCCCCGCCCCACCATACCGCTGCCGAGGGAGGACAAAAAGGAGGCACAGCACACAGCAATGATTCAAACACAGCCCAGGGCAACAGAGCCACCTACTGGGCTGCAGGGAATTACACATCACTAATGTCTCTGTCAAATTCAAATTTACACCCGGGAAAGTACATACCCGCTACATTACTCTTGGCTGTAAGTGACAAAGAAGAGTCAACATTTTTATATGTAATTGTGGGTAATATTACAATCACATGCAGTATATTTTTAGTGACTATAATATCTTACAATCTAAGCAGCAGCTCATCTGACTGTCCCTCTGCTCCTATCAGCGTGCTCTTCATTGCAGCACAACTCATGATATAACAAATTTTCATTTTCAATAGTAATCTTCCTGAGAGGAAAAAATCATATTTGTTATGATGTGCCTGTGCCTATAAAATGCCAGGTACAGTGGGTACGGAAAGTATTCAGACCCCCTTAAATTTTTCACTGTTTGTTATATTGCAGCCATTTGCTAAAATCATTTAAGTTAATTTTTTCCCCTCATTAATGTACACACAGCACCCCATATTGACAGAAAAACACAGAATTGTTGAAATTTTTGCAGATTTATTAAAAAATAAAAACTTAAATATCACATGGTTCTAAGTATTCAGACCCTTTGCTCAGTATTTAGTATTTGCACCCTTTTGATCTAATACAGCCATGAGTCTTTTTTTTCACACCTGGATTTGGGGATCCTCTGCCATTCCTCCTTGCAGATTTTCTCCAGTTCTGTCAGTTTGGATGGTAAACGTTGGTGGACAGCCATTTTTAGGTCTCTCCAGAAATGCTCAATTGGGTTTAAGTCAGGGCTCTGGCTGGGTCATTCAAGAACAGTCACAGAGTTGTTGTGAAGCCACTCCTTCGTTATTTTAGCTGTGTGCTTAGGGTCATTGTCTTGTTGGAAGGTAAACCTTCGGCCCAGTCTGAGGTCCTGAGCACTCTGGAGAAGGTTTTCGTCCAGGATATCCCTCTACTTGGCTGCATTCATCTTTTCCTCGATTGCAACCAGTCGTCCTGTCCCTGCAGCTGAAAAACACCCCCACAGCATGATGCTGCCACCATCATGCTTCACTGTTGGGACTGTATTGGACAGGTGATGAGCAGTGCCTGGTTTTCTCCACACATACCGCTTAAAATTAAGGGAAAAAAGTTCTATCTTGGTCTCATCAGACCAGAGAATCTTATTTCTCACCATCTCTGAGTCCTTCAGGTGTTTTTTTAGCAAACTCCATGCAGGCTTTCACGTGTCTTGCACTGAGGAGAGGCTTCCGTCGGGCCACTCTGCCATAAAGCCCTGACTGATGGAGGGCTGCAGTGATGGTTGACTTTCTACAACTTTCTCCCATCTCCCGACTGCATCTCTGGAGCTCAGCCACAGTGATCTTTGGGTTCTTCTTTACCTCTCTCACCAAGGCTCTTCTCCCCCGATATCTCAGTTTGGCCAGACGGCCAGCTCTAGGAAGGGTTCTTGTCATCCCAAACATCTTCCATTTAAGGATTATGGAGGCCACTGTGCTCTTAGGAACCTTAAGTACAGCAGAATTTTTTTTATAACCTTGGCCAGATCTGTGCCTTGCCACAATTCTGTTTCTGAGCTCTTCAAGCAGTTCCTTTGACCTCATGATTCTCATTTGCTCTGACATGCACTGTGAGCTGTAATCTCTTATATAGACAGGTGTGTGGCTTTCCTAATCAAGTCCAATCAGTATAATCAAACACAGCTGGACTCAAATGAAGGTTTAGAACCATCTCAAGGATGATCAGAAGAAATGGACAGCACCTGAGTTAAATATATGAGTGCCACAGCAAAAGGACTGAATACTTAGGAGCATGTGATATTTCAGTTTTTCTTTTTTAATAAATCTGCAAAAATGTCAACAATTGTGTGTTTTTCTGTCAATATGGGGTGCTGTGTGTACATTAATGAGGAAAAAATGAACTTAAATGATTTTAGCAAATGGCTGCAATATAACAAAGAGTGAAAAATTTAAGGGGGTCTGAATACTTTCTGTACCCACTGTAAATGTGCATAAATTAAAATTTTAGCTTCTTTGTGTGGCTTGTCCTCTTTCTTAGCATATTTAGGAAAAATGCATAACATCTTTAGTCCTGTGTGAGCTCTGGTATTTATTTGCTCATAGAGAAGATGTCCACAGACAGGTATTTTTCAAGGAGACCGATTATTGGGTTTGTATATCAGTTATGCCTCCACTGGATGGAAAGTTTGTTTTATTATTGACTTCAGCATTAATGATTAGCATTAGATCTGCTCATCTTAGATCTCGAAACAGTCTTAGTGAACATAATTAAAAGGTAATCCAAAAATCAGCTAATACTAAAAAGCTAGAAATTTTTCAGGTCTACGATTGGTATCTTGGAAAAATTTCTTAAGGTCCAACCTGACCCAATTTCTAAAGTCACCTTAGGTGAATGCATTTGAGATCTATACTTGGTAGAGAAAACCTTTAAAGGAAAATAAGCCATCTATTTGATGTCTTTATATTGTAACTTATCTGTGAACATTTCTGTAATTGTAAAGTTTTTAAACATATTTTCTTCATTTAAAAAAATGAAATGTTAAACTAATTTAAATGGACACCACAAATCCTTTTATTTTTCCCGGTAATGCTGTGAATTAAACATTCTGCTGTAAGATCTACAATTATCCAAGGAATTCCTGAGAAGTGTAATATCGGGAAGACAGAACAAACTGATGAAATAATTTTCCATTATTAACAAATAAAATACATCCATTTGTTCACTGGCTAAAACAAGAAATAAACTGCAGATATGGTGTATGCACTACTTAAGGTTAGAGCACAAAATGCACATTCCATTAGATCACTTTCTGAGATCTGATTGTTATCTTTGTCAAGATGATAAAGTAAGATGTTATTTAACAAACAAAACACAATATATTGCATAGGCATACAGTGGGGAAAATAATTATTTGATCCCCTGCAGATTTTTTTAAGTTTGCCCACTTACAAAGAAATGAAGGGTCTATAGTTTTTATCATAGGCGTATTTTAAATGATAGAGACAGAATATCAACCAAAAATTCAGAAAAAAACACATGATACAATTGTTATAAATGGAGTTGCAGTTCAGTGAGTAAACTAATTATTTGACCCCCAAGCAAAACAGAGGTAAGATGTTTCTTGTAGCTGGTGACCAGGTTTGCATACATCTCAGGAGTAGGGATGAGCTCGGTGTTCGAGTCGAACATAAGTTCGACTCGAACATCGGCTGTTCGACCGTTCGGCGAACGTCGAACGTTTTGGGCCGTTCGCGCCAAATTCGAGTGACGCGAACGGCCCACAATACACTGTGCCATCGCAGTGCAATCCCGGCACTGTGATTGGCCAAGCATGCACTGTGACCCCGCATGCTTGGCCAATCACAGCGCTGGCAGCTAGGAGAGCCATAATTGGCCACAGGCAGGTTGCCTATGGCCAATTATAGCTCAGGGGGTTTAGCACACGTCCCACACTATAAAAGGCCGCCAGCGCGGCGGCCTTGTGTAGTGTGTTCTGGCGCAGGGAAAGAGTTACATAGGCAGGGACAGTGTCAGTGCTATTTGTACCTCAAACTTGTGTGTAGGGAGAGAGAAGGATAGGCAGGGAGAGTGTCAGTGTCATATTCTTTGCTAAATCTTGTGTGCAGGGAGAGAGAAGGATAGGCAGGGGACAGTGTCAGTGTCACATTCTTTGCTAAACCTTGTGTGCAGGGAGAGAGAAGGATAGGCAGGGAGAGTGTCAGTGTCATATTCTTTGATAAACCTTGTGTGCAGGGAGAGAGAAGGATAGGCAGGGGACAGTGTCAGTGTCACATTCTTTGCTAAACCTTGTGTGCAGGGAGAGAGAAGGATAGGCAGGGAGAGTGCCAGTGTCATATTCTTTGATAAACCTTGTGTGCAGGGAGAGAGAAGGATAGGCAGGGGACAGTGTCAGTGTCATTATTGCTAAGCCTCCTGCACATTATACACCTGAAGTTAGCCCGTATTGCTGTGTTTTCCTGGTGTGTTACACCAACAGGCATTTGCCGCACTTACAGCGGGCAGAGTGTGCCTCCTGCACATTATACACCTGAAGTTAGCCCGTATTGCTGTGTTTTCCTGGTGTGTTACACCAACAGGCATTTGCAGCACTTACAGCGGGCGGAGTGTGCCTCCTGCACATTATACACCTGAAGTTAGCCCGTATTGCTGTGTTTTCCTGGTGTGTTACACCAACAGGCATTTGCAGCACTTACAGCGGGCGGAGTGTGCCTCCTGCCAGGGCCGGCGCTGCCACTAGGCGGATTAGGCGACCGCCTAGGGCGCACTGCCGCCAAGGGCGCCCGGCCGCTGGTTATTCTACTCCCTCACTGTCCTCAGCTTGCACCATCCACCAGCGCCCTGACAAGCAGTGCCGCCACCCCGCCCCCCAAAGCGCGGCTCAAGCTCTCTGCTCCGGCGCTCTGACATCAGTGTCACATCATGTGTCCAGACTGCAACCCCCCAGGGCGCTCTCTGATGTGTCACTGTGTCCAGCATCTCCCTGTACGCTCTCCGCTCTGAGATGTGTTCAGAGTCAGGCAGCAGCCCCTCCCACTCCGCTCTCTGTCTGTGTGACATGTGTCCACAGAGTTCAGCACCGAGGCCGCTCTCCCTCTGTGTCCAGAAGCACAGCGCCTCTCCCCCCCACGCTCTCCTTGCCGTGTCACTGGAGCGGACATTGATGCATCATGGGATATTATAGCGTAGCGCCTGGCGGCGGCTCCCCGGGCTTCGGGACAGGTGGAGCCTGGCTGGAAGAGGTACCGACACAGAGGCAGCAGAGTTGATGTGAGCAGGAACAGGCAGCAATTACAGGGTCACCGTCCACGTTGTCGGAAGTTTGCTGAGCCCAAGACTGTCACCTGGTGACACTGGTGTGGTGAGTAAAAACTGTTGTGTATTGTATATGTGATGACAATGACATGGAATTTTAAAATGTGTGTGTATGTGTATAATAAAATATCTGCCAAATCCCCCCCCCCAGGGATTGATTACATTGATTGGCACTGGTGAAGCATTGATGGGCGCTGGTGAGGGTGTATTTAATGGGCGCTGGTGAGGGTGTATTTGATGGGCGCTGGTGAGGGTGTATTTGATGGGCGCTGGTGAGGGTGTATTTGATGGGCGCTGGTGAGATGGCATTTGATGGGCGCTGGTGAGGGTGTATTTGATGACCGCTGGTGAGGGTGTATTTGATGGGTGCTGGTGAGGCTGTATTTGATGGGCGCTGGTGAGATGGCATTTGATGGGCACTGGTGAGATGGCATTTGATGGGCACTGGTGAGGCTGCATTTGATGACCGCTGGTGAGGCTGCATTTGAAGGGCGCCGGTGAGATGGCATTTGATGGGCGCTGGTGAGGGTGTATTTGATGAGCGCTGGTGAGGCTGTATTTGATGGGCGCTGGTGAGATGGCATTTGATGGGCACTGGTGAGGGTGTATTTGATGACCGCTGGTGAGGCTGCATTTGATGGGCGCTGGTGAGGGTGTATTTGATGAGCGCTGGTGAGGCTGTATTTGATGGGCGCAGGTGAGATGGCATTTGATGAGCACTGGTGAGATGGGATTTGATGAGCGCTGGTGAGATGGCATTTGATGGGCGCTGGTGAGGCTGTATTTAATGAGCGCTGGTGAGATGGCATTTGATGGGCGCTGGTGAGGGTGTATTTGATGAGCGCTGGTGAGGGAGTATTTGATGAGCGCTGGTGAGGGAGTATTTGATGAGCGCTGGTGAGGGAGTATTTGATGAGCGCTGGTGAGGGTGTATTTGATGGGCGCAGGTGAGATGGCATTTGATGGGCGCTGGTGAGGCTGCATTTAATGGGCGTTTCATTAAAAAGGTGGGGTTTACATGGGCAGTGAAAAGGGGGTGGAGTCAGGGGTGGAGTCAAGGGGGCGGCAAAATGAGGTTTCGCCTAGGGTGTCAAAAATCCTTGCACCGGCTCTGCCTCCTGCACATTATACACCTGAAGTTAGCCCGTATTGCTGTGTTTTCCTGGTGTGTTACACCAACAGGCATTTGCAGCACTTACAGCGGGCAGAGTGTGCCGCCTGCACATTATACACCTGAAGTTAGCCCGTATTGCTGTGTTTTCCTGGTGTGTTACACCAACAGGCATTTGCAGCACTTACAGCGGGCGGAGTGTGCCTCCTGCACATTATACACCTGAAGTTAGCCCGTATTGTTGTGTTTTCCTGGTGTGTTACACCAACAGGCATTTGCAGCACTTACAGCGGGCGGAGTGTGCCTCCTGCACATTATACACCTGAAGTTAGCCTGTATTGCTGTGTTTTCCTGATGTTACACCAACAGGCATTTGCAGCACTTACAGCGGGCGGAGTGTGCCTCCTGATCATATTACACCTGAAGTTAGCCTGTATTGCTATGTTTTCCTGGTGTGTTACACCAACAAGCATTTGCAGCACTTACAGCAGGCGTAGTGTGATTCCTGCAAAATATACTCCTGAAGCTAGGCCTTATTGCTGGTTTTCCCATCTCCCTGCAGGCCATTAGAATGTCTGGAAGGCAAACAAGGAGAGGCAGACAGTCAGGAGCCAATAAAAGAGGGCAAGCAGGCTCTGTGTCTAGAGACAACAGTGCAGGTCGTGGACGCGGTGCATCGCCATCAGCACGTGGCCATGGGACACGCTTGTCCTTCTTTTCGGCAGCTGGACATGTTGAGCCGCATCATGCCGAAGACTTGGTAGAGTGGATGACCAAGCCCTCCTCATCCTCCTCATCCTCTCTCACCCAGGCTCAGGGTACTGGCAAAGCAGCTGCCAAAGCGTCCTCTTCCCTGGTATCAATGTCATCATCAATCACTCCTTCCCTAGACCAACCATGTCCTCCTGAGGAGTCCCCCGAACTGTTTGAGCACAGTGTTGGGTACATGCTCCAGGAGGATGCACAGCGTTTCGAAGGGTCAGATGATGATACCCAGCTAGAGGAAGGCAGTAGCGTGAGAGCAGAGAGAGGGGATGCTCAAGAAGGACACCAATCTGGCAGTCATGTTCCAGCAGCTGCAGCATACTGCCAGATTGGCTCCAGTGATGAGTAGGGAGGGGATGATGAGGTCACTGACTCCACATGGGTGCTTAATAGGAGAGAGGAGGAGGAGGATGAGGAGGAGGCACATCTCCAAAGAGGCAGGATGCCCTCGGGGGGCCAGCGTAAGGGCAGCACACCGACGGAATCACACCGCAGAGCTCCGCCTGTGCAGGGCTCTGCCTCTGCCCGTTATTCAAAAAGTTCTTTGGTGTGGGCCTTTTTTGAGTTGAGTGCATCAGATCGCACAGCTGCTGTTTGTAACATATGTCTCAAGCGTATATCGCGTGGCCAAAACATCACCCGCTTGGGCACCACATGCTTGACCAGACATATGTTGACCTGCCATGCAGCTCGTTGGCAAGCCTACCTTAAAGACCCACACCAAAGAACAAAGCGGACCTCTCCTTGCACAGCATCAGCTGGGATCTCCAACCCCACTATACCTTCAGTCCTCTCTGAAACCTGCACTAAGAGGAATGAAGGTGTAGAATTAGGTGTGTCACAGCCAAGTACTTGCGGGCACTCTGCTAGCAGTACACCGACGTCCGATTCTAGCAGGCAAATTTCCCTGCCCCAGCTGCTGGACCATGGGAGAAAAAGAAACCCTGGACTGCCGCACTCTGTATAGACAGTTATTTATTCCAAAATTTCAGGTAAAAAATCCAAATTCAAAATAAATCCATAAATCCAAAACTACAAATGCAGATAGTATGCATGCAGGTAAGGGTGGCTGACGCGTTTCACGTCACGAATTGACGCTTACTCATAGCTATAACTGTCTATACAGAGTGCGGCAGTCCAGGGTTTCTTTTTCTCCCATGCATCAGTGCAGAGCCAGCACCTGTGTGAGTGACCGGGCGGAAGCAGCTATTTGGTGAATTCTCAAGCTTTTGAGCGGTACGTTTTTCCTTTCCCCAGCTGCTGGACCGTCGAAAGAAGTTCACTCCCAGCCATCCACATGTCCAGCGGTTGAATGCTAGCTTGGCTAAATTGCTATCGCTTCAACTGCTGCCTTTTCAGTTGGTAGACTTGGCCCCCTTCCGTGAGTTTGTGCAATGTGCGGTTCCTCAGTGGCAGGTTCCCAAACGCCACTTTTTCTCACGGAAGGCGATTCCGGCTCTCTACCGGCATGTGGAAGGCAATGTCTTGGCCTCGCTGGACAGGGCGGTCAGCGGTAAGGTGCATATTACCGCTGACTCATGGTCCAGCAGGCATGGACAGGGACGTTACCTTTCTTTCACGGCCCATTGGGTCACTCTTTTGGCAGCTGGGAAGGATGCAGGACAAGGTGCAGTAGTGTTGGAGGTTGTTCCGCCGCCACGCCTCCAAAATGCTACTACTGGTTGTGACACACCTCTCTCCTCCACCCCCTCCTCTTCTTCTTCCTCCATGGCCTCTTCCTGTGCTTTGTCCTCGGAACCAGCGGTGCTCTGTAGGCGTTCAAGGGGCTACGCAAGTACGCAGGCAAAAAGATGCCATGCCGTGCTTGCGCTGGTGTGTTTGGGGGACAGGAGCCACACTGGGGCAGAGGTTCTCTCTGCTCTGCAGGGGCAGGCCGAGAGGTGGTTGACGACACGCCAGCTTAAGCCAGGAATGGTGGTTTGCGACAATGGCACCAAACTCCTCTCCGCCCTCCGACAGGGACAACTGACCCATGTGCCCTGTGTGGCTCACGTCCTTAACCTGGTGGTGCAGCGGTTCTTGGGCAGGTACCCAGGCTTACAGGATGTCCTGAGGCAGGCCAGGAAAGTCTGTGTGCATTTTCGCAGATCTTATAATGCCAGTGCTCGCCTGGCTGAGCTGCAAAAGGAGTTGAACCTGCCCAAGAACCGCCTTATATGTGACATGCCCACCAGGTGGAACTCAATGTTGACCATGCTGTAGCAGCTGCACACGCAGCAGAGGGCCATCAATGAGTACCTGTGCGACTACGGCACCAGGACAGGGTCAGGGGAGCTCGTTTTTTTTCACCACGCCAGTGGGGCATGATCAGGGATGCATGCACTGTCCTGGCACCATTTGAGGAGGCTACGAGGATGGTGAGCAGTGACAGTGCATGCATCAGTGACACTGTACCTCTTGTCCACCTGTTGGAACATACGCTGCGTGGAATAATGGACAGGGCACTTGAGGCAGAACAGAGGCAGGAAGAGGAGAACTTCCTTGCCTCTCAAGGCCCCCTTTACCCAGACAGTGTTCCTTCTGTCCCACCCATCGCACAGGAAGAGGAGGAGGAGGAGGATTGTGTCAGCATGGAGGTGGAGCTTTGCACTCAGCATCATCAGCAGCAGTCTTTTAGGGATGATTTAAAGTCCCAAGAAACCAGTGGACTTGTACGTGGCTGGGAGGAGGTGGCTGCGGATCATGTCGTCCTTAGTGACCCAGAGGACTCCGGACCGAATGCCTCAGCTAACCTACTCTGCATGGCCTCCCTGATCCTGCAAAGTCTGCGGAAGGATCCTTGTATTCTTCGGATCAAGGAGAGGGACCATTACTGGCTGGCCACTCTCCTTGATCCACGGTACAAGGGTAAGGTTGCGGACCTTATCTTACCGTCGCAGAGGGAGCAGAGGATGAGACAACTCCGGGAGGCCTTGCAGAAAGGTCTGTGCAACGCGTTCCCAGAGACTGGGAGGTTACAAACTCCTGGTCCTGGACAACGAGTTGCTGAGGCTTCGGTCAGTCAAAGAAGGAGCGGTGGGGAAGGTGGCCGTCTGACCGATGCGTTCAGACAATTCTTTAGTCCGCAGCCCCAAGGTATGATCGGTTCCAGCAACCATCACCAGCGTCTGATAAACATGGTGCAGGAATATCTAGGGGCAAGGTCAGACTTGGACACCTTCCCCACCGAAAATCCTCTGGCTTACTGGGTCTTGAGGATGGATCACTGGCCAAAGCTTGCATAGTATGCAATTGAGCTACTGGCCTGTCCTGCATCCAGCGTTCTTTCAGAACGCACATTCAGTGCTGCTGGAGGATTTGTCACGGATCACAGGGTGCGCCTGTCCACCGGTTGATTGACTGACCTTCATAAAGATGAACCAGTCTTGGATCACCACCAGCTACCAAACACCTGAAGCTGATATAACAGACTAATTTATTTTCAAATGTCACATCCCTTCAGGACTGATGCTGATACTGAGAGACTGTCCTGTTATGTTGACTGACTATCCTCCTCCTCCTCAATGATCCGATTGATGATGATAGCTTGGAAGAACATTTTTGTTTCTGGGTGCCGCCACCAGTGGCTAAGGCCCAATTTTTCAGCCCCTGTTTAACAGGGGCATGTAATTACAATTTTTTATGCAATGCTTTGCAGCAGGGCTCATTCCTGCACTCCAACTAGAGTATCTGGGAGAGGTTGCAGTGTCGTGGCACCAGCACCAGTGGCTAAGGCCCAATTTTTCAGCCCCTGTTTAACAGGGGCGTGTAATTACAATTTTTGATGCAATACTTTGCAACAGGGCTCATTGCTGTGCTCCAAGTACAGTATCTGTGAGGGGTTGCAGTGTTGTGGCACCAGTGCCTAAGGCCCAATTTTTCTGCCCCTGTTTAACAGGGGCATGTAATTACAATTCTTGATCTAATAATTCACAGCAGGGCCCATTCCTGCGCCCACCAAGAGTAACTGTGAGACCTTACAGTGTTGTGTCAACACCACCACCACCACCACCAAAGGCCCAATTTTTCAGCCCCTGTTCAACAGGGGCATGCAATTACAATTCTTGATCTAATAATTCACAGCAGGGCCCATTCATGCGCCCACCAAGAGTAACTGTGAGGGCTCACAGTGTTGTGGCAACACCAACATGTAAGGGGCAAATTTCAGCTGAGTATATACGGCAGGCCCCTACTTTCAAACATCCAACTTACAAACGACTCCTCCCTGCAAACGGAAGGATACAACAGGAAGTGAGAGGAAATCTACCCCTAGGAAGGCAAATTCTCTCCTGTAAGAGTTAATGTGGGAAAAAAAGTGTCTCCTCTCCACTGATGCTTTATCACCAATTCTTGTTTCAATAAAAACCCAAAATTTTCAAAAAACATTTGTTATTAGGACGGAAAGTGAGGTGAACTGTTCTGAACAGGTGCACACTGCACAGACAGCAAAACAAATGTTACAGGGGTGATAACCCTTCCCTATGTTTTCCAAAAAGCTTAAAAATAGATTTTTTGGCTGGAGCTACACTTAAACAATGTACCTTTTCAAAATTACAAACAGATTCTACATAAGAACAAACCTACAGTCCCTGTCTTGTATGCACCGCCTGTATACGGCTTTTCAAAGTAAATAGGGCCTTTTTTATTTTGTGTGCGGGGTTCCCCTTAATATCCATACAAGACCCAAAGGGGCTGGTAATGGGCTGGGGTAGGGGGTGTGTGATGCGGTAGCTATGCCATTTTTCTTAAAGATTTTCATCCATATTACCGGGACCAGACATTACATGAAAGCCGCAAGCAGTTTTAAATGGCTTTTTTTTCCTTTTGAAATGTAATTTTGTGCAGGGACAGTTCTAAACACGGGAAACACGTGGCACTTCACAGGCATACTTTAGACACCCCCCAGGTACGATATTTAAAGGAATATTTGACTTTTTTTTTCACTTTATGCATCATTAACCACTTAAGCCCCGGACCATTTTGTAGCTAAAGGACCAGAGCTGTTTTCAGAATTTTGCACTGCGCTGCTTTAACTGGAAATTGTGCGGACATGCAATGTTGTACCGAAACGAAATTTGCGTCCTTTTCTTCCCACAAATAGAGCTTTCTTTTAATGGTATTTAAAAAACAAAGGTATGCAGCGCTGAAATAAGATCTCCAAAATAAAATTAGGAGAACATAAAATAGGTTGATAATCAACTAAATGATTAAACACAAAATATAAAGTGAATTATAAATAAATGCAGTAGTGAACCACAAAAGATTATTAAATAAGTAAATGTTGACAATATAAATAATGTTAATAACTAATCCGTGAAGAAGTTCATAAACAAAGTCCATCAAAAGAAACCTCCTTGGTGCAAAAATAAACAACAATCCAATGTGAAGTGAAGTGTTCCAAAAAAAAGAAGAAAGCTTGCTCCCAAACGTGAAGTAATGGATACAATGGTGACACCCGGGTGAGAAAGATATATATTCTGCTTACCAGATGCTCATGACTGCATCCAACAGTCTCACCCAGCACTGGGAAATTAGGCTTCCCCCACAGCCTTTAAATTTCAATGGTGTAGATTCCTCGTCCAACCTTTTTGAAGTAGCTGTTTGTTTCAATGTTTCCAGACACAAACAGCTACTTCAAAAAGGTTGGACGAGGAATCTACACCATTGAAATTTAAAGGCTGTGGGGGAAGCCTAATTTCCCTGTGCTGGGTGAGACTGTTGGATGCAGTCATGAGCATCTGGTAAGCAGGATATACAGGTCCTTCTCAAAAAATTAGCATATTGTGATAAAGTTTATTATTTTCTGTAATGTACTGATAAACATTAGACTTTCATATATTTTAGATTCATTACACACAACTGAAGTAGTTCAAGCCTTTTCTTGTTTTAATATTGATGATTTTGGCATACAGCTCATGACAACCCAAAATTCCTATCTCAAAAAATTAGCATATCATGAAAAGGTTCTCTAAACGAGCTATTAACCTAATCATCTGAATCAACTAATTAACTCTAAACACCTGCAAAAGATTCCTGAGGCTTTTAAAAACTCCCAGCCTGGTTCATTACTCAAAACCGCAATCATGGGTAAGACTGCCGACCTGACTGCTGTCCAGAAGGCCATCATTGACACCCTCAAGCAAGAGGGTAAGACACAGAAAGAAATTTCTGAACGAATAGGCTGTTCCCAGAGTTCTGTATCAAGGCACCTCAGTGGGAAGTCTGTGGGAAGGAAAAAGTGTGGCAGAAAACGCTGCACAACGAGAAGAGGTGACCGGACCCTGAAGAAGATTGTGGAGAAGGACCGATTCCAGACCTGGGAGGACCTGCGGAAGCAGTGGACTGAGTCTGGAGTAGAAACATCCAGAGCCACCGTGAACAGGCGTGTGCAGGAAATGGGCTACAGGTGCCGCATTCCCCAGGTCAAGCCACTTTTGAACCAGAAACAGCGGCAGAAGCGCCTGACCTGGGCTACAGAGAAGCAGCACTGGACTGTTGCTCAGTGGTCCAAAGTACTTTTTTCGGATGAAAGCAAATTTTGCATGTCATTCGGAAATCAAGGTGCCAGAGTCTGGAGGAAGACTGGGGAGAGGGAAATGCCAAAATGCCTGAAGTCCAGTGTCAAGTACCCACAGTCAGTGATGGTCTGGGGTGCCATGTCAGCTGCTGGTGTTGGTCCACTGTGTTTTATCAAGGGCAGGGTCAATGCAGCTAGCTATCAGGAGATTTTGGAGCACTTCATGCTTCCATCTGCTGAAAAGCTTTATGGAGATGAAGATTTCATTTTTCAGCACGACCTGGCACCTGCTCACAGTGCCAAAACCACTGGTAAATGGTTTACTGACCATGGTATTACTGTGCTCAATTGGCCTGCCAACTCTCCTGACCTGAACCCCATAGAGAATCTGTGGGATATTGGGAAGAGAAAGTTGAGAGATGCAAGACCCAACACTCTGGATGAGCTTAAGGCCGCTATCGAAGCATCCTGGGCCTCCATAACACCTCAGCAGTGCCACAGGCTGGTTGCCTCCATGCCACGCCGCATTGAAGCAGTCATTTCTGCAAAAGGATTCCCGACCAAGTATTGAGTGCATAACTGAACATAATTATTTAAAGGTTGACTTTTTTTGTATTAAAAACACTTTTCTTTTATTGGTCGGATGAAATATGCTAATTTTTTGAGATAGGATTTTTGGGTTTTCATGAGCTGTATGCCAAAATCATCAATATTAAAACAAGAAAAGGCTTGAACTACTTCAGTTGTGTGTAATGAATCTAAAATATATGAAAGTCTAATGTTTATCAGTACATTACAGAAAATAATGAACTTTATCACAATATGCTAATTTTTTGAGAAGGACCTGTATATCTTTCTCACCCGGGTGTCACCATTGTATCCATTACTTCACGTTTGGGAGCAAGCTTTCTTCTTTTTTTGGAACACTTCACTTCACATTGGATTGTTGTTTATTTTTGCACCAAGGAGGTTTCTTTTGATGGACTTTGTTTATGAACTTCTTCACGGATTAGTTATTAACATTATTTATATTGTCAACATTTACTTATTTAATAATCTTTTGTGGTTCACTACTGCATTTATTTATAATTCACTTTATATTTTGTGTTTAATCATTTAGTTGATTATCAACCTATTTTATGTTCTCCTAATTTTATTTTGGAGATCTTATTTCAGCGCTGCATACCTTTGTTTTTTATGTTTTGTATAGTTTTAGTATTTAGCTATTTATGCTAGCTGCTGTCTTTGGATCACTGATCACTTTACCAATTTCAATTGCTTCTCCAGCGCAACGTTAGCCCTTGGGCTTTTTTTCTTTCTTTTAATGGTATTTGATTGCCTCTGCGATTTTTATTTTTTGCGATATAAACGGAAAAAGACCGAAAATTTTGAAAAAAAATGATATTTTCTACTTTTTGTTATAAGAAAAATCGAATAAACTCAATTTTAGTCATACATTTAGGCCAAAATGTATTCAGCCACATGTCTTTAGTAAAAAAAATGTCAATAAGCGTATATTTATTGGTTTGCGCAAAAGTTATAGCGTCTACAAACTAGGGTACATTTTCTGGAATTTACACAGCTTTTAATTTATGACTGCCTATCTCATTTCTTGAGGTGCTAAAATGGCAGGGCAGTACAGAACCCCCCCAAATTACCCAATTTTGGAAAGTAGACACCCCAAGGAAATTGCTGAGAGGCATGTTGAGCCCATTGAATATTTTTTTTTTTTGTCGCAAGTGATTGAATAATGACTAAAAAAAAAAAAAAAATTACAAAAAGTTGTCACTAAATGATATATTGCTCACACATGCCATGGTTATATGTGGAATTGCACCCCAAAATACATTTTGCTGCTGCTCCTAAATACGGGGATACCACATGTGTGCGACTTTTTGGGAGCCTAGCCGCGTACGGGCCCCCGAAAACCAAGCACCGCCTTCAGGATTTCTAAGGGCGCAAATTTTTGATTTCACTCCTCACTACCTATCAGTTTTGAAGGCCATAAAATGCCAAAATAGCACAAAACCCCCCCAAATGACCCCATTTTAGAAAGTAGACACCCCAAGGAAATTGCTGAGAGGCCTGTTGAGCCCATTGAATATTTTTTTTTTTTGTCCCAAGTGATTGAATAATGACAAAAAAAAAAATACAAAAAGTTGTCACTAAATGATATATTGCTCACACATGCCATGGTTATATATGGAATTACACCCCAAAATACATTTTGCCGCTTCTCCTGAGTACGGGGATACCACATGTGTGGGACTTTTTGGGAGCCTAGCCGCGTACGGGACCCCAAAAACCAAGCACCGCCTTCAGGATTTCTAGGCACAAATTTTTGATTTCACTCCTCACTACCTATCACAGTTTCGAAGGCCATAAAATGCCAAAATAGCACAAAACCCCCCAAGTGACCCCATTTTGGAAAGTAGACACCCCAAGCTATTTGCTGAGAGGCATGGTGAGTATTTTACAGCTCTCATTTGTTTTTGAAAATGAAGAAAACTTTTTTTTTTTTTTTTTTTTCAAAACTTTGTGACAAAAAGCGAGATCTGCAAAATACTCACCATACCTCTCAGCAAATAGCTTGGGGTGTCTACTTTCCAAAATGGGGTCATTTGGGGGGGTTTGTGCCATCTGGGCATTCCATGGCCTCCGAAACTGTGATAGGCAGTAAGAAGTGAAATCAAAAATTTACACCCTTAGAAAGCCTGAAGGCGGTGATTAGTTTTTGGGGTCCCGTACGCGGCTAGGCTCCCAAAAAGTCTCACACATGTGGTATTCCCGTACTCAGGAGAAGCAACAGAATGTATTTTGGGGTGTAATTCCACATATGCCCATGACATGTTTAAGCAATATATCATTTAGTGACAACTTTGTGCAAAAAATAAAAAATAAAAAAATAAATTGTCTATTTTCCGCAACTTGTGTCAACATATAAAATATTCCATGGACTCGCCATGCCTCTCAGTATATAGCTTGGGGTGTCTACTTTCCAAAATGGGGTAATTTGGGGGGGTTTTGAACTGTTCTGGCATTTTATACACAACATTAGGAAGCTTACATCCACTCTTCTAACCACTTGAAGGCAAAGCCCTTTTTCACACTTTTTGTTTACATGAAAACATATTTTTTTTTTGCAAGAAAATTATGTTGAACCCCCAAACATTATATATATTTTTAAAGCAAAGGCCCTACAGATTAAAATGGTGGGTGTTGCAATTTTTTTTCTACACAGTATTTGCGCAGCGATTTTTCAAACGCATTTTTTGGGGAAAAAATACACTTTTTTTATTTTAATGCACTAAAACACACTATATTGCCCAAATGTTTGATGAAATAAAAAAGATGATCTTAGGCCGAGTACATAGATACCAAACACGACAAGCTTTAAAATTTCGCACAAACGCGCATTGGCGACAAACTACATACATTTTTAAAAGCCTTTACAGGTTACGCCGTTAGATTTACAGAGGAGATCTACTGCTAAAATTTACTGCCCTCGATCTGACCTTCGCTGTGATACCTCACATGCATGGTGCAATTTCTGTTTACATATGACGCCAGACCGACGCTTGCGTTCGCCATTGGGCAAGAGCAGGGCAGGACAGGGGTGCTTTTTTTTTTTTTTTTTTTTATTATTAATTTTGCTTTTTATTTTATTTTTAAACTGTTGCTTCTATATTTTTTTTTTTTTTATCATTTTTATTGTTATCTCAGGGAATGTAAATATCCCCTATGATAGCAATAGGTAGTGACAGGTACTCTTTTTTGAAAAAACTGGGGTCTATTGGACCCTAGATCTTTCCTCTGCCCTCAAAGCATCTGACCACACCAAGATCGGTGTGATAAAATGCTTTCCCAATTTCCCAATGGCGCTTTTTATATCCGGGGGGGGACATTCCCTCCCACTGCTTGTAAAAGCAGTCCAGAGGCTAATTAGCCACTAGGATTGCTTTTACATGAAAGCCAGGCGCTGGCTGAAAAGAATGATACCACAGGCATCATTCTGGTATAAACATTCAAAGTCCAGCAACATACCAGTACGTTGCTGGTCCTTGTTGGACATCAGGGATGAGCCCCCCTGTTCGGTTCGCACCAGAACCTGCGAACAGACAAAATGTTCGTGTAAACTTTAGAACCCTATTAAATACAATGAACTCGAACGTTCGAAATCTAAAGTGTTAATTATAAAGGCTAATATGCAAGTTATTGTCCTAAAAAGTGTTTGGGGACCTGGGTCCTGCCCCAGGGGACATGTATCAATGCAAAAAGAAGTTTTAAAAACGGCCGTTTTTTCGGGAGCAGTGATTTTAATAATGCTTAAAATGAAAAAATAAAAGTGAAATATTCCTTTAAATTTCATACCTGGGGGGTGTGTATGATATGCATGTAAAGTGGCGCATGTTTCCCGTGCTTAGAACTGTCCCTGCAAAAAATGTCATTTTTGAAAGAAAAAAATGCATTTAAAACTGACTCGCGGCTATTAATGAATTGTCGGCTCCCGGCAATACATACAAAAGTCATTGATAAAAAAAAAAAAAAAAAAAAGCGTACATTGTACCCCTACCATTTCATAAAGAAAGTGTAAAAAAATGTTTAAAAAAACACACAAACACCTTGAAAAAGTCCTTTATTTAAAAAAAAAACAAAAAAAAACATTCCAGCGGTGAAATCCAGTGTCCCGCGGCAATCCCGATGTCCAGCGCTGTCCTTCATTGGTTGTGCCTGAGCGGACCTGATGGGGAACTCCCTCTCAGTAGTTTAAATGTATAGACCCGCCCCTTCTAAAGTTCCCCATCAGGTCCGCTCAGCGGACCAGATGCGGAACATGAGAAGGGGCGGGTCTATACATGTATTACCAAAGTGAGAGCAGTTCCCCATCAGGTCCGCCTCCTCGGTATGTCGGACCCGCCTACGTCATTGGCTTGAGTGGGGAACTTCCTTCACTATGTAAATTTAAATTACACAGTGAAGGAAGTTCCCCGCTCAAGCCAATGACGTAGGCGGGTCCGACATACCGAGGGGGCGGACCTGATGGGGAACTGCTCTCACTTTGGTAATACATGTATAGACCCGCCCCTTCTCATGTTCCGCATCTGGTCCGCTGAGCGGACCTGATGGGGAACTTTAGAAGGGGCGGGTCTATACATTTAAAATACTGAGAGGGAGTTCCTCATCAGGTCCGCTCAGGCACAACCAATGAAGGACAGCGCTGGACATCGGGATCGCCGCGGGACACTGGATTTCACCGCTGGAATGTTGTTGTTTTTTTTTTTTTTAAATAAAGGACTTTTTCAAGGTGTTTGTGTGTTTTTTTAAACATTTTTTTACACTTTCTTCGTGAAATGGTAGGGGTACAATGTACCCCTTACCAATTCACATAGGGGGGGGGGGCGGGACCTGGGGGTCCCCTTTGTTAAAGGGGTCTTCCAGATTCCGATAAGCCCCCCGCCCGCAGACCCCCACAACCACCGGGCAAGGGTTGTGGGGATGAGGCCCTTGTCCCCATCAACATGGGGACATCCTCCCCATGTTGAGGGCATGTGGCTTGGTACGGTTCAGGAGGGAGGGGGGGCCGCTCTCTCGTCCCCCCCTTTTCCCCTGCGGCCGGCCAGGTTGCGTGCTCGGATAAGGGGTCTGGTATGGATTTTTAGGGGGACTCCACGCCATTTTTTTTTTAAATTTGGGGTGGAATTCCACTTAAAATCCATGCCAGATCTGAAGGGCCTGGAATGGATATTTGGGGGAACCCCACGTCAATTTTTTTTTTAATTTGCGGCGGGGTTCCCCTTAATATCCATTCCAGACCTGAAGGGCCTGGTAATTGAATTCTGGGGAACCCCCACGCTTTTTTTTTATTTTTTATCAATGACTTTTGTATGTATTGCCAGGAGCCGACAATTTATTAATAGCCGCGAGTCAGTTTTAAATGCATTTTTTTCTTTCAAAAATGAAATTTTTTGCAGGGACAGTTCTAAGCACGGGAAACATGCGCCACTTTA
Source organism: Rana muscosa (assembly GCA_029206835.1). Taxonomy (NCBI): domain Eukaryota; kingdom Metazoa; phylum Chordata; class Amphibia; order Anura; family Ranidae; genus Rana; species Rana muscosa. The sequence goes on from CM055116.1 coordinate 1,130,815,383, forward strand.
CATGCATATCATACACACCCCCCAGGTATGAAATTTAAAGGAATATTTCACTTTTATTTTTTCATTTTAAGCATTATTAAAATCACTGCTCCCGAAAAAACGGCCGTTTTTAAAACTTCTTTTTGCATTGATACATGTCCCCTGGGGCAGGACCCCGGTCCCCAAACACTTTTTAGGACAATAACTTGCATATTAGCCTTTATAATTAGCACTTTAGATTTCTCCCATAGATTTTTCGAATTTGCCGCGAACACCCCAATTTGTTCGCTGTTCGGCGAACGGGCGAACAGGCAATGTTCGAGTCGAACATGAGTTCGACTCGAACTCGAAGCTCATCCCTATTGGACATGTATTGTAATCTTTTTTTTCATGCAGCCTGTTGGCTGAACGAAAAAAAAAGATTGATCGGTGGGTATGCCCACCATTAGAATACCGCCCTTCATCCACCCACTTCTAATGATGGGCATACATGCACCATTTATATATGCCGAAGCATTGGGGCATCTTCCCGCAAAAGTTATGCCGCGTACACATGGTCAGACTTTTCCACGGGCAAGCCTCCGTCGGAATTTCGACCGTATGTACGTGGCATTAGGAGCAAAATCGCTCCTCCGCCCCTGCTGCCCCAATGCTTCGGCATATATGCTTTTTTTTTTTAACTGTGGTGGTGAAATCACCTTCTACAGCACTGGAGTCGCAGGGATCAGGCCTGTCTCTGCGAACGCTGCAGTTATGTGTGTTGTGTTTTGTAAGTGACAGTGATCGATCGATACTGCACTTGGGTGGCCTGGGCTGGACGGAGGGGCAAAACGCAGGTGCTAGCAGGTATCTGGGCTGATCCCGCTAACACTGCTTTTTTGGGAACCCTAAACTGCTGGGGACGCTAGTATAGATCTGATCAGATCAGATATTGATCTGTTCAGATACTATACCACTAAGGGGGGTGTATGCTTAACGCGTGGGTGTTAGCGCTACTGGCACTAACCTGACACTGCCTGGGGTGTGACGCAGACCCTCTCTGACGCTAAAACCTAATTGATATCACCCGCCGGGCGATCAGGGGGTTAAACCTTTATTGGGTTATATACGGCGGGTGCCCTGACACTATAAAAAGCAAACTAACTAACCAGCGTCACCCGTAACACTTATATGGTGATTACTGGTGAAAGGGTTAACTAGGGGCAATTAGGGGGTTAAAACCTTTATTAGGTAATATATGGGGGTACCTGACGCTATATAAAAACCTGACGGCGAACCTAAAAAAAAATTACTGGCTACCTATCGGCATCACCGACACTAAGACAACGATCATAAAAACGATCGCTTAGCGACAGTGGTGATAGGGGGTGAAAGGGTTACCTGGGGGGCGATCAGGGGGTTAAACCTTTATTAGATAATATATGGGGGTACCTGACGCTATAAAAACCTGCGGCAAACCTAAAAAAAATTACTGCCTACCGATCTGCATCACTGACGCTAAGACAGCGATCAGAAAAATGATCGCTTAGCGACAGTGGTGATAGGGGGTGAAAGGGTTACCTGGGGGCGATCAAGGGGGTTAAACCTTTATTAGGTAATATATCGGGGTACCTGACGCTATAAAAACCTGCGGCGAACCTAAAAAAAATTACTTGCTACCGATCTGCATCACCGACGCTAAGACAGCGATCAGAAAAATGATCGCTTAGTAACAGTGGTGATAGGGGGTGAAAGGGTTACCTGGGGGGCGATCAAGGGGGTTAAATCTTTATTAGGTAATATATGGGGGTACCTGACACTATAAAAACCTGCGGCGAACCTAAAAAAAATGACTGGCTACCGATCTGCATCACCGACGCTAAGACAGCGATCAGAAAAATGATCGCTTAGCGACAGTGGTGATAGGGGGTGAAAGGGTTACCTGGGGGCGATCAAGGGGTTAAACCTTTATTAGGTAATATATCGGGGTACCTGACGCTATAAAAACCTGCGGCGAACCTAAAAAAAATTACTGGCTACCGATCTGCATCACCGACGCTAAGACAGCGATCAGAAAAATGATCGCTTAGCGACAGTGGTGATAGGGGGTGAAAGGGTTATCTGGGGGCAATCAAGGGGGTTAAACCTTTATTAGGTAATATATGGGGGTACCCGACGCTATAAAAACCTGCGGTGAACCTAAAAAAAATTACTGGCTACCGATCAGCATCACCGACGCTAAGACATCGATCAGAAAAATGATCGCTTAGCGACCGCGGTGCTAGGGGGTGAAAGGGTTATCTGGGGGGTGATCAGGGGGTTAAACCTTTATTAGGGTGGGGGTTAGGGGGCTACACTGGACCTAAAACTAAATGTAGTGACACTTTTACAGTCACAAATGTCACTGATTGCAGTGATCACTAAATAAATGGTCACTGCAATCAGTGACACTGTGACTGGGGGCTGGGGGGTGATCTGGGGGGGCGATTTATGTGCCTATGTGTCCTGGTGTCAGTGTGCTGTTTTGTGCACTAACCTGCATCTTCTCCTGTACGTCGCTCGGTATATGTGAGCGCCGCAGGAGAGATGACATCACTTCCTCCTGCCTGTGTAAACAGTACACAGGCAGGGGAAGCTCTCTCATTCGCCAGGAGCGATCGAGAGGGGGGGCCGGAATCGAACGGCCGTCCCCTCATGCCTGATCGCTCCCGAAGGTAAAACGACCACCCACTGTAAAGAAGGGGGGTCCAATCGGACCCCCCAACTATACAAAGGCAATCACGTATATGTACATGATTCTGCCTGTCGGTGCCATTCTGCCGACGTATATTTACAGTGGCCGGTCGTTAAGTGGTTAAAATGACTGCTCCCGAAAAACGGCCGTTTTTAAAACTTTTTTTTGAATTGATACATGTCCCCTGGTGCAGAACCCGGGTTCCCAAACCCTTTTAGGACAATAACATGCATAATAGTCGTTATAATTAGCACTTTAGATTTCGAACGTTCGCATTCATTGTATTTAATAGGGTTCTAAAGTTCGTGCGAACTTTCGGTCCGTTCGCGGCTTCTGGTGCGAACCAAACCCGGGGGTGTTCGGCTCATCACTACTCAGGAGGGATTTTGGTCCACTCTTCTTTACAGATCTTCTCTAAATCCTAATGGTTTCTTGGCTGTTGCTTAGCAACTCAAAGTTTCAGCTCTCTCTATAAATTTTCTATAGGATTAAGGTGTGGAGACTGGCTAGGCCACTCCATGACCTTAATGTGCTTCATCTTGAGCTACTCCTTCCTACCCTCATCTTGACCAACACTCCAAGACTATTATAAACCTCTCAAAATTTTAATTAGAAGATAGGCATAGAAAATTGGTTGAAAAAGGACTCTCCTACTCACCTACCGGGTCAACGAATGAGTTTGAGGTATATAAAGATATCCATTTATTTTTATGAAAAGTGTACCTGAGACAGTTACATCAAAGACTTACCCAAGAGGAAGTTGGCGACCTTCCAAATGAATCCCAAGATGATGAGGCTCTAGATATACTCACCTCCCTATTAACGGAAAGTTAGGATTAGCACCAACCGACCCCTACTCCTTCTATCCCATGGAAACGAGACGCCAACCTACTTATAAAATCTACAAAAATGCCCCCTTTCCATAAAAATAGATGGTTGGGGGTCTTTTTAGACTTTGTTCAAGATGATCTTACCAAGGTGAATTGGCAAAGAGGAAGAAAAGACAACCTGGACCCTGAACAACGCCGGGCCTTACGAGAGCTGAAGGAGGCACCAAATCAGGTCAGACAAGACGTTTCTTGTAGTGGGTGACCAGGTTTCTTGGCCGTCGCTTAGCAACTCGAATTTTCAGCTCTCCATACATTTTCTAAAGGATTAAGGTGTGGATACTGGCTAGGCGACTCCATGACCTTAATATGCTTCTTCTTGAGCTACTCCTTTGTTGACTGTAAAAATATTGCGCTACCCCAAAACAAAAAACAAAATCCTAAGAAAAGGGGGGAGGGAGGTGAAGCAGCTGCACAAGAATGTGACAAAATTCAAAAGAAGTGTGGGTGAATGTGTAGCGCTACGTATTGGTGTAATGTGAAAAAACACCAAATAATGTATACTCAACAGGGTATAACCATAAATAATGATGTATATGAAAACAATCAGTCCATGTAAAAATTCAACGTGATAAATTGTCCATCGTGGGTAAATAACATAATGAAGATGTCATGAGATTGAATGAACCATCCCAATGAAAATCTTCAGATGAGAGATGTAATTATGAATGTGCTTACCGGAATCGCTGGACCCGACTGTCATACGACAACAGGTCAATCGAGCTTAGGATATCCAACCAGCTGTTCGACGGGACTGTCAGCGAGGATCCAAGAAGAAGTGGAATGCACCTCCCTGGTGTCCAGAAGACGTCAACCCGAGGTAAGGTCGATGAGCCCGATATTTCTCAGCCAAAGGTTACTCCAGTGAAGGTATCTCAACCATGGAGTAGGTAGAGAAATCGTGGAGATCCACTAAACATCTGAACACAGCCCGGTTCAGGCAAGCAATAACCCTTAGTAGGGTAATAGGGACCAGCTGGAGACACTCAAAAAACGTTTCCTCCACAGAGCATGCAAAGAAAAGAATAAATAGGGGCTCCGATGGTACAGGTCAACAAAAGAAGGTTTTAATAATAAAAACCAACATACAAGTTAAAAAAATTATCACAGTTCAAAGATTCATAAAAGCAATATGGGGAGCGGTGTACCTGGCCCGACGTGTTTTGTTCCAAGAACGCCTTCTACTGGGGCATCTACTGGATGCCCCAGTAGAAGTCCTTCTTGGAATGAAATGCATCCTGCCTTTTGCTTCTGCTGAATGTCCCTAGTCTGATTCAGCATTATTCAACAACCCACTTGCTCTGAGCCTAAGTCCTAACCAAAATTTTTTAGAGGATTTTAGAAAAGACTATGGCAACCCCTTAACTGATATAAGTGTATCAGCGCTGTATAACTGAACAATAGTGAAATATGAAAATAATACAGTGCCAAATAACAGTATTAGATGATAAATAATATCATAAACAAGTCCAAAATATGAATATGAAACAAATATAGTCCACCTGGTGCATGAAAAAATTGCTTGGGTGATGAATCTTTAAACAAATTTCAAGGAGAATTGACCCCACCACCACATAGATTGCTCGCTCACCTCTTTCAGGTGACCCTGCAAGGGGTCAAACACGCCTTGCACTGAGTGTGTATATTTCCTCCAGGGAATTGCCAGAAGAACCGCAACTGCAGATAAGTACTCCTTCCACAATACAGCTCCAAACTTTAGATCCACAGTGACTACCGGTATAGCAGCAATACATGTAAAAATTAAAAGAAAGTGCCTCCTATAGCGCAGCATCCAAGGGATTATAAATGAACCACTCCACCCCAGCTAGCATTAAACTCACATTTAATAAAGATTAAAAAGCACATAAAAAGACATGACAGTCTCACTCAGTGATAGGGAATCTACCGCCAGGCTCCACCTCGACTAGTTTCACCACCTTCTCACGTGGCTACCTCTGGAGTAATGAGCCCTGTGGCTATGGCGGGATTAATATATAGTGTCCAGTTACTTGACTTAATAAGAAACATATGTGTCATTCAAAAAACCATCCGCACTTACACAGTGTGGGCTGGGATGCATATGACATTCATTGCATACATGTGACGCCTTATTACAGTAGGTGCCGCCGATATTGTGTTTCTATCGCGCTCCCATCGCCGAGATTCTCGGCGTCAGGAGTGCCGAGATGTCGGCAGCAGGGTGGCGACACGTGTCGCGCTCGCTGCAATAGCGAGGAGACGCGACACTGTATTGAGCGGGGATCCGACGTGGATTCTCGCCAATACCAGGCACTGCGTTTGGTATGAATCCTGAGCGGGAACTCCACGCCAATTTTTAAAGAAAAAACCGGCGTGGGTTCCCCCTCCAGGGGCATACCAGGCCCTTGGGTCTGGTCTGGATTTGAAGGGGAACCCTACTCCGAAAAAATGGCGTCACATGGTGTCACAGTCACATGCTCCAGGGCACATGTGCACATGACGTCACAGTCACATGCTCCAGGGCACATGTGCACATGACGTCACAGTCACATGCTCCAGGGCACATGTGCCCCAGAGCATGTGACTGTGACGTCATGTGAAGCCTATATTAATCTCTGCGGACCGAAGATTTACCATTACTGCGAGAGGAAGCGACGAGTCAACATCGAGGAGGAGAAGAGGGAAGAAGACGCCGACGGCGAAGAAAGAACTGGAGAACGCGGCGACGACACCGGAGAGCGGGAGAAGAAGAAGTCGACGGAGAAGACCGGGCCTCCGTTAGCAAAAGAGCTAAAAAGAAGTTAGCGGAGGCCCGGCAGAAGAAAGAACCGGAGAACGCGGCGACGACACCGGAGAGCGGGAGAAGAACCGGAGAGCGGGAGAAGAAGAAGTCAACGGAGAAGACCGGGCCTCCGTTAGCAAAAGAGCTAAAAAGAAGTTAGCGGAGGCCCGGCAGAAGAAAGAGACCCCCGAAGTCGGAAGAAGACCTCCGGAGCGGTGCAATAAAATACTTTTAAAAACTGTGTTGTGTTTTTATTTCCATTTATTTTCCACCAGGTGAATGGGTAGGGGTACGATGTACCCCATACTCATTCACATAGGGTGGGGGGGCGGTATCTGGGGGCCCCCTTATTAAAGGGGGCTGCCGGATTCCGATAAGCCCCCCGCCCGCAGACCCCGACAACCAACGGCCAGGGTTGTCGGGAAGAGGCCCTGTCCTCATCAACATGGGGGCAGGGTGCTCTGGGGTGGGGGGGCCGCAGGTCGCCCCCCTGCCCCAGAGCACCAAACCCCCCATGTTGAGGGCATGCGGCCTGGTACGGTTCAGGAGGGAGGGGGGGCCGCTATCGTCCCCCCCTCTTCCCCTGCGGCCTGCCAGGTTGCGTGCTCGGATAAGGGTTTGGTTTGGATCTTGAGGGGGACCCCCACGCCGATTTTTCGGCGTAGGGTTCCCCTTCAAATCCAGACCAGACCCAAGGGCCTGGTATGCCCCTGGAGGGGGAACCCACGCCGTTTTTTTCTTTAAAAATTGGCGTGGAGTTCCCGCTCAGGATTCATACCAAACGCAGTGCCTGGTATTGGCGGGAATCCACGTCGGATCCCCGCCTATCGGCAATGCGTGTCGCTCATCGTGAAAGGAACATTTTTTCCTTTCCCGATGATGAGACAGCTCGGCGCTGGCTCTCGCGACGGAGCTCATAGGGTGTCAATATCGGCGGCACCTACTGTATGACACACATCCGGGAAGGACAGGAAGTGATCGTGACATAGCCAATCACAGCCACCACGATGACAGACATGCGGCACTTTGGAATGATGCACTTCCGGGAGGAACAGGAAGTGATAATAGCGCAGCTAGTTAAGGTCACTATGAAAATGGCGGATTTCCGCAGACATATAGATAAAATAGAGGTGGAACCATCAACAGAAACTAATATATAACTGGTATGACAACATTAACCACTTAAGCCCCGGACCATTTTGTAGCTAAAGGACCAGGCCACTTTTTGCGATTCGGCACTGCGTCGCTTTAACTGACAATTGCGCGGTCGTGCAAAGTGGTACCCAAACAAAATTGGCGTCCTTTTTTCCCACAAATAGAGCTTTCTTTTGGTGGTATTTGATCACCTCTGCGGTTTTGATTTTTTGCGCTATAAACAAAAATAGAGCGAGAATTTTGAAAATAATTCTATATTTTTTACTTTTTGCTATAATAAATATCCCCAAAAAATATATAAAAAAACATTTTTTTTCCTCAGTTTAGGCCGATACGTATTCTTCTACATATTTTTGGTAAAAAAAATCACAATAGGCGTTTATTGATTGGTTTGCGCAAAAGTTATGGCGTCTACAAAATAGGGGATCGTTTTATGGCATTTTTATTAATATTTTTTTTTTTACTAGTAATGACGGCGATCAGCGATTTTTATCGTGACTGCGACATTATGGCGGACACATCGGACACTTTTGACACTATTTTGGGACCATTGTAATTTTTACAGCGATCAGTGCAGTGTTTTCTGCAAATATCTCCTTAACCGTGTAGGTTACGGAGATATTTTTTGCACCTACACGTAAGCCTTAATCTAGGCTTACCTGTAGGTGTAAGTTGTCAAAGTGGGTTTACAACCACTTTAACCACTTAAGGACAGCCTCCTGTACATATACGTCGGCAGAATGGCACGGCTGGGCACAAGCACGTACAGGTACGTCCTCTTTAAGATGCCCAGCCGAGGGTCGCGCGCGAGACCTGGTCCTGAGCTCCATGACAGCACCCGCGGGACCCGTGGACCCGATCGCCGCCGGTGTCCCGCGATCGGGTCACAGAGCTGAAAAACGGGGAGAGGTAAGTGTAAACAAACCTCTCCCCGTACTTCCTAGTGAGACTGTCACTGATCGTCTGTTCCCTGTCATAGGGAACGACGATCAGTGATGTCACATGCCAAGCCACGCCCCCACACAGTAAGAATCACACATTAGGTCACACTTAACCCCTTCAGCGCCCCCTACAGGTAACCCCTTCACTGCCAGTGTCATTTTCACAGTAATCAGTGCATTTGGTGCAGGACACGTATTCGAGATTGGATCATATGTTAGTTGACCAAGGGCTTTTGGAATATGTAGTGGATGCCTCAATAGGTGTAATATCAATCTCAGACCACGCCCCTGTAATGGTAAAAATACGATTTAATAATGTAGAACAAAGAAAGGGTATATGGAGTTTAAACGAGGACCTCTTAGATAATAAAGAAGTGGGTGAGACAATATCAAGGGAAATTTAAGAATATTTTAGAATAAATAATACATCAAAAATAAGTGTGGTAACGATATGGGAAACCCATAAGGCTTGTATAAGGGGTAAATTGATCGCCATAGGAGCGCAGAAAAAGAAGGAAAGAGATTTAAATAGGAAAAACCTGTTAAAGGAATTAAACGATTTGGAACAAAAAGACAAAAAACAGCAAGACAGGGAAACACACCAAAAGATAATAATTAAGCGAGGTCAACTTAGAGATCTGATGGAACAAGAAACCAGAAAAGTATTCAAAAACGTAGCAAATGAAAGGTATAAATGGGGGAACAAGCCCGGGAAATACCTAGCAAAAGTAGCAAATGAGAAAAAAAACTCTAAATTACATAAATAAAATAAAAAACCAGAGAGGAGAGATGAAATTTAAAACATCTGAAATCGCAGAAGTCTTTAAGACATATTATAGTGCATTATATGACATTAGAGCGAAAGAGACACGAGAGGAAGAGGAACGTAGGAAACTTAGAATACAGGAATACCTAGCGCAAACTAATTTACCAAAGATAACACCTGAAAGTGCTGAGTGCCTAGAAGATCCAATTACACAAGAAGAAATAAATAAAGCTCTTCAAGAAAAACCAGGGGGGAAAAGCCCAGGACCCGATGGATTCCAGAATAAGTATTACAAAAAAATTAAAAAACAGCTAGTCCCAGAACTATATAACTACTTTAATAGAATGGGAGAAGATGTAGAAATAAGAAAAGAATCTCTCCTTGCCAACATCTCTGTTATACCAAAAGTAGGGAAGGATGGAACTATATGCTCCAGCTACCGGCCTATAACGTTATTGAATTCAGACACAAAGTTATACGCAAAGGTATTGGCAAGCAACGAGATTAAAAATCCTAATGCCGGAACTAATAAATGCAGATCAGGCGGGTTTCGTGGCAGGAAGGGAAGGGAGAGATAACAGTATAAGAACCCTATTATTAATCCGGAAGGGGATTGAGAAGAAACCCCCAGTAGTACTCATGTCCATAGATGCTGAAAAAGCATTCGACCGAGTCGACTGGGGGTATATGATGGAGACACTCCGGAATATAGGTCTGGGACCAAAATATATGAGATGGATTTAAAATCTATATACCCATCCTACGGCCAGAGTTAAGGTAAATGGGAGTGTGTCGTCTGTATTTGAGATGCATAATGGAACGAGACAAGGGTGCCCACTCTCGCCCCTCCTGTATGTGTTGGCATTAGAACCACTGTTGTCAAATATACGGAACAGTCGGGATATAGGGGGGGGGTGAGAGTGGGAGATCAAGAACATAAGGTTGCTGCATTTACAGATGACATACTCATATACTTGACAAAGCCAAGGTTGTCATTGCCCAATGTAGTAAAATAAATAAAAAAATATGGGGATCTTTCAAATTTCAAGATTAATTCAAATAAAATGGTAATTTTGAACCTGGGAATAGAAAAAAAACGAAGAAAGACTATTACAGAAAGAATTCCCATTCACCTGGGAGACAAAAACATTAACATACTTAGGAATCAAAATAACTCCTACGTTAGAAGAACTGTATTTCGCTAATTTCATCACTTTAATAAATGAAATTAAAGTAGAACTAAAAAATACCTCTAAGAGACCCATTTTCTGGATAGGAAGGATCAACATCTTGAAAATGATGATCCTACCGAAAGTGACCTATAGGCTTCAGATGCTCCCAATAGATATACCCCAAGTTTTTTTTAAGGTAATTAAAACTATGATTTTGAAGGGTACAAAGGCCAGAATAAATTATACATTGTTAACGCGGGGGGGGGGGGGGAAATGGGGGCATGGCTTTGCCAGATATAAAGAGATTCTACAAGGCGATTATATTAGCAAGACTAGTGGAATGGGCAAACCCACACACTAAAAAAAAAGTGGGTACAAGTGGAAGACGCATTAAGTATGGCGCACCTACAAAAAAACATATGGATACCACAAAAATTTTGAGCATTGGGCACAGAAACATATAAAATACCTAGGAACGTATTTAAAATTTGGGATACACTGCATCGACATGAAAAATGGAAATACAACTCCCCACTAATACCATTAGCAGGCACAGAGTTTTTCACGCCAAGAAATGAGACACGACTGGGAAATCAACTGGGAACTGCACAATTAAAGGACATTATCATATTGGGTAAAATAAGGACAAGACAAGACTTAATCACGACACATGGGTGGAACCAGCTTAGCGACTGGGAGTATTCTCAATTAAAACACTTGGTTAGCACTATAGCACAACCAATCAGAAATGAAAAAGCACTAACTCAAATGGAAAAGATATGTAGTAAAGGAAAGCCTCTGAAGCATAGTATATCACAGGTATATAAAATATTAACAGAATTAGAAACGGAGGGACCACTACCCTTTATAGAAAAATAGGGCCAAGAACTGGGTAAAGGAATTGAGGAAAAGCAAATGATTGAAGCAGTATACAGTTTTGCTTCAGATATAACCACGATAGAAGCAAACTATAAAGCCCTGTACACATGATCGGATAACCTATGGATTTTCGTCCGATGGATTTGACCATCGGAAATCCGATGAAACTGTTTTTCATCAGTCTTGGCCCCACAGCATCAGTTAAAAAACCGACGGCACGTACAAAACGTACGACGCGCTATAAAAGGGCCGAAAAAAATCTAATGGCGCCACCCCTTGGGCTGCTTTTGCTGATTTCATGTTACCGCGTGTTAGTAAAAGTTTGGTGAGAGCCGATTCGCGCTTTTCAGTCTCCGTGCTTTGCAGATCGTTTCCTGGTGTTCAGTTTGTGCTTGTGGGTTTGTATTTGTGATTCAGTGCGTGCAGTCAGGTTGTTACTGCCTTGCAGTGCCTTCTTGGCCATTCGTTTACTGTTTTTCAGGTCGTTCTTCTCAGGCCTTGCTGTTCCACGGTGCGTTCTGTTTGAGTGCGTTCTGACCAGCCGACCGGTTTAAAACCATGTTTGAAGTGCGTTCTCGTTCTCGAGCTCGTGCTGGCTTTGGGCTTGGTGTTGCAGTTAACACTGTAACCCGAGTTCAGTCCGTGAACAGGGTGAGGAGGAGTTCATGGACTAAGAATTGGTAGCTCCAGCGGGACCAATTCTCTCATATGCCTCTGCTCCGGGAAATCCATGAGAATAATCCTGAAGATTTCAGTAATTATCTCAGGATGACGGAACCCGTATTTCACCATCTGTTGGATTTGCTGTCCCCCTATATAACGAGGCAGGACACTGTGATGCGCCAAGCCATCACTGCCGAGCAGAGGCTTATTGCCACGTTGAGATACCTGGCGACTGGGAGAAGCTTACAGGACCTCAAGTTCTCAACAGGCATCTCCCCCCAGGCTCTCGGGATCATTATCCCTGAGACGTGTTCAGCCATCATTCAGGTCCTGCAGAAGGACTATATGAAGGTAATTTTGCTCCTTTAACCTCACATTATATGTTTTGATTGTTTTAGAATCTTCTTATTTTTCCCCTCCTAACCCAAATTTGCCTTTTTGTAATATCCTGGTAATGTCCCCATTTTCTCCATGCATGTTTTTACCTGTAAAGGCCTTTTTGGGCCCTACATGCCTATTTCCCTTCACTAACCTCTCCAGCATGCTATCGCGGGCGCAAACCCAGCTAGCCTTCTATTTTCCTTTTAATTTTTTTACGGTCATTGCCCGCGTAGTTTGACAACCCTCCCTCCCCCCCCTAAAGATGTTAAAAAATGTAAAGTTCTCAATCAAGCTCAGCAGAGTGGTTTTGCCTTTTTTTGGATCCCCACAATCACCTTAGCCCCCCCCCCTTAGTTTATTTTAGAATGTCCACTCAGCGGGGGTGAGGCATCTGCTAAGTGGGCCTTTGTTTATTGGTAGGAAATACTCCCCTAAATAATAATGTTAGAATGATGTTGGTCAACAATGTTTTTGTGTGTAATCTGCTTGCACTGTAAACATAAACCGTACTAATGTCTTCTTTTTGTTTGACTCCACAGTTCCCTAGCACACCACAGGAATGGCTGACTGTGGCCTCCTAATTTGCCCAGCGGTGGGATTTCCCCAACTGCGGAGGGGCAATTGATGGGAAGCACGTCCACATAGTGCCGCCACCCCGTTCGGGGTCATACTATTTCAACTATGAAGGTTTTAATAGCATAGTGGTAATGGCAGTGGTGTCGGCACGGTACGAGTTCCTATATGTGGACGTGGGGAAGAACGGCCGGATGTCCGATGGCGGAGCATTCGCAGAGATGGAGTTCGCTCACCGTCTGCAGGCTGGGGGTCTTGCACTGCCTCCAGATGCAGAGAACGTGGAAGGGCTACTGTTCGTTTTCATTGCGGATGAAGCTTTTGGACTAGGACCACACCTCATGCGGCCGTTTCCCCAACGCACCCCCACCCCGGAGAGGAGGGTTTTTAATTACCGGCTGGCCAGAGCCCGGAGAGTTGTGGAGAATGCCTTCGGGATAATGGCCAGCCGGTTCCGCCTGTTCCAGACAGCTATAAATTTGGCGGATTATAAACTCAACAACATTGTCTACTGCTGCTGCTTGTTGCACAATTTTTTACGGAAATTCTCCACAAATTATGTGTCATCAGTTGGGCCTGAGGCCGGTCCCTCTGAACTGATAAATCTGACCGGCCTCAGCACTGCCCGTACTGGCTTGGCCCCCCAAAGTGCCCGTGAAGTACGTCAGAAATACGTAGAGTACTTCACGGGTAGGGGGGCCATCGCAATGCCAGACCACATCTGACCTTTGATTGTCCCTTTTTAAAATAAACAAAAATATTTGATTTACTACTAACTTGTGTTGTCATTCTTGTATTTGTGGTTTACGTGTCTCCCAGGTTCTAGTAGTGCCAAGTGTATTTGTCCTTAGTAAATAGCCTCAAATCTCAGAGGTAAAAACACTCCTTTTGCATCTTCAGAACTGCTATAGAGCATAGAAAGAAAAAGGCACACCTTTTTTAGACTTCCCGTAATGTTTTTATTGATTGCACCACAGTTTTGGTTGTTTTTCGAAATATTTTTTTTTTTTTTTTTCTGAAAAAGTAATAAAATAACACAGTGAAAAAGACAAACAGGAGATGGGGTGATGTTACCCCTGATCCATCCCAAATGTGAAGAACCACACTTTATTTTTGGGGCTCAAATGGGTATCTTCAACATGATCCCATGGCTAAGGTAAACATGTGCTATCTGCAATCATGGGGGATCAATGGACGTGCTTTGGGGGTGAAAACCCTTCCTCTCCCCTACTTGAGGAGGGAGGAAGAGGTTGCACCCCCAAAACAGGGACATAGATATCCTATGACGGCAGATAGCACATGTTGAGTCTTCAGTGTGTGCATCTTCACATTTGGGCTTGTGGAAATCCCATAGAAAATTTCGGACGCATAACAAAACACACAAAAGGGGGGGGGGTTCACACTATTCTCCCCAAAATATCTATCATGTTTTTATATTTTTGCTCAATCACAATCATTCTCTTTCTCATAATGTCCATTTCGCTACTGCATTCCATGATTTCCTGAATGATTATTTTGGCGCTGGCACTCGAGAATGGAGGATTTGGACTTCCTGACACCCCCACGTTCAGTCCCTAAAAAGAAACAAATATTTTAAAACTATTCAGGCCTACATCTGTATTTACCTTGAAGTTGTGGTGACAGACACTGACCTGTTGTGCTGATAAGCTCCACCTCTCCTTCCTCCACCTCCAATTCCTCCACCTCCGCTTTCTCCCCCTCAGCTTCCTGAACCTGCTGAACTTGGTCTGCTTTGGGATCTTCAGGGAGTTTCTGTGGTGTGGGGTTCCTCGTCTCCTGAGCATGGTGTCCTCCCAGTCTCCTCTCCCCTATGTGAATTGAAAAAATAATGTATCCTATAGCACACAGACTTTTTAGGCCTGAAAATGGATTTTCAATGTTTTAAAGTGGGGTCCAATTGATATTTGGCCCTGAGTTTCAAGATGAACATATGAGATCTTGCAAACTCAAAAAAGCAACATGTTATTTTTGAGGACACTCACAAATACACTTGGATAACCACCAAGGTATCCACTGGAGCACCTGTGTGTGACACCGTTAAGAAATTTGGTCATGTGGCCCAGAGTATAGTATCTTGATCAAGAACAAAAAAAAGTACACAACTGCTGGAGTGTCATCTCCTTTACCCAGAATACAGTTTATTCTTTCATTCACATTCTAAATTTCCTTATAACACATCATCTAGCCAACAATGTGTAGATAAACATTGTTGAAGTAAAATGAGGCATGCCCACATGTAGTTTACGTGGATATGTGCCAAACATGTTTGGGGGAAGAGCAGCAATATTTTTATCCACACATTTAGCAAATAAGTGGACTCTCCACTTAACAGAAAAGTTGAGATTTTAAAATGTGAAACCAGTCAAGCCAAGCACATGTTGCAAAACATGGAAGAATACATATTACAATGTGAAAGAACACAGTAAAATAAACTTACTTTTTTCAATGCTTTTTATAAGCTTCCTATACTGCTCCGGTTACCTGAGCTTCAGGTCTGACCACCTTTTACGGAGTTGTTCCTTGGATCTCCTGACCCCATATTTTTTATAGAGAGTCTTCGCAACTTTGTCCATAATTTGTGACTTCCGGAGATTAGGGGTGTCGTATGGGCCATGCTTGCCGTCGTAATCCTTCCTCCGCAGAATGTTCACCATCTCCGCCATCTCAGAAAAATACATATTAGTCGCCCTGTATCTTTTTTTACTGGATCGTGACGTTTCCGCCTCCGGGCTTTCCTCGTCGGTAATTTCTAGTAAAGAAGCCACCTGTGTCTGCGACATGTCGCCGTCTCACACTGTGCGCTGTTCGTTAAGGGGCGGGGAAATGCTGAAAAAGTCCGTCATGGGCGGGCGACGAGGGTGGAGTTACACGCATGCGCAGGGTATAAAAAGGGGAAAGAAGTTATTAGGGATGCGCGGAGTAAGGACGACCGGAAGTGAACCAACGAAGTGAACTAAGGTAAGAAGGGAACTCGGGCCTGCAGTGGCCTATAATGGTTCATGATTGTAAAGGGCAATATTGTGATAAGTTGAGGAGAATCAATTCTGATCCTTTTATTTTTTTAACTTTTTTTTTTTACTTGCTGATCCAAAAAGATGCATAAACTACGAGAGCCGGAGGTGATGCTGATTTTTATAGAAAAATATAAGGAACAGCGCAACCTGTGGGAACTGAAACACCCAGCGTACCACAAGAGTGATGTACGTCGGGCAACTATTACCAAATTAGCAGAGGATATGAAGCCATGGATCCCAGATGCAGACTACACTATGATCAATAATAAAATCAACAACCTGCGTAATTCCTATAAAAAAATAAATACAAGGATGTGCGCCAGTCAAAGAGATCAGGAGCAGCAGCCGACGATGTAGTAAAGCCCAAGCTGTGGTACTACAGACATCTTCAATTTCTGGATGACCAGATCGAGGCCAAGGAATCTATTTCCAGCCTTCCCTCAACCCTTCCTTCCACCCTTCCCTCCAGCGTTCCTTCCACCCTTCCCTCCACCCCTGCAGAGGCGGAGGAGGAGCCTCCCGAGCTAGAAGAGCCAGATCTTCACATCTTCAGCCAGGTATAGTATTTTTGACCCTAATTATTGTCCACTAAGTAATATTGTGTTGAACTGTTTGGATTAGCCATAAATGATATCACCCCCCCCCCCCCAAAAAAAAAAAAAAAAACAGTAATGAGATCAAAATTGTGTGTGATAGATTCCCCAAATAAACCAATTTTTCATTTTATTTTAAAAACAGGATGAGGCAAGCCAGGAGGAAGAGGGTCAGGAGTGTGGCAGGCAGGAGGAGGCAGGGCCAAGTGGGACTCAGCAGGTCCCTAGGCCTAGTGGCAGCACCGTCTCCCAAGTGGCTCCCCTCCACGTCAGACCGCCAAAACAACGGCGGATGACACAAGTGGAGGAGGAGTCACTAAAGATGATTCAGGAGGCTGCTGCCATTATGAGGGCCCCCCTCAACCCTACGGAGGGCTTTAGCACCTATCTGGCGGATAAGTTGCTCAGAATGGAGGCGGGACAACGGGCCCTTTGTGAGCACCTCATATATATGGCCGTACACATGGGGGTGAGGGGGCTGCTGACTGAGGCCACCCATATCTCGCAGCAGGCCAATCCCTCTCCTCCTTCTCCTCCTCCTCCTGCCACATCACCACCCACAGTGGCCCAGCCTGCAAGGGTGCGTGGACGGGGCCGTGGAGAGAACGCTGCAGAGAGGCGTGGAAGGAAGGCTACAGGGAAGAGCAGGAGGTGATTCCCTGGCCTCGAGCTGCTCATCCAGAAATTGAAGGTTGATGGAGTACCACAGCTTGGGATGATGTATGTCTTTGGCTGCTGCTCCTGATTTCATGCTGTTGTTGATTTTATTATTGATCATAGTCAGGTCTGCATTTGGGATCTAATGACTTGATATTCTCTGCTAATTTCTGAATAGTTGCCCTTCGGTTTTTGTTTGTTTTTTTTCCGAAATAAAGGGAAATTTGATTTCAGCCAACATACATGCCTGATGTGTTTTTTTTTTGGAAGTAGCAATAAGATTTCATAAATACAATGTGTAATTAATAACAAGGGACACCAACCTCCATGAGTAAAAAATTAAAAAAATATGTTGTTCGGAGAAATTGACACACCAAAAAATGCACAACAAATTTAAAGACAAAAACAAAATAAAAGGTGTAATTTGTGAGGTCGGCCTTGAAGAATTAAACAAATTATTCCTAAGATCACAAGAAAGAAGAAAGACATACGTTTCTCAGAACTCATGAGAAAGATCTGCTGCCAAAATGACATTTTAAAGACCGTTCTAAAGCAAAAAAACATGTGCTGCATTAAACGAAGCAATAACTTGCAGAATGACGAATATGCTCTCTCCATTAGGAACGCTAGTTTTACCAGAACGAGCGCTCCCGTCTCCTAATTCAGTCTGAGCATGCGTGGGTTTTTTAACCGATGGACTTGCCCATAGACGATCGGAAATTCCCATCGGTTTTTTATCCATCGGAAAATTTTAAAACAAGTTCTATTTTTTCCAACCGATGGAAAAAAGACCGATGGGTACCATACACGATCGGTTGGTCTGATGAAAACCATCCATCGGACGGTTTTCATCAGTCAAACCGATCGTGTGTACGGGGCTTTAGAGTATGGTACACTGGCATTTGACTCCAGAAAGAATAAACAAAATTCACCCCAGCAACTCCCCATTATGTGGGAGGAGCTGTAAGCAACTGGGAACGACAATACATATGTGGTGGGAATGCCCAATAATAGTGGAGTACTGGACAGGGATCCTGGATTATATTGAGGTAGTAACCGGAGAAAAAATTCCACAAAACGCCTGGACATGCTTGTTCCATGGCACAAATAAAACAAAAAAGCAATACAGAAAAACGCTAGTCCCACCCCTGCTTAACGCGGCAAAGGGGTTAATCCCCAAAAATTGGTCATCAACAAAAAAACCAACCACAAAAGAATGGATACAACGAGTGGATTATATTTCTGAGATGGAATACCTGAGCCAGGGAGAGCAGGGAAGGGGGGAAAGCTATAGAGCAACATGGGAAAAATGGAGAGTTTTTAAACTGTCAGATAAATATGTGCAAGGAATGACAGAAAAAGAAAGGGAATAAGGTAGATCGAGAGAGAAAGATGACAGATCAGGGAGGGGGGGGGGGGAGGTAGGGAGTAGGGAGGGGGGGACATGGGAAATGGGTAAAAGGGGAAGTTAGGAAATATGTATGTATATTTTTGTACTAAGTTTTTTATACACCAATGTGGTTGTGTGCCGTATTTTTCTATTAACTTCCAATAAAGAATAAATATATAAAAAAAAAAAGAACAGAATAGAATAAAATATAATATATATATTATATTTTATTCTATTCTGTTCTATTGTTTTTCTAGTCTATTCTTTTCTATTATTTTCTATTCTAATCTTTTCTATTCAAATTCTAATTAATTCTATACGAAATTAGAATTTCGGAAAACGGTTATATATATATATATATATATATATATATATATATATAATAGGGTTAGGGTTAACCCTAACCCTAATATTTATATATATAGCCATTTTCCGAAATTCGAATTTGATATAGAATGATTTTGAATTAGAATAGAAAAGATCAGAATAGAATAGAAAATAGAAAAGAATAGAATAGAAAAACAATAGAATAGAATAAAATATAATATATGTTTTTCTAGTTTATTTTTTTCTATTATTTTATATTCTAATCTTTTGTATTCAAATTCAAATTCATTCTTTACTAAATTCGAATTTCGTAAGATAGTATATGTACTGTGACAGCAGGAAGGTAAAGTCACCTGGTTGCATCCAGGGGGGTAGATATATTTCTCCCAGATTCAGGCTTTATGCCGACTTATACAACTAGGGAGTTGATGAAGCCCAGCTGAGGCTAGTGGGCTCATGGATGACTCATACCTCTAGGGAGAGGGCTGGGCGTCGTGCAGGCAGGGAGTTGATGAGACCAGCTGAAGCTTGTCAGCTCATTTAAAGGCCTCTATAAAAACTCCCAGATTCATTAGGTGTTTGCTCATGCCTGGACCCAGACCTGTGTGGACTGTCTAGGGAGAGTGACCCCCTGGTTGGGCTCCCCACACAAAAACAGGGCCAGCAGACGGAGGTTGTGGTTTTCAAAATCAAAAGGTGCGGTTTATTTCTCTATGTACAGTGACAAAAACACAGCAAAGCCAAAAAGAAACATAAACAAAATAAATCCTGGTCAGTTTGACCTCTGACTAAACATGCAGGTTTCCTAAACTAACAACTGGGATCAGCCTGGTGCTGTCCTAGTCCCTAAGTCCCTGGTTTAGTAAATGTCCAAACAAATAGCCACACAGGCTTTTTCTCACCGCACAGGGGTTCACTCTCCCTAGACAGTCCACACAGGTCTGGGTCCAGGCATGAGCAAACACCTAATGAATCTGGGAGTTTTTATAGAGGCCTTTAAATGAGCTGACAAGCTTCAGCTGGTCTCATCAACTCCCTGCCTGCACGACGCCCAGCCCTCTCCCTAGAGGTATGAGTCATCCATGAGCCCACTAGCCTCAGCTGGGCTTCATCAACTCCCTAGTTGTATAAGTCGGCATAAAGCCTGAATCTGGGAGAAATATATCTACCCCCCTGGATGCAACCAGGTGACTTTACCTTCCTGCTGTCACAGTACACACACATATATATTATATATTTTTTTCCTTTATTGTTTTTTTATGCTATTCTTTTCTATTCTATTCTAATCTTTTCTATTCAAATTCAATTTCATTGTATACGAAATTTTAATTTCGGAAGGTGTTATGTATATATATATATATAAAATATTGTTTTCTATACTGTTCTATTGTTTTCTATGCTATTCTTTTCTAATATTTTTTATTCTAATCTTTTCTATTCGAACTCAATGTCATTCTATATTAAATGCAAATTCCGGAAGATGTTTTATATATACATATATTTTTCTCTTCTGTTCTAGTGTTTTTCTAGTCTATTTAAATCTGTTCTATTCAAATTCAAATTCATTCTATACGAAATTCGAACTTCAGAAGCCATCTTCCGAAATTCGAATTTTGTATAGAATGAACTTGAATTTGAATAGAAAAGATTAGAATAGAATAGAAAAGAATAGCATAAAAAAACAATAGTACAGAATAAAAAAAAAAACTTATATATATATATATATATATATATATAATATATTTTTTTCAGTCAGTTCTATTGTTTTTCTATGCTATTCTTTTCTATTATTTTATTTCTATTCTATTGTAATCTTTTCTATTCAAATTAATTCTATACTAAATTAAAATTTCGGAAGATGGCTTCAGAAGTTTGAATTTCGTATAGAATGAATTTGAATTTGAATAGAAAAGTTTTGAATAGAAAATAATAGAAAAGAATAGACTAGAAAAACAATAGAACAAAATAGAATAAAATATAATATATATTATATTTTATTCTATTCTGTTCTATTGTTTTTCTAGTTTATTCTTTTCTATTATTTTCTTTCTATTCTAATCTTTTTTATTCTAATTCGATTGTATTCTATACGAAATTCGAATTTTGGAAAATGGTTATATATACTTTTTACTTTTTTCGAATTTGGTAAAAAAAATTCGAATGCGGTAGAATTTTTTCGAATTTGATAGTTTTTTTTCTAATTCGGTAGATTTTTTTTTTTAAATGCGGTCGATTTTTCAAATTTGATCTACTTTATTTGAATTTGGTCAAAAAAAATTCTAATTCTAATACGAAACTAATCTATTATAATCTTTTCTATTCAAATTTCATTTCATTCTATAAGAAATTCAAATTTTGTATAGAATGAATTCAAATTCAAATAGAAAAGATTAGAATAGAATAGAAAAGAATAGAAAAGAAAAACAATAGAACAGAATAGAATGAAATATAATATATCTATTCTGTTCTATTGTTTTTCTATTCTTTTCTATTTTAGTTTCCATTGTTTTGAATTATTTTCCAATCTATTCTCAAATTCGAATTTATACTATTGGAATTTCGGAAGATGGTCATGTTCTTTTTTATTACATTCTATTAAATTCTATTCTATAATTTTTTTATCCTATTGCTTTATTGTTTTTTATTCTATTTTATTGTATTTCTTAGAAAATCGATTTCTATTTTTTCAAATTCGATTCAAATTTGTTTTCGAATTCGATTTGAATTTGTTTTCGAATTCGATTCGAATTTGTTTTCGAATTTGATTCGAATTGGTTTTCGAATTCGATTCAAATTTGTTTTTGAATTAGATTTGAATCGAATTTCGTTTGCGGTTTTTTCAGGTTTGTTTAAATTCGTTACTTTTGTCATTCGGAAATTCGGATGCATACGAATTTCTGAAAAATTAAAAATTTGTCTGAATTTAGATTCGGAACGAAATGAAATGCACATGTCTACTGGGCATGTGGATGGCTGGGAGTGAACGTCTTTCGGCGGTGCAGCAGCCGGGGCAGGGAAATTTGCCTGGTACAATCTGACGTTGGTGTACCGATAACAGATTGCCCGCAAGTACTTGGCTGTGACACACCTAATTCTACACCTTCATTCCTCTCAGTGCAGGTTTCAGAGAGGACTGAAGGTATAGTGGGGTTGGAGATCCCAGCTTATGAGGAGCAAGGAGAGGTCCGCTTTGTTCTTTGGTGTGGATTTTTTAGGTGTGCTTGCCAACGAACTGCATGGCAGGTCGACATATGTCTGATCAAGCATGTGGTGCCCAAGAGGGTGATGTTTTGGCCATGCGAGATATGCCTGAGACATATGTTGCAAATAGCAGCGCTGCGATCTGATGCACTCGTCTCAAAAAAGGCCCACACCAAAGAACTTTTGGAATAACGTGCAGAGACAGCAACGGCCTGCACATGCGGAGCTCTTCCTTCGTGATGCTGTCGGTGTGCTGCCCGTAAGCTGGCCCCTGGAGGGAATCCTGCCTCATTGGAGATGTGCCTCCTCCTCCTCCTCTCTCCTATCAGGCACCCACGTAGAGTCCATGACCTCATCAGCCCCTCCCTCCTCATCACTGTAGCAAACCAGGCAGTATGCTGCAGCTGGGGGAACATGACTGCCAGATTGCTGTCCTTCTTGGACACCCCTTCTCTCTGGGCTCACGTTACTGCCTTCCTCCAGCTGGGTACCATCATCGGAGCCTTCAAAACGCTGGGCATCCTCCTGGAGCATGTACTGTGGTCAAACAGTTCGGGGGACTCCTCAGGAGGACATGGTGGGGCTAGGGAAGGAGTGACTGATGCCATTGAGCCAAGTGAAGAGGCCGCGTTGGCAGCTGCTTTGCCAGACAAAGTACCCTGAGCCTGGGTGAGAGAGGATGGGAAGGATGAGGACGGCTTGGTCATCCACTCTACCAAGTCTTCTGCATGTTGCGGCTCAACGCAGCCAGCTGCCGAAAAAAGGACAAGCGTGTTCCACAGCCACGTGCTGATGAGGATGCACCGTGTCCATGACCAGCACTGTTGCCTCTAGACACAGAGCCTGCTTGCCCTCTTTTATTGGCTCATGACTGTCTGCCTCTCCTTGTTGTCCTTCCAGACATACTAATGGCCTGCAGGGAGATGTAGCTGCACAAAGCTGGGATGTATATATATATATATATACTGATTATACTGCAGCTAGCAGAATCAACTGCCTGCCTGTAGTATTATTAGAATGAGAACACCAGCAATTGTCTTCAGTTAGCTTTAGTTGCACACTGTGCAGAGGACACAGTACACTAACTGAAAATACTGCAGCTCCCTGCCTGTGGTATTAGTATGAGAACACCAACAATTGTATTCAGGTAAGCTTTAGGTGCACACTGTGCAAAGGACACTAAATCAAAATACTGCAGCTCCCTGTTTGTCTTTGTATGTGAACACCAGCAATTGTATTCAGGTAAGCTTTAGGTGCACACTGTGCAAAGGACACTAAATCAAAATACTGCAGCTCCCTGCCTGTATTTGTATGAGAACACCAGCAATTGTATTCAGGTAAGCTTTAGGTGCACACTGTGCAAAAGACACTAAAACAAAATACTGCAGCTCCCTGCCTGTATGTGTATGAGAACACCAGTATTGTATTCAGGTAAGCTTTAGGTGCACACTGGGCACAGGACACTAAAACAAAATACTGCAGCTCCCTGCCTGTATTTGTATGAGAACACCAGCAATTTTATTCAGGAAAGATTTAGGTGCACACTGTGCAAAGGACACTAAGGGCCAGTTCACACCATAGAAACGCAATCCGGATGCGTTCCAGGTGCTTTTTTGCATGAGCGTTTTTGATGCATTTCAGTGCGTTTTTGGTACGTTTTTAATGCAGTCCAGTGCTTTTTTTCACCTCTCTTTTTTATTAACATTAGATAAGAACATGTGTGTTCCAGTGCGTTTTTGGTGCATTTAGGTGCATTCCAGTGCGTTTTTTATGCGTTTTACAGCGTTCCAGTACAGTCCAGAGCAGGACAAATTCAGCATGTTCTACTTTTTTTCTGGAACTGGAACGCACTGGAACTGCAAGCACTGGTGTGAACTATGCCATTGAAAACCATATAACCTACTTTCCATGCGTTTTTGATGCAGAAAAAAATGCACTTGACTGCATGTGGTGTGAACTGGCCCTAAAACAAAATACTGCAGCTCCCTGCCAGTATTTGTATGAGAACACCAGCAATTGTATTCAGGTAAGCTTTAGGTGCACACTGTGCAAAGGACACTAAAACAAAATACTGCAGCTCCCTGCCTGTATTTGTATGAGAACTCCAGCAATTGTATTCAGGTAAGCTTTAGGTGCACACTGTGCAGAGGACACAGTACACTAACTGAAAATACTTCAGCTCCCTGCCTGTGGTATTTGTATGAGAACACCAGCAATTATATTGAGGTATACTTTAGGTGCACACTGTGCAAAGGACACTAAAACAAAATACTGCAGCTTCCTGCCTGTATTTGTATGAGAACACCAGCAATTGTATTGGGGTAAGCTTTAGGTGCACACTGTGCAAAGGACACTAAAACAAAATACTGCAGCTCCCTGCCTGTATGTGTATGAGAACACCAGCAATTGTATTCAGGTAAGCTTTAGGTGCACACTGTGCAAAGGACACTAAAACAAAATACTGCAGCTCCCTGCCTGTATTTGTATGAGAACACCAGCAATTGTATTCAGGTAAGCTTTAGGTGCACACTGTGCAAAGGACACTAAATCAAAATACTGCAGCTCCCTGCGTGTATTTGTATGAGAACACCAGCAATTGTATTCAGGTAAGTTTTAGGTGCACACTGTGCAAAGGACACTAAATCAAAATACTGCAGCTCCCTGCCTGTATTTTTATGAGAACACCAGCAATTGTATTTAGGTAAGTTTTAGGTGCACACTGTGCAAAGGACACTAAATCAAAATACTGCAGCTCCCTGCCTGTATTTGTATGAGAACAGCAGCAATTGTATTCAGCTAAGCTTTAGGTGCACACTGTGCAAAGGACACTAAAACAAAATACTGCAGCTCCCTGCCTGTATTTGTATGAGAACACCAGCAATTGTATTCAGCTAAGCTTTAGGTGCACACTGTGCAAAGGACACTAAAACAAAATACTGCAGCTCCCTGCCTGTATTTGTATGAGAACACCAGCAATTGTATTCAGGTAAGTTTTAGGTGCACACAGTGCAAAGGACACTAAAACAAAATACTGCAGCTCCCTGCCTGTATTTGTATGAGAACACCAGCAATTGTATTCAGGAAAGCTTTAGGTGCACACTGTGCAAAGGACACTGTACACTAAGTGAAAATACTGCATCTAGCACAATCACCTGCCTGCCTGTCAGTATATTATGAAGAGAATAACAGAATAAGAATAAGAGAAGTGAAACACTGACTGTCTGCAGCTAGCATAAGAGAATAAGAGAAGTGAAACACTGACTGTCTGCAGCTAGCACAATCACCTGCCTGCCTGTCACAGTATAGAGAAAACCAGGAATGGATCTAGCTAAACCAAATACAGTGTATAAATATATATACAACACCTAGGATGCATATATATCCTCTACACACTGTAACTGAAGCTAACTGACTCACCTGCCTGCTCTATCTAACTCAAATTAAATGACACTGTCTCTCTCTCTCTGTCTGTCTTTAACCACCGCCGCAACACACTACCCAAGGCTGCCACGCAGGTGGCCTTTTATAGTGTGGGGCGTGTACTAAACCCCCTGAGACATAATTGGCCAAAGCCACCCTGGCTTTGGCCAATTATGGCTCCCTGTTTTTTCCGCGTTGTGATTGGCCAAAGAATGCAGGTCATAGTGCAAGCTTGGCCAATCATCAGCTAGCAATGCACTGCGATGCCGCAGTGAATTATGGGCCGTGACGCCCCACTCGAATTTGGCGCGAACGGCCCATAATATTCAAAATTCGGCGAGCGGCCAAACAGACAATTTTCTAGTCGAACATGGGTTTGGCTCAAACTCGAAGCTCATCCCTATTGAGGACTAATAACTAAATTTTAGTCCCATCTGACCATAACACAGTTTTTCAGTTGTGGCTTCAGAATCTTCAAGGTTTGTTTTGGTAAAGCTCAGACAAGGTTGCATGTGGCCTTTCTTGAGGAGTGGCTTTTTTCTTGCAACCCTCCCATACAAGCCACATTTGTGTTGTCACATGCACACAATGACCACTCTTTGTCATAAATTCCTGGAACCGCTTAGAGTTGCTGTAGACTTCTTGCTAGCCTCTCTGACCAGTTTCCTCCTGGCCCTTTCATCCATTTTTTTTATACTGACATATTAGTGTTATATCTTATACTTTAATGTTATAAGTTGCACGGGGTAAATACAGCTGGATAAAACAAAAAATGTGTCTGTCTTTATTTCAGGCTGTAAAGAAACAAAATGTATTTATCTTTTCTGTAGCCACTGTATATAATTTAATGAGTCTTCCTTTTAAAGCTTGTCTGTTTTATTATCCTGCAGCCAGTCCTCAGGATGTTGTCTCCCCCTGCCATATATTTCCTTCACCAACCAGCTGCTAAGATGACACCCATGCATGCGTGCTCCTGTCCTGGCCCAGCAAGCAATGCCCTTGCTCTTTACACCTCCTTCTTTCTAGCAATGTGGGTGAGGGCAGCAGGAGACTATTATTACACTGTCCTCAGTACCCTCCTCTAGAACCTGGAAGATGGGGAAGCGGTTCAGATCAACCTGGAGCCAGCAGTGGTGATAAGGGACCACAGGTAAGCGTTTAGGGATGTGGGGCACAGAATGGTACTGGAACTTTTTTAAATTAATGCAGAATGTGTTAAGGTAAAAAATAAACCTATCATTTAGTAACACTTTAGGTTTCGCTGGGCCTGTCTCTTGACTCTGGGATTTACAATGTTATAATCATGGGGGACTTCAACTCTCCTAATATTGACTGGGCAGATGGAATGCACAGTTAACTAAGGCTCGTTATATCTTGAATGTAATACCGGACAATTTTTTATTTTTTTTTTATTTTTTTTTCTTTTTAATTATTCAGGATATACAAAATGGCAAATCCACTTGTTCTGATGCATCGATTAATTGACAAAACACAAGCTTAAACAGATTCAAATGTACAACATCAGTCCAAATTAATATACATACCGGTATATATATATTGCTGTACAAGGCAGCCATTTTCATCGACACTTCAAGACTATAAATAAAACAATCCACACTCTATAAATCCTTACCATCCTGAATACCTGGACACCATTTTCCTTTAACACCTTAATAATAAAGAAGAAGAGGGGGAAAGAAAAAAAAAGAAAATAAGAGAGAAAAAAAAAGAGAGGGGGGGAAAGAACCCCAAAAAGTGTAAATGTAGCCGCCGGCAGGGGAGATGGTTGCTCAGTAAATCCTCTTCCGCTATATTTAATACCCTTCAAGATACAAATAGAGCATTTCCTTCCTCCGAGAATATGAATCTATTCCAATGAACCCAAGTTTGAGAGTAAACCTCATATCGATTTTTAGCCAATAATACCAACTCTTCCATCTTATTTACCTCTTCGATTCTCATAAGCCATGAAGATATTGTAGGAGGCCTCCTATCTCTCCACTGATGTGCAATGCACATTCTATCAGCATTCAAGAGATAGTGTAGGATTGATTTATTATATGTTTTTTCAGGTATAATTGAGAGATGTAGCAGAAATAAAGCTGGGTCTTCAGGAAGGATGTAGTCTGTGAATTTCTGAGAAATTCAATGTACCTCCCTCCAGAAGTACTCCAGCTTCGGGCAAGCCCAAAAAATATGAAGTAAAGCCCCCCTATCTGCTTGACATCTCCAACATTTATCAGAAATCGAGGGTGAGTATTTATGAAGTAGTGATGGTGTGCGATACCATCTCGTCAGAAGTTTAAAGTTGGTTTCTTGGGCACGGGTACATATTGATGATTTTAGAGCGGTATGTATAATCTGCCTTTGTTGAAAGGGGGAGAAGGTCCTTTCTAATGCCGTTTCCCATTTCTTTAAAAACGGAGGGACATGCTCATCTGAGGGAGCAACTAGTAGCGCATACATTTGTGAGAGTGTGTGAGAATAGGGGCCCATCTCCTCGCATAGTTGTTCTAAGGTGGTCATTGGTCGTTGGAATCTATCTGGGGGCGGTAGAGTATTAAAAAAATGTCGTAGCTGTATTCCACTCCAATAGTCAAGACAAAAATGGTCATTTAGCGATGTCAGCACAGACAGTGAGGGCCAAGTAGTATATTGTAGGGATGAGCTTCGTGTTCGAGTCGAACCCACATTCGACTCGAACATCGGCTGTTCGATCGTTCGACGAAGATCGAACATTATGGGCCGTTCGTGCCAAATTCGAGTGGCGCGTCACGGCCCATAATTCACTGCGGCATCGCAGTGCATTGTTGGCTGATGATTGGCCAAGCATACACTATGACCCCCACGCTTTGGCCAATCACTGCGCAGAAAAAACGGAGAGCCGTAATTGGCCAAAGACAGGGTGGCTTTGGCCAATTATGGCTCAGGGGATTTAGTACATGCCCCACACTATATAAGGCCACCGGCTCGGCGGCCTTGTGTAGTGTGTTGGAGTTGTGAAACGAGAGTTTACAGAGACAGACAGTGTCATTTATATTGAGTTAGGTAGAGCAGGCAGGCGAGTCAGTTAGCTGCAGTTACAGTGTGTAGAGGATATATATGCATCCTAGGTGTTGTATATATATTTATACACTGTATTTAGTTTAGCTAGATCCGTTCCTGGTTTTCTCTATACTGTGACAGGCAGGCAGGTGATTGTGCTAGCTGCAGACAGTCAGTGTTTCACTTAGTGTACTGTGTGCTTTGCATAGCGTTCACCTAAAGCTTACCTGAATACAGTTAGTGAGTGACTAATAGTGGTGTTTTTTCATAATTAAACCATAGGCAGAGAGCTGCAAGTATTTTCAGTGTACTGTGTCCCTCTCTGCACAGTTTTCACCTAAAACGAGCTGCTGCTTTTCCCATACTAATACCACAGCAGGCAGTTGATTCTGATAGCTGCATTATCAGTACAGACAAATATATATATATATATATATATATATATATACAGTGGGGCAAAAAAGTATTTAGTCAGCCACCAATTGTGCAAGTTCTCCCACTTAAAAAGATGAGAGAGGCCTGTAATTGTCATCATAGGTATACCTCAACTATAAGAGACAAAATGTGGAAACAAATCCAGACAATCACATTGTCTGATTTGGAAATATTTTTTTTTGCAAATTATGGTGGAAAATAAGTATTTAGTCAATATCAAAAGTTCATCTCAATACTTTGTTATATATCCTTTGTTGGCAATGACAGAGGTCCAACATTTTCTGTAAGTCTGCACAAGGTTGTCACACACTGTTGCTGGTATGTTGGCCCATTCCTCCATGCAGATCTCCTCTAGAGCAGTGATGTTTTGGGGCTGTCTCTGGGCAACACAGACTTTTAACTCCCTCCAAAGGTTTTCCATGGGGTGGAGATCTGGAGACTGGCTAGGCCACTCCAGGACCTTGAAATGCTTCTGACGAAGCCACTCCTTTGTTGCCCAGGCAGTGTGTTTGGGATCATTGTCATGCTGAAAGACCCAGCCACGTTTCATCTTCGATGCCCTTGCTGATGGGAGGAGGTTTGCACTCAAAATTTCACGATACATAGCCCCATTCATTCTTTCATGTACACGGATCAGTCGTCCTGTTCCCTTTGCAGAGAAACAGCCCCAAAGCATGATGTTGCCACCCCCATGCTTCACAGTAGGTATGGTGTTCTTTGGTCGCAACTCAGCATTCTCTCTCCTCCAAACACGACGAGTTGTGTTTCTACCAAACAGTTCTACTTTGGTTTCATCTGACCATATGACATTCTCCCAATCCTCTTCAAATGCTCTCTAGCAAACCTCAGACGGGCCCGGTCATGTACTGGCATAAGCAGGGGGACAAGTCTGGCACTGCAGGATCTGAGTCCCTGGCGGCGTAGTGTGTTACTGATGGTAGCCTTTGTTACGTTGGTCCCAGCTCTCTGCTGGTCATTCACTAGGTCCCCCCGTGTGGTTCTGAGATTTTTGCTCACCGTTCTTGTGATCATTTTGACCCCACGGGGGGAGATCTTGTGTGGAGCCCCAGACCGAGGGAGATTATCAGTGGTCTTGTATGTCTTCCATTTTCTAATTATTGCTCCCACAGTTGATTTCTTCACACCGAGCTGCTTGCCTATTGCAGATATAGTCTTCCCAGCCTGGTGCAGGTCTACAATTTTGTCTCTGGTGTCCTTCGACAGCTCTTTGGTCTTCACCATAGTGGAGTTTGGAGTGTGACTGTTTGAGGTTGTGGACAGGTGTCTTTTATACTGATAACAAGTTTAAACAGGTGCCATTAATACAGGTAATGAGTGGAGGACAGAGGAGCCTCTTAAAGAGGAAGATACAGGTCTGTGAGAGACAGAAATCTTGCTTGTTTGTAGGTGACCAAATACCAATTTTCCACCATTATTTGCAAAAAAAAATATTTCCAAATCAGACAATGTGATTGTCTAGATTTGTTTCCACATTTTGTCTCTCATAGTTGAGGTATACCTATGATGACAATTACAGGCCTCTCTCATCTTTTTAAGTGGGAGAACTTGCACAATTGGTGGCTGACTAAATACTTTTTTTGCCCCACTGTATATACATCCCACCTTTGTGCAGCTACATTTCACTGCAGGCCATTAGTATGTTCGGAAGGAAAACAAGGAGAGGCAGACAGTCACGAGGCAATAAAAGAGGGCAAGCAGGCTCTGTGTCTAGAAGCAACAGTGCTGCTGGTTGTGGACATGGTGCATCCTCATCAGCACGTGGCCGTGGGACGCACTTGTCCTTCTTTTTGGCAGCTGCCCATGTTGAGCCGCAACATGTCCAAGACTTGGTAGAGTGGATGACCAAGCCGTCCTTCTCCTCCTCGTCCTCTCTCACCCAGGCTCAGGGTACTTTGTCTGGCAAAGCAGCTGCCAACGCGGCCTCTTCACTCGGCTCAATGGCATCAGTCACTCCTTCCCTAGCCCCACCATGTCCTCCTGAGGAGTCCCCCGAACTGTTTGACCACAGTGTAGGGTACATGCTCCAGGAGGATGCCCAGCGTTTTGAAGGCTCTGATGATGGAACCCAGCTAGAGGAAGGCAGTAACGTGAGCCCAGAGAGAGGGGGTGCCCAACAAGGACTGCTATCTGGCAGTCATGTTCCCCCAGCTGCAGCATACTGCCAGATTGGCTCCAGTGATGAGGAGGGAGGGGATGATGAGGTCACTGACTTCACGTGGGTGCCTGATAGGAGAGAGGAGGAGGAGGAGGCACATCTCCAACGAGGCAGGATGCCCTCCAGGGGCCAGCTTAAGGGCAGCACACCGGCCGCATCACACCGAAGAGCTTCGCATGTGCAGGGCGCTGCTGTCACTGCGCGTTATTCCAAAAGTTCTTTGGTGTGGGCCTTTTTTCAGACGTGTGCAGCAGATCGAACCGTTGCCATTTGCAACATATGTCTAAAGCGTATCTCGCGTGGCCAAAACATCAGCCGCTTGGGCACCACGTGCTTGACCAGACATATGTCGACCTGCCATGCAGTCCATTGGCAAGCGTACCTAAAAGACCCACACCAAAGAACAAAGCGGACCTCTCCTTGCTCCTCATAAGCTGGGATCTCCAACCCCACTATACCTTCAGTCCTCTCTGAAACCTGCACTGAGAGGAATAAAGGTGTAGAATTTGGTGTGTCATAGCCAAGTACTTGCGGACAATCTGCTATCGGTACACCGACGTCCGATTGTACCAGGCAAATTTCCCTGCCCCAGCTGCTGCACCGCCGAAAGAAGTTTGCTCCCATCCATCCACATGCCCAGCGGTTAAATGCTAGCTTGGCTAAATTGCTAACACTTCAACTGCTGCCTTTTCAGTTGGTAGACTCTGCCCCCTTCCGTGAGTTTGTTGAATGTGCGGTTCCTCAGTGGCAGGTTCCCAAACGCCACTTTTTATCACGGAAGGCGATTCCGGCTCTCTACCGGCATGTGGAAGGCTATGTCTTGGCCTTACTGGACAGGGCAGTCAGCGGTAGACATGTGCAAAAGGAAAAAATTCGTTTTGTTTCGTTTCGTTTTAATTCGTTAATTAATTAATTTCGTTTAGTTAGATTCGTTAAATTTGTTAAATTCGTTTTCGGATTTCGTTTTGTTTTCGACCGAATTCGAAAATCGGTCGCATTCGAAAATATTTCAACCGAATTCGAAAATATTTCTACTGGATTCGAAATTATTTCAACATGATTCGAAATTATTTCAACATGATTCGAAATTATTTCAACCGCATTTGAAACTATTTCAACCGGATTCGAAAATATTTTGCGACCCGACTTTGGGTCCACGTATCTCAGGGTCACTTAGTAATAGAAACCCCAAATTTGGAGATGTTATAGTGCTAGTTCTACTGTGTTTGCATACCATATTTGGGGTTTCTAGCTACAAGTGGCCCCGAGATATGTGGCCCAAAATTCGGGTTGCAAAATGTCATTCTCTGCTGCAGAAAAGTGTTTGACATTTTGCGACCCGATTTTGGGTCCACGTTTCTCGGGGTCACTTAGTGATAGAAACCCCAAAATTGGTATGCAAACACAGGAGAACTAGCACTACAACATCCCCAAATTTGGGGTTTCTATCGCCAACTAACCCCGAGATACGTGGACCCAAAGTCGGGTCGCAAAATATTTTTGAATCCAGTTGAAATAGTTTCAAATGCGGTTGAAATAGTTTTAAATGCGGTTGAAATCATTTCGAATCATGTTGATACTATTTAAAGCAGATTCGAAAATATTTTGCGACCCGACTTTGAAAAAAAAATGAAATTGATTCTAACAGTCTGCAGGAGATCTGCAAAAAAAAAAGAAGTGAAATGGCTGTTAATAGTCTACAGGAGAGCTGCTAAAAAAATAAAATAAATGCTAATAGTCTGCAGGAGATCTTATGTAAAAAATAGTAATCTGCAAAAAAAATTAAACATGAAATAGATAGTATCTATATTCTATTCTATTCTATTGTTTTTCTAGTGTATTCTCTATTTCTATTCTAATCTATTCTATCCAAAGTTAAAATTAATTAATTACATTTTTTTTAATTCCTACTGTTCGAAATTAAAATGTATTCTATTCGAAATTCGAATTTCATAAGATGGTTGCATATTCTTTCTATTTTATTCTATTAAATTATATATTTTTTCTATTCTGTTCTAATCTTTTCTATTTGAATTATAAATTTTGAAAGATGGTTAGTTACTTACTTATATACATCTGTCACATAAAAAAAAGATGTGAAATGGCTGTCATGGATGTCGATCGCAAGGCAAGTACATATGCTGTATGTCATTGTCCGAGTGCCACGTGACCGGCCACGAGTGCCACGTGACCAAGTTGTGGATTGTCACCTGCCACAAGTTATGGGGTTCCTAGCACCAAGTGACCCCCAGATATGGGCGATCTGACAAGTGCTTTTCTGCAGCAGAGAATTAAATTTTGTGACCCGACTTTGAGGCCACGTATCTCGGGGCCACTTATAGCTAGAAATCCCAAAATATTTGGTATGCAAACACATTACAACTGGCACTACAATAACCCCAAATTTGGGGTTTCTATCACCAAGTAACCCCGTTGTAATGCTAGTTCTACTGTGTTTGCATACCAAATTTGGGGTTTCTAGCTATAAGTGGCCCCGAGATACGTGGCCCCAAAGTCGGGTCACAAAATGTCATTCTCTGCTGCAGAAAAGTACTTGACATATCGCCCATATCTGGGGGTCACTTGGTGCTAGGAACCCCATAACTTGTGGCAGGTGACGTGGCAAGTGGACAATCCACAACTTGGTCACGTGGCAGGTCACGTGACACTCGTGGCCGTTCACGTGGTACTCGTGGCAGGTCACGTGGCAGGTCACGTGACACTCGTGGCCGTTCACGTGGCACTCGTGGCTGGTCACGTGGCACTCGTGGCCGGTCACGTGGCACTCGTGGCAGGTGTTGTGGCAAGTGGACAATGACATACAGCATATGTACTTGCCTTGCGATCGACATCCGTGACAGCCATTTCACATCTTTTTTTTATGTGACAGATGTATATAAGTAAGTAAATAACCTTCTTCCAAAATTTATAATTCAAATAGAAAAGATTAGAACAGAATAGAAAAAAAATATAATTTAGAAGAATAAAATAGAAAGAATATACAACCATCTTCTGAAATTCGAATTTCGAATAGAATAAATTTGAATTTCGAATAGTATGAATTCAAATTTTTTAATTAATTAATTTTAACTTTGGATAGAAAAGATTATAATAAAATAGAAAATAGACTAGAAAAACAATAACCTCAAATTTGGGGTTTCTATCACCAAGTAACCCCGAGATACATGGACCCAAATTCGGGTCACAAAATATTTTCTAATCTGGTTGAAATAGTTTCAAATGCAGTTGAAATAATTTTGAATCATGTTGATACTATTTCAACCGGATTCGAAAATATTTTGCGACCCGATTTTGGGTCCATGTATTTTGGGGTTACTTGGTGATAGAAACCGAAAATTTGGAGATCTTGTAGTGCTATTTCTACTGTGTTTGCATACCAAATTTAGGGTTTCTAGCTACAAGTGGCCCCGAGATATGTGGCCCCAAAATCGGGTCGCAAAATGTCATTCTCTGCTCCAGTAAAGTGCTTGACATTTTGCGACCCGATTTTGGGTCCACGTATCTCGGGGTCACTTAGTGATAGAAACCCCAAATTTGGTATGCAAACACAGGAGAACTAGCACTACAACATCCCCAAATTTGGGGTTTCTATCGCCAACTAACCCCGAGATACGTGGACCCAAAGTCGGGTCGCAAAATATTTTTGAATCCGGTTGAAATAGTTTCAAATGCGGTTGAAATAGTTTTAAATGCGGTTGAAATAATTTCGAATCATGTTGATACTATTTAAAGCGGATTCGAAAATATTTTGCGACCCGACTTTGAAAAAAAAATGAAATTGATTCTAACAGTCTGCAGGAGATCTGCAAAAAAAAAAAAAAAGTGAAATGGCTGTTAATAGTCTACAGGAGATCTGCTAAAAAATAAATAGATGCTAATAGTCTGCAAGAGACCTGGTGAGAAAACTAAATAGATAATAATAGTCTGCAGGAGATCTGCAAAAAAAAATAAAATAAATGCTAATAGTCTGCAGGAGACCTTATGTAAAAAATAGTAATTTGCAAAAAAAATTAAACATGAAATAGATAGTATCTATATTCTATTCTATTCTATTGTTTTTCTAGTGTATTCTCTATTTCTATTCTAATCTATTCTATCCAAAGTTAAAATTAATTAATTACATTTTTTTTAATTCCTACTATTCGAAATTCAAATTTATTCTATTCGAAATTCGAATTTCATAAGATGGTTGCATATTCTTTCTATTTTATTCTATTAAATTATATTTTTTTCTATTCTGTTCTAATCTTTTCTATTTGAATTATAAATTTTGAAAGATGGTTAGTTACTTACATCTGTCACATAAAAAAAAGATGTGAAATGGCTGTCATGGATGTCGATCACAAGGCAAGTACATATGCTGTATGTCATTGTCCGAGTGCCACGTGACCGGCCACGAGTGCCACGTGACCAAGTTGTGGATTGTCCACTTGCCACGTCACCTGCCACAAGTTATGGGGTTCCTAGCACCAAGTGACCCCCAGATAGGGGGCGATCTGTCAAGTGCTTTTCTGCAGCAGAGAATTAAATTTTGTGACCCGACTTTGAGGCCACGTATCTCGGGGCCACTTATAGCTAGAAATCCCAAAATATTTGGTATGTAAACACATTACAACTGGCACTACAATAACCCCAAATTTGGGGTTTCTATCACCAAGTAACCCCGTTGTAATGCTAGTTCTACTGTGTTTGCATACCAAATTTGGGGTTTCTAGCTATAAGTGGCCCCGAGATACGTGGCCCCAAAGTCGGGTCACAAAATGTCATTCTCTGCTGCAGAAAAGTACTTGAAATATCGCCCATATCTGGGGGTCACTTGGTGCTAGGAGCCCCATAACTTGTGGCAGGTGACGTGGCAAGTAGACAATCCACAACTAGGTCACGTGGCAGGTCACGTGGCACTCGTGGCCGTTCACGTGGCACTCGTGGCAGGTCACGTGGCACTCGTGGCCGGTGTCGTGGCACTCGTGGCCGGTGTCGTGGCACTCATGGCAGGTGTTGTGGTAAGTGGACAATGACATACAGCATATGTACTTGACTTGCGATCGACATCCGTGACAGCCATTTCACATCTTTTTTTTTATGTGACAGATGTATATAAGTAAGTAAATAACCTTCTTCCAAAATTTATAATTCAAATAGAAAAGATTAGAACAGAATAGAAAAAAAATATAATTTAGAAGAATAAAATAGAAAGAATATACAACCATCTTCTGAAATTCGAATTTCGAATAGAATAAATTTGAATTTCGAATAGTATGAATTCAAATTTTTTAATTAATTAATTAATTTTAACTTTGGATAGAAAAGATTATAATAAAATAGAAAATAGACTAGAAAAAACAATAACCCCAAATTTGGGGTTTCTATCACCAAGTAACCCCGAGATACATGGACCCAAATTCGGGTCACAAAATGTCATTCTCTGCTGCAGAAAAGTACTTGAAATATCGCCCATATCTGGGGGTCACTTGGTGCTAGGAGCCCCATAACTTGTGGCAGGTGACGTGGCAAGTAGACAATCCACAACTAGGTCACGTGGCAGGTCACGTGGCACTCGTGGCCGTTCACGTGGCACTCGTGGCAGGTCACGTGGCACTCGTGGCCGGTGTCGTGGCACTCGTGGCCGGTGTCGTGGCACTCATGGCAGGTGTTGTGGTAAGTGGACAATGACATACAGCATATGTACTTGACTTGCGATCGACATCCGTGACAGCCATTTCACATCTTTTTTTTTATGTGACAGATGTATATAAGTAAGTAAATAACCTTCTTCCAAAATTTATAATTCAAATAGAAAAGATTAGAACAGAATAGAAAAAAAATATAATTTAGAAGAATAAAATAGAAAGAATATACAACCATCTTCTGAAATTCGAATTTCGAATAGAATAAATTTGAATTTCGAATAGTATGAATTCAAATTTTTTAATTAATTAATTAATTTTAACTTTGGATAGAAAAGATTATAATAAAATAGAAAATAGACTAGAAAAAACAATAACCCCAAATTTGGGGTTTCTATCACCAAGTAACCCCGAGATACATGGACCCAAATTCGGGTCACAAAATATTTTCGAATCCGGTTGAAATAGTTTCAAATGCAGTTGAAATAATTTCGAATCATGTTGATACTATTTCAACCGGATTCGAAAATATTTTGCGACCCGACTTTGGGTCCATGTATTTTGGGGTTACTTGGTGATAGAAACCCAAAATTTGGAGATGTTGTAGTGCTAGTTCTACTGTGTTTGCATACCAAATTTGGGGTTTCTAGCTACAAGTGGCCCCGAGATATGTGGCCCCAAAATCGGGTCGCAAAATGTCTTTCTCTGCTCCAGTAAAGTGCTTGACATTTTGCGTCCCGACTTTGGGTCCACGTATCTCGGGGTCACTTAATGATAGAAACCCCAAATTTGGTATTCAAACACAGGAGAACTAGCACTACAACATCTCCAAATTTTGGGTTTCTATCACCAAGTAACCCCAAAATACATGGACCCAAAGTCGGGTCGCAAAATATTTTCGAATCCGGTTGAAATAGTATCAACATGATTCGAAATTATTTCAACTGCATTTGAAACTATTTCAACCGGATTCGAAAATATTTTGTGACCCGAATTTGGGTCCATGTATCTCGGGGTTACTTGGTGATAGAAACCCCAAATTTGGGGTTATTGTTTTTCTAGTCTATTTTCTATTTTATTATAATCTTTTCTATCCAAAGTTAAAATTAATTAATTAATTAATTAAAAAATTTGAATTCATACTATTCGAAATTCAAATTTATTCTATTCGAAATTCGAATTTCAGAAGATGGTTGTATATTCTTTCTATTTTATTCTTCTAAATTATATTTTTTTTCTATTCTGTTCTAATCTTTTCTATTTGAATTATAAATTTTGGAAGAAGGTTATTTACTTACTTATATACATCTGTCACATAAAAAAAAGATGTGAAATGGCTGTCACGGATGTCGATCGCAAGGCAAGTACATATGCTGTATGTCATTGTCCACTTACCACAACACCTGCCATGAGTGCCACGACACCGGCCACGAGTGCCACGACACCGGCCACGGTGCCACGAGTGCCACGTGAACGGCCACGAGTGCCACGTGACCTGCCACGTGACCTAGTTGTGGATTGTCTACTTGCCACGTCACCTGCCACAAGTTATGGGGCTCCTGGCACCAAGTGACCCCCAGATATGGGCGATATTTCAAGTACTTTTCTGCAGCAGAGAATGACATTTTGTGACCCGACTTTGGGGCCACGTATCTCGGGGCCACTTATAGCTAGAAACCCCAAATTTGGTATGCAAACACAGTAGAACTAGCATTACAACAGGGTTACTTGGTGATAGAAACCCCAAATTTGGGGTTATTGTAGTGCCAGTTGTAATGTGTTTACATACCAAATATTTTGGGATTTCTAGCTATAAGTGGCCCCGAGATACGTGGCCTCAAAGTCGGGTCACAAAATTTAATTCTCTGCTGCAGAAAAGCACTTGACAGATCGCCCCTATCTGGGGGTCACTTGGTGCTAGGAACCCCATAACTTGTGGCAGGTGACGTGGCAAGTGGACAATCCACAACTTGGTCACGTGGCACTCGTGGCCGGTCGCGTGGCACTCGGACAATGACATACAGCATATGTACTTGCCTTGTGATCGACATCCATGACAGCCATTTCACATCTTTTTTTTTATGTGACAGATGTAAGTAACTAACCATCTTCCAAAATTTATAATTCAAATAGAAAAGATTAGAACGGAATAGAAAAAAAAATATAATTTAGAAGAATAAAATAGAAAGAATATACAACCATCTTCTGAAATTCGAATTTCGAATAGAATAAATTTGAATTTCGAATAGTATGAATTCAAATTTTTAAATTAATTAATTAATTTTAACTTTGGATAGAAAAGATTATAATAAAATAGAAAATAGACTAGAAAAACAGTAACCCCAAATTTGGGGTTTCTATCACCAAGTAACCCCGAGATACATGGACCCAAATTCGGGTCACAAAATATTTTCGAATCCGGTTGAAATAGTTTCAAATGCAGTTGAAATAATTTCGAATCATGTTGATACTATTTCAACCGGATTCGAAAATATTTTGCGACCCGACTTTGGGTCCATGTATTTTGGGGTTACTTGGTGATAGAAACCCAAAATTTGGAGATGTTGTAGTGCTAGTTCTACTGTGTTTG
The DNA here is from genome assembly GCA_029206835.1 of Rana muscosa. NCBI lineage: Eukaryota > Metazoa > Chordata > Amphibia > Anura > Ranidae > Rana > Rana muscosa. The sequence continues at coordinate 1,130,854,770 of CM055116.1, forward strand.
CATACCAAATTTGGGGTTTCTAGCTACAAGTGGCCCCGAGATATGTGGCCCCAAAATCGGGTCGCAAAATGTCATTCTCTGCTCCAGTAAAGTGCTTGACATTTTGCGACCCGACTTTGGGTCCACGTATCTCGGAGTCACTTAGTGATAGAAACCCCAAATTTGGTATGCAAACACAGAAGAACTAGCTCTACAACATCTCCAAATTTGGGGTTTCTATCACCAAGGAACCCCGAGATACATGGACCCAAAGTCGGGTCAAAAATATTTTTAGATTCGAAAAAATTCGGATTCGGTTAAATTCGTTAGTATTGTAATTCGGTAATTCGGATGCATCCGAATGTCCAAATAATGAAAAATTCGTCCGAATTTCGATTCGGAACGAAACGAAATGCACATGTCTAGTCAGCGGTAAGGTGCATATTACCGCTGACTCATGGTCCAGCAGGCATTGACAGGGACGTTACCTATCTTTCACGGCGCATTGGGTTACTCTGCTGGCAGCTGGGAAGGATGCAGGACAAGGTGCAGTAGTGTTGGAGGTTGTTCCGCCACCACGCCTTCAAAATGTTACTACTGGTGATTCTGACACACCTCTCTCCTCCACCCCCTCCTCTTCTTCTTCCTCCATGGCCTCTACCTGTTCTTTGTCCTCGGAACCAGCGGTGCTCTGTAGGCATTCAAGGGGCTACGCAAGTACCCAGGCAAAAAGATGCCATGCGGTGCTTGAGCTGGTGTGCTTGGGGGACAGGAGCCACACTAGGGCAGAGATTCTGTCAGCTCTGCAGGGGCAGGCTCAGAAGTGGTTGACGCCACGCCAGCTTAAGCCAGGAATGGTGGTTTCTGACAATGGCACCAACCTCCTCTCCGCCCTCCGGCAGGGACAACTGGCCCATGTGCCCTGTTTGGCTCACGACCTTAACTTGGTGGTGCAGTGGTTCTTGGGCAGGTACCCGGGCTTACAGGAGGTCCTGAAGCAGGCCAGGAAACTCTGTGGGCATTTCCGCCAGTCATATAATGCCAGTGCTCGGCTGACTGAGCTGCAAAAGGATTACAACCTGCCCAAGAACCGCCTAATCTGTGACATGCCCACCAGGTGGAACTCTACGTTGGCCATGCAGCAGCGGCTGCACACGCAGCAGAGGGCCATCAATGAGTATCTGTTGCAATATAGCACTTTTGATTTTGAACGTTCGCGTCCATTGTATTTAATAGGGTTCTAAAGTTTGCGCGAACTTTTGGTCCGTTCGCAGGTTCTGGTGCGAACCGAACCGGGGAGTGTTTGGCTCATCCCTAGTAGATTGTGCAAAATGCGAAGCCTCAAAACATTGCGAGTCTAAAAGTTTCCTAAAAGGTCCCACTTGTAGCCCCGGTAGGAAACATGGATTCCCCGCTATAGGGTAGAGAGGGGAGTTGGTAGGTGATAATGAAGTAGTCATACATATCCGAGAGCATATCCGCAAGGTAGGCCCCAAGGTTGGGTGCTTTTTAAGGGCAGCATTAAGATCTCTAAAGCACCAAACCGCCCTACGCAATGGGACCATACATTGTGATTGCTCAATCTTTGGCCATAATTTAAGATCTGTATGTCTACACCAATCTATTAATCTCCCCATATGGGCCGCCTGATAATATTTTAGCATGTCCGGTACCGCTAATCCACCATACTGCTTGGGCATAGTCATAAGTCGTCGTTGTAATCTAGGCCTTTCGTGTGCCCAAATAAAATTTGTTATTAGTGCATTGATCTGTTTAAAGAATTCTGGAGATATATAAATTGGTAATGTTTGAAAAAGATATAAAAATTTAGGCAGAATTTACATTTTGATTATATTGCATCTTCCAACCCACAAAAAGAGGCCCTGGTGCCACTTGGAAAGTAAAAAACCCTTACCCTACTGAGTAAAGGTGGAAAATTCAAAAAGTAAACTTGGTTTAATTTCGGAGGAATATACGTACCCAAATATTTAAGGGCAATGCCGGACAATTTCATAAGTCAAATCATAGAAGCTCCAACTAGAAATATTGCTCTGCTTGACCTTCTAACAACACCAAGCCAATTGCAGATATGAAAGTAAGGGATGATTTAGGTAATAGCAACCACAGAGTACTTACGCTTGCCATAAATTATAGGAAAAAAAGACATGAGGGAAGAATAAGGAGCTTATTAAAAGAGCTAATTTTAATAAGCTGTGCTCATCACTACATAATGCTAAATGGGAAAACATTCTTGCAACAAAGAACACTGAAGAAAAATGGGAGTGCCTTAGGGACATATGAAACATATGAAACAATGACATTCATCAGGGCATTCCACTGGGTAACAAATATAAAAGAAAAAAAAATCTGGGTGGCTAAATAATAAGGTAAAAGGCATATTATTGAGAAAGCTGCCCTTAAAAAAATATAAGACTGAAGGATGACCATCAGTCTTTAAAAACTACAAAGAATACAAGAAAAAAATGCAAGAGCATGATCAGGGCAGCTAAAAGAGGGACAGATTGCAAAGGAGAGTTAAAAAAAAAAGAAAACTCTCTTTTAAAATATATTATTAGTAAAAAGGCTATAAACTGAATGAGCTTGCGAGCAAACCGAACGAATGACTCAGAACCTTCTTAATTGATACAGTTCCTGGCACTGATCACAATCTCATAAGTGCATAAATATATAAAAACAAATAAAATGCTGCGCTATATATGATTACCAATGTGATATGGCATGAATATCTTAGTGCAAATCGTGCATGATATTAAACATAATAACATATAATATATAAAATGTCCATTGTGCTAGCAAATTAAAACAATAACAGATGAAAAGTGTCGCACTATACTGAAGTAGCCAATGTGATCTAACACATATAAATAAAGTGCAGGAATGACTTAGTGCAAAACGTGCATAATATCAAACATATTAAATAAAAAATGTCCATTATGCTGGCAAAGCAAAATCCTGTGATGGTGCAAAGTTGACAAGGTGACAACAAACTTGTGCTCCCCCCCCCCCCCCTCGTGTGAATCTGCTCACCTCAGGGCGTTTGACCGCACACCTAAGTTTGGTCAAAAAATGCCTGTGAACCACCCCTGAGTTCTATGTGAAGCTCTTTGGGATCCTACATTTTTTTATTTAATATGTTTGATATTATGCACGTTTTGCACTAAGTCATTCATGCACTTTATTTATATACGTCATAGTACATTGGTTACTTCAATATAGTGTGGCACTTTTCATCTCTTATTGTTTTAATTTGCCAGAACAATGGACATTTTATATATTATATGTTATTATGTTTAATATCATGCATGGTTTGCACAAATTCCTGCATTTTTTATGTCATATCACATTGGTAATCTTAACCACTTCAACACCGGGCTTTTTGTACCACTTCAATACCGGGCCTATTCTAGCACTTCTCTCCTACATGTACAAATCATCATTCTTTTGCTAGAAAATTACTCAGAACCCCCAAACATTATATATGTTTTTTTAGCAGACACCCTAGGGAATAAAATGACGGTCATTGCAACTTTTTTTCTTGCACGATATTTGCGCAATTATTTTTCAAACGCCTTTTTTTTTTTAAATGGTTTCATGAATTAAAAAATAACAAAACAGTAAAGTTAGCCCAATTTTGGGGGAAAATATGAAAGATGATGTTACGCCGAGTAAATAGATACCTAACATGTCACGCTTTAAAATTGCGCACACTCATGGAATGGCGCCAAACTTCGGTACTTAAAAATCTCCATAGGCGACGCTTAAATTTTTTTTACAGGTTACCAGGTTAGAATTACAAAGGGGGTCTAGTGCTAGAATTGTTGAAGGCGCTCTAACGCACGCGGCGATACCTCACATGTGTGGTTTGAACGGCGTTTACATATGTGGGCGACTTACGTGTGCATTCGCTTCTAAACGCGAGCTACCGGGGACAGGGGCGTTTTAATTTTTTTTTTTTTTTTACTTATTTTTTTTTTTTTTTTACAATTATTTTACTTTTTTTTTTTTGATCACTTTTATTCCTATTACAAGGAATGTAAACATCCCTTGTAATAGGAATGTGTGTGACAGGTCCTCTTTATTGAGAGATGCAGGGTCAATAAGACCCCACATCTCTCCTTCAGGCTGGAAAGCATGAGATCAGTGAAATTTTTTTCACTGATCTCATACTTACAGCCGCAATGGCGGCTTTGTTTACATTTGAGGACCCGGGCATGACGTCATCACATCGCGCCCGGGCCTCCGACGATCATCTGGTCACCAGTCATCTCTATGCTCGTCACGTGACCCACCAACGGCACCGGAAGATTCGCTCTGTGTCCCAGATCGCACGGGAGAGCCCGGAGAAGCACCGGATGGCGGCGGGAGGGGGCGCCTATAAGAACGATCAAGCGGCGGAACTATGATCATTCTTATGGTGCACAGAATCGCCGGCACTTTAAAAGGATATCTGAATGATGCCTCTAGCTGCAGGCATCATTCAGATATCCCCCTACAAAGCCAGGACGTCATATGATGTCCACCCAGGATGGGAGATCCCATCTGTGGACGTCATTTGACTATGGCTGGGTAGGGAAGTGGTTAATATAGCGTGGCATTTTATTTGTTTTTAAATAAAAAGGCTAGGTCAGAACTTATTGGCCCCATAAAATATGATCTGGGAAGTTGGTCACAAATGACAGGGAGAAGGCAACTGTATTATAAGCATTCTTCTCCAAAGTTTATACAAATGAAGGGAGGGGTACAATAAACAATACTCTACTTTTAATAATATAATATTAAATGTACCCATGTAGCTAGAGCAAAACTGTGTTTAAGATAAATTAAAAAACTTAATGTGAATAAATCACCAGGACCAGATAACTTACTCCCAAGAATCCTCAAAGAGCCATGTTATAGCCGGACCGTTGTTCCTAAATTTTAAGGACAGCTTGCTGACTGTAATGGTACCAGCAGATTGGCCAATAGTAAATGTGGTAGCAATCTTCATTAAAGGACCAATATGTTTACCTGGAAACTACAGACCAGTCAGCCTAACATTAATAGTATGTAAGCAATTGGAAGGAATGATAAGGGACCATATCCAAGATTTTTCTGTTAAAATAGTATCATTAGTAGTAACAACATGGATTTATGAAAAAACATTCTTGATAAACTAACATTTTAACATTCTATGATGAAGTAAACTGATTTGGATAAAGGAAGGCCTGTGGGAGTAGTATACCTAGATTTCGCTAAGGCATTTGATACAGTATCCCATAAGCACTTCAAGTGGTTGTAAAGTCAAATAACTATTACTGCCAGACCCCCTCTTTTACTAAATGATCCTACACTGTGTACAAGTTTTTATAAAATTGTCCCTGAAAATACCTTATTTCAGATCGATTCTGGCCGGTCACGTGACCTCCGACTGCTCTCCTATTCTGATCTAAAGGGCAACAGCTGGAGGGGCCAAAATCCCCCTCTGATGTCAGCTGGGAGGTCATCTGACCACTGTGCTCTCCGGTCAGCACCTCCTGCTGTAGCCCTTAGATCAGAGGAGGAGAGTGGCCGGAGGTCTTGTGACCAGCCAGAACCAATCTGAAATAAGGTACGGTATATACATGGACAATTTTATGAAAACATGTACACAGTGTAGCATCACTTTGTAAAACAGAGGGGCTGGCAGTAAGCTTTATTTAACTTTACTGCCAGCTACTAATAGTGGGTAGGGGGGGTGGAGGAGATGGCTCACACACACAGGAGCTGACAGGTAGGGAGGGAGGGGGAGAGGGGGAAAGAGGAGAGCAGCGGGATGACAGAGGCATGTAACCTGACCACGGTAATCATGGATTAGCAGCTATGATTACCGTGGTCAGCACATTAAGGGGATGCAGGAACAGGCAAGATAAACCAGGTTTTTTACAGCATAGAGAGGGACAAATTAGACAGCACAAGCACTGTGTTGTTTAACTTGCTATAAGGGAACAGGATCTCTTTTTTTTTTTTTTAGGGTTACAACCTCTTAAATTTACAAATGAAGGCATTCATGGTATTGTTTGCACCTGGATAGAAAACTGATTTCAGGAGCGCATCCAGAGAGTAGTGATTAATGGCATATTTTCTGAATTAGCGTTGTTCCCCGGGGCTCTGTCATGGGACCAATTATGTTTAACTTGTTCATAAAAGATAAAAAGGTTGGAATAAATAGTTCAACCTCAGTGTTTGCTAATGACACAAAACTAAACAGGGAAATCACTGCACAACAGGATATAGCAACTTTACAAGGAGACCTAGATAAAATAGAAGGGCAGATAGCTATATGGCAATGAGGTTTAATACTGAAAAAATGTAAAGTAATGCACTTGGGATTTAAAAATATGCAAGTTACTTGCTAAGGGGAGAACCTCAAGGATGGAAAATGATCTGGGGTTCCTAGTATATCACAGACTCAGCATTGCATGCAGCATCAAGCTGTAGGTAGAAAGGCTAAAGCCTCGTACACACGATCGGATTTTCCACAGACAAAGCGTCAGACTTTTGTCCGAAGGGCGTTGGCCATGAAATTGTCTTGCATACAAACGGCACACAATTGTCGGCCAACAAACACGAACGTAGTGACGTACTACGTAAAATTTCAGCTCTTGAGCGCCACCCTTTGGGCACCTTCTGCTAATGTCATGTTTGGTGAGCATTGATGCCGAGCATGCGTGTTTGTACTTTGGAAGTTTATGTGACGGACTTGTGTACATGCGATAGGAAAATCTGACAACAGACCTATGTCCGCGGAAAATTTATTAGCCTGCCATCCAACATTTGTCGGCTAAAAGTTAGACATCAATTGTCTGATGGAGCGTACAAACGGTCGGATTTTAGGCCAACAGTCTGTCATCACACAATTCCCGTCGAAAAATACGATCCTTTGTAGAAGGCCTAAGAGACTATCATGCATACAAAAAAAATATTTATTCAAGAGATAAATCTATAACTCTACCACTTTACAAAACTCTGGTATGCCATACAGTTTTGGTCACTGATCCTCAGAAAGGATATGCTTGAACAAGAGAGAGTCCAGAGAAGGGCAGTGAAACTAATAATAGGGCGGGAGGACCTCAGTTATGAGGTAGGACTGCAAATATTAAACGTATTCTCCCTGGAGAATAGATGCTTAAGATGGGATATGATCATAATAAATAAAGCTTTAAACAGTGACTGTATAATTGGGAGAAAACTGTTTAATCTCAAGACTCTAAAGAAGACCGATGGCCACAAAATGAAGTTGGATGACAAAGGGTTCAACCTTAAACTACATAAGGAGTTTCCTACTTTTACAAAAGTAAGGATGTGGAACTCCTTTCCAGAGTTGGTGGTGTCAGCGGGGAGAGTAGATAAATTCAAAAAACTTTTAGATGTGTTTCTTAGCGAGCACAATGCACAAAGATAATGAAAATGGTAGAGATATGAACATACAGGCACACGCTCAGGTTGAACTGAATGGACCAGTGTCTTTAATCAACCTTACTTACAGAATGTGAACCTTGCAAAACCTTGTTTGTAAGTTAAAAATACATTTGGCAGCTACTTACAGAAAAGTAAATTGCACTTTGGGAACTTCCTTCACTGTGTAATACATGAATAGACCCGCCCCTTCTAAAGTTCCCCATCAGGTCCGCTCAGCCAATGACTAGGTGTAAGGCTAAGCGGACCAGATGTGGAACATGAGAAGGGGTGGGTCTATTCATGAATTACACAGTGAAGGAAGTTCCCCATCAGGTCCGCCCCCTCGGTATGTCAGACCCCGCCTACGTCATTGGCCTGAGCGGACCTGATGGGGAACTTCCTTCACTGTGTAATACATGAATAGACCCGCCCCTTTTCACGTTCCGCATCTGGTCCGCTTAGCCTTACACCTAGTCATTGGCTGAGCAGACCTGATGGGGAACTTTAGAAGGGGTGGGTCTATACATTTAATAGACTGCGGAGGAAGTTCCCCATCAGGTCTGCTCAGGCTCAGCCAATGACGGACAGCGCTGGACATCGGATCGCCGCGGGACACTGGATTTTATCGCTGGAATTTTTTTTTTTATTATTTATTGTTTTTTTATTTTAATAAAATACTTTTCCAAGGTGTTTGTGTGGTTTTTTTTAATTTTTTTTACACTTTCTACGTGAAATAGTAGGGGTACAATGTACCCCTTACCAATTCACATGGGGGGGGCCGGGATCTGGGGGTCCCCTTTGTTAAAGGGGTCTTTCAGATTCCGATAAGCCCCCCACCCGCAGACCCCCACAACCACTGGGCAAGGGTTGTGGGGATGAGGCCCTTGTCCCCATCAACATGGAGACATCCTCCCCATGTTGAGGGCATGTGGCCTGGCACGGTTCAGGAGGGGGGGGGCGCTCTCTCGTCCCCTCTTTTCCTGCGGCCTGCCAGGTTGCGTGCTCGGATAAGGGTCTGGTATGGATTTTTGGGGGGACTCCACGCCATTTTTTTTTTTATTTGTGGTGGAGTTCCCCTTAAAATCCATGCCAGATCTGAAGGGCCTGGTATGGATATTTGGGGGAACCGCACGCATTTTTTTTTTTAATTTGCGGCGGGGTTCCCCTTAATATCTATACCAGACCTGAAGGGCCTGGTAATTGAATTCGGGGGGGACCCCACGCTTTTTTATTTATTTTTTATCAATGACTTTTCTATGTATTGCCGGGAGCCGACAATTCATTAATAGCCGCGAGTGAGTTTTAAATGACTTTTTTTCAGAAATGACATTTTGTGCAGGGACAGTTCTAAGCACGGGAAACATGCGCGACTTTACATGCATATTATACACACCCCCCCCCCCCAGGTACGAAATTTAAAGGAATATTTCACTTTTATTGTTTCACTTTAAGCATTATTAAAATCACTGCTCCTAAAAAAACGGCCGTTTTTAAAACTTTTTTTTGCATTGATACATGTCTCCTGGGGCAGGACCCGGGTCCCCAAACACTTTTTATGACAATAACTTGCATATAAGTGTAGCGGCCTCACCCCTTTCTCTAGTTTTATCGGTTATATGGCTGTTGTCTAGGGCAGTGTTTCTCAACTCCAGTCCTCAAGGCGCCCCAACAGGTCATGTTTTTGCACAGGTGATTTGATCGGTTTCCCTGCCTTAGTAATTACCACAGCTGTTTCATCTGAGGGAAATCCTGAAAACATGACCTGTTGGGGCGCCTTGAGGACTGGAGTTGAGAAACACTGGTCTAGGGGTACCTGGGAGAGAGAGATGAGATACACTACGGGCTTTGTGTAGGTGTCCTAGAGTCAAGCCCTGTACTTCGTCCCTGACTCCTTTTCTCCTAGTAACCAGAGTTCCACACAGTGAATAGGTCCAACACAGTTTTATTCTTCTCAGCGAATAAACACACAGCACGGTTAAGTTGGATTTTTTGCAACAACTTAGTCTTAATGGGAATAGGTCGAGGCACAATCCTTTCCCTTCTCTTGCCAACCACTGTGGTATCACCAGTGGCGAATAGTCACTGCCACTGACTATGTGAAGTAGAACGTGAAATACCTTAGCTAGCAAGGCCCCTGTCAGGGAAAGGATATCCGTCCAAGGGAGATACCGGAGGCCTCTCTGTCACCAGCGATGCTGCGCCAGACTCTCCAGAGAAGTTCTGCTCACCAGACCTCACGAACTCAGACACGGGCACCCAAGGAGTTAGGGCCCCCTCGGATTCCTCCACCCTCGCAGAACTCAGTCGATGGTACTGAGCCCCAGGCATCCGCCATAGTACCTCACTCCAGGCTAAAGGTGCCTGAGATGGACTCCATCTCCGCTCCGGCCAGGTCAAGGGCACCTGGGCCCGGAGCACCGGAACGCCAGCACCCAAGCTGAAGGTGCCTGGGTGCGGCCGCGTCCTTCCGACTTCAACTCTGAACCCCGTGGTCAGGGCGTCCTCCCTTTTTATTCCCTCTCCCTTCACACCACAGTGGGTTCCCCGCCCCGCTGTACCAGCTCCAGGGGAGGACAAAAAGGCACAGTCTTGCGATGTGAGTTCAACTCCGGCCCAGGGCAACAACGCCACCTGTAGGCCGCAGGGAACCTCACATCACCAGAGTCCTCCAAGAACCATAAAAGGGTCTTAGATTCCCTAGCAATCAGTGCATCTGGGTTACACTACCACCCAGATGCTTCCCCTAAATTCAAATACCCGCTACATAAGCCTTTATAATTAGCACTTTAGATTTCTCCCATAGACTTTTCGAGTTTGCCGCGAACACCCCAATTTGTTCACTGTTCAGCGAACAGGCGAACAGGCAATGTTCGAGTCGAACATGAGTTCGACTCGAACTCGAAGCTCATCCTTACTAGAGGCCTTTTCTAGAAATATAGTATGTAAACTGAGAGATCTGTGTAGAACAAAATAATAAATGGCCTTTCCTCTGAGATCTCATTCATTTTTTCTTCTTATGCACAGATCTGTGGCAAACATCATCAGTGGACCGACACAATGAACGAGGAAAAATACATTTTCATATTTGGCAGATAGCAGGGGGCATATCTCTAAATGCATTAAAATTGCTGACATATTGGACTCATCATTTTGGATTAATCTGTTGGTAGAGCACAAAACTCCTTAAAAATAATTACAAGTCATAAATACAATGCATAATACAATTACATTTTTTTGCTCTTTTCAAAGATTTGGATAGTTTAAAAATTGTAAAGAAATAATTGATTATACAGATCCAGCCAGAGCAATTTTTTAACAATATTACATCTGAATTCACAGCGCGAGAACATTTACACCGCTGTAGAAAATAAATCTCATTAATTATTTAGTCAACACCTGGCATGATTGAACGCCAGCTAAAAGTGTCTCCAACTGCATTCCCAGCCACCAGGAACACTGGAGATTTAGTTACCTGTTCCTGGGAATTGCTGAAAGTCTCTGCATATTAGTTTACCACTGGAGGAATTACAGACATTGGTTGTGGAGAGGATACCTAACTGGCGGGCGTGTTCGTGGAAAAGGGTTTATTTTTTCCACAGTGAATCAGTAACTGTGACATTACTGCTACAGCCATGAGTTTTAAAGTCTACCTTGAGCATTTGTTTACTAGCCGCAATGTTTAATAGTTAAAATGGTAAATCCCTACTCTAGCCAACAAAAAATTTTTTTTTGATTTGCATTGAGTGGAAATGCTCCAGTTCTTTTGCCAGATTTGGTTGTAAGCCCTTGCAATCCACTTTTTACTACAGGTAAGCCTATAATTAAGGCTAACCTGTAACTTCCCCGGATATCTCATGAACCTGCACGGTGTAGGAGATATCCCCTGTATCAGCATGTGCAGACGTCTTCGTCACATGCGCACTGAAGCAATGGCACGTTCATGCTGCTGCTGCAGTTAGTGTGCTGTTACTGGCGGCTCCCGCACGCATGTGTGGGAGTGACATCATCGTGGCTCCGGCCAATCACAGCCCCGGAGTCTGTGATACCTGGAAGTGACTCAGGGAGTGATGTCGCCGTCTGGAGCTGTGTACTGGGAACGCTGCGGGGGCTTTGATCTAAGGTGAGTATTTCGTAATGAGCTAGTATTCTATGGATACTAGCTCATTATGCCTTTGTCTTGCAGGGTTTTTTTTGTGGGTTTACAACCACTTTAAATGCAGTCTATATTCTCTCTGGGGAACTTCCATTCACTTCCTGTTCTGTTTGACCTCAGTAAAGAGTCAGAAAGCAATCAAAATCTTACAGAAGGTCCAACTCCTTCCTGCTGTTTTAAAAGCTATTTTTTTTTAAATTGCTGTCTGCATCCTCGTTGGGGAGATTTCCCATGCATCCTGTTCTGTCTGACAATTTGGCTAGGTTTGGGTTTTTAGCTAATACATTTCTTATGATTGCCTAACACCAGAATGATGTCACTACTGTGGCTGACAGGCCAAATATTGGTTCAGCTAACAAAATAGCTGGCTCTAATGGACACTGATAACAAGTACAATATAAATGAAGAATGTTTCCTCTTTTATCAAGAAAGCGTAGGGCAAAAACATCTGTTGCATATAAAATCCACATGTTCGACAAGCTGAGGCCACATCTAGTAATGGTACATAAAATATAGCAAGAGTGTGTTGAAATCTAGATGTGAGCTGCATATTCCTTAAATGGAACCTGAACAAGTTTTTCTGTTTCAGCTGCTGAGGCTGATGTAGATAGTGATTTCCAAACTTTCCTAGGTTGTGATGGAATAGCAATAACTTACATATTGGCAAAATCCACATGTAGGCAACTCAGTAGAAAACACGACTGAAGATCTTGATGAGGTTTAAACTCACAGGATGAATCCTACACTGTGACCAGGTCAAATGAATGAGGTCAAAACAGGTATTCAGAAAGAGATCATAAAAAAAAAATTGAATACGCTTAGAGAAATACACTATATTACCAAAAGTATTGGAACACCTGCCTTTACACACACATGAACTTTAATGGCATCCGAGTCTTTGTCCGTAGGGTTCAATATTGAGTTGGCCCACCCTTTGCAGCTATAACAGCTTCAACTCTACTGGGAGGGCTGTCCACAAGGTTTAGGAGAGTGTCTATGAGAATGTTTGACCATTCTTCAAGAAGCACATTTGTGAAGTCGGGCACTAATGTGGATGAGAAGGCCTGGCTCGCAGTCTCCGCTCTAATTCATCCCAAAGGTGTTCTATTGGGTTGAGGTCAGGAATCTGTGCAAGCCAGTTAAGTTCCTATACCCCAAACTCGCTCATCCATGTCTTTATGGACCTTGCTTTGTGCACTGGTCCAAATCATTTGGTAGAGGGGGGATTATGGTGTGGGGTTGGTTGTCAGGGGTTGGGCTTGGCCCCCTAATTTCAGTGAAGGGAACTCTTAAGGTGTCGGCATACCAAGATAATTTCATGCTCCCAACTTTGTTGGAACAGTTTGGGGATGGCCCCTTCTTATTCCAACATGACTGCACACCAGTGCACAGAACAAGGTCCATAAAGACATGGAGGAATGAGTTTGGGGTGGATGGACTTGACTGGCCTGCACATAGTCCTGACCTCAGTCTGATAGAACACCTTTGGGATGAATTAGAGCGGAGACTGCGAGCCAGGCCTTCTTGTCCAACATCAGTGCCTGACCTCACATATGCGCTTCTGAAAGAATGGTCAAACATTCTCATAGACACACTCCTAAAAGTTGTGGACAGCCTTCCCAGAAGATTTGAAACTGTTATAGCAGCAAAGGGTGGGCCAACTCAATATTGAAACCTACAGACTAAGACTGGGATGTCATTAAAGTTTATGTGCGTGTAAAGGCGTGTGTCCCAATACTTTTGGTAATATAGTATAAATATGTTTTGAGAAGGCAAAACACAATCAATCCGAATACTGGATATAAATAAAAATGATAATCAAGTGCACAATCCCCAGACTAAATATAGATTAGTTCTACATATATGTAACACAATAAATATAAAACAGGAATATAAAATAAAAAATATTACACAAACATATACACTGAGCAGGTCATATAGCATAAAAAGTGAAAAATATGTGAACGGTACATGGTTAAAATAAAACAACCAGTAGTTATGCTTGCACATGATTGGATGCTGGGCACTACTAGCAAAGCTTCATCTCGTTCACTAAGCTGACAAATTACCTTGCAAAGTGAACAGTCTATTTGGCTTTAGTAAATCAAAACCATTACAAAGAGTTTAGTGAATAAGATTATGTAACACAGTGCCCCTTACGATGCTGGTCAGTGAAAAGAAGAAAAAAAATGCCCAGCAATAGTGGAGTCAGCACAGGAGTTGAGAAGATACAGTATGGTGTTAATTACCAAAGGCAAAAAGACTGTGCCCTCTGCAAGTGCAGCTGCTACAGAGCTTAGTAAATGAGCAAAAGTTATGCTGACTTCCAACATCCAATCATGTGCAAGCAAAACCTGTATAGAGTGAGACAAAAAGGAGGGTTAGAGGAGGAATGTGACAGTGGGGTCACTTTGGACACAGGGTGAATAAAAGAAACCCCCGATATGGTCTGTGATAGCCATATTCAAGGCTGTATATACATTGTATATAGATTGGATGTATACTGTGTGTGGGGGTTATGTAATCATTGCTGTGAGGAATTAAGGTGTTTTGCATTCTATTGTTCATTAAGTCTGTCCTTGTGTGTATTGTAAAGTGCCAGACAGACTGGCTGCCAACCCTTTGTGAGAAGATGTGTATTGTGTGGGATCTTTTGAAGCCTAGCAGACGTCAGGATGAGGTGTTGAGTCTTGGGATGTGTGGGTGGAGCTGGGCCCTTGTTCATGTTAAATCATGTGGATTGAATTGTGTATAAAGTTACAATGTTTCTCAATAATAAAGTGATTCCTATTACAGAAGAAGACAGAGTGCGTCTCGTCCTTCTAAGGGGATCGGGTCCTATGGGAAAGGGTCGTTTGGCTGTGGATATTGGTAGCGAGTGGATGTGTGTCTAGGAGAGGGAACATCGTAAACGGCGTTTTACTCCTTGATATTGGGGTGCTGTTACAAGGAACTAAGAAGAAAACAAAAGATACAGGAGTACATAAAAGGGCCAATCTACCCAAAGTCTCAGTAGAAAAGTTGCAGGCTTTGGAAGACCCAATAATGCAAGAGGAAATGCAAAGGGCTTAAAAAAATACAGCAACAGAGAAGAGTCCAGGATCTGATGGGTTGACAATTAAGTACTATAAAAAATTTAAAGATCAATTGGTTCCCAAATTATACTCTTACATGAACTGGGTAAAAGAAGGAAACGAGAGGAGGGAAGAATCCTTGAGAGCATATATTACTGTGATTCCTAAAGAAGGAAAATATGCAACTCTATGTTCTAGTTACAGACCAATTGCGTTATTGAATGCAGACACAAAGTTATACGCAAAGATTCTGGCAACCAGAATAAAAGAGCTAATGCCAGAATGGATCCACGCAAATCAGACAGGATTTGTCCCGGGGAGGGAAGGTAAAGATAATTGAGTAAGAACATTACTGCTAATACAAAAATCTAAAAGAAGTGGATCCCCAGATCTACTACTGTCAATAGATGCTAAAAAAACATTTGACAGAGTAGAGTGGGGATTTATGATGGAAACTATTGAGTTTGGGAATAGGGCCTAAGATGCTCCATGGGATAAAAGCTCTGTATAAACTACCAACAGCTACAGTGAAGGTAAATGGCAACTTATCCCCAGCATTTAAAATGTATTTTTTTTTTATAAATGCTTTATTTTTTCATAAGTTTCACATTACAAGTTTTCACTTTTTATACCATCTGATTATATCAACCAAAAAATATTACAATCTTGTATTTTCCTATCTCCTTAATGCTTCATTAATTCAATGTGACTTCTCTTTTCCTCTTTAACCTCTACCTTCCTTCTCAGTATTGCCCCCCCTCCCTCCCCGAAAAAAAAGAAAAAAAGCGAAAAAGAGGATGGGAAAGATTGCACTCTCCCCTCTTCCCCCTCATACATCCTCTCTCTCCTCCCCTATCCAGCCTCCATCCCCTCCCTCATTCCCCCTCCCCCAACCCCTCCTTATATTTCAGGTAGGGTGCCCATATCGTCCGGTATCTCCCATCTTAATCTTTCATTGCCATCGTGAGGTTCTCCATTTGTTGAATGTCTGCGATTCTAGCGAACCATTGTGCTCTGGATGGGGGCTCTCCTTTTTCATCAGGACAGGGATACACGCCCTCGCGGCTGTAAGGAGGTGTCTTAGCAGTGAGTTTTTGTATTTTTCCACTGATATAGGGATATCGAGTATTAGAATGGCTGCTGGTCTGTCTTCTAAGGACACTACTGTTATTATTTTGATAGTTTCTATTACCATTTTCCAAAACTCCTGCATTTTCGCAGACTCCCAAAAAATATATAGTAACGTCCCTTCTGCCATGTGGCACCTCCAGCAGGCATTTGACGTCTCAGGATATATTCGATGCAACACTGTTGGTGTTCTACAGGGATGAGCCGAACACCCCCCTGTTCGGTTCGCACAAGAACCTGCAAACAGACAAAATGTTCGTGTGAACTTTAGAACCCTATTAAATACAATGGACTCGAACGTTCGAAATCTAAAGTGCTAATTATAAAGGCTTATATGCAAGTTATTGTCCTAAAAAGTGTTTGGGGACCCGGGTCCTGCCCCAGGGGACATGTATCAATGCAAAAAGAAGTTTTAAAAACGGCCGTTTTTTCGGGAGCGGTGATTTTAATAATGCTTAAAGTGAAACAATAAAAGTGAAATATTCCTTTAAATTTAGTACCTAGGGGGTATGTATGATATGCATGTAAAGTGGCACATGTTTCCCGTGCTTAGAACTGTCCCTGCAAAAAATGTCATTTTTGAAGGAAAAAAAGTCATTTAAAACTCACTCGCGGCTATAATGAATTGTTGGCTCCCGGCAATACATACAAAAGTCATTGAAAAAAGGTTAGGCCAGGTTACGTGCTCGGATAAGGGTCTGGTATGGATTTTTGGGGGGACTCCACGCCATTTTTTTTAAAATTTGGGGTGGAGTTCCCCTTAAAATCCATGCCAGATCTGAAGAGCCTGGTATGGATATTTGGGGGAACCCCACGCCATTTTTTTTTAAATTTTCGGCGGGGTTCCCCTTAATATCCATTCCAGACCTGAAGGGCCTGGTAATTGAATTCTGGGGGACCCCCACGCTTTTTTTTTTTTGGGGTACTTGCATTTTATTAGGTTTAACCACTTAAGCCCCGGACCATTTGGTAGCTAAAGGACCAGAGGTGAATTCAGAATTTTGCACTGCGCTGCTTTAACTGTAAATTGTGCGGACATGCAATGTTGTACCCAAACGAAATTTGCGTCCTTTTCTTCCCACAAATAGAGCTTTCTTTTAATGGTATTTGATTGCCTCTGCGATTTTTATTTTTTGCGATATAAACGGAAAAAGACAGAAAATTTTGAAAAAAAATTATATTTTCTACTTTTTGTTATAAGAAAAATCGAATAAACTCAATTTTAGTCATACATTTAGGTATGACTAAACCTACATTCAGTCACATGTCTTTAGTAAAAAAAATTTCAATAAGTGTATATTTATTGGTTTGCGCAAAAGTTATAGCGTTTACAAACTAGGGTACATTTTCTGGAATTTACACAGCTTTAAATTTATGACTGCCTATCTCATTTCTTGAGGTACTAAAATGGCAGGGCAGTACAAAACCCCCCCAAATGACCCCATTTTGGAAAGTAGACACCCCAAGGAAATTGCTGAGAGGCATGTTGAGCCCATTGAATATTTTTTTTTGTCCCAAGTGATTGAATAATGACAAAAAAAAAAAAATTACAAAAAGTTGTCACTAAATGATATATTGCTCACACATGCCATGGTTATATGTGGAATTGCACCCCAAAATACATTCTGCTGCTTCTCCTGAGTACGGGGATACCACATGTGTGGGACTTTTTAGGAGCCTAGCCGCTTACGGGACCCCGAAAACCAATCACCGCCGTCAGGATTTCTAGGCACAAATTTTTGATTTGACTCCTCACTACCTATCACAGTTTCGAAGGCCATAAAATGCCAAAATAGCACAAACCCCCCCCAAATGACCCCATTTTGGAAAGTAGACACCCCAGCTGTTTGCTGAGAGGCATGGTGAGTATTTTACAGCTCTCATTTGTTTTTGAATATGAAGAAAGAATTTTTTTTTTTCTTTTTTTTTTTCAATTTTCAAAACTTTGTGACAAAAAGCGAGATCTGCAAAATACTCACAATACCTCTCAGCAAATAGCTTGGGGTGTCTACTTTCCAAAATGGGGTCATTTGGGGGGGTTTTGTGCCATCTGGGCATTCCATGGCCTCCGAAACTGTGATAGGCAGTGAGAAGTGAAATCAAAAATTGACACCCTTAGAAAGCCTGAAGGCGGTGATTGGTTTTTGGGGTCCCGTACGCGGCTAGGCTCCCAAAAAGTCTCACACATGTGGTATCCCCGTACTCAGGAGAAGCAACAGAATGTATTTTGGGGTGTAATTCCACATATGCCCATGGCATGTTTGAGCAATATATCTTTTAGTGACAACTTTGTGCAAAAAAAAAAAAAAATTGTCTTTTTTCCGCAACTTGTGTCAACATATAAAATATTCCATGGACTCGACATGCCTCTCAGTATATAGCTTGGGGTGTCTACTTTCCAAAATGGGGTCATTTGGGGGGGTTGTGAACTGTTCTGGCATTTTATACACAACATTAGGAAGCTTACATCCACTCTTCTAACCACTTGAAGACAAAGCCCTTTTTGACACTTTTTGTTTACATGAAAACATATTTTTTTTTGCAGGAAAATTATGTTGAACCCCCAAACGTTATATATATTTTTAAAGCAAAGGCCCTACAGAATAAAATGGTGGGTGTTGCATTTTTTTTTCTACACAGTATTTGCGCAGCGATTTTCAAACGCATTTTTTGGGGAAAAAATACACTTTTTTTAATTTTAATGCACTAAAACACACTATATTGCCCAAATGTTTGATGAAATAAAAAAGATGATCTTAGGCCGAGTACATAGATACCAAACACGACATGCTTTAAAATTTCGCACAAATGCGCATTGGCGACAAACTACATACATTTTTAAAAGCATTTAAAAGCCTTTAAAGGTTACCCCGTTAGATTTACAGAGGAGGTCTACTGCTAAAATTACTTCCCTCGATCTGACCTTCGCGGTGATACCTCACATGCATGGTGCAATTGCTGTTTACATATGACGCCAGACCGACGCTTGCGTTTGCCATTGGGCAAGAGCAGGGCAGGACAGGGGTGCTTTTTTTTTTTTTTTTTTTCATTATTAATTTTGCTTTTTTATTCTATTTTTAAATTGTTCCTTCCATATTTTTTTTCTTTTATCATTTTTATTCCTATCTCAGGTAATGTAAATATCCCCTATGATAGCAATAGGTAGTGACAGGTACTCTTTTTTTGAAAAAACTGGGGTCTAGACCCTAGATCTTTCCTCTGCCCTCAAAGCATCTGACCACACCAAGATCGGTGTGATAAAATGCTTTCCCAATTTCCCAATGGCGCTTTTTATAACCGGGGGGGGACATTCCCTCCCACTGCTTGTAAAAGCAGTCCAGAGGCTAATTAGCCACTAGGATTGCTTTTACATGAAAGCCGGCCGTTGGCTGAAAAGAATTATACCAAGATGATACCTAAACCCGCAGGCATCAATCTGGTATAACCATTCAAAGTCCAGCAACATACCAGTACGTTGCTGGTCCTTGTTGGACATGTATTGTAATCTTTTTTTTTCATGCAGCCAGTTGGCTGAACGAAAAAAGAGATTGATCGGTGGGTATGCCCACCATTAGAATACCGCCCTTCATCCACCCACTTCTAATGATGGGCATACATGCACCATTTATATATGCCGAAGCATGGGGGCATCCTCCCGCAAAAAAGTTATGCCGCACACACATGGTCGGACTTTTCCACGGGCAAGGCTCCGTCGGAATTTCGACCGTATGTACGCGGCATTAGGAGCAAAATCACTCCTCCGCCCCTGCTGCCCCAATGCTTCGGCATATTTGCTTTTTTTTTTTAACTGTGGTGGTGAAATCACCTCCTACAGCACTGGAGTCGCAGGGATCAGGCCTGTCTCTGCGAACGCTGCAGTTATGTGTGTTGTGTTTTGTAAGTGACAGTGATCGATCGATACTAAACTTGAGTGGCCTGGGCTGGACGGAGGGGCAAAACGCAGGTGCTAGCAGGTATCTGGGCTGATCCCGCTAACACTGCGTTTTTGAGAACCCTAAACTGCTGGGGACGCTAGTATAGATCTGATCAGATCAGATATTGATCTGTTCAGATACTATACCACTAAGGGAGGTGTATGCTTCACACGTGGGTGTTAGCGTTACTGGCACTAACCTGACGCTGCCTTGGGTGTGACGCAGACCCTCTCTGACGCTAAAACCTAATTGATATCACCTAAACCTTTATTGGGTTATATACGGCGGGTGGCCTGACACTATAAAAAGCAAACTAACTAACCAGCGTCACCCGTAACACTTATATGATGATCACTGGTGTAAGGGTTAACTAGGGGAAATTAGGAGGTTAAAACCTTTATTAGATAATATATGGGGGTACCTGACGCTATAAAAACCGGCGGCGAACCTAAAAAAAATTACTGGCTACCGATCTGCATCACCGACGCTAAGACAGCGATCAGAAAAATGATCGCTTAGCGACAGTGGTGATAGGGGGTGAAAGGGTTACCTGGGGGGCGATCAAGGGGGTTAAACCTTTATTAGATAATGTATGGGGGTACCCGACGCTATAAAAACCTGTGGCGAACCTAAAAAAAAAATACTGGCTACGATCTGCATCACCGACGCTAAGACATCGATCAGAAAAATTATCGCTTAGCGACAGTGGTGATAGGGGGTGAAAGGGCTACCTGGGGGGCGATCAAGGGGGTTAAACCTTTATTAGATAATTTATGGGGGTACCCGACGCTATTAAAACCTGCGGGGAACCTAAAAAAAATTACTTGGTACCGATCTGCATCACCGACGCTAAGACAGCGATCAGAAAAATGATCGCTTAGCGACGGCGGTGCTAGGGGGTGAAAGGGTTATCTGGGGGGTGATCAAGGGGGTTAAACCTTTATTAGGGGGGGTTAGGGGGCTACACTGGACCTAAAACTAAATGTAGTGACACTTTTACAGTCACAAATGTCACTGATTGCAGTGATCAGTAAATAAATGGTCACTGCAATCAGTGACACTGTGACTGGGGGCTGGGGGTGATCTGGGGGGGCGATTTATGTGCCTATGTGTGCTGGTGTTAGTGTAGTGTTTGTGCACTAACCTTGATTTTTCACAACAATAAATTAGCAAAATGTTATCAGTGTAATTTTCACTCTATTGATCCTCATCCCTCCCTCCTTCCCCCCTCCCCCCTTACTATTTCTCATATTAGTTTTTTTCTTCCATTTTTACACATTATTCAAAGTTTATTTTTGTTTTCATTTATTTTCCTTATCTCACTCTACGCTTTGCAGGGGTGTCCCTATTTTTTCCAACCACGGGTTCCACACCATTTTAAACTCTCTTGTGTTCCCTCTCTTAATATATACTACCCTCTCCTTCCATATTGTTGTGGTGACTATATTAGCCCATTCTCTCACTGAGGGGGGGGTCTTCTGCCTGCCATCTTTGCGCTATCAATTTTCTGGCGTGAAAAAGGCATCTAAGCACTGCTTTTGTTATACTGGTCGCTCTGCTTGTTCCCTCCTCTAGTCCCAGGACACACATTCTAGGGTCCATTTCTATTGTTGTCATATATGTCTTATTTATGCTATCTAGTACCCCTGTCCAATACCTAAATAATTTCGGGCACCTCCATAGCATATGTATCAGGTCCCCTGTGTCCTGACATCTGGGACACCCTGCATCTGTTCTCCATCCAAAATCAAACAGCCTTTTTGGTGTATAATATGTCCTATGTAATAGCATTAAGAATGAAAACTTCTGGGCCGGTGACACAAATACAAGGTGTCCACTCTCTGGTACCTTTTTCCATTGCCCCCCCGGATATGGGCCCCAGATCTTCCTCCCATTTCCCTCTACTTTTAAGAAGTTCAGGAGCTGCAATACTTCCTTTGGATAGATGTGGGTATATTTCGGATATACGGCCCCCGGTCTCACTCTGATTGCCCAATCTCTGAAAGATAGGGGATTTGTGCCAGATTGGTCCCTGTCTATCAAACTGCTTATTTAATGTGTGTCTAATTTGCAAATATCTATAAAATGTATGTTTAGGGACATCATATTCCTCTCCAAGTGTAGCAAATGTTTTTAGGATTTCTCCCTCATACAGCTGGGCCAGCCTAGTTATCCCCTTCCCTTCCCATTCCTTAATGTTCCCCATCAGCTCCAGCTCCTGAAGATTCCTATTATCCCAAAGGGGTGTATATTCTGTCTCTCCTTCTAATTCCCCTATTGCTTTCACAGCTTTCCACACCTTTATTACCATCAAAATTACATTTCTAAAGGAAAAAAAGTCATTTAAAACTGCTTGCGGCTTTAATGTAATGTCTGGTCCCGGCAATATGGATGAAAATCATTGAGAAGAATGGCATGGGTACCCCCCCCCAGCCCATTACCAGCCCCTTTGGGTCTTGTATGGATATTAAGGGGAATCCCGCACCCAAATTAAAAAAAGGAAAGGCGTGGGGCCCCCAGGCCCTATATACTCTGAACAGCAGTATATAGGCGGTGCAAACAAGACAGGGACTGTAGGTTTGTTCTGAAGTAGAATCTGTTTGTAATTTTGAACTGGTACATTTTTAAAGTGTAGCTCCAGCCAAAAAATCAGTTTTAAGCTTTTTGGAAAACATAGGGAAGGGTTATCACCCCTGTAACATATGTTTTGCTGTCTATGCACCTGTTGAGAACATTTCACCTCACTTTCCGTCCCAATGACAAATGTTTTTTGAAAATTTGTTTTTTTTAGTGAAACAAGGATTGGTGATAAAGCATCAGTGTAGAGGAGACACCTTTTTCCCATATTAACTCTTACAGTAGAGAATTTCCCTTCCTAGGGGTAGATTTCCTCTCACTTCCTGTTGGCTCCTTCTGTTTGCAAGTAGGAGTCGTTTGTAAGTTGGATGTTTGAAAGTAGGGGTCTGCCGTATATACTCTGCAGAAATTTGGTCCTTAGTTGTTGGTGTTGCCACAACACTGTAAGCCCTCACAGTTACTCTTAGTGGGCGCTGGAACGCCCTGCTGTGAACTATTATATCAAGAATTGTAATTACATGCCATTGTTGAACAGTGGTAGGAAAAATTGGGCCTTTGGTGGTGGTGGTGGTGCTGGTGCCACAACACGGTAAGTCCTCACAGTTACTCTTGGTGGGCGCAGGAATGGGCCCTGCTGTGAAATATTATATCAAGAATTGTAATTACATGCCCCTGTTGAACAGGGGCATAAAAATTGGGCCTTAGGCACTGGTGCCACAACACTGCAACCCCTCACAGATACTCTAGTTGGAGCGCAGGAATGAGCCCTGCTGCAAAGTATTGCTTCAAAAATTGTAATTACACGCCCCTGTTAAACAGGGGCTGAAAAATTGGGCCTTAGGCACTGGTGCTGGTGCCACAACACTGCAACCGGTCACAGATACTCTAGTTGGAGCGCAGGAATGAGCTCTGCTGCAAAGTATTGCATCAAAAATTGTATTTACATGCCCCGGTTAAACAGGGGCTGAAAAAATTGAGCCTTAGGCACTGGTGCTGGTGCCACAACACTGCAACCCCTCACAGATACTCTAGTTGGAGCGCAGGAATGAGCCCTGCTGCAAAGTATTGCATCAAAAATTGTATTAACAGTACATGCCCCTGTTAAACAGGGGCTGAAAAATTGGGCCTTAGGCACTGGTGCTGGTGCCACAACACTGCAACCCTTCACAGATACTCTAGTTGGAGCGCAGGAATGAGCCCTGCTGCAAAGTATTGCATCAAAAATTATAATTACACGCCCCTGTTAAACAGGGGCTGAAAAATTGGGCCTTAGCCACTGGTGGCGGTGCACAGAACCAAAAATGTTCTTACAAGCTATCGGCATGATCATTGAGGAGGAAGAGGATAGTCACTCAGCATAACAGGATAGTCACTCAGCATCAACATAGGCAGTCTTGAAGGGATCTGACATTTCCCCCAAAAATATTCGGTTACATCAGCATCAGGTGCTTGGTAGCTGGTGGTGATCCAAGACTGATTCATTTTTATGAAGGTCAGTCGATCGACCGA
Organism: Rana muscosa; assembly: GCA_029206835.1. NCBI lineage: Eukaryota > Metazoa > Chordata > Amphibia > Anura > Ranidae > Rana > Rana muscosa. The sequence goes on from CM055116.1 coordinate 1,130,878,562, forward strand.
GTAGGTGGACAGGCACACCCTGTGATCGGTTACAAAGCCTCCAGCAGCACTGAATGTGCGTTTCGAAAGAACGCTGGATGCAGAACAGGCCAGTAGATCAATTGCATACTGTGCAAGCTCTGGCCAGTGATCCATCCTCAAGACCCAGTAACCCAGAGGATTTTCGGTGGGAAAGGTGTCCAAGTCTGATCTTGCCGCTAGGTATTCCTGCACCATGTAAATCAGACGCTGACGATGGTTGCTAGAACCGATCATACCTTGGGGCTGCGGACTAAAAAAAAATCTGAACGCATCGGTCAGACGGCCACCTACTCCACCGCTCCTTCTTTGACTGACCGAAGCCTCAGCAACACGTTATCCAGGACCAGGAATTTGTAACCTCCCAGTCTCTGGGAACGCGTTGCACAGAATTTTCTGCAAGGCCTCCCGGAGATGTTTCATCCTCTGCTCCCTCTGCGATGGCAAGATAAGGTCCGCAACCTTACCCTTGTAACGTGGTTTAAGGAGGGTTGCCAGCCAGTAATGATCCCTCTCCTTGATAGCACGAATATGAGGATCCTTCCGCAGGCTTTGCAGGATCAGGGAGACCATGTAGCGTAAGTTTGCTGAGGCATTCGGTCCAGAGTCCTCTGGGTCACTCAGAACGACATGATCCGCAGCCACCTCCTCCCAGCCACGTACAAGTCCATGGGTGTCTTGGGATTGTAATTGATCCCTTGAAGACTGCTGCTGATGCTGAGTGCTAGGCTCCACCTCCATGCTGACACAATCATCCTCCTCCTCCTCGTCCTTTTTCTGTGTGCTAGGCGGGCCAGCAGTAACACTGTCTGGATAAAGGGGGCCTTGGGAGGTAAGGAAGTCCTCCTCTTCCTCCCTCTGTTCTGCCTCAAGTGCCCTGTCCATTATTCCACGCAGCGTGTGCTCCAACAGATGGACAAGAGGGACAGTGTCACTGATGCATGCGCTGTCACTGCTCACCATCCTCGTGGCCTCCTCAAATGGTGCCAGGACAATGCATGCATCCCTAATCATGACCCACTGGCGTGGCAAAAAAAACAAGCTCCCCTAACCCTTTCCTGGTGCCATATTGGCACAGATACTCATTGATGGCCCTTTACTGCGTGTGCAGCCGCTGCAGCATGGCCAATGTTGAGTTCCACCTGGTGGGCATGTCACAGATTAGGCGGTTCTTGGGCAGGTTAAATACCTTTTGCAGGTCAGCCAGCCGAGCACTGGCATTATATGACCGGCGGAAATGCACACAGATTTTCCTGGCCTGCCTCAGGACATCCTGTAAGCCCGGGTACCTGCCCAAGAACTGCTGCACCACCAAGTTAAGGACGTGAGCCAAACAGGGCACATGGGTCAGGTGTCCATGTCGGAGGGCGGAGAGGAGGTTAGTGCCATTGTCGGAAACCACCATTCCTGGCTTAAGCTGGTGTGGCCTCAACCACCTCTGAGCCTGCCCCTGCAGAGCTGACAAAATCTCTGCCCCAGTGTGGCTCCTGTCCCCCAAGCACACCAGCTCAAGCACTGCATGGCCTCTCTTTTGCCTGCGTACTTGCATAGCCCCTTGAATGCCTACGAAGCACCACTGGTTCAGAGGACAAAGCACAGGAAGAGGCCATGGATGAAGAAGAAGAGGAGGGGGTGGAGGAGAGAGGTGTCTCAGAATCACCAGTAGTAGAATATTGGAGGCGTGATGGCAGAACAACCTCCAACACTACTGCACCTTGTCCTGCATCCTTCCCAGCTGCCAGCAGAGTCACCCAATGCGCCATGAAAGATAGGTAGCGTCCCTGTCCATGCCTGCTGGACCATGAGTCAGCAGTAATATGCACCTTACCGCTGACCGCCCTGTCCAGCGAGGCCAAGACATTGCGTTCCACATGTCGGTAGAGAGCTGGAATCGCCTTCCATGAGAAAAAGTGGTGTTTGGGAACCTGCCACTGAGGAACCGCACATTCCACAAACTCACGGAAGGGGGCAGAGTCTACCAACTGAAAAGGCAGCAGTTGAAGTGCTAGCAATTTAGCCAAGCTAGCATTCAACCACTGGGCATGTGGATGGCTGGGAGTGAACTTCTTTTGGCAGTGCAGCAGCTGGGGCAGGGAAATTTCCTGGTACAATTTGATGTTCGTGTACCGATAGCAGATTGCCCGCAAGTACTTGGCTGTGACACACCTAATTCTACACCTTCATTCCTCTCAGTGCAGGTTTCAGAGAGGATTGAAGGTATAGTGGGGTTGGAGATCCCAGCTGATGAGGAGCCAAGAGAGGTCCGCTTTGTTCTTTGGTGTGGGTCTTTTAGGTGTGCTTGCCAACGAACTGCATGGCAGGTCGACATATGTCTGATCAAGCATGTGGTGCCCAAGCGGGTGATGTTTTGGCTACGCGAGTTACGCCTGAGACATATGTTGCAAATAGCAGCGCTGCGATCTGATGCACTTGTCTTAAAAAAGGGCCACACCAAACAACTTTTGGAATAACGCGCAGAGACAGCAGCGGCCTGCACATGCGGAGCTCTGGGGTGTGATGCTGTCGGTGTGCTGCCCTTAAGCTGGCCCCTGGAGGGCATCCTGCCTCGTTGGAGATGTGCCTCCTCCTCCTCCTCCTCTCTCCTATCAGGCACCCACGTAGAGTCCGTGACCTCTTCATCCCCTCCCTCCTCATCACTGTAGAAACCTGGCAGTATGCTGCAGCTGGGGGAACATGACTGCCAGATTGCTGTCCTTTTTGGGAACCCCCTCTCTCTGGGCTCACTTTACTGCCTTCTTCTAGCTGGATACCATCATCGGAGCCTTCAAAATGCTGGGCATCCTCCTGGAGCATGTACCCAACACTGTGGTCAACAGTTCGGGGGACTCCTCAGGAGGACATGGTGGGGCTAGGGAAGGAGTGACTGATGCCATTGAGCCGAGGGAAGAGGCCGCTTTGGCAGCTGCTTTGCCAGACAAAGTACCCTGAGCCTGGGTGACAGAGGATGAGGAGGATGAGGACAGCTTGGTCATCCACTCTACCAAGTCTTCGGCATGTTGCAGCTCAACACGGCCAGCTGCCGGAAAAAAGGACAAGCGTGTCCCGCGGCCACGTGGTGATGAGGATGCACCGTGTAAACGGCCAGCACTGTTGCCTCTAGACACAGAGCCTGCTTGCCCTTTTTTATTGGCACGTGACTGTCTGCCTCTCCTTGTTTGCCTTCCAGACATACTAATGGCCTGCAGTGAGATGCAGCTGCACAAAGGTGGGATGTATATATTGTGACAGCAGGAAGGTAAAGTCACCTGGTTGCATCCAGGGGGGTAGATATATTTCGCCCAGATTCAGGCTTTACGCCGACTTATACAACTAGGTGGAGAGTTGTATAAGCCCAGCTGAGGCTAGTAGGCTCATGGATGACTCATACCTCTAGGGAGAGTGTGGGGCGTCGTGCAGACAGGGAGTTGATGAGACCAGCTGAAGCTTGTCAGCTCATTTAGGCCTCTATAAGAACTCCCAGCTTCATTAGATGTTAGCTCATGCCTGGAAGCAGACCTGTGTGGACTTCCTGGAGAGAGTGAACCCTTGTGCGGTGAGACAAAGCCTGTGTGGCTATTTGCTTGGACATTTAAAACCAGGGACTTAGGGACTAGGACAGCACTAGGCTGATCCCAGTTGTTAGTTAGGAAACCTGTATGTTTAGTCAGAGGTCAAGTTGACCAGGATTTATTTTGTTTATGTTTCTTTTGGCTTTGCTGTGTTTTGTCACTGTAAATAGAAAATAAACCGCACTTTTTTTGATTTTGAAAACCACAACCTCCGTTTGCTGGTCCTGTTTTTGTGTGGGGAGCCCATCCCGGGGGTCACACACACCCGCTGCCGAGCTAACCCCCTCACAGTTGGTGGAGAACCAGTGGCAGTTTTTTTTAAGCCAGCATGGAGGAGATACTGAAGCAGCTGGCTCTAGCAAATGCCAATCAACAGCAGACAAATGCAGGTTTGCAAAAGAGCCTTGCAGCTCATCAACAGAGCCTTGCAGCTCAACAACAGAACTTCGCAGCCCAGCAGCAAGCTCATCAACAGAGCCTTGCAGCCCAGCAGCAAGCTCACCAACAGAGTCTGGAAGCTCAGCAACAAGCCCAGCAGCAATCTGAGGCCCGCTTCATAGACCTGTTACAGAAGCAAGAGCAGAGACTACAACAAATGGAAGCAGTAATGCAGCAACGTCCGCAGACCAGTGAGGAAAGCCGTCCCACTAATACCGCGTCCTTTGGGGTGAGTCGTTTATTGACAAAAATGACTGGAGAGGATGATCCAGAGGTATTTTTGACCACATTTGAAAGGACTGCTGAAAGAGAAAAGTGGCCTGAGGAGCAGTGGGCTGGACTGGTGGCTCCTCTGTTAACTGGTGAATTGCAGAAGGCTTACTATGACCTAGAGCCTGACCAAGCAAAAGACTATGTGATGCTAAAAGCTGAAATATTGGCAAGGCTGGGTGTCACCCAGGCTGTCCGGGCTCAGCGTGTGCATAACTGGACTTTCCAGCTTGGAAAACCCCCCAGGTCTCAAATGTATGATCTCATTCACCTGAGCAGAAAGTGGCTACAGCCAGAGACTTTGTCCGCACCAAAGATTGTGGAACGTGTTGTAATGGATCGGTTTTTGAGAGCTCTTCCTACTGCCATCCAAAAGTGGGTAAGCCATGGAGACCCAGAGACGGCCGATGGTCTTGTGGATCGTGTGGAGAAATACTTGGCTACAGAGAACCTGACGGCCTCTTCCAGAGACACTTGGACTTTCCACCCTAAGACCAGACCATCCCCAGGGGCGGATAAGAGGATTCCAAGGGGTGAGGGTGGAGAGAGTGAGAGGGTGGGAGCTCTACCCCAAGTTTGGCGAGAACAGCCTGGGAAATCAGCGGCTCAAGAGGCCGCAAGAAGGATCGTTTGCTACCGCTGCCGGCAAGCGGGACATATTGCAGCCAATTGCCCGGTTGTGGAGGAACCCATGCAGTGTGACTTTCTGACGGGCAGACGTCAGTCGCTGTGTGCGACAGTCGCATGCACTGCCATTCGAGGAACTGAGAAACATTTATGCAAAATGTGTGTTAATGGTAGAAATGTTGTGGTATTGCTGGATTCAGGTAGCCTTGTGACCCTGATAAAGGCTGAGTTAGTTAAAACAGAGGTCTCTGGGAATAGCAAGGTAGCTGTTATTTGTGTGCATGGGGACACCCGAGAGTATCCAGTGACTACAGTGTGTTTCGAGACCCCCAAAGGTACCCTCTCTCATCCAGTGGGCTTAGTATCTCAGTTACCGCATGACGCCATTGTGGGAAGGGATTTTCCGAAGTTCTGGGAACTGTGGGATGATCCTGAGCCCCCCACTGGTGCCCCTATGTACCAGGAATGTGATAGCCAGAACTCCCCTGAGAGTGGTGAGGACTCTCCGGAATTTCCCTTATCAGTATTGGCAGGGGAGGCTCAAGAAACTGGAGAGGAGCCCACCTCCTCAGACGAAAACCTACCGTCTGTGGAGTTTTCTGATCTTGAGGTTCACAGGGAAAACTTTGCCACAGAACAGTTGAAAGACCCCGCCCTAATAAAGGCACGGGAAAACGTAGTGAAAATAGATGGCGAGTTAGTGAACCCAGATAATACCTGCACTTACCCATACTTCAGCGTAGAGAAGGACCTACTGTATCGGGTGGCAAAAAGGGCAGAAGAAACCGTTGAGCAGCTTGTGGTGCCCAAACCTTACAGGAAGTTGGTGTTGGAGTTGGCCCATGGGCACATTCTTGGAGGTCATCTGGGGACAGAGAAAACCCGAGAGAGGGTATTACAGAGATTCTATTGGCCGGGGGTGATGAAGGACATAGAAAATTATTGTTCTTCCTGCCCTGTGTGTCAGAGGTCGGCCCCGATGCCACATTTCCGTAGCCCGCTGGTCCCTCTACCCATCATTGAGGTCCCGTTTGAGAGGATCGCCATGGATTTGGTAGGTCCTATAATCAAGTCCGCTAGGGGGCACCAGTACATATTAGTTATAATGGACTATGCCACCCATTATCCAGAAGCGATCCCTCTCCGAAATACCTCGGCCAAAACCATAGCCAAAGAGCTATCTCTTGTGTTTAGCCGGGTGGGTATTTGTAAAGAACTGCTTACGGACCAAGGTACACCCTTTATGTCCCGGGTTATGAAGGAGCTGTGTAAATTGTTCAAAGTGACGCAATTACGTACATCTGTGTATCACCCCCAAACCGATGGGCTGGTTGAAAGGTTCAACAAAACCCTAAAACAAATGTTGAAGAAAGTGGTGGATAGAGATGGAAAGGATTGGGACTGTCTACTTCCTTATCTGATGTTTGCTATTAGGGAGGTGCCCCAATCCTCTACGGGATTCTCCCCCTTTGAGTTACTGTATGGGAGACACCCAAGAGGGCTGTTGGATATTGCCAAGGAAACTTGGGAAAGTGAGAGTTCTCCCCACAGGAGTGTGATTGAGCATGTCGCCCTGATGCAAGACCGAATTGCACAGGTAATGCCCATCGTGAAGGAACATTTGGCCCAAGCGCAGTTAGCACAGCAGAGAGTGTACAACCGTGGAGCCAAGACCCGTACCTTTTCCCCGGGGGATAGGATACTGGTACTTGTCCCTACGGTTGAAAGTAAATTCCTTGCCAAATGGCAAGGCCCCTACGAGATAATGGAAAAAGTGAGCGAAGTGAATTACAAGGTCAGACAACCAGGAAGGCGAAAGCCCGAACACATCTATCACGTTAATCTGTTGAAAGCCTGGAGGGATAGAGAGTCCCTAGTCGCAGACACTTGGTCACCCGCTCAAACTGGTGGTGTGATTCCTGAGGTTGGAATAGCAGCCACCTTGTCACAACCCCAACAACAGGAGGTTAAGGAGTTTGTGCTTCGCAACAAGGAGGTATTCTCTGAGCTGCCGGGACAAACATCTGGGGTAGAGCATGACATCATTACCCCGCCCGGTGAAAGGGTGAAGTTAAAACCCTATCGGATCCCAGAGGCCCGACGGGAGGCAATACGGGAGGAAGTACAGAAAATGCTGAACTTAGGGGTGATAGAGGAGTCCCAAAGTGATTGGTCTAGTCCCATTGTGTTGGTGCCTAAACCGGATGGGAGCTGGCGATTTTGTAACGATTTTCGTCAGTTGAACAAAGTTACAAAATTTGACACCTACCCCATGCCACGTATAGATGAGTTGATCGACCGGCTGGGAACAGCCCAATACATGACGACTCTTGACCTCACAAAAGGGTATTGGCAAATCCCCCTGGCCAAGTCGGCCAAAGAGAAAACCGCATTTGTAACCCCAGACGGGGCGTTCCAATATAAAAGAATGCCGTTCGGGTTACAGAATGCGCCGGCCACATTCCAGCGGAAAATGGACCAGATGCTGAGGCCCCATCGGAAGTATGCTGCGGCTTACCTGGATGACATAATTGTCCATAGCACAGACTGGGCCTCACATCTGCCAAAAGTGCAAGCAGTCCTGGACTCTGTTCGGGAAGCGGGGTTTACGGCTAACCCCAAGAAGTGTACCATTGGGCAGGAGGAGGCCAGATATCTTGGGTACACCATTGGGAGGGGAGTAATAAAACCCCAACTCAACAAAGTCGAGGCCATCCAGAGTTGGCCACGACCCAACAGCAAGAAGCAGGTACGAGCCTTTCTGGGAATCGCTGGGTATTATCGGCGATTCATTCCCCACTTTGCTTCTAAGGCTGTGCCCCTAACCAACCTGACAAAGGGGAAAGGGTCGGTCATGATTAAATGGACCCCCGAGGCTGAGGCAGCATTCCAATTCTTGAAACAAGCCTTATGTAGCCAGCCAGTGTTGTACTCACCCGACTTCTCTAAAGACTTTGTCGTACAAAGTGATGCGTCAGATGTGGGGTTAGGAGCAGTATTGTCCCAGGTCTGGAACGGGGAAGAGCACCCAGTCATTTACCTCAGCAGGAAGTTGAAGTCCCATGAGGTAAATTACGCCACCGTTGAAAAGGAGTGTTTAGCGGTGAAGTGGGCTCTAGATTCCCTTCGGTACTACCTGCTAGGTAGGCACTTTGACATGGTTACGGATCACGCTCCGTTAAAGTGGATGGCTCAAAACAAGGAAACAAATAGAAGAGTGAATAGGTGGTTCCTGGCCCTCCAGGAATTCAACTTCACAGTAAAGCATCGCCCTGGCGTTCAAATGGGGAATGTGGATGCTTTGTCTCGAGTACATGAATGCCTGATTGCTGGTGTTCCAACCCCGAGGTTAAAACAAGAGGGGGGGGTATGTGACAGCAGGAAGGTAAAGTCACCTGGTTGCATCCAGGGGGGTAGATATATTTCGCCCAGATTCAGGCTTTACGCCGACTTATACAACTAGGTGGAGAGTTGTATAAGCCCAGCTGAGGCTAGTAGGCTCATGGATGACTCATACCTCTAGGGAGAGTGTGGGGCGTCGTGCAGACAGGGAGTTGATGAGACCAGCTGAAGCTTGTCAGCTCATTTAGGCCTCTATAAGAACTCCCAGCTTCATTAGATGTTAGCTCATGCCTGGAAGCAGACCTGTGTGGACTTCCTGGAGAGAGTGAACCCTTGTGCGGTGAGACAAAGCCTGTGTGGCTATTTGCTTGGACATTTAAAACCAGGGACTTAGGGACTAGGACAGCACTAGGCTGATCCCAGTTGTTAGTTAGGAAACCTGTATGTTTAGTCAGAGGTCAAGTTGACCAGGATTTATTTTGTTTATGTTTCTTTTGGCTTTGCTGTGTTTTGTCACTGTAAATAGAAAATAAACCGCACCTTTTTTTGATTTTGAAAACCACAACCTCCGTTTGCTGGTCCTGTTTTTGTGTGGGGAGCCCATCCCGGGGGTCACACACACCCGCTGCCGAGCTAACCCCCTCACAATATATATATATATATATATATATATATATATATACTGATTATACTGCAGCTAGTAGAATCAACTGCCTGCTGTGGTATTAGTATGAGAACACCAGCAATTGTCTTCAGTTAGTTTTAGGTGCACACTGTGCAGAGGACACAGTACACTAACTGAAAATACTTGCAGCTCCCTGCCTGTGGTATTTGTATGAGAACACCAGCAATTGTATTGAGGTAAGCTTTATGTGCACACTGTGCAAAGGACACTAAAGCAAAATACTGCAGCTCCCTGCCTGTATTTGTATCAGAACATCAGCAATTGTATTCAGGTAAGCTTTAGGTGCACACTGTGCAAAGGACACTAAAGCAAAATACTGCAGCTCCCTGCCTGTATTTGTATCAGAACACCAGCAATTGTATTTAGGTAAGCTTTAGGTGCACACTGTGCAAAGGACACTAAAGCAAAATGCTGCAGCTCCCTTCCTGTATTTGTATCAGAACACCAGCAATTGTATTGAGGTAAGCTTTAGGTGCACACTGTGCAAAGGACACTAAAGCAAAATACTGCAGCTCCCTGCCTGTATTTGTATCAGAACACCAGCAATTGTATTCAGGTAAGCTTTAGGTGCACACTGTGCAAAGGACACTAAAGCAAAACACTGCAGCTCCCTGCCTGTATTTGTATCAGAACACCAGCAATTGTATTCAGGTAAGCTTTAGGTGCACACTGTGCAAAGGACACTAAAGAAAAATACTGCAGCTTACTGCCTGTATTTGTATCAGAACACCAGAAATTGTATTGAGGTAAGCTTTAGGTGCAAACTGTGCAAAGGACACTAAAGCAAAATACTGCAGCTCCCTGCCTGTATTTGTATCAGAACACCAGCAATTGTATTGAGTTAAGCTTTAGGTGCACACTCTGCAAAGGACACTAAAGCAAAATACTGCAGCTCCCTGCCTGTATTTGTATTAGAACACCAGCAATTGTATTCAGGTGAGCTTTTTGTGCGGACAATAAGGGGTCCATTTATTTCATTCAGTTCGAGTGGGATTCTCATCCCATCCCCACTTTTAATGTACAACGTTGTACTTTTCTTAATGTATACAGTGTATTTTTTACTGATTTTGATACTCTGGAGTAGGGATGAGCTTTGAGTTCGAGTCGAACTCACGTTCCACTCGAACATTGCCTGTTCGCCCCGTTCGCCGAAGAGCGAACAATTTGGGGTGTTCGCGGCAAATTCGAAAAACTGGCGGAACACCCTGTAAAAGTCTATGGGAGAAATCTAAAGCGCTAATTTTAAAGGCTTATATGCAAGTCATTGTCATAAAAAGTGTTTGGGGACCCGGGTCCTGCCCCAGGGGACATGTATCAATGCAAAAAAATGTTTTAAAAACAGAAATTTTTTCGGGAGCAGTGATTTTAATAATGCTTATAGTGAAACAATAAAAGTGAAATATTCCTTTAAATTTCATACCTGGGGGGTGTAAATAGTATGCCTGTAAAGCAGCGCGTGTTTCCCGTGTTTAGAATTGTCCCTGCACAAAATATAATTTCTGAAGGAAAAAAAATGAAAATTTATTACCAAATACTTACCGTAATTTTCCTTTCCTGATAGGCTCCATGGCAGCATACGTGTGGGTTGGCCCCGCCTCCATAACTACCCAATAGGACCCCCTCCCTATAAATTTTGGCTCTGGGCTCTCAGCCGTGTTCCGTAACTAGCCTACTCCAAGCATTGGGAGGGACTCCTGCTGCCATGGAGCCTATCAGGAAAGGAAAATTACGGTAAGTATTTGGTAATAAATTTTCCGTTTTCCTGACATGCTCCATGGCAGCATACGTGTGGGAAATAACTCGCCAAACACACCCGGGCGGGCAAAATGCTGAGGCAAGAAATACATTTATTTAACACTGTCAACCGACAGAACTTGTAAACCAAAATTCAGTGATGATAAGGCAGCTGGTTCGACACAATAGTGGGAAACAAAAGTATTAATAGACGACCAAGAGGCCGCTCTGCATATAACGTCAGGTGCGACATGACGAGAGGCTGCCCAAGAAGTTGAGATGCTCCGGGTTAAGTGCGCAGTTACTGCCTCCGGAGGAGCCAAACCTTTTGCTTTGTAAGCTCTTTGGATTGTCTGAACTATCCATGCCGCAATAGATCTGATTGAGGCCCTTTTTCCTCTGTTCTTTCCATGAAGAAGAATGAAAAGAAAATCTGTTTGTCTGAAAGACTCTGTCATTTCCAGGTATTGACTTAATGTGTGGCCCACATCAAGGGGATGAACATCTTGACCTTCAGAAGTTCCAAAAGTGGTCTGAGTCTGACTGCACCCTTAAAGAACTGGTGAATCAGGGGATGATTGGCCCAAGAGATTCCAGTAAATGCTGAAATGGCTGAGATTTTTTTTTTTTTTTTTTTGTTCAATGTTCTTTATTAAGTATAATAAGAATATAACAAACATACATTCATTACACACAGTGCGCATTTGTTGTTCGGGTTTAACAAGTACAAATACAACATGTTTAAGATAGCTAAGTTATCCATTATAAGCTATATATAGCAAGAAACATTTAGACACTATGAGCTGACATAGCAATAAACAATTACTAGATTTTGTATTTATCAGTCCACAATCTCCAGTTAGAGTCAAAATTGTTACATTTCAGGGACTTAATAGCCAGTAGGCGTTCGAATGTGTGGTTTCTGTTAACTAGTTTGATCACTTCCGAGAGGTTGATGGCCACTGAGTTTTTCCAGTTTCTAAGAATAAGGGTAAGTGAGGCTAACAGTATATGGGTGACGATTGGTCTGAGATCCTGTGGAAATTGATCTGCACCAATGTGAAGAATTGCTAATGCAGGGTTTGGGGTCGTTAGTATTCCAGTGATTGATGAAATCAACTTGAACACATTGTTCCATAGACCTGTCATACTAGGACATGTCCATAAGGTGTGCAATAGGTTGCCTATGTGACCACATTTCCTCCAGCATAGAGGCGATGAAGCCGGATAAAAGGTTGCTAACCTATAGGGCGTGTAGTGCCATCTGTTAGTAAGTTTAAGCGTCATTTCCCAATGTGATACACAGTGGGAATGTTTGTGTATTTCCTTGAAGGCGCGTGTCCATTGTTCTTCAGAGAAAGTTTTGTTGAGGTCAGTTTCCCACTTCCTAAGTGCAGCTGATTTCTTGAAAGTATGTTTATCATGGATGAGGTTATAAAATATTGAAATGCCTTTAGCAGATTGAGGAGCTTTTGTATAAAAACGCCATGCTATAGCAGATAGTTTTATTTTTGGTATAGAATGTGCCCTTAAGAAGTGGGAGATGCGTATGCAGGAGAATAACATATTGCTGGGTAAGTGGTGGTCAGTCACTATTTGCTTTATTGATTTTGGTGTTTGTCCAGTATATAAATCTTGTACATGTTGAATTCCTAGTACCTGGAGTCTCGTGGTTGGAAGCATAGGTATTTTTGCCCCTAGGAGTGCAATAGGAAAGTCGTACTGTATTTCCTGCAGATCAGCACTATCTAATGTCTGTAGGAATCGCCATGCCTGTAAAGACACTTGTATGGATGGTGATAGCCCCTTAGTTGCCCATGGTTCCCATATGTCGCCCATGAGAAAAGTAGTCGTATTTTCTGGTCGGGATAGCCGAGCGTTCTATTTCCACCCATAGGGGGCTGTCAGTGTCGTGAAACCAGTGTTTAAGTTGGTCAAGTCTCGTAGCCCACAGGTAGTCTTGGATGTCTGTGAATCCCGCCCCCCCACCTTCCTATGTGGAAGAAGGTTGTTCCGTGGACACCTAGCTTTTTTACCCCCCCACGTGAATTTCCATACAATTTTTGATAATGTATTTAGGTAGCGGGACGGTATGGGAATCAATAAGGAGCGGAAAATATAGAGAATTTGTGGTAATATGGACATTTTAAATGCCGCTATTTTACCTAACCAGGATATCTCCCTCTTGGATATGTCCATTAATTGTAGTTCAATTTTGCCTATTAGCGGTTTAAAGTTAGCCTCTGCTAAGGATTCAGTATTGTCAGTTAGGGTGATGCCTAGGTACGAAATGCCCTTTGCGCTCCATGAGTAGGGAAGGGATTTTTGCAGATATTTTTTTGAAGTATGTGAAACTCCTAAGTTAAGAATCTGGGACTTCGTAAAGTTGACCTTATAATAAGATACTGCGCCAAAGTCGGTTAGAACTTGGTGGGCCTGCGGGAGGGAGGAGTTCGGGTGTGTCAGTAGGAGGATAACGTCATCAGCGAATAAGTTTATGACGTGTTTGTCAGATCCGAAAGTGAAGCCTGTGATGCCATTGTGTGCTCTAATGGATTCGGCCAGAGGTTCAATCATAAGATTGAATATTGTGGGGGATAGAGGGCAACCCTGGCGTGTGCCATTTGATATGCAGAACTGTTTGGATAGGAGACCTGAAGTGTAAACTTGTGCCGATGGGCAGGAATATAAAGCCAGTATAGCCTTGAGAATCGGGCCTGTAAAGCCGAATTTAGCCAACACCATTTCCATGTACGTCCAGTGGACCCTATCGAACGCCTTCTCTGCGTCTATAGATAGCAGCAGAGAAGGCGTTCTCATTTGGACAGCGTGGTGAATAATATTAATGATACGTCTAGTAGCGTCTGAGGTCTGTCTCCCCCTCACAAATCCCATCTGATCACGTTTTATGAGTAGCGGAATAATATCTGATAATCTCTTGGCTAGCAATTTTGAATACATTTTTATGTCGGTGTTGAGAAGAGATATCGGCCTAAAGTTTGCTGGTGTAGTAGGATCTTTCCCCGGTTTGGGTAAAGTGACAATGTGGGCTCTCAGCATCTCTTGTGGGAAAGCAGAAGTTTTTTCCGCCTTCGTGAATACCCGCTGTAAGTGAGGAGCAATGATTTCTTTAAATGTTTTAAAATACTCGTTTGCGAAACCATCCGGTCCCGGTGACTTGCCATTAGGCAATGTCGATGTAATCTGTTCGATTTCCTGAGGGGAGAAAGGTGTGTTCAACTTCCCAAGTTGGTCCTCTGTCAGTGACGGGAGTTGTATTTTCTGTAAGAAGCGTTGTATGGTGTCTGTGGTTGGTTGTTGTGTGGCCGTATTATCACGTAAATTGTACAGTGCCCCATAATAGTCTGCAAATTGATTTGCTATGTCTTGTGGGTTAGTGATTTTGTGGTGTAAGGTATCATGAAGGAGGTATGCTATTCTCGATTTTGTGCGAGCAGCTTTAATTCTGTTAGCCAGATATTTTCCTGCTCTATTTGCATTAGCGTAGGAATTCACTTGTAAGCGTCTGAGATGTTTGTCGTGTTGTTGTGCGAGAATCTCTCTCAGACTTTCTCTAAGCGTAGATAGTGTATTTGCCACTGCCGTTGTTGGAGACTTTTTATTGTGGGTTTCTAATCTATTAATGTCAGACATTACTTGATTGAGTTTGGCAGCATGTTGTTTCTTTTCCCTAGCCCCTAACTGTATTAATATGCCTCTCATATACGCCTTATGAGCGTTCCATAACGTGAAGGGATCTATCATTGGTGTGCAATTGTGTTGGAAAAAATCTTGGAGATGCTGAGAGATCACTGGAAGAATTCAGGGTTCTTGTAAGAGCCTAACATTGCAACGCCAGACATGGGCTGAGGGGGAGACACCCTTTTCAGCAATAGTCATAGATACTGCTGCGTGGTCTGACCACGTAATACCCCATATTTGTGTGGCCTGAACACGTTGTAAAAGCCACTGGTCAGTGATAAACATATCTATTCGTGAATATGAGCAGTGTCTAGTAGAAAAAAAAAAGTATAATCTCTTTCGTTGGCATGGAGGCACCTCCATGCATCGAACAGTTCCTGTGTATGTAGCAGATTACGGAGGTGAGCAGATCTCTTCGGTCTATCCGTAGTAGTGTCCAAAGTGGGATCTGATATTAGATTAAAGTCGCCTCCTATGATGATATTACCGTATTGCATGGACTTAGTCCTTTTAAACACTTTCCTTAGGAAGCGGATTTGGTGGGTGTTCGGGGCATATAAAGTAACCAATGTATACGGATTAGAGTTGATGTCTCCAGTTACTATTATATACCTGCCCCCTTCATCAATATAAGAGTCTTTGAGTTGGAAAGATAGAGAGTTCCTTAAGGCTAGCATCACTCCTCCTTTTTTGCTATCCGGTGTATCTGCCAAAAACACGTGGGGATATTCCCTGTGAGTGCATTTAGGGTTTTTTGTTTCTGAAAGTGTGTCTCCTTTATGCAGAGAATGTCAGCCCAGTGCTTACAGGCCTCCTTCCATACCGAGAATCTCTTGGCCGGGTGATTCAGGCCCTTTGCGTTAATTGATAGACATGTGATAGTCATTTATGGTGTTGTAGTGTATAGCGTCTGGTATCGTGGTGCAAGTACTCACTGTGTCCCTGGGGTGAAACGCACCATCTTTTCCATTGATGCCTGAGGCTGCAGGAGACTCATTTTCTGTACGTAGTGGAAGTTCCTTGCTGTGAAGATTGCTGTGTGCAAAAAATAGGTAACGTAGAAAACAAAAAAGAAAAAGAAAAAACAAGAGATACCAAAAAACGTAAGAAAGTATCTTTGAATGTATAAAAAGGGATCTTACAACGGATCCGCGTGCAGACATAACTGCTGAACTCGTTAACGGGGGTTCTAGGAGGATAATTTTAAACTCCTTTTTACCGGAGAGATAAGAGAATAATTTTGCGGTTTTGTTATGAGCCTCCGCTGGCTTGTTTCTTATTGGTGCGTTTGTGTGACACCACCTGCCATTCGTTTTGGAGCCTCTGTGGTTGTGAAGTAGGGTTGAATTGTGAGGCCTGGTCTGGGAGTATTCCCCATTGGCGCAGAGTTGTAAGGCCTTCCTCCAATGTGTTTACGGAAGTTGAGGTCCCATTATGGGTGATGGAAAGAGTGGCCGGATACTTCCATTTGTGCAGGATTTTGTGGTTCCTCAGGGCCTTGGTTATGGTCGCCAGGTTGCGACGCCTCTGTAGTGTGTGCCTGGATAGATCTGGCAACAATTGGAGGGTTGCGTACTGCGGAGGGACAGTGTCAGGTCTGCGGGCTGCTTGCATGATTTGTTCCTTTACATGGAAGAAGTGGACCCTCATTAGTATGTCCCTTGGGGTGCCTTCTGGCAGGAAGGACGGTTTAGGAATCCTGTGGATTCGGTCTATAATGAGGTCCTGCGCATTCAGAGCTGGGACCAGGGTGGAGAACAAAGCGTGGACATACTGTAGGAGTTGGGTGGCTGGAATAGATTCTGGTACTCCTCGCAGCTTTAGATTATTCCTCCTTGACCTGTCCTCAAGGTCAGCGACCTTGTCCTTTAGCCACGCCATATCCTCTCCCTGGGCCGCATGTGCGTCCACCATATTATTGTATGTAGCAGTATACTCGTCCATCCTCTGTTCTACTCTATCCACCCTGACCCCAATAGCCTGTACCTCCTTGTGACACTGGTTAATCCCTCTGACCAAATCTGTTTGGAGGGAGGATCTGAGCGATAGCAGCATCTCCTTCAGCATAGTGTCTGAAATAGGCCTGTCGGCAGTAGGAAAGTCCGCTATGGGGTCAGCTGTGTGTTGGGCCTGAGCAGCGGTGGTGCCTGGTGTCCCGCTTACCTCCATGTCCTGTGTGCATAACCGCCTGACGGGGGAGTCCATCCTCGGCTTTGACTTAGCTGGGCTCCGAGTGGATGGGCTGGATGATCCTGAGGACGATCCGCTGTGCAGTGGGTCACGAGAGGACTGTACACGGTGCTCTCCGTGTCCGTTGCTTTGGATCGCGGCCTTCGCCTGTTGTTGTGCAGACGAGCCGCCGCCATTTTGATGGAGCCCGCGGGGCTGCATCGCAAAGATGCTCGTCAGCTTTTGTGGCATCGGCGGGTTCTTTCTGCGCCTCATCATTCCCCTGTCCTCTGGCAGTCCGGCTGTGTTGTTTCTAGCCTCGGATGTGCCTTGGAGGCTCTGATGTGTCTGGATCTCTCCGGCGGCCGAGCGGAGCTCTCAGCTAGGCTTCCATCGTGGAGCTCGGTCGCCACGCCCCCCCCGAAATGGCTGAGATTTGAACTCGAAGAGAGCTTACTGATAAAGACAAGTCCAAACCTGTTTGTAAGAAACTGAGTACATCCTGGACTTCTGGAGAATTACAGGAATTAGCCCTGGAAGACATATGATCTGTAAATTTTGACCAGATACGCTCATAAACTCTGTTGGTGCTATTTCTTCTAGCGTTAAGGAGAGTCGATATGGCTTCTTCTGGACATCCCAAGGCTTCCAGCCTTCCCCTCTCCAGAACCATACCCTGAGGTGCAGATGAGCTGGGCATGGGTGCAACAATGTGCCCTGAGATAGGAGATCCGGTCTGAGGGGTAGAGGGATTGAGTCCCGATAACTGAGAGACGTCAAGAGGGAAAACCATGGCCTGTTGGGCCAAAACAGAATTACTGCTATGATTTCTACTCTCTCCACTCTGAGTCTGTGAAGGAATTGAAGTATCACAGGTACTGGAGGAAAGGCATAAGCCTGGCTGAATCTCCACCGATCTGTGAGAGCATCTATCCCGTAGTCTTGGGGATCCCGAGACCTAGAGTAATTCTTGGTCAACTTGTGGTTGCATGGGGACGCAAACAGATCCACTTCTGGAGACACTCCCAGAGTTAGAAGCCAATTGAATACCTCTATGTGTAGAGACCATTCGTTGTTGTTCATTTGAGTTTGTGACAGAAAGTCTGCTTGAACGTTCTGGACCCCTGGAATGTACACTGCAGAGATGTTGCATAGGTACTTCTGGGCCCAGGTCATGATTGGTTCTACTTCCCGGAGTAAGGACCAGCTGCGGGTACCACCCTGCTTATTTATGTAAGCAACTGCGGTTGTGTTGTCCATCCTGAGCATCACAGAAGAGTCTGTCAACAGATGACGGAAGGACATGAGCGCCTGGAAGGCAGCCCGCAACTCCAGTATGTTGGACACAATTCTTTGGGACGGTGTGTTCCACCTGCCCTGGGCTATTTCCGTCAGGCAATGAGCGCCCCACCCCTGATTGCTGGCATCCGAAGTTACAGTAATCCAAGTGATGGGACGGATTGTGTGACAGTTGCGGAGATTCTTCCCCTGAAGCCACCAAAGAAGAGATTCTCTCATGGATGAAGTGAGTCTGATGCATTGACTCTTGCTGGGGGAGTCCCATTGCTGGAGAAACCCTTTTTGGAATGGGCGAGTGTGCCACTGAGCCCACCTCACCATAGGGATGGTGGCTGTCATGGTGCCGATTACCTTTAGGCATTGGAGAGCAGACAGGTGAGAGGAAGCAAGTGTTGCGCGGATCCTGTCCCGGATTGCTGCAATCTTTTCCTCGGGCAATGAAATGGTGCCATCTATTGTGTTGAAGAGGGCACCTAGAAACACAAGGGACTGTGTTGGAATGAGATGACTTTTCTCCAAATTAGGAAGCCACCCGAATTCTTGGAGAGTGGCGATTACTAGATTCTTGTGTTCCAAGAGTTGACATCTGTCTTGAGCTAGAAGTTAGAGGTCGTCCAGGTAGTGATGAAGACGAACTCCTTTCACTCGGAGCAGAGCCACAATGGCTAACAGAACCTTGGAGAACACCCGAGGTGATGTCGTGAGACCAAAAGGTAGGCAGGTGAACTGTAAGTGTTGATCGCCTACAGCAAAGCGGAGGTACTTTTGATAGTCTGCAGCTACTGTGACGTGAAAATATGCGTCTTTCAGATCTATTGACACTAACCAATCTCCTGGATGGACTGACTGCTGGATTGTCAATAGTGACTCCATTTTGAATCTTTCCTTCCGAATAAATCGGTTGAGATGCGTTAGGTCTACTACTGGTCTCCAGGTACCGTTCTTTTTCTGTACCATGAACAACGGGGAGTACATGCCTTTTCCTCGTTCGCCCTCTGGAACAGTAATTGCTGCGCCTTGAGTTAATAAAGAGCTTACGTAACTTAGTAAGACTTTGTAGACTCCCGACTACCGGACGGAGTACTTTTAGTTGGTTTCCTGAAAGAGAACTGTCTGGATTTCCAGGTCCTTGAAAATTCACGACCAGGTCTGTAGCTGCGTGCTTCCCTTGCACGATCTGTATTCTGTGCCCTCGAAAAGGTGCGTTTTTGGTTTTGCAAACGCCTGTCTTGAGGGAGGAACCCCGACTTACCACCCGTGGCCCGGGAAATGGCATTATCAAGTTTATTGCCAAAGAGCGAGGAGCCCTCAAAGGGAATGCGGCACCAAGCTTGCTTTGAAGCTGGATCCGCCGACCAGGGACGGAGCCATAAAGCACGGCGTGCGGTAACCGCTGACAACATCACTCGAGCCCCTAAGCGAATAACATCAATAGAGGCCTCCCCCAAAAAGGCAGGTGCTAGCCTTATTTCCTGAATAGGAGATTTTTTCGCCATTTCTTCAGAGATACTTCTGAGGGAATCATCCACATTGTCTGACCATGCTTCTAGGGCTTTTGAGACAGCTGCTAAAGCCAAAATTGGGTTACAGACTGAACCTGCTGTCAAATAGATTTGCTTCAGGTCTGAGTCAATCCGTCTCTCTAGAGGATCTTTGAATGAGACCGTAACGTCCAGAGGAAGGGTTACATATCTAACCAAACGCATTAAAGCTGCATCAACCATGAGAGCAGAATCAAGGTGTTTTACCTCATCTTCCTTAAAAGGATATAATTTTGCAATTTTTGACTGCATAGAACTTTTCTTGTCCATTTTACCCCATTCTTCTGAGATAATGGCACCCACTTCCGTGACAAACGGGAAATAATGTCGCTCTTTACTGAGCTGTTTAAAAATTTTCCTTTGTTTGGGAGGAGATATAACTGGATCTTCCCAATTCAGAACTTCTCTAACTGCTTTCACTAAAGCAGGAACTAAGGCATAATCAAACCCCATCCCAGGATCATCCACTTCCGAACCACTTTCCGAGGGAGGAGCTGAGGGATGGCTGGGTTAAGAGATTTCCAGAGTCTCATGCACCTGTCCCTGTTCTAACAAGGGAATCAGTGGGTCTGGAGGAGAATCATGCTGCATTCTAGCATCTTTCTCTTGTAGCTAGGGATGAGCTTCGTGTTCGAGTCGAACATACGTTCAACTGGAACATCGGCTGTTCGATCGTTCGACGAAGATCGAACGATTTGGGCCGTTCGCACCAAATTCGAGTGACGCGAACGGCCCACAATGCACTATGCCATCGCAGTGTCATCCAGGCGCTGTGATTGGCCAAGCATGCACTGTGACCCCGCATGCTTGGCCAATCACAGCGACAGCAGCGAGGAGAGCAATGATTGGCCACAGGCAGGATGCCTGTGGCCAATTATTCTTGAGGGGTTTAGTACACGCCCCACACTATAAAAGGCCGCCAGCGCGGCGGCCTTGTGTAGTGTGTTCCGGAGCAGGGAAAGAGAAGCATAGGCAGGGACAGTGTCATTTTTTTTCCTTTACTAATCCTGGATTCCTTGTGTTTAGGGACAAATAAGGATAGGTAGGGAGAGTGTCAGTCTGTTATTCTGTGCTAAACCTTGTTTGTAGGGACAGAGAGGTACAGTGAGGGAAAGTGTCAGTGTGCTATTCTGTTCTAAACCAATCTTGCTGAACCATATTTGAAATCCTTGAGTTTAGGGACAGAGAGGTACAGTGAGGGAAAGTGTCAGTGTGCTATTCTGTGCTAAATCTTGTTTGTAGGGACAGAGTAGGACAGTGAGTGAAACTGACAGTGTGCTATTCTGTTCTAAACCAATCTTGCTGAACCATATTTGAAATCCTTGAGTTTAGGGACTGAGAGGTACAGTGAGGGAAAGTGTCAGTGTGCTATTCTGTGCTAAATCTTGTTTGTAGGGACAGAGTAGGACAGTGAGTGAAACTGACAGTGTGCTATTCTGTTCTAAACCAATCTTGCTGAACCATATTTGAAATCCTTGAGTTTAGGGACAGAGAAGGACACTCGTGGAAACTATCAGTGTGCTATTCTGTGCTAAATCTTGTTTGTAGGGACAGAGTAGGACAGTGAGTGAAACTGACAGTGTGCTATTCTGTTCTAAACCAATCTTGCTGAACCATATTTGAAATCCTTGAGTTTAGGGACAGAGAAGGACACTCGTGGAAACTATCAGTGTGCTATTCTGTGCTAAATCTTGTTTGTAGGGACAGAGTAGGACAGTGAGTGAAACTGACAGTGTGCTATTCTGTTCTAAACCAATCTTGCTGAACCATATTTGAAATCCTTGAGTTTAGGGACAGAGAGGTACAGTGAGGGAAAGTGTCAGTGTGCTATTCTGTTCTAAACCAATCTTGCTGAACCATATTTGAAATCCTTGAGTTTAGGGACAGAGAAGGACACTCGTGGAAACTCTCAGTGTGCTATTCTGTGCTAAATCTAGTTTGTAGGGACAGAGTAGGACAGTGAGTGAAATTGACAGTGTGCTATTCTGTTCTAAACCAATCTTGCTGAACCATATTTGAAATCCTTGTGTTTAGGGACAGAGAGGTACAGTGAGGGAAAGTGTCAGTGTGCTATTCTGTGCTAAATCTTGTTTGTAGGGACTGTGAGGGGGTTAGCTCGGCAGCGGGTGTGTGTGACCCCCGAGATGGGCTCCCCACACAAAAACAGGCCCAGCAAACGGAGGTTGTGGTTTTCAAAATCAAAAAGGTGCGGTTTATTTTCTATTTACAGTGACAAAACACAGCAAAGAAAAAAGAAACATAAACAAAATAAATCCTGGTCAACTTGACCTCTGACTAAACATACAGGTTTCCTAACTAACAACTGGGATCAGCCTAGTGCTGTCCTAGTCCCTAAGTCCCTGGTTTTAAATGTCCAAGCAAATAGCCACACAGGCTTTGTCTCACCGCACAAGGGTTCACTCTCCCTAGACAGTCCACACAGGTCTGGGTCCAGGCATGAGCTAACATCTAATGAAGCTGGGAGTTCTTATAGAGGCCTAAATGAGCTGACAAGCTTCAGCTGGTCTCATCAACTCCCTGTCTGCACGACGCCCCACACTCTCCCTAGAGGTATGAGTCATCCATGAGCCCACTAGCCTCAGCTGGGCTTATACAACTCTCCACCTAGTTGTATAAGTCGGCGTAAAGCCTGAATCTGGGCGAAATATATCTACCCCCCTGGATGCAACCAGGTGACTTTACCTTCCTGCTGTCACATACCCCCCCCCCTCTTGTTTTAACCTCGGGGTTGGAACACCAGTAATCAGGCATTCATGTACTCAAGACAAAGCATCCACATTCCCCATTTGAACGCCAGGGCGATGCTTTACTGTGAAGTTGAATTCCTGGAGGGCCAGGAACCACCTATTCACTCTTCTATTTGTTTCCTTGTTTTGAGCCATCCACTTTAACGGAGCGTGATCCGTAACCAAGTCAAAGTGCCTACCTAGCAGGTAG
Organism: Rana muscosa; assembly: GCA_029206835.1. NCBI lineage: Eukaryota > Metazoa > Chordata > Amphibia > Anura > Ranidae > Rana > Rana muscosa. The sequence goes on from CM055116.1 coordinate 1,130,900,914, forward strand.
TACCGAAGGGAATCTAGAGCCCACTTCACCGCTAAACACTCCTTTTCAACGGTGGCGTAATTTACCTCATGGGACTTCAACTTCCTGCTGAGGTAAATGACTGGGTGCTCTTCCCCGTTCCAGACCTGGGACAATACTGCTCCTAACCCCACATCTGACGCATCACTTTGTACGACAAAGTCTTTAGAGAAGTCGGGTGAGTACAACACTGGCTGGCTACATAAGGCTTGTTTCAAGAATTGGAATGCTGCCTCAGCCTCGGGGGTCCATTTAATCATGACCGACCCTTTCCCCTTCGTCAAGTTGGTTAGGGGCACAGCCTTAGAAGCAAAGTGGGGAATGAATCGCCGATAATACCCAGCGATTCCCAGAAAGGCTCGTACCTGCTTCTTGCTGTTGGGACGTGGCCAACTCTGGATGGCCTCGACTTTGTTGAGTTGGGGTTTTATTACTCCCCTCCCAATGGTGTACCCAAGATATTTGGCCTCCTCCTGCCCAATGGTACACTTCTTGGGGTTAGCCGTAAACCCCGCTTCCCGAACAGAGTCCAGGACTGCTTGCACTTTTGGCAGATGTGAGGCCCAATCTGTGCTATGGACAATTACGTCATCCAGGTAAGCCGCAGCATACTTCCGATGGGGCCTCAGCATCTGGTCCATTTTCCGCTGGAATGTGGCCGGCGCATTCTGTAACCCGAACGGCATTCTTTTATATTGGAACGCCCCGTCTGGGGTTACAAATGCGGTTTTCTCTTTGGCCGACTTGGCCAGGGGGATTTGCCAATACCCTTTTGTGAGGTCAAGAGTCGTCATGTATCGGGCTGTTCCCAGCCGGTCGATCAACTCATCTATACGTGGCATGGGGTAGGTGTCAAATTTTGTAACTTTGTTCAACTGACGAAAATCGTTACAAAATCGCCAGCTCCCATCCGGTTTAGGTACCAACACAATGGGACTAGACCAATCACTTTGGGACTCCTCTATCACCCCTAAGTTCAGCATTTTCTGTACTTCCTCCCGTATTGCCTCCCGTCGGGCCTCTGGGATCCGATAGGGTTTTAACTTCACCCTTTCACCGGGCGGGGTAATGATGTCATGCTCTACCCCAGATGTTTGTCCCGGCAGCTCAGAGAATACCTCCTTGTTGCGAAGCACAAACTCCTTAACCTCCTGTTGTTGGGGTTGTGACAAGGTGGCTGCTATTCCAACCTCAGGAATCACGCAACCAGTTTGAGCTGGTGACCAAGTGTCTGCGACTAGGGACTCTCTATCCCTCCAGGCTTTCAACAGATTAACGTGATAGATCTGTTCGGGCTTTCGCCTTCCTGGTTGTCTGACCTTGTAATTCACTTCGCTCACTTTTTCCATTATCTCGTAGGGGCCTTGCCATTTGGCAAGGAATTTACTTTCAACCGTAGGGACAAGTACCAGTATCCTATCCCCCGGGGAAAAGGTACGGGTCTTGGCTCCACGGTTGTACACTCTCTGCTGTGCTAACTGCGCTTGGGCCAAATGTTCCTTCATGATGGGCATTACCTGTGCAATTCGGTCTTGCATCAGGGCGACATGCTCAATCACACTCCTGTGGGGAGAACTCTCACTTTCCCAAGTTTCCTTGGCAATATCCAACAGCCCTCTTGGGTGTCTCCCATACAGTAACTCAAAGGGGGAGAATCCCGTAGAGGATTGGGGCACCTCCCTAATAGCAAACATCAGATACGGAAGTAGACAGTCCCAATCCTTTCCATCTCTATCCACCACTTTCTTCAACATTTGTTTTAGGGTTTTGTTGAATCTTTCAACCAGCCCATCGGTTTGGGGGTGATACACAGATGTACGTAATTGCGTCACTTTGAACAATTTACACAGCTCCTTCATAACCCGGGACATAAAGGGTGTACCTTGGTCCGTAAGCAGTTCTTTACAAATACCCACCCGGCTAAACACAAGAGATAGCTCTTTGGCTATGGTTTTGGCCGAGGTATTTCGGAGAGGGATCGCTTCTGGATAACGGGTGGCATAGTCCATTATAACTAATATGTACTGGTGCCCCCTAGCGGACTTGATGATAGGACCTACCAAATCCATGGCGATCCTCTCAAACGGGACCTCAATGATGGGTAGAGGGACCAGCGGGCTACGGAAATGTGGCATCGGGGGCCGACCTCTGACACACAGGGCAGGAGGAACAATAATTTTCTATGTCCTTCATCACCCCCGGCCAATAGAATCTCTGTAATACCCTCTCTCGGGTTTTCTCTGTCCCCAGATGACCTCCAAGAATGTGCCCATGGGCCAACTCCAACACCAACTTCCTGTAAGGTTTGGGCACCACAAGCTGCTCAACGGTTTCTTCTGCCCTTTTTGCCACCCGGTACAGTAGGTCCTTCACTAAGCTGTAGTGCTGTGTGCTATTCTGTGCTAAATCTTGTTTGTAGGGACAGAGTAGGACAGTGAGTGAAACTGACAGTGTGCTATTCTGTTCTAAACCAATCTTGCTGAACCATATTTGAAATGCTTGAGTTTAGGGACAGAGAAGGACACTCGTGGAAACTATCAGTGTGCTATTCTGTGCTAAATCTTGTTTGTAGGGACAGAGTAGGACAGTGAGTGAAACTGACAGTGTGCTATTCTGTTCTAAACCAATCTTGCTGAACCATATTTGAAATCCTTGAGTTTAGGGACAGAGAGGTACAGTGAGGGAAAGTGTCAGTGTGCTATTCTGTTCTAAACCAATCTTGCTGAACCATATTTGAAATCCTTGAGTTTAGGGACAGAGAAGGACACTTGTGGAAACTCTCAGTGTGCTATTCTGTGCTAAATCTTGTTTGTAGGGACAGAGTAGGACAGTGAGTGAAACTGACAGTGTGCTATTCTGTTCTAAACCAATCTTGCTGAACCATATTTGAAATCCTTGAGTTTAGGGACAGAGAGGTACAGTGAGGGAAAGTGTCAGTGTGCTATTCTGTGCTAAATCTTGTTTGTAGGGACAGAGTAGGACAGTGAGTGAAACTGACAGTGTGCTATTCTGTTCTAAACCAATCTTGCTGAACCATATTTGAAATCCTTGAGTTTAGGGACAGAGAAGGACACTCGTGGAAACTATCAGTGTGCTATTCTGTGCTAAATCTTGTTTGTAGGGACAGAGTAGGACAGTGAGTGAAACTGACAGTGTGCTATTCTGTTCTAAACCAATCTTGCTGAACCATATTTGAAATCCTTGAGTTTAGGGACAGAGAAGGACACTCGTGGAAACTATCAGTGTGCTATTCTGTGCTAAATCTTGTTTGTAGGGACAGAGTAGGACAGTGAGTGAAACTGACAGTGTGCTATTCTGTTCTAAACCAATCTTGCTGAACCATATTTGAAATCCTTGAGTTTAGGGACAGAGAGGTACAGTGAGGGAAAGTGTCAGTGTGCTATTCTGTTCTAAACCAATCTTGCTGAACCATATTTGAAATCCTTGAGTTTAGGGACAGAGAAGGACACTCGTGGAAACTCTCAGTGTGCTATTCTGTGCTAAATCTAGTTTGTAGGGACAGAGTAGGACAGTGAGTGAAACTGACAGTGTGCTATTCTGTTCTAAACCAATCTTGCTGAACCATATTTGAAATCTTTGAGTTTAGGGACAGAGAGGTACAGTGAGGGAAAGTGTCAGTGTGCTATTCTGTTCTAAACCAATCTTGCTGAACCATATTTGAAATCCTTGAGTTTAGGGACAGAGAAGGACACTCGTGGAAACTCTCAGTGTGCTATTCTGTGCTGAATCTAGTTTGTAGGGACAGAGTAGGACAGTGAGTGAAACTGACAGTGTGCTATTCTGTTCTAAACCAATCTTGCTGAACCATATTTGAAATCCTTGAGTTTAGGGACAGAGAAGGACACTCGTGGAAACTATCAGTGTGCTATTCTGTGCTAAATCTTGTTTGTAGGGACAGAGTAGGACAGTGAGTGAAACTGACAGTGTGCTATTCTGTTCTAAACCAATCTTGCTGAACTATATTTGAAATCCTTGAGTTTAGGGACAGAGAAGGACACTCGTGGAAACTATCAGTGTGCTATTCTGTGCTAAATCTTGTTTGTAGGGACAGAGTAGGACAGTGAGTGAAACTGACAGTGTGCTATTCTGTTCTAAACCAATCTTGCTGAACCATATTTGAAATCCTTGAGTTTAGGGACAGAGAAGGACACTCGTGGAAACTATCAGTGTGCTATTCTGTGCTAAATCTTGTTTGTAGGGACAGAGTAGGACAGTGAGTGAAACTGACAGTGTGCTATTCTGTTCTAAACCAATCTTGCTGAACCATATTTGAAATCCTTGAGTTTAGGGACAGAGAGGTACAGTGAGGGAAAGTGTCAGTGTGCTATTCTGTTCTAAACCAATCTTGCTGAACCATATTTGAAATCCTTGAGTTTAGGGACAGAGAAGGACACTCGTGGAAACTCTCAGTGTGCTATTCTGTGCTAAATCTAGTTTGTAGGGACAGAGTAGGACAGTGAGTGAAACTGACAGTGTGCTATTCTGTTCTAAACCAATCTTGCTGAACCATATTTGAAATCCTTGAGTTTAGGGACAGAGAGGTACAGTGAGGGAAAGTGTCAGTGTGCTATTCTGTTCTAAACCAATCTTGCTGAACCATATTTGAAATCCTTGAGTTTAGGGACAGAAAAGGACACTCGTGGAAACTCTCAGTGTGCTATTCTGTGCTAAATCTTGTTTGTAGGGACAGAGTAGGACAGTGAGTGAAACTGACAGTGTGCTATTCTGTTCTAAACCAATCTTGCTGAACCATATTTGAAATCCTTGAGTTTAGGGACAGAGAGGTACAGTGAGGGAAAGTGTCAGTGTGCTATTCTGTGCTAAATCTTGTTTGTAGGGACAGAGTAGGACAGTGAGTGAAACTGACAGTGTGCTATTCTGTTCTAAACCAATCTTGCTGAACCATATTTGAAATCCTTGAGTTTAGGGACAGAGAAGGACACTCGTGGAAACTATCAGTGTGCTATTCTGTGCTAAATCTTGTTTGTAGGGACAGAGTAGGACAGTGAGTGAAACTGACAGTGTGCTATTCTGTTCTAAACCAATCTTGCTGAACCATATTTGAAATCCTTGAGTTTAAGGACAGAGAAGGACACTCGTGGAAACTATCAGTGTGCTATTCTGTGCTAAATCTTGTTTGTAGGGACAGAGTAGGACAGTGAGTGAAACTGACAATGTGCTATTCTGTTCTAAACCAATCTTGCTGAACCATATTTGAAATCCTTGAGTTTAGGGACAGAGAGGTACAGTGAGGGAAAGTGTCAGTGTGCTATTCTGTTCTAAACCAATCTTGCTGAACCATATTTGAAATCCTTGAGTTTAGGGACAGAGAAGGACACTCGTGGAAACTCTCAGTGTGCTATTCTGTGCTAAATCTAGTTTGTAGGGACAGAGTAGGACAGTCAGTGAAACTGACAGTGTGCTATTCTGTTCTAAACCAATCTTGCTGAACCATATTTGAAATCCTTGAGTTTAGGGACAGAGAGGTACAGTGAGGGAAAGTGTCAGTGTGCTATTCTGTTCTAAACCAATCTTGCTGAACCATATTTGAAATCCTTGAGTTTAGGGACAGAGAAGGACACTCGTGGAAACTCTCAGTGTGCTATTCTGTGCTAAATCTAGTTTGTAGGGACAGAGTAGGACAGTGAGTGAAACTGACAGTGTGCTATTCTGTTCTAAACCAATCTTGCTGAACCATATTTGAAATCCTTGAGTTTAGGGACAGAGAAGGACACTCGTGGAAACTATCAGTGTGCTATTCTGTGCTAAATCTTGTTTGTAGGGACAGAGTAGGACAGTGAGTGAAACTGACAGTGTGCTATTCTGTTCTAAACCAATCTTGCTGAACCATATTTGAAATCCTTGAGTTTAGGGACAGAGAAGGACACTCGTGGAAACTATCAGTGTGCTATTCTGTGCTAAATCTTGTTTGTAGGGACAGAGTAGGACAGTGAGTGAAACTGACAGTGTGCTATTCTGTTCTAAACCAATCTTGCTGAACCATATTTGAAATCCTTGAGTTTAGGGACAGAGAAGGACACTCGTGGAAACTATCAGTGTGCTATTCTGTGCTTAATCTTGTTTGTAGGGACAGAGTAGGACAGTGAGTGAAACTGACAGTGTGCTATTCTGTTCTAAACCAATCTTGCTGAACCATATTTGAAATCCTTGAGTTTAGGGACAGAGAGGTACAGTGAGGGAAAGTGTCAGTGTGCTATTCTGTTCTAAACCAATCTTGCTGAACCATATTTGAAATCCTTGAGTTTAGGGACAGAGAAGGACACTCGTGGAAACTCTCAGTGTGCTATTCTGTGCTAAATCTAGTTTGTAGGGATAGAGTAGGACAGTGAGTGAAACTGACAGTGTGCTATTCTGTTCTAGACCAATCTTGCTGAACCATATTTGAAATCCTTGAGTTTAGGGACAGAGAGGTACAGTGAGGGAAAGCGTCAGTGTGCTATTCTGTTCTAAACCAATCTTGCTGAACCATATTTGAAATCCTTGAGTTTAGGGACAGAGAAGGACACTCGTGGAAACTCTCAGTGTGCTATTCTGTGCTAAATCTAGTTTGTAGGGACAGAGTAGGACAGTGAGTGAAACTGACAGTGTGCTATTCTGTTCTAAACCAATCTTGCTGAACCATATTTGAAATCCTTGAGTTTAGGGACAGAGAAGGACACTCGTGGAAACTCTCAGTGTGCTATTCTGTGCTAAATCTAGTTTGTAGGGATAGAGTAGGACAGTGAGTGAAACTGACAGTGTGCTATTCTGTTCTAAACCAATCTTGCTGAACCATATTTGAAATCCTTGAGTTTAGGGACAGAGAGGTACAGTGAGGGAAAGTGTCAGTGTGCTATTCTGTTCTAAACCAATCATGCTGAACCATATTTGAAATCCTTGAGTTTAGGGACAGAGAAGGACACTCGTGGAAACTATCAGTGTGCTATTCTGTGCTAAATCTTGTTTGTAGGGACAGAGTAGGACAGTGAGTGAAACTGACAGTGTGCTATTCTGTGCTAAACCAATCTTGCTGAAGCATATTGCAAATCCTTGTGTTTAGGGACAGAGAAGGATAGGCAGGGGACAGTGTCAGTGTCATTGTTGCTAAGCCTCCTGCACAGTATACACCTGAAGGTAGCCCTTATTGCTGTTTTTCCCATCTCCCTGCAGGCCATCCATTAAAATGTCTGGAAGGCAAACAAGGAGAGGCAGACAGTCAGGAGGCAAAAAAAGAGGGCAAGCAGGCTCTGTGTCTGGGGGCAACAGTGCTGGTCGTGGACGCGGTGCATTGTCATCAGCACATGGCCATGGGACACGCTTGTCCTTCTTTTCGGCAGCTGGACATGTTGAGCCACATCATGCCGAAGACTTGGTAGAGTGGATGACCAAGCCCACCTCATCCTCCTCATCCTCTCTCACCCAGGCTCAGGGTACTGGCAAAGCAGCTGCCAAAGCGTCCTCTTCTCTGGTATCATTATCTTCATTAGTCAATCCTTCCCTAGACCCACCATGTCCTCCTCCTGAGGAGTCCCCCGAACTGTTTAAGCACAGTGTTGGGTACATGCTCCAGGAGGATGCCCAGCGTTTCGAAGGATCTGATGATGATACCCAGATAGAGGAAGGCAGTAGCGTTAGAGCAGAGAGAGGGGATGCTCAAGAAGGACACCAATCTGGCAGTCATGCTCCAGCAGCTGCAGCATACTGCCAGATTGGCTCCAGTGATGAGGAGGGAGGGGATGATGAGGTCACTGACTCCACGTGGGTGCCTAATAGGAGAGAGGAGGAGGAGGAGGATGAGGAGGAGGCACATCTCCAACGAGGCAGGATGCCCTTGGGTGGCCAGCGTATGGGCAGCACACCGACGGGATCACACCGCAGAGCTCCGCCTGTGCAGGGCGCTGCCTCTGCCCGTCATTCAAAAAGTTCTTTGGTGTGGGCCTTTTTTGAGGCGAGTGCATCAGATCGCACAGCTGCTGTTTGCAACATATGTCTCAAGCGTATATCGCGTGGCCAAAACATCAGCCGCTTGGGCACCACATGCTTGATCAGACATATGTTGACCTGCCATGCAGCTCGTTGGCAAGCCTACCTTAAAGACCCACACCAAAGAACAAAGCTGACCTCTTCTTGCACCGCATCAGCTGGGATCTCCAACCCCACTATACCTTCAGTCCTCTCTGAAACCTGCTCTGAGAGGAATGAAGGTGTAGAATTAGGTGTGTCACAGCCAAGTACTTGCAGGCACTCTGCTAGCAGTACACCGACGTCCGATTCTAGCAGGCAAATTTCCCTGCCCCAGCTGCTGGACCGTCGAAAGAAGTTCACTCCCAGCCATCCACATGCCCAGCGGTTGAATGCTAGCTTGGCTAAATTGCTAGCGCTTCAACTGCTGCCTTTTCAGTTGGTAGACTCGACCCCCTTCCGTGAGTTTGTGCAATGTGCGGTTCCTCAGTGGCAGGTTCCCAAACGCCACTTTTTCTCACGGAAGGCGATTCCGGCTCTCTACAGGCATGTGGAAGGCAATGTCTTGGCCTCGCTGGACAGGGCGGTCAGCGGTAAGGTGCATATTACCGCTGACTCATGGTCCAGCAGGCATGGACAGGGACGTTACCTTTCTTTCACGGCCCATTGGGTCACTCTTTTGGCAGCTGGGAAGGATGCAGGACAAGGTGCAGTAGTGTTGGAGGTTGTTCCACCGCCACGCCTCCAAAATGCTACTACTGGTTGTGACACACCTCTCTCCTCCACCCCCTCCTCTTCTTCTTCCTCCATGGCCTCTTCCTGTGGTTTGTCCTCGGAACCAGCGGTGCTCCGTAGGCGTTCAAGGGGCTACGCAAGTACGCAGGCAAAAAGATGCCATGCCGTGCTTGCGCTGGTGTGTTTGGGGGACAGGAGCCACACTGGGGCAGAGGTTCTGTCTGCTCTGCAGGGGCAGGCCGAGAGGTGGTTGACGCCACGCCAGCTTAAGCCAGGAATGGTGGTTTGCGACAATGGCACCAACCTCCTCTCCGCCCTCCGACAGGGACAACTGACCCATGTGCCCTGTATGGCTCACGTCCTTAACCTGGTGGTGCAGCGGTTCTTGGGCAGGTACCCGGGCTTACAGGATGTCCTGAGGCAGGCCAGGAAAGTCTGTGTTCATTTCCGCAGATCTTATAATGCCAGTGCTCGCCTGGCTAAGCTGCAAAAGGAGTTGTACCTGCCCAAGAACAGCCTTATATGTGACATGCCCACCAGGTGGAACTCAACATTGGCCATGCTGCAGCGGCTGCACACGCAGCAGAGGGCCATCAATGAGTACCTGTGCGACTACGGCACCAGGACAGGGTCAGGGGAGCTCGGGTTTTTTTCACCACGCCAGTGGGGCATGATCAGGGATGCATGCACTGTCCTGGCACTATTTGAGGAGGCCATGAGGATGGTGAGCAGTGACAGTGCATGCATCAGTGAAACTGTACCTCTGGTCCACCTGTTGGAGCACACGCTGCGTGGAATAATGGACAGGGCACTTAAGGCAGAACAGAGGCAGGAAGAGGAGGACTTCCTTGCCTCTCAAGGCCCCCTTTACCCTGACAGTGTTCCTTCTGTCCCACCCATCGCACAGGAAGAGGAGGAGGAGGAGGAGGATTGTGTCAGCATGGAGGTGGAGGCTGGCACTCAGCATCATCAGCAGCAGTCTTTTAGGGATGATTTACAGTCCCAAGAAACCAGTGGACTTGTACGTGGCTGGGAGGAGGTGGCTGCGGATCATGTCGTCCTTAGTGACCCAGAGGACTCCGGACTGAATGCCTCAGCTAACCTACGCTGCATGGCCTCCCTGATCCTGCAAAGTCTGCGGAAGGATCCTCGTATTCTTCGGATCAAGGAGAGGGACCATTACTGGCTGGCCACTCTCCTTGATCCACGGTACAAGGGTAAGGTTGCGGACCTTATGTTACCGTCGCAGAGGGAGCAGAGGATGAGACAACTCCGGGAGGCCTTGCAGAAAGGTCTGTGCAACGCGTTCCCAGAGACTGGGAGGTTACAAACTCCTGGTCCTGGACAACGAGTTGCTGAGGCTTCGGGCAGTCAAAGAAGGAGCGGTGGGGAAGGTGGCCGTCTGACCGATGCGTTCAGACAATTCTTTAGTCCGCAGCCCCAAAGTATGATCGTTTCCAGCAACCATCGCCAGCGTCTGATATACATGGTGCAGGAATACCTAGCGGCAAGGTCAGACTTGGACACCTTCCCCACCGAAAATCCTCTGGCTTACTGGGTCTTGAGGATGGATCACTGGCCAGAGCTTGCACAGTATGCAATTGAGCTACTGGCCTGTCCTGCATCCAGCGTTCTTTCAGAACGCACATTCAGTGCTGCTGGAGGATTTGTCACGGATCACAGGGTGCGCCTGTCCACCGACTCGGTTGATCGACTGACTTTCATCAAGATGAACCAGTCTTGGATCACCACCAGCTACCACACACCTGATGCTGATATAACAGACTAATTGATTTTAAAATGTCACAGCCCTTCAAGACTGATGCTGATGCTGAGTTCCTGTGCTGTTATGTTGACTAGCTATCCTCCTCCTCCTCCTCAATGATCCGATTAATGATGATAGCTTGGAAGATCATTTTGGTTTATGGGTGCCGCCACCAGTGGCTAAGGCCCAATTTTTCAGCCCCTGTTTAACAGGGGCGTGTAATTACAATTTTTGATGCAATACTTTGCAACAGGCCTCATTGCTGTGCTCCAAGTACAGTATCTGTGGGGGGTTGCAGTGTTGTGCCACCAGTGCCTAAGGCCCAATTTTTCAGCCCCTGTTCAACAGGGGCATGCAATTATAATTATTGATCTAATAATTCACAGCAGGGCCCATTGCTGCGCCCACCAAGAGTAACTGTCAGGCCTTACAGTGTTGTGTCAACACCACCACCACCACCAAAGGCCAAATTTTTCAGCCCCTGTTCAACAGGGGCATGCAATTATAATTATTGATCTAATAATTCACAGCAGGGCCCATTGCTGCGCCCACCAAGAGTAACTGTCAGGCCTTACAGTGTTGTGTCAACACCACCACCACCACCACCAAAGGCCCAATTTTTCAGCCCCTGTTCAACAGGGGCATGCAATTATAATTATTGATCTAATAATTCACAGCAGGGCCCATTGCTGCGCCCACCAAGAGTAACTGTCAGGCCTTACAGTGTTGTGGCACCAGCACCACCATCAAAGGCCCAATTTTTACTACCACTGTTCAACAATTATATGTTATTACAATTCCTGATATAATAGTTGACAGCAGGGCGTTCCAGCACCCACCAAGAGTAACTGTGAGTGCTTACAGTGTTGTGCCAACACCAACACCTAAGGGGCCAATTTCTGCAGAGTATATACGGCAGGTCCCTACTTTCAAACATCCAACTTACAAACGACTACTACTTGCAAACGGAAGAAGACAACAGGAAGTGAGAGGAAATCTACCCCTTGGAAGGAAAATTCTCTCCTGTAAGAATTAATATGGGAGAAAGGTGTCTCCTCTCTACTGATGCTTTATCACCAATCCTTGTTTCAATAAAAACACCACATTTCAAAATCAGTTGTCATTGGGACGCAAAGTGAGGTGAAATGTTCTGAACAGGGGCACAGACAGCAAAACAAATGTTACAGGGGTGATAACCCTTCCCTATGTTTTCCAAAAAGCTTAAAAATAGGTATTTGGGCTGGAGCTACACTTAAACAATGTAGCTGTTCAAAATTACAAACAGATTCTACATAAGAACAAACCTACAGTCCCTGTCTTGTATGCACCGCCTGTATACGGCTGTTCAGAGTATATAGGGCCTTTTTTATTTTGTGTGCGGGGTTCCCCTTAATATCCATACAAGACCCAAAGGGGCTGGTAATGGGCTGGGGTGGGGGGGGGTGATGGGGTAGCTATGCCATTTTTCTTAAAGATTTTCATCCATATTACCGGGACCAGACATTACATTAAAGCCGCAAGCAGTTTTAAATGGCTTTTTTTTCCTTTAGAAATGTAATTTTGTGCAGGGACAGTTCTAAACACGGGAAACACGTGGCACTTCACAGGCATACTTTAGACACCCCCAGGTACAATATTTAAAGGAATATTTGACTTTTTTTTTTTCACTTTATGCATCATTAAAATGACTGCTCCCGGAAAACGTCAGTTTTTAAAACTTATTTTTGCATTGATACATGTCCCCTGGTGCAGAACCCGGGTTCCCAAACTCTGTTTAGGACAATAACATGGATAATGGTCGTTATAATTAGCACTTTAGAATCCGAACGTTCGCATCCATTGTATTTAATAGGGTTCTAATGTTCGTGCGAACTTTCGGTCCGTTCGCGGGTTCTGGTGCGAACCGAACCCGGGGGTGTTCGGCTCATCACTACTTGTAGCGACTCGTTTACGACCCGCTTAACCAATGCTTCCAGGTGTTTATCTGCACCTTCCCTCTCATTGGCTGCCTTTGTAAAACAATGGTCACAAAGGGACTTGCTGGCAGGAACCGGAGCCCTGCACCCCCAACATGGTCTCTCTGACCTCTTGCTGTGAGATGAGGGGGGGGGGTAAGGAGTGTCTCTACTGGGACAGCCGGATCTGGAAGAATCATGGTGTCTAGAGCCAGAAGGGGAGTGCCGGTGGTGTGATTTAGAGGACCCGCTGCGTCTGCGGGAACTACTCTGTTGTTCAGACCTAGAAGGGCTGAAACAGGGAAAGACAAGCATAGAGAGAGAGAGAGAGAAAAGACACAAAGTCACAATAATGCCCTACACTCCACTCTCTTCCACCCCCCTCAGCAGGCAGAATAAAAGGAAAAATTTTCCAATCTTACCTGCTGCAAGAGGGTTGGCCACCGGGAGGCAGTGAAGAGTCCATGATACTTCAGGGAAACACTGCAGGTGGCAACAGCAAACAATCAGATTTCAGCAAAAAGGAACAAGTGAAAAATTCAGACCCTTCTGAATGAGCACTTACCCAGGAAGGCTTCTGCAGGTGCTCAGGGAAGTCGCCGCTATGCCCACGATCATTCCCAGCGTTCTGCAGGCTTCACCAGGCTTTAAATTTGGCGCCGTGTGATGTCACGGCTGCGCCAGGCCCGCGATTCTTGCGCGCATGCGCGAACCAGGCCTCGTTTTCGCTCCGGGTCGCGCATTCGCAGACCGCGGATGAACCAGGAAGAGGAAGCAGCGGCTGGAACGCACAGGGAACCAGCCGCTATCAGGCATGAAATGACACTGGGAGAAATAACAAAGGCATATGCATAGACAAAACGACACACATAAACACTGCTGCCATGAAGGCGATACAGGCTTACCACCACCATCTACGATCGATTCGGCCAGGGACACCGCATCCATACACACACCGGGCTTGCAGCAGATAATGGCCACCTGCACATTGCTAGGTAATCAGGCCTGTGCGCGCTCATCTCTCCAATGGAAGATATAATCCAGCTCTTCAGCGCTACTCTGCCATACACTCCATACCCTGCTTCACAGTCAAGGCTTATCGGAGGGATGAGACACCATATCGTCGGCCGATCTTGATCGTAGGAACAATCGTCTTCAGGTAGGAGAACTAAAACATTTAGTCCTTCGGAAGAGGACAAAAAAGGAACACGGCTGAGAGCCCAGAGCCAAAATTTATAGGGAGGGGGTCCTATTGGGTAGTTATGGAGGCGGGGCCAACCCACACGTATGCTGCCATGGAGCATGTCAGGAAAAGTAATTTAAAACCACTCGCGGCTATAATGAATCCCCGGGTCCCCGGCAATACAGATCAAAGTCATTGAAAAAAACGCCAGGGGTCCCCCCCCAGTACATTACCAGGCCCTTTGGGTCTGGTATGAATTGTAGCGCCTGCCCCTCTCCTCTCTCCGTGCGGCTCGCACTGTCTCTCGTCTAGGGGTATCTGGTAGGGTGGAGAGAGAGAGAGTGGGTGGGCTACGCCTAACTTTCACCACGTGGGAATACCTGTGGTATCAGCAATGTCTCATTTACCCTCGGGTCTGTGTTGTGCACCCGGATCCTCCCTCCAAGAGTCACCGTGAACTTCGTCCGCCAGGAAGTGAGCCTCACACCATTAAAGTCCAACACTCCTTTATTAGAACACACCATACATGGACTCCCTTGATCGATAGAACAGGAAAGGAGGTGTGAGTGTGAATAGGCCCAGACACAAATTCGCTCCTCCACTCTCCTCCTGGAGTGAGTGTGTACAATGTGTAACGTTGCACGAGACTGCCACCTGGTGACAGCCTCGCGGTAACTGCACCCGTTGAACCATCTTCTCTTTTCTTGCTGCTTGACTCCGGGCCCTATCTACCCCAAAGTCTGCAACTTCTCACCGGAGAGGAAAGAACAACAACGGGAACAGTTCTTCCTTGGAATGACACAAGCACCCCTCATGCGGGGCAAGACTGATGATAGCACCAACAAGAAAGTCAAACAACAAAGTTCAGGGGGTGCAAGGTCCTTTTGAAACAAAGCAAACAAATGGAGTCTCTTTCTCCTCAGAGGTAGAAGCGGGGATGCGGCAGGACAATAGGTTTTAGATGCCGATCCATGGTCTCCAAATGGTACTCCACATCCTCAACTTCTTTGCGTCGGATCAACACCTTATCCACATGGATGTGTCTTCCCCTCATCCACTCTGCCTTGCAGTCTTTGAACCGTTGAGATGTTTTGGAGAGCATGTCAAATACCTGCGGGCGTGTGGAACCTTAAGGTGGGTCCACACGAAGTCATTATACCAGCGCTCTCGGTACACCTCCACTTCGTAGAGTAACTCCTTGGGAAGGTACGGGTATTCCCACCCGTAGTCAGCAGCAACTTTCTGGCCGAAGAGCCTCTGAAGCCTTGACAGCGGAGGCATTGTGGCTTTGTCCCCTTCACCGGGTAGAACTATAGAGTCCGGATGGCGAGGGGCCTTAACCACTTCTGGTTGGGGCATGGGTGCCCGTAGTATCAACTTCTGCTCCCCAGTACCTGATGCAGGCGGCACCGGAGATGTAGAGGTGGGCTGGGAACAGGACCCTTGTTCAGGCACTGGAGCCTCCACCCGGGGTGTACTCTCCCCCGTGGACATGGGTGAATCTCGAGGCCTTCGGAACGAAGCTAGCGGCACTTTGTCCCAGTCCTTTTCTGCAAACAGTTCGTCAATGGCTGTGTCATCTCCCACATCAGAGAGCGACTCCAGATCCGAAGTATCACACTCCTCCGCGGGTATGTAGCCCGTTGTAGAAACAGAGCTAACACCTCCCGTGGACATACTGGGCCATGCCTTCCCGGCATCTCCGCCCATACACCAAGTCTCTTTGCCCGGCTTACCTCGGGCTTTACTTGAAGCGGGACGTCCGGAACACTCGTCAACGGATCCATCTAGGCCTGGCGTAAGCTGGCGAGATGGTCCGCCACCACCACTGGTCGGGGCCACCATGCTGGTTCTCTTCTTCAGTGGCGGACGCTGTGAGACAGTGGTGACCGAGTCAGCATCCTCGGATTTCTCCCGTTGAGTTTTAACGACCTCCTCCTCGGTCGCTGCAGTGTGCGCTGGGATGGCTTTTACAGCAGTAATTCCTCCTCTGCGAGTAGTGTTACCTGAAGCCCGGCCTGGGTAGATGGTTCTCGGCCTTTCAACTACCGGATCCACCTCGAACAGGAACTCCCCACAGGCCTCACATTGTCCGAATGGCTTCAGGTGGCACACCAGTCCCGAGCACCCGGGACAAATTACACCCAGGGCCTCTACGTCCATGCACGAATACAGGGCGAATCAACCCCTTGGCTTCAGCCGGATCCCAGTATCCGTTATCGGAGCAGCAGCAGTCATCGTGGTAGTAGCAGGGTGAACTGGAATCCATGAAGTATGTCCAAACATGGTGACTTGTTGCTGGTCCATCGCACACTGCAGAGTTTTCGCGCCAATGTCCCACGTGTAGCCCTCTCACGTATTGGACTCCTCCCCTTTGCTCCAGTTTGCGGGCTTTTTCACTTTCTTTGGATGAGCCACGCCCACGAACTAAGCGGGGGGGTTGTGTCTGTTGGCGCAGTGCAATTAGAAGCCCCCACGTGTAGTACCTCACACGGCTGGGCCTCCCCCCGTTCACCGCTCTTCCTGCGCGGGCCTTTCCCTGGTCTAGGGTCAATTCCACGACTTCGAGCAGGGCTGCACTTTGGCCTATTCAGTTAACTCATCCAGCAGACTTGTTCAATACTGTGATGCACAACACAATCCCGGACGAGCCCCCACGTGTAGCGCCTGCCCCTCTCCTCTCTCCGTGCGGCTCGCACTGTCTCTCGTCTAGGGGTATCTGGTAGGGTGGAGAGAGAGAGAGCAGGTGGGCTACGCCTAACTTCCACCACGTGGGAATACCTGTGGTATCAGCAATGTCTCATTTACCTTCGGGTCTGTGTTGTGCACCCAGATCCTCCCTCCAAGAGTCACCGTGAACTTCGTCCGCCAGGAAGTGAGCCTCACACCATTAAAGTCCAACACTCCTTTATTAGAACACACCATACATGGACTCCCTTGATCGATAGAACAGGAAAGGAGGTGTGAGTGTGAATAGGCCCAGACACAAATTCGCTCCTCCACTCTCCTCCTGGAGAGTGGGATATGGTCTCCGCACGAGAGGAAGGGGATCCTTCTGGACGGTCTCCGACAAGAGACTCACCCGTCACCGGCAGTCTGCTGCACCAGGTCTTCGAGTGAGGAGCTCTCCCCGGTCCATTGCGTCTTACTCAGATTCAGGCCTCCATCCCCGAAGTGCCTTAGGACCCTTCCTTAGCCCAGATTGATCCATTAATGCCATTCTGACTGCTACTATAGCATCTTTCTGGTTAATGTTGGTATACAATGATTCGATATCAATAGTAACCAAAAGAGTATCATCTGTCACTACAATGGTTGATAGGGATTTTATGAGTTCTCGACTATCTTTCAAATATGATTTCCCCTGAATCACCAAGGGTTGTAAATAGGTATCGAGATATTCCCCCACTCTTGAGTATAATGATCCTATTCCACTGATGATAGGTCTGCCTGGAGGTTGATCTTTATTTTTATGAATTTTGGGTACTATGTATAGCACCGGGGTGCGTGGCACCCGTGGTATGAGGTATTGAGCCTCCTTACTATCCAAAATATTTTGGGTAACTCCATGGGTAACCCAAGTGGACAATTCGGTTTTCAATCTGGTCAGGGGATCTGATAAAAGTGGTTTATAGGTACTGGTATCCCCTAGTAGGCGTTGAATCTCATTATAGTAACTTTCTTTGGTGAGTATCACTACACCACCACCCTTATCCGCCGGGCGGATTACTATATTTTTATTTTCTTCAAGTTTCTTGATTCCATTTACCAAAGATCGATTTATTCTAGTTTGTTTGACATTTAGTGATTTAATTTCATCCTGTACCATATGTTTAAATACCTCTATATGATGATGGGTTCCTTTGTGTGGGTTAAATACAGAGTTATTTCTCAAGCCACTGTGTTGATACCCCGATTCCACCTCTTGGGAAGGGTGGGCAAAATCATGTGAAGCAAAGAATTTTTTAATATTGAGTTTCCTGACATACTTTTCTACATCAATGAATAATTCAAATTTGTTAATATTTTTATCTGGCGCAAATTTGAGACCTTTCTCTAAAACCTCATACTCTTCCTCTGTAAAAGAAGTTCCAGCTAAGTTAAAAATGCCTGACTTTAATGGTCCCTTGGCCTTTTTCTTTCTGGCTCCCCCTCTTCTACCTCTTTTTCTGTATGGTCTTTGGGGTGTTGGGGGGTAGTAGGTATAATCTTGTATGGTTCTTTCCATCCCCTCCATTCCCCCCCCGAATGGTAGTTATTGTTCTGATGTGGCGTAGGTCTACCCCTAAAGTTACCCCTATAATTACCTCTAGGGGAATTAGGAGGGTAATGGTTAGGTCCCTGGTTGTAATAGGGGTACCCATACTCCCCATGTCTATTGTCTAGAGGTGCATACCTATTTTGAGTGGGCACTGCATAGGGGTTGGGATAATACTCATTAGGCGGGGGGTAGTCGCCTCCATAGTAAGGTGGTGGGGGTGGTCCCCTACCACCTTGTGGTCCATGACCTCTTGAGTGTGTAGGGGGTGGGGGTTTGTTGGGTTTTATTGGGGTATTTTTATTATTATTTTTGGGATTCTTGACTGATTGGGCAACTACATTATAAACCTCCATTTCTCTCTCCACTGATAATTCTTTTGTATTTCCTGAATTAAATTCTTCTTGCCATTTATAGACCTTATTTTCCTCAAAGTCTTTAATATCTCTTTGATATTTTTTGAGCTTTTTTTGTTTGATCTCACTATCATATTTGGACAGATGAGTCTGAAGACTCTGAGCTCTGTCCAAATAATCTTTTGTGCTCATAAATGGCTCCATTCTTTCTTTCAGGTCTGCAATATTGGCTTCAACCAGAACATTCTTGGCTTTGCGCCTTCTTATCATTAACTGCATGAGCTTTTGCTCGCAAGCGTTAAAGAACTGAAACCATTCATCAATGAGAGTCAGGTATTCAACGCCATCATTGGGATTCACATCCCATCTCAACCTCCTGGGTGTGAGGTTCCTCCCGACATACATCTCAAAAGAGGCTATATCCCACCAAAGCCTAATCTGCTTCTCCATGTCGTATTGGAGTTGTTTAAACCCTCTTTCTAGATCTATGTTGGGGCTAGGTGTTTGTTGGAAAATTTCCTCAATATTGGTCTGCCGACCCTTCATGAAATTAAAAACATCCATGGCTGCGTAGATAACAACAAGGATTTATGTGTAAACCCTCAAAGTACAATGTGAATAAAAAAGAAAATCTCGCGCCTAATATAACAACAAAAATAAATTAAAGCTGCTCTCCAAATATTCCAAAAAATGGAACAAAATATTGGTTGGGATAAATATATAAATTTTATATACTAGTGGAGGCGCTGAGTGAAATTACTCGTGATAAATAGACAAAATACCAAGTGTAAAAACAATACGAATTATAATACCAAAACACCAGCCTGCCTAGCGTGCTAAATTAAACTGTGTATAACCAAAGTGAAATTTATACAAGATTTCCCAGATCTTGCATAGGTATGTGTAAAGTGAGCTCCTGTAAATCAATACAGAAAAAAATATTTTCATACCTTAATACAAATTTACATTTGTGAAAAAAATATATAAATGGTGAGTTCATATATCAAGTGTCAATCAAGTCCTTATAATCAATGAATGGAAGATAAATCAAGTGAAAAAATCTGAAGAGCTGCAAACAGAAAATCCATAGATTGTGACAACTGTCGGAAATCCACCTTCACCGACTGAGAAAGACGAATCACCCAAATGTGCTCAAATAAGGATGGCCGCTTACCAAATGAAGTTGACCCTTTTACTTAAAAAAGAAGTCAAATGTGCTTGCAGCAAAAAACTTTGCTTGGGTTAAATGGAGATGATGTCGGACCAGAACCGCTGCCTCATGGAGGCTCAGATAAGGATATGAAATGAAAATAATGCAGTAATAGCGTAATTCCGTTTATTAGGCCAAATCAATGTAAAAGTTAAAAAGCCAAATGCCTGCTTACTTGTATAAGTGCCACAAACCCGGCACTGAGGCTGGATAGCATAACAGGGAGATGGAAAGGTTGTCCCGTCTGTGGATATCTGGCGTGCGTTCCACCTACGATAATGGAGGAGCCAGAGGGACCGGAAATAGCGTCTGTACGTGACCTAGTACCGCCTCGACGTACGTTTCGTATCACACGTCATCAGGAAGCGCACTAGGTCACTGGTGAGGGAAGACTTTTATATGAATGCCAATCAGCCGCCCCAGGGAGGAGTTTAAAATTTGCATCCAGCGTCCATCCCGGGTTTCTAGGCTACATAATGCTAACGTGACCAGCATGTCACGTGTAATAACAAAACCAGACCATAACAACGATCGGTGTAAGATTTACACAATATACATATAGCAAGACATGGTACCACAGTAATAAGCAATATATATATTTTGGCTTATCAAACCATCTCAAATATATAAATTGAGCACTTTGAAGTTTATTAAAAAATAATTAAAAAATTAATATAAAAATAAAAATAATAATAAATGTAGAAATTTTAAAAAACCCAATACATATACTCTCTTTACTCAAAGGAGGACTAAACCATTAGCATCGGTAGGTACCCTAATGGAAATTATTACAAAAATAAAATAAATTTATTCATTAGTTAAAAAACAATTGAGGTCCAGGTCTATATTTAACCCTTGTGGCTGCATCGTCCCCAACCGGTACAGCCACTGGGTCTCATTCTGGGAGATGGCCTTTTTAAGATCCGTTCCTCGCCAGTTGTGAATAGCTCTGTCTATCCCATAAAACTTGAGTTGACGGGGATCTTTATCATGAAAATGTAGAAAATGTCTTGATACACTGTGGTTGGGGAAACCCTTCGCTATGTTTGCCACATGCTCATTTATTCTTATTCTAAGTTCTCGTGTGGTGCGCCCCACATACTGAAGCGAACATGGGCACTCTAAGACATATGTGACATTTTTTGAATAGCATGTTATCAAAGGTTTGATTTTGAATTCTTGCTTGGTTACAAAGGATTGAAATTTGGTGATCTTTTTTGTGTGTCTAATAGTGGTACGACAGGATTTGCACCTAGTACAATAATGGAACCCTGACCCATCAAGGAAAGTTGGTGGTTTTGCAGGGGGGTCCGGGACATTTGGTGTGATCATGTTCCTCAGACCCGGTGCCCTCCTATAAATGAATTTAGGTCTATTTGGCAACACATTCTCTAAATCTTTATCTTTTAGTAATATAGGCCAAAATTTCTTAAAGACCTGTTCAACATTTTTATATTGCCTATGGAAACCTGAGATAAACGCCAATTCTCCTGTGACTGTTTTTTTCTTTTTAGAGGTTAACAAAGAGTCCCTATTCATAGCAAAAACTTCATTTTTGGCTTTAAGGAGCATATGCCGAGAATACCCCTTAGCATTAAACTTTTCGGTAAGGATTGCGGCCTGTGTGTCAAACTCTGTTATGCTATCGCAATTCCTCCGAATACGCATATACTGGCCTTTTGGTATGGCCCCTAACCAACTGGGGTGATGGCAGCTATTAGTTGGCACAAAGGCGTTCCGATCAGTCGGTTTAAAGAACGTCCTTGTGCCAACTCGGTTGTCCTTTTTGATCAAAGTAAGATCCAAGTAGTTGATAGTAATCAAATCAAATACAGCTGTGAATCTCAGGCCATAGTGATTGTGGTTGAGTCGCTGAAGAAATAGTTCCAACGAATTCTGCGATCCCTCCCACAACACAATCACGTCATCAATATATCTTTTATAATATATTAAGGCTTTATGATTATCTCGGTAAATGGTTTCCCCTTCCCATTTGTTCAATACCAGGTTGGCTACGCTTGGGGCATATCGGGCCCCCATGGCTACCCCCTTGGTTTGATTGTAAAACCTATCTTGTGCCCAAAAGTAATTATTTCCCATTGCTTGTTGCAGTCCATCAATCAGGAAATTAATCTGGGCCTTCCTTAGCCCAGATTGATCCATTAATGCCATTCTGACTGCTACTATAGCATCTTTCTGGTTAATGTTGGTATACAATGATTCGATATCAATAGTAACCAAAAGAGTATCATCTGTCACTACAATGGTTGATAGGGATTTTATGAGTTCTCGACTATCTTTCAAATATGATTTCCCCTGAATCACCAAGGGTTGTAAATAGGTATCGAGATATTCCCCCACTCTTGAGTATAATGATCCTATTCCACTGATGATAGGTCTGCCTGGAGGTTGATCTTTATTTTTATGAATTTTGGGTACTATGTATAGCACCGGGGTGCGTGGCACCCGTGGTATGAGGTATTGAGCCTCCTTACTATCCAAAATATTTTGGGTAACTCCATGGGTAACCCAAGTGGACAATTCGGTTTTCAATCTGGTCAGGGGATCTGATAAAAGTGGTTTATAGGTACTGGTATCCCCTAGTAGGCGTTGAATCTCATTATAGTAACTTTCTTTGGTGAGTATCACTACACCACCACCCTTATCCGCCGGGCGGATTACTATATTTTTATTTTCTTCAAGTTTCTTGATTCCATTTACCAAAGATCGATTTATTCTAGTTTGTTTGACATTTAGTGATTTAATTTCATCCTGTACCATATGTTTAAATACCTCTATATGATGATGGGTTCCTTTGTGTGGGTTAAATACAGAGTTATTTCTCAAGCCACTGTGTTGATACCCCGATTCCACCTCTTGGGAAGGGTGGGCAAAATCATGTGAAGCAAAGAATTTTTTAATATTGAGTTTCCTGACATACTTTTCTACATCAATGAATAATTCAAATTTGTTAATATTTTTATCTGGCGCAAATTTGAGACCTTTCTCTAAAACCTCATACTCTTCCTCTGTAAAAGAAGTTCCAGCTAAGTTAAAAATGCCTGACTTTAATGGTCCCTTGGCCTTTTTCTTTCTGGCTCCCCCTCTTCTACCTCTTTTTCTGTATGGTCTTTGGGGTGTTGGGGGGTAGTAGGTATAATCTTGTATGGTTCTTTCCATCCCCTCCATTCCCCCCCCGAATGGTAGTTATTGTTCTGATGTGGCGTAGGTCTACCCCTAAAGTTACCCCTATAATTACCTCTAGGGGGTCTAGGAGGGTAATGGTTAGGTCCCTGGTTGTAATAGGGGTACCCATACTCCCCATGTCTATTGTCTAGAGGTGCATACCTATTTTGAGTGGGCACTGCATAGGGGTTGGGATAATACTCATTAGGCGGGGGGTAGTCACCTCCATAGTAAGGTGGTGGGGGTGGTCCCCTACCACCTTGTGGTCCATGACCTCTTGAGTGTGTAGGGGGTGGGGGTTTGTTGGGTTTTATTGGGGTATTTTTATTATTATTTTTGGGATTCTTGACTGATTGGGCAACTACATTATAAACCTCCATTTCTCTCTCCACTGATAATTCTTTTGTATTTCCTGAATTAAATTCTTCTTGCCATTTATAGACCTTATTTTCCTCAAAGTCTTTAATATCTCTTTGATATTTTTTGAGCTTTTTTTGTTTGATCTCACTATCATATTTGGACAGATGAGTCTGAAGACTCTGAGCTCTGTCCAAATAATCTTTTGTGCTCATAAATGGCTCCATTCTTTCTTTCAGGTCTGCAATATTGGCTTCAACCAGAACATTCTTGGCTTTGCGCCTTCTTATCATTAACTGCATGAGCTTTTGCTCGCAAGCGTTAAAGAACTGAAACCATTCATCAATGAGAGTCAGGTCTTCAACGCCATCATTGGGATTCACATCCCATCTCAACCTCCTGGGTGTGAGGTTCCTCCCGACATACATCTCAAAAGAGGCTACAGTGCCTTGCGAAAGTATTCGGCCCCCTTGAACTTTTCATCCTTTTGCCACATTTCAGGCTTCAAACCTAAAGATATAAAATTTGAATTTTTTGTGAAGAATCACCAACAAGTGGGACACAATTGTGAAGTGGAACGAAATCTATTGGATTTTTGAAACTTTTTTAACTAAAGAAAAAAATGAAAAGTGGGTCGTGCAAAATTATTCGGCCCCCTTGCGTTAATACTTTGTAGAGCCACCTTTTGCTGCGATTACAGCTGCAAGTCGCTTGGGGTATATCTCTATCAGTTTTGCACATTGAGAGACTGAAATTCTTGCCCATTCTTCCTTGCAAAACAGCTCGAGCTCAGTGAGGTTGGATGGAGAGCGTTTGTGAACAGCAGTTTTCAGCTCTTTCCACAGATTCTCGATTGGATTCAGGTCTGGACTTTGACTTGGCCATTCTAACACCTGGATACGTTTATTTGTGAACCATTCCTTTGTAGATTTTGCTGTATGTTTGGGATCATTGTCTTGTTGGAAGATAAATCTCCGTCCCAGTCTCAGGTCTTTTGCAGACTCCAACAGGTTTTCATCCAGAATGGTCCTGTATTTGGCTGCATCCATCTTCCCCTCAATTTTAACCATCTTCCCTGTCCCTGCTGAAGAAAAGCAGGCCCAAACCATGATGCTGCCACCACCATGTTTGACAGTGGGGATGGTGTGTTGAGGGTGATGAGCTGTGTTGCTTTTACGCCAAACATATAGTTTTGCATTGTGGCCAAAAAGTTCGATTTTGGTTTCATCGGACCAGAGCACCTTCTTCCACATGTTTGGTGTGTCTCCCAGGTGGCTTGTGGCAAACTTTAGACGAGACTTTTTATGGATATCTTTGAGAAATGGCTTTCTTCTTGCCACTCTTCCATAAAGGCCAGATTTGTGCAGTGTACGACTGATTGTTGTCCTGTGGACAGACTCTCCCACCTCAGCTGTAGTTCTCTGCAGTTCATCCAGAGTGATCATGGGCCTCTTGGCTGCATCTCTGATCAGTCTTCTCCTTGTCTGAGCTGAAAGTTTAGAGGGACAGCCAGGTCTTGGTAGATTTGCAGTGGTCTGATACTCCTTCCATTTCAAAATGATCGCTTGCACAGTGCTCCTTGGGATGTTTAAAGCTTGGGAAATCTTTTTGTATCCAAATCCGGCTTTAAACTTCTCCACAACAGTATTACAGACCTGCCTGGTGTGTTCCTTGGTCTTCATGATGCTCTCTGCGCTTTCAACAGAACCCTGAGACTATCACAGAGCAGGTGCATTTATACAGAGACTTGATTACACACAGGTGGATTCTATTTATCACCATCAGTCATTTAGGACAACATTGGATCATTAAGAGATCCTCGCTGAACTTCTGGAGTGAGTTTGCTGCACTGAAAGTAAAGGGGCCGAATAATTTTGCACGCACCACTTATCAGTTTTTTATTTGCTAAAAAAGTTTAAAATATCCAATAGATTTCGTTCCACTTCACAATTGTGTCCCACTTGTTGGTGATTCTTCACAAAAAATTAAAATTTTATATCTTTATGTTTGAAGCCTGAAATGTGGCAAAAGGATGAAAAGTTCAAGGGGGCCGAATACTTTCGCAAGGCACTGTATATCCCACCAAAGCCTAATCTGCTTCTCCATGTCGTATTGGAGTTGTTTAAACCCTCTTTCTAGATCTATGTTGGGGCTAGGTGTTTGTTGGAAAATTTCCTCAATATTGGTCTGCCGACCCTTCATGAAATTAAAAACATCCATGGCTGCGTAGATAACAACAAGGATTTATGTGTAAACCCTCAAAGTACAATGTGAATAAAAAAGAAAATCTCGCGCCTAATATAACAACAAAAATAAATTAAAGCTGCTCTCCAAATATTCCAAAAAATGGAACAAAATATTGGTTGGGATAAATATATAAATTTTATATACTAGTGGAGGCGCTGAGTGAAATTACTCGTGATAAATAGACAAAATACCAAGTGTAAAAACAATACGAATTATAATACCAAAACACCAGCCTGCCTAGCGTGCTAAATTAAACTGTGTATAACCAAAGTGAAATTTATACAAGATTTCCCAGATCTTGCATAGGTATGTGTAAAGTGAGCTCCTGTAAATCAATACAGAAAAAAATATTTTCATACCTTAATACAAATTTACATTTGTGAAAAAAATATATAAATGGTGAGTTCATATATCAAGTGTCAATCAAGTCCTTATAATCAATGAATGGAAGATAAATCAAGTGAAAAAATCTGAAGAGCTGCAAACAGAAAATCCATAGATTGTGACAACTGTCAGAAATCCACCTTCACCGACTGAGAAAGACGAATCACCCAAATGTGCTCAAATAAGGATGGCCGCTTACCAAATGAAGTTGACCCTTTTACTTAAAAAAGAAGTCAAATGTGCTTGCAGCAAAAAACTTTGCTTGGGTTAAATGGAGATGATGTCGGACCAGAACCGCTGCCTCATGGAGGCTCAGATAAGGATATGAAATGAAAATAATGCAGTAATAGCGTAATTCCGTTTATTAGGCCAAATCAATGTAAAAGTTAAAAAGCCAAATGCCTGCTTACTTGTATAAGTGCCACAAACCCGGCACTGAGGCTGGATAGCATAACAGGGAGATGGAAAGGTTGTCCCGTCTGTGGATATCTGGCGTGCGTTCCACCTACGATAATGGAGGAGCCAGAGGGACCGGAAGTAGCGTCTGTACGTGACCTAGTACCGCCTCGACGTACGTTTCGTATCACACGTCATCAGGAAGCGCACTAGGTCACTGGTGAGGGAAGACTTTTATATGAATGCCAATCAGCCGCCCCAGGGAGGAGTTTAAAATTTGCATCCAGCGTCCATCCCGGGTTTCTAGGCTACATAATGCTAACGTGACCAGCATGTCACGTGTAATAACAAAACCAGACCATAACAACGATCGGTGTAAGATTTACACAATATACATATAGCAAGACATGGTACCACAGTAATAAGCAATATATATATTTTGGCTTATCAAACCATCTCAAATGTATAAATTGAGCACTTTGAAGTTTATTAAAAATAATAAAAAAATTAATATAAAAATAAAAATAATAATAAATGTAGAAATTTTAAAAAACCCAATACATATACTCTCTTTACTCAAAGGAGGACTAAACCATTAGCATCGGTAGGTACCCTAATGGAAATTATTACAAAAATAAAATAAATTTATTCATTAGTTAAAAAACAATTGAGGTCCAGGTCTATATTTAACCCTTGTGGCTGCATCGTCCCCAACCGGTACAGCCACTGGGTCTCATTCTGGGAGATGGCCTTTTTAAGATCCGTTCCTCGCCAGTTGTGAATAGCTCTGTCTATCCCATAAAACTTGAGTTGACGGGGATCTTTATCATGAAAATGTAGAAAATGTCTTGATACACTGTGGTTGGGGAAACCCTTCGCTATGTTTGCCACATGCTCATTTATTCTTATTCTAAGTTCTCGTGTGGTGCGCCCCACATACTGAAGCGAACATGGGCACTCTAAGACATATGTGACATTTTTTGAATAGCATGTTATCAAAGGTTTGATTTTGAATTCTTGCTTGGTTACAAAGGATTGAAATTTGGTGATCTTTTTTGTGTGTCTAATAGTGGTACGACAGGATTTGCACCTAGTACAATAATGGAACCCTGACCCATCAAGGAAAGTTGGTGGTTTTGCAGGGGGGTCCGGGACATTTGGTGCGATCATGTTCCTCAGACCCGGTGCCCTCCTATAAATGAATTTAGGTCTATTTGGCAACACATTCTCTAAATCTTTATCTTTTAGTAATATAGGCCAAAATTTCTTAAAGACCTGTTCAACATTTTTATATTGCCTATGGAAACCTGAGATAAACGCCAATTCTCATGTGACTGTTTTTTTCTTTTTAGAGGTTAACAAAGAGTCCCTATTCATAGCAAAAACTTCATTTTTGGCTTTAAGGAGCATATGCCGAGAATACCCCTTAGCATTAAACTTTTCGGTAAGGATTGCGGCCTGTGTGTCAAACTCTGTTATGCTATCGCAATTCCTCCGAATACGCATATACTGGCCTTTTGGTATGGCCCCTAACCAACTGGGGTGATGGCAGCTATTAGTTGGCACAAAGGCGTTCCGATCAGTCGGTTTAAAGAACGTCCTTGTGCCAACTCGGTTGTCCTTTTTGATCAAAGTAAGATCCAAGTAGTTGATAGTAATCAAATCAAATACAGCTGTGAATCTCAGGCCATAGTGATTGTGGTTGAGTCGCTGAAGAAATAGTTCCAACGAATTCTGCGATCCCTCCCACAACACAATCACGTCATCAATATATCTTTTATAATATATTAAGGCTTTATGATTATCTCGGTAAATGGTTTCCCCTTCCCATTTGTTCAATACCAGGTTGGCTACGCTTGGGGCATATCGGGCCCCCATGGCTACCCCCTTGGTTTGATTGTAAAACCTATCTTGTGCCCAAAAGTAATTATTTCCCATTGCTTGTTGCAGTCCATCAATCAGGAAATTAATCTGGGCCTTCCTTAGCCCAGATTGATCCATTAATGCCATTCTGACTGCTACTATAGCATCTTTCTGGTTAATGTTGGTATACAATGATTCGATATCAATAGTAACCAAAAGAGTATCATCTGTCACTACAATGGTTGATAGGGATTTTATGAGTTCTCGACTATCTTTCAAATATGATTTCCCCTGAATCACCAAGGGTTGTAAATAGGTATCGAGATATTCCCCCACTCTTGAGTATAATGATCCTATTCCACTGATGATAGGTCTGCCTGGAGGTTGATCTTTATTTTTATGAATTTTGGGTACTATGTATAGCACCGGGGTGCGTGGCACCCGTGGTATGAGGTATTGAGCCTCCTTACTATCCAAAATATTTTGGGTAACTCCATGGGTAACCCAAGTGGACAATTCGGTTTTCAATCTGGTCAGGGGATCTGATAAAAGTGGTTTATAGGTACTGGTATCCCCTAGTAGGCGTTGAATCTCATTATAGTAACTTTCTTTGGTGAGTATCACTACACCACCACCCTTATCCGCCGGGCGGATTACTATATTTTTATTTTCTTCAAGTTTCTTGATTCCATTTACCAAAGATCGATTTATTCTAGTTTGTTTGACATTTAGTGATTTAATTTCATCCTGTACCATATGTTTAAATACCTCTATATGATGATGGGTTCCTTTGTGTGGGTTAAATACAGAGTTATTTCTCAAGCCACTGTGTTGATACCCCGATTCCACCTCTTGGGAAGGGTGGGCAAAATCATGTGAAGCAAAGAATTTTTTAATATTGAGTTTCCTGACATACTTTTCTACATCAATGAATAATTCAAATTTGTTAATATTTTTATCTGGCGCAAATTTGAGACCTTTCTCTAAAACCTCATACTCTTCCTCTGTAAAAGAAGTTCCAGCTAAGTTAAAAATGCCTGACTTTAATGGTCCCTTGGCCTTTTTCTTTCTGGCTCCCCCTCTTCTACCTCTTTTTCTGTATGGTCTTTGGGGTGTTGGGGGGTAGTAGGTATAATCTTGTATGGTTCTTTCCATCCCCTCCATTCCCCCCCCGAATGGTAGTTATTGTTCTGATGTGGCGTAGGTCTACCCCTAAAGTTACCCCTATAATTACCTCTAGGGGAATTAGGAGGGTAATGGTTAGGTCCCTGGTTGTAATAGGGGTACCCATACTCCCCATGTCTATTGTCTAGAGGTGCATACCTATTTTGAGTGGGCACTGCATAGGGGTTGGGATAATACTCATTAGGCGGGGGGTAGTCGCCTCCATAGTAAGGTGGTGGGGGTGGTCCCCTACCACCTTGTGGTCCATGACCTCTTGAGTGTGTAGGGGGTGGGGGTTTGTTGGGTTTTATTGGGGTATTTTTATTATTATTTTTGGGATTCTTGACTGATTGGGCAACTACATTATAAACCTCCATTTCTCTCTCCACTGATAATTCTTTTGTATTTCCTGAATTAAATTCTTCTTGCCATTTATAGACCTTATTTTCCTCAAAGTCTTTAATATCTCTTTGATATTTTTTGAGCTTTTTTTGTTTGATCTCACTATCATATTTGGACAGATGAGTCTGAAGACTCTGAGCTCTGTCCAAATAATCTTTTGTGCTCATAAATGGCTCCATTCTTTCTTTCAGGTCTGCAATATTGGCTTCAACCAGAACATTCTTGGCTTTGCGCCTTCTTATCATTAACTGCATGAGCTTTTGCTCGCAAGCGTTAAAGAACTGAAACCATTCATCAATGAGAGTCAGGTATTCAACGCCATCATTGGGATTCACATCCCATCTCAACCTCCTGGGTGTGAGGTTCCTCCCGACATACATCTCAAAAGAGGCTATATCCCACCAAAGCCTAATCTGCTTCTCCATGTCGTATTGGAGTTGTTTAAACCCTCTTTCTAGATCTATGTTGGGGCTAGGTGTTTGTTGGAAAATTTCCTCAATATTGGTCTGCCGACCCTTCATGAAATTAAAAACATCCATGGCTGCGTAGATAACAACAAGGATTTATGTGTAAACCCTCAAAGTACAATGTGAATAAAAAAGAAAATCTCGCGCCTAATATAACAACAAAAATAAATTAAAGCTGCTCTCCAAATATTCCAAAAAATGGAACAAAATATTGGTTGGGATAAATATATAAATTTTATATACTAGTGGAGGCGCTGAGTGAAATTACTCGTGATAAATAGACAAAATACCAAGTGTAAAAACAATACGAATTATAATACCAAAACACCAGCCTGCCTAGCGTGCTAAATTAAACTGTGTATAACCAAAGTGAAATTTATACAAGATTTCCCAGATCTTGCATAGGTATGTGTAAAGTGAGCTCCTGTAAATCAATACAGAAAAAAATATTTTCCTACCTTAATACAAATTTACATTTGTGAAAAAAATATATAAATGGTGAGTTCATATATCAAGTGTCAATCAAGTCCTTATAATCAATGAATGGAAGATAAATCAAGTGAAAAAATCTGAAGAGCTGCAAACAGAAAATCCATAGATTGTGACAACTGTCAGAAATCCACCTTCACCGACTGAGAAAGACGAATCACCCAAATGTGCTCAAATAAGGATGGCCGCTTACCAAATGAAGTTGACCCTTTTACTTAAAAAAGACGTCAAATGTGCTTGCAGCAAAAAACTTTGCTTGGGTTAAATGGAGATGATGTCGGACCAGAACCGCTGCCTCATGGAGGCTCAGATAAGGATATGAAATGAAAATAATGCAGTAATAGCGTAATTCCGTTTATTAGGCCAAATCAATGTAAAAGTTAAAAAGCCAAATGCCTGCTTACTTGTATAAGTGCCACAAACCCGGCACTGAGGCTGGATAGCATAACAGGGAGATGGAAAGGTTGTCCCGTCTGTGGATATCTGGCGTGCGTTCCACCTACGATAATGGAGGAGCCAGAGGGACCGGAAGTAGCGTCTGTACGTGACCTAGTACCGCCTCGACGTACGTTTCGTATCACACGTCATCAGGAAGCGCACTAGGTCACTGGTGAGGGAAGACTTTTATATGAATGCCAATCAGCCGCCCCAGGGAGGAGTTTAAAATTTGCATCCAGCGTCCATCCCGGGTTTCTAGGCTACATAATGCTAACGTGACCAGCATGTCACGTGTAATAACAAAACCAGACCATAACAACGATCGGTGTAAGATTTACACAATATACATATAGCAAGACATGGTACCACAGTAATAAGCAATATATATATTTTGGCTTATCAAACCATCTCAAATATATAAATTGAGCACTTTAAAGTTTATTAAAAATAATTAAAAAATTAATATAAAAATAAAAATAATAATAAATGTAGAAATTTTAAAAAACCCAATACATATACTCTCTTTACTCAAAGGAGGACTAAACCATTAGCATCGGTAGGTACCCTAATGGAAATTATTACAAAAATAAAATAAATTGCGAGCAAAAGCTCATGCAGTTAATGATAAGAAGGCGCAAAGCCAAGAATGTTCTGGTTGAAGCCAATATTGCAGACCTGAAAGAAAGAATGGAGCCATTTATGAGCACAAAAGATTATTTGGACAGAGCTCAGAGTCTTCAGACTCATCTGTCCAAATATGATAGTGAGATCAAACAAAAAAAGCTCAAAAAATATCAAAGAGATATTAAAGACTTTGAGGAAAATAAGGTCTATAAATGGCAAGAAGAATTTAATTCAGGAAATACAAAAGAATTATCAGTGGAGAGAGAAATGGAGGTTTATAATGTAGTTGCCCAATCAGTCAAGAATCCCAAAAATAATAATAAAAATACCCCAATAAAACCCAACAAACCCCCACCCCCTACACACTCAAGAGGTCATGGACCACAAGGTGGTAGGGGACCACCCCCACCACCTTACTATGGAGATGACTACCCCCCGCCTAATGAGTATTATCCCAACCCCTATGCAGTGCCCACTCAAAATAGGTATGCACCTCTAGACAATAGACATGGGGAGTATGGGTACCCCTATTACAACCAGGGACCTAACCATTACCCTCCTAGACCCCCTAGAGGTAATTATAGGGGTAACTTTAGGGGTAGACCTACGCCACATCAGAACAATAACTACCATTCGGGGGGGGAATGGAGGGGATGGAAAGAACCATACAAGATTATACCTACTACCCCCCAACACCCCAAAGACCATACAGAAAAAGAGGTAGAAGAGGGGGAGCCAGAAAGAAAAAGGCCAAGGGACCATTAAAGTCAGGCATTTTTAACTTAGCTGGAACTTCTTTTACAGAGGAAGAGTATGAGGTTTTAGAGAAAGGTCTCAAATTTGCGCCAGATAAAAATATTAACAAATTTGAATTATTCATTGATGTAGAAAAGTATGTCAGGAAACTCAATATTAAAAAATTCTTTGCTTCACATGATTTTGCCCACCCTTCCCAAGAGGTGGAATCGGGGTATCAACACAGTGGCTTGAGAAATAACTCTGTATTTAACCCACACAAAGGAACCCATCATCATATAGAGGTATTTAAACATATGGTACAGGATGAAATTAAATCACTAAATGTCAAACAAACTAGAATAAATCGATCTTTGGTAAATGGAATCAAGAAACTTGAAGAAAATAAAAATATAGTAATCCGCCCGGCGGATAAGGGTGGTGGTGTAGTGATACTCACCAAAGAAAGTTACTATAATGAGATTCAACGCCTACTAGGGGATACCAGTACCTATAAACCACTTTTATCAGATCCCCTGACCAGATTGAAAACCGAATTGTCCACTTGGGTTACCCATGGAGTTACCCAAAATATTTTGGATAGTAAGGAGGCTCAATACCTCATACCACGGGTGCCACACACCCCGGTGCTATACATAGTACCCAAAATTCATAAAAATAAAGATCAACCTCCAGGCAGACCTATCATCAGTGGAATAGGATCATTATACTCAAGAGTGGGGGAATATCTCGATACCTATTTACAACCCTTGGTGATTCAGGGGAAATCATATTTGAAAGATAGTCGAGAACTCATAAAATCCCTATCAACCATTGTAGTGACAGATGATACTCTTTTGGTTACTATTGATATCGAATCATTGTATACCAACATTAACCAGAAAGATGCTATAGTAGCAGTCAGAATGGCATTAATGGATCAATCTGGGCTAAGGAAGGCCCAGATTAATTTCCTGATTGATGGACTGCAACAAGCAATGGGAAATAATTACTTTTGGGCACAAGATAGGTTTTACAATCAAACCAAGGGGGTAGCCATGGGGGCCCGATATGCCCCAAGCGTAGCCAACCTGGTATTGAACAAATGGGAAGGGGAAACCATTTACCGAGATAATCATAAAGCCTTAATATATTATAAAAGATATATTGATGACGTGATTGTGTTGTGGGAGGGATCGCAGAATTCGTTGGAACTATTTCTTCAGCGACTCAACCACAATCACTATGGCCTGAGATTCACAGTTGTATTTGATTTGATTACTATCAACTACTTGGATCTTACTTTGATCAAAAAGGACAACCGAGTTGGCACAAGGACGTTCTTTAAACCGACTGATCGGAACGCCTTTGTGCCAACTAATAGCTGCCATCACCCCAGTTGGTTAGGGGCCATACCAAAAGGCCAGTATATGCGTATTCGGAGGAATTGCGATAGCATAACAGAGTTTGACACACAGGCCGCAATCCTTACCGAAAAGTTTAATGCTAAGGGGTATTCTCGGCATATGCTCCTTAAAGCCAAAAATGAAGTTTTTGCTATGAATAGGGACTCTTTGTTAACCTCTAAAAAGAAAAAAACAGTCACAGGAGAATTGGCGTTTATCTCAGGTTTCCATAGGCAATATAAAAATGTTGAACAGGTCTTTAAGAAATTTTGGCCTATATTACTAAAAGATAAAGATTTAGAGAATGTGTTGCCAAATAGACCTAAATTCATTTATAGGAGGGCACCGGGTCTGAGGAACATGATCGCACCAAATGTCCCGGACCCCCCTGCAAAACCACCAACTTTCCTTGATGGGTCAGCGTTCCATTATTGTACTAGGTGCAAATCCTGTCGTACCACTATTAGACACACAAAAAAGATCACCAAATTTCAATCCTTTGTAACCAAGCAAGAATTCAAAATCAAACCTTTGATAACATGCTATTCAAAAAATGTCACATATGTCTTAGAGTGCCCATGTTCACTTCAGTATGTGGGGCGCACCACACGAGAACTTAGAATAAGAATAAATGAGCATGTGGCAAACATAGCGAAGGGTTTCCCCAACCACAGTGTATCAAGACATTTTCTACATTTTCATGATAAAGATCCCCGTCAACTCAAGTTTTATGGGATAGACAGAGCTATTCACAACTGGCGAGGAACGGATCTTAAAAAGGCCATCTCCCAGAATGAGACCCAGTGGCTGTACCGGTTGGGGACGATGCAGCCACAAGGGTTAAATATAGACCTGGACCTCAATTGTTTTTTAACTAATGAATAAATTTATTTTATTTTTGTAATAATTTCCATTAGGGTACCTACCGATGCTAATGGTTTAGTCCTCCTTTGAGTAAAGAGAGTATATGTATTGGGTTTTTTAAAATTTCTACATTTATTATTATTTTTATTTTTATATTAATTTTTTAATTATTTTTAATAAACTTCAAAGTGCTCAATTTATATATTTGAGATGGTTTGATAAGCCAAAATATATATATTGCTTATTACTGTGGTACCATGTCTTGCTATATGTATATTGT
The DNA here is from genome assembly GCA_029206835.1 of Rana muscosa. NCBI lineage: Eukaryota > Metazoa > Chordata > Amphibia > Anura > Ranidae > Rana > Rana muscosa. The sequence goes on from CM055116.1 coordinate 1,130,935,679, forward strand.
GTAAATCTTACACCGATCGTTGTTATGGTCTGGTTTTGTTATTACACGTGACATGCTGGTCACGTTAGCATTATGTAGCCTAGAAACCCGGGATGGACGCTGGATGCAAATTTTAAACTCCTCCCTGGGGCGGCTGATTGGCATTCATATAAAAGTCTTCCCTCACCAGTGACCTAGTGCGCTTCCTGATGACGTGTGATACGAAACGTACGTCGAGGCGGTACTAGGTCACGTACAGACGCTACTTCCGGTCCCTCTGGCTCCTCCATTATCGTAGGTGGAACGCACGCCAGATATCCACAGACGGGACAACCTTTCCATCTCCCTGTTATGCTATCCAGCCTCAGTGCCGGGTTTGTGGCACTTATACAAGTAAGCAGGCATTTGGCTTTTTAACTTTTACATTGATTTGGCCTAATAAACGGAATTACGCTATTACTGCATTATTTTCATTACATATCCTTATCTGAGCCTCCATGAGGCAGCGGTTCTGGTCCGACATCATCTCCATTTAACCCAAGCAAAGTTTTTTGCTGCAAGCACATTTGACTTCTTTTTTAAGTAAAAGGGTCAACTTCATTTGGTAAGCGGCCATCCTTATTTGAGCACATTTGGGTGATTCGTCTTTCTCAGTCGGTGAAGGTGGATTTCTGACAGTTGTCACAATCTATGGATTTTCTGTTTGCAGCTCTTCAGATTTTTTCACTTGATTTATCTTCCATTCATTGATTATAAGGACTTGATTGACACTTGATATATGAACTCACCATTTATATATTTTTTTCACAAATGTAAATTTGTATTAAGGTATGAAAATATTTTTTTCTGTATTGATTTACAGGAGCTCACTTTACACATACCTATGCAAGATCTGGGAAATCTTGTATAAATTTCACTTTGGTTATACACAGTTTAATTTAGCACGCTAGGCAGGCTGGTGTTTTGGTATTATAATTCGTATTGTTTTTACACTTGGTATTTTGTGATTTAAGTCTACCTAGTTCCGAAAACAACCTTACTCGTCTCTCTGGGATATTAAGTCCCTTAACGTTATATGAGGTAAAAGTGATTTTAGTATTTTCTGTCCTGATTGGGGCCGTCCGATAGGGGAGGCGCAGGAAGGGCGGTGTGAGAGAGAGGAGGAGAGGGGGAGAGAGAGAGAGAAAAAAAAAACCTTCTTCTTTTACTTCCCCCTGGGAGATCAAGCTCCCCGTGTGTGTGTGGTGACCTAGCACAGCACCGGGACCAAGCCACTACACGAAAAAAAAAACCCTGTAACGCCTCCGAAACAGAGGCGTTTATTGTGGGGGGTGTTGTAAATCAGGCCAGAGTTTGTGCCTGGGGTTCCACAGACAGTGCCCTCGTTCTGTACCTCCATAGACTTTTCCATGGTCGACATATTTAACTTTTATCTTTATCTTATAACTTTACATCATATACAGTTTCTGTTCTCTTTCTGTCCCCCATAGCCCCTATAATTTCCCTATTGTGTATACTTTAACCAATCAGCATATCTTTATCCATTTTCACCATGTCAACGTTATCTCCTTATAATAACACAATAAAATAAAAAATAAACTTATATACATATGTAACCATTTACATTATAGCATTTTTTGTAGTCATATATACCCGTCTTTATAATCAGATTCCTCCCTCCTCCCTCCTTTTCTATTTCTTCCATTGTCCCTCTGCTTTATTTGCATCTATGTACAAGTCTATTCCCGAGAAGAGTCTGAGTCCCCACCCCCAGAACGGTAGAGATACCACCCTTGTGCCCAACCCCTTGCCTTTCTCAAAAAAAAAAAAAGCAGAGGGGTATCCCCCTCGCTAGTATACTGTCAGAAACCATGAATCAGACTGAGACAGAAGTACAGTTAAATCACACTTGTTTAATAATAAAAATAAAAAGGTAAACAGAGTAAGCATAGTCAAAACATAGCCAGAGTTCAGTAACCGGATCGGTTAGTCGGCCAAGCCAATGTCCAAGAGCCAGCGATAAAAGGTAGTAGTAAAGCAAGCAGGATCTGTAGCCAGAGGGAACGTCAGACAAGCAGGTCTTCAACTGGAACACAGGAGAAAGTCTCTTGTGATGTTAACACAGGCGAAGGCGGAGAGCAAATGAACTGGAAGACCTTAAGTAGGCAGAGCTGACGAGTCAATCACTGTGGAGAGCTGGGAGCTAGCAATTAGCTGACAGCTGAGCTGCCAGCACAGAGAAGGAAGGGCTGAGCCCAGCCCTGGCAGTACCCCCTCCTCACGACCCCTCCCCCTCGGAGGACCACCGGGCTTGAGGGGAAATTGTCTATGGAAATCACGTAGGAGGACAGGGGCATGTACGTCCGAGGATGGGACCCATAAGCGTTCCTCCGGACCGTACCCCTTCCAATCCACCAGGTACTGTATGCACCCTCGGAACCTACGGGCGTCAACAATGGACTGTACTTTATACTCCTCATGGTTCTCAACCTGTATAGGGTGAGGACGTGGCACCGAGGTGGTAAATGGTTGCAGACCAAAGGTTTCAATAAGGAGACATGAAACACATTAGAGATACGCATACTGGAAGGAAGGTCCAATGCGTAAGCCACTGGGTTTATTCTGCGAAGGATACGGAAAGACTCAATAAACCGAGGTGCAAACTTCAGAGAACGAACACAAAGTCAAAGGTTGCGAGATGACAGCCAGACCCTGTCCCCGACCTGGTAGGAAGGCGCAGGCAGGCGTCTGCGGTCAGCATGGAGTCTGTACCTCTCGTTAGCCTCCTGGACTTGTACCCAAGTGGAACGAAGACCACGGAGATGTCCCTCTAATGCAGGAATACTCTTAGGAACAAATGAGTCAAGCAACATGGAAGGTTGGAAATCATAGTTCGCCATAAACGGGGAAAAACGGGTAGCAGAATTCAGAGCGCTATTGTGAGCAAACTCCACCCAAGTTAATAGGTCTGACCAGTTGTTGTGATGGCCAGAAATATAGCAATGCAGGAATTGCTCCAAGGACTGATTGACTCGTTCTGCAGCCCCATTAGACTGCGAGTGATACACAGAAGAGAAGGCAAGCTGAATTCCCAACTGTGCACAAAAGGCTCGCCAGAACCGGGACACACACTGACTTCCCCTGTCAGAGACAATGACCTTGGGTAGACCATGTAAGCGAAAGATCTCCTGAGCAAAAATGGAAGCCAGTTCCTTAGACGTAGGCAACTTCTTAAGTGGAATACAGTGAGACATTTTCGAGAACCGGTCTACCACCATAAGGATAACTGTGTAGCCCTGGGAGTTGGGTAACTCCACAATGAAATCCATAGACAGGTGGGTCCAGGGCCTCTCTCCATTGGGTATGGGTTGCAGGAGACCCATTGGAAGGTGTCGTGGAGTCTTACTCTGAGCACACACGGAACAGGCAGCTACGAAGGCGGTTACATCAGCACATAGACTAGGCCATCAGAATTGTTGGAAAATGGCCCAAAATAGTTGATTCTTCCCAGGGTGGCCAGAAGCCTTGGGAGAATGGTAAGTCTGGAGTACGGCAGTATGGAGATTATCGGGAACAAAGCAGCGGTCACAAGGTTTCTCAGGAGGGGCATCGACCTGAGCAGCAAGAATTTTGTCTCCCAAAGGAGAAGTGAGACTGGTGCGAACCGTAGCCAAAATACAATCAGGAGGAATCACAGGAACCGGAACCATCTCCATCTTGGAAGTGGAGGAAAATTGTCGTGACAAGGCGTCAGCCCTTACATTCTTATGAGATAATGTAATTAAAACTCGACAAGAAAAGAGACCATCGTGCCCTTCTGGGAGAAAGGCGCTTAGCCTCAGACAAGAATGTGAGATTCTTATGGTCAGTAAGAATGAGAACCGGCACAGTGGTACCTTCGAGGAGATGTCTCCACTCTTTCAGGGCTCAAATGATCGCCAACAGCTCTCTGTCAACAATCTCGTAATTGCACTCCGCAGGTGACAATTTTTTTGAAAAGTAGCCACACGGATGCATAGCGCTGTCAGAGCTAGGACGTTGAGACAGAAGGGTGCCAACTCCAGTCTCGGAAGCATCAACTTCAAGGATAAAAGGCACAGAAGGATCAGGATGTGCCAACACAGGAGAAGAAACAAAGGTAGTCTTAAGACTCTCAAAAGCCTTAATGGACTCTGGAGACCAACTCTGTGGGTTACCATCCTCTCTGGTCATATCAGTCAGGGGCTTGACCAGAGTCGAGAAGTTACGAATAAACTTCCGATAATAGTTGGAAAAGCCAAGAAATCGCTGCAGAGGACGTAAACCCATGGGTCGAGGCCACTGTAGGACAGTAGAAAGTTTCTCTGGGTCCATCGAAAAACCAGCCGTGGAAATTACATAACCCAGGAATTTGACCTGTTCCCGATGGAATTCACACTTCTACAGCTTATAATAGAGATTGTTCTCTCCTCGTTTCTGAAGCACTCGACAGACATCTGTGTGGTGGCTCTCCAGGGACTTGGAAAATATGAGGATATCATCGAGATAGACCACCACACATAACTGCAAAAAATCTCGGAGGACATCGTTAATAAACTCCTGGAAAACTGCCGGAGCATTACAGAGGCCAAAAGGCATTATGAGATATTCATAATGACTAGTTCTGGTATTAAAGGCAGTTTTCCACTCGTCGCCCTCCTTAATCCTCACGAGATTGTATGCCCCTCTCAAATCAAGCTTGTGAAAACCGTTGCTCCCTTGAGGCGGTCAAATAATTCCGTAATCAACGGAATCGGATAGGCATTCTTAATGGTGAGACGATTGAGACCCCTATAGTCAATGCAAGGTCTCAGATCACCACTCTTCTTCTTCACAAAAAAGAAACCAGCACCAGCAGGAGACGAGGATTTGCGGATGAAACCTCGAGAGAGTGCCTCTGCAACATACTCCTCCATGGCCTTATCCTCCAAGACCGACAAAGGGTAAACCTGGCCACGAGGGGGTATGGCACCAGGTTGAAGGTCAATTGCGCATTCATACAACCGGTGTGGAGGCAAAGTACCGGCTTGACCTTTGTCAAAGACATTGCTAAAATCGTTGTACTCCTCCGGCAGGGAGGAGAGTGAAGAGGTGCACAGGACCTTGGCTACCTTCTGGAAGCATCTCTTACTGCATTGTGGAGACCAAGACAGAACCTCAGCAAGGAGCCAATCAAAAGATTGGCTCTGTAACCAAGGATAACCAATAACCAGCGGAAACTTAGTTGAGGAAATAACTTGGAACTGGATTATCTCATGGTGAAGAGCCCCTACGGCCATGGACAACGGAACAGTCTCATGAGTCACATGGGCAGGCTGTAGAGGTCTCCCATCAAGAGCCTCAATGGCAAGTGGAGTGTCATGCAGCTGCAGTGCTTAGATACAAAGGCAGCATCAATGAACAAGCCTGCAGCCCTGGAGTCGATTAGAGCCTGTATCTCGACGGACGACTCAGCCCACGACAGGGTGACCAAAACCAGGGGCTTATCCTTCTGGGAAACTGGAGACGAAACAACGCCACCTAAGGTCTATCTATGACAGGACCTCAAGGTTCGGGCGTTCCCTGGATGGGTAGGACAAGACTTCAAAAAGTGACCAGCCTGGCCACAATAAAGGCACAATCTCTCCCTCCTCCCAAGGCCTCTCTTGTCCGCAGAGAGACGCGTGAAGCCCAAGTACATGGGTTCAACTTCACAGACCGGCTCGGTACCAGGAGGCATGGGAGGTGAGGGAGGCAAGGGTGGGACTGCAAAGCTTGGAGACAAATGTACAGGAGGCTTCTGCAAGCGCTCCTTAAGAGAGAGTATCTCTCTGAGTCTGGAGTCAAAAAGGATGGCAAATGTGATCAACTTCTCCAGCTCAGTGGGTATATCTTGGGCTGCTATCTCATTTTTGATGTTATCCGAGAGACCATGAGAAAAAGCAGCTACGAGGGTCTCATTGTTCCAAGCAACCTCTGCTGCCAGAGTACGGAATTCAATGCGTAATCGGCAACCGTCCTCGTACTCTGTTTGATGGACATGAGGCACTTGGACACAGAAGCGGAGCGTACAGGAATGTCAAATACCCTTTTGAAGAAAGCCCCAAATTCTGGGTAACTCAGGACCACGGGTTTTTGCGTCTCCCATAGAGGGTTTGCCCAGGCCAAGGCTCTGTCAGAAAGCAAAGATATCATGAAACCCACTTTGCTTCTGTCCGTGGGAAATGCCTGGGGCAGCATCTCAATGTATATCTCAAACTGGTTGAGAAACCCTCTGCACTGAACTGGATCGCCCCCAAATCACTGGGGAAGCAGAGCGGAATCAGACATACCTCTTAAAGAGGAAATACTCGAGGCGGGTGCCTGCACAGAGACTACCGGAGAGGCCACAGTGGGAGACTCTAGACGAGCTGTGCGACTCAGGAGCGTCTGTATCGCCATGGCAAACTGATCCATGCGGTTATCCAGGTCATCCAATCTGGAAAAAATATTATTAACAAGTGGATTGGCTGCATCTTCTGAATTCATGGCCTTCGCCTACTGTCAGAAATCATGAATCAGACCAAGACAGAAGTACAATTAAATCACACTTGTTTAATAATAAAAATAAAAAGGTAAACAGAGTAAGTGTAGTCAAAACATAGCCAGAGTTCAGTAACAGGATTGGGTAGTCGGCCAAGCCAATGTCCAAGAGCCAGCGATAAAGGTAGTAGTACAGCAAGCAGGATCTGTATCCAGAGGGAACGTCAGACAAGCAGGTCTTCACCTGGAACGCAGGAGAAAGTCTCTTGTGATGTTAACACAGGCGAAAGCGAAGAGCAAATGAACTGGAAGTCCTTAAGTAGGCGGAACTGACGAGCAGGATCATCAACAGGTGGATCACTGTGGAGAGCTGGGAGTTGGCAAATAGCTGACAGCTGAGCTGCCAGCACAGAGAAGTAAGGGCTGAGCCCAGCCCTGACATATACCTCTACTTTATTGTAGCTATGTACAAATCTATTCCCGATAGGAGTTCGAGTCCCTCCTTTCTTCCCCCCCTATTTGAAATGTTTAACGGTACAAGACAGGGATGCCCACTCTCTCCCCTTTTGTTTGTGCTGTCGTTGGAACCCATTTTGGTGACCATAAGAGGCAGAGCAGACTTAGGTGGAGTGAGAATAGGAAAGGAAAAACATAAAGTTACAGCACATGCCGATGATATATTGTTCTATATTACAAACCCTAGAATATCACTCCCAAATCTGATGAAGAAATTAAAAGAATATAGGGAAATCTCAAACCTGAAGATAAATCCAGTCTGGAATTTTAAATGTGAGATTAGATAAAGAAAAAGAGATAGCCTTAATTACAGAATTTCCATTTACCTGGGGAAAGAAAGTATTAAAATATCTTGGGATGAAAATAACACCAACACTTAAAGATCTATATCAAGTAAATTACATTCCATTACTTAATGATATACAATCAGAAATTAAGAAAATTGAAAACTGTACACTCTCATGGATGGGTAGAATAAATGTAGTAAAAATGGTAATACTACCGAAAATTTTATACAAATTTCAAATGCTACCAATAGCATTGCCTCAGTTGTATTTAAAAAAAAATGAAGTCAATAATTATGATATATGTGTGGTAAAACAAGAAACCAAAAATACAGTTCTCAGTGTTATGTAAAGGGAAAGCACAGGGTGGAATAATGCCACCAAATATAAAGAGATATTATCACGCGGTTATTTTAACAAGAATGATACAATGGACAAAAAAGAAGGTAGATAAAAGATGGGTAGCAATAGAGAACACAATAAATGGAGTACACTTACATAGGGTGATATGGGTACCATAAAAACATAGAAATATGGTTGGAAACACTCACGAGTTGACGAGAAATGTATTAAAGATATGGGATATGATTTACAAAAAAATAAAATGGGAATACAACTCGACTTAAGCCCACGTTCACACTGGAGCTGCGGGAGTGAAGCCTGCGAGTTCAGCTGAACTCGCACAATTTCACTCCCGCTGGCAGTCCCGATTTCGGCCGCGATTTCAAAGACATCTGAAACAGATGTCAATGTAAATCGCGGCTGAAATCGGAAAAAGTAGTACAAAAACTACTTTTTGTAATCGGTGCAGCGCCGCAGATGAGGCGTCACACCGATTAGGACGGTGCCATTGCCCGCAATTTGCGGCAAATTTCGCCAATTTGACATGTGATTTGACATGTCAAATCGCATGTCAAATCGCACCAGTGAGAACCAGGGCTTAACTGCACTACAAAACAGATTACAGCACACACATGCAAAAATTACATTTATCCTGCAAGGCTAGTTAAAAACACCTGAACATATTCAAAAATACAGGGGTTTGGTCACACTATATGGACATGGAGGGGGAGGGGTGCTCCAGCCCGAGACCTGGTCAGGGTCTATACGACATACAAAAACATACTTGGGGGGCACACCCTAACTGCACTAGATGGCAAATTATTTTTTTTACTGGTGAATGAAAGAAATAATTGGGTGAAAACTGCACAGTTAAAAGATGTAATGGAAAGGGGAACGATTTGTTCATATTATGATTTAAAACACAAAAAAGAAAAAATGGACTTGAATGAGTGAAGGTACTGTCAGTTAAAACACTTTGTAGATACTTTACCACAGCCAATTAGATCGGGGGAGAAGAATTAAATTCAACTAATGTAAAACACTGTGTTGCTAAGATATATACGATAACAGAAATGGAAGGAACTGAGAAACCCTTCTTCATCAGTATGTGAGAAAAGGAAATAGGAACACGGGTGAATGAGCAATAAGTAAGCAGAATATTGAGACCTGCATATAGTACAGCTTTGGACATAAACACCAGAGAAATGAACTATACCATTTTAATGAGATGGTATATTACCCCAATAAGAATGCATAAATAACAATTATGCCGTGTACACACGATCGGTTTTACCGATGAAAACAGTCCGATGGACTTTTCTCATCGGACAAACCGATCGTGTATGGGCTCCATCGGTCTTTTTTCCATTGGTGAGAAAAAATATAACATGTTTTAAATTTGCATATCAGTCGGCACCGCAAATTCCCATAAACACCAGGAAGTGTGAATACATATAGTCTTGTTGGAGCCAGAGATACGGTAACCACATAACATGCGTAATGGGAAAAAAAACTCACATAGTGTGATACCGTACAAGGAAGTATTTATTAAAAAAAGATAAAAAAATTTACACCCGACGCGTTTTAACTAAAAAGTCATCATCTGGGGTCTGGGGCCGACTGATATGCAGATTCAGGACCAGCTGGATACACCTTGCTGACTGATTATTTAAGCCTGTTTTGACTTGGGTGGTATACACCTTACCAAGTCAATACCATCTGGTAAGCCTCCTCCTTATATCGGTGGTGGTGTCTCTATCCTTTCACAGAGAGGGTCATATCCATGTGGGACTCTTTATTTCAACCTTGCAGTTTTTTCTACACTTTTGGACTGTCATTTGTGTGTGGTCACAATAGAGGACTGCTTCGTTCTGATTTATTTGTTACATATATTTTTTTTTCACGGATCACACTCAGTCACTTGGTGTCACTGAAAATAATATATATGCATGTTTGCAACATTTGTTATGTGTTGGTAACTGACTCTTTCACAAAAATAAGCGCTACACTTTTTCATATTCACCAGTTTTTGCTTTGTCTCAGCTGTGTTGGCAGCTAATTTTTGTGTTCACTTATTGCACAGCGCAGTATATCCCATATCTAATGTTTTAAATTTATCCGATGGGAAAAAAAACGATAGCAAATTCCGATCGTCTGTGTGGAACTCCATCGGAGAAAAAACCCATGCATGCTCAGAATCAAGTCGACGCATGCTCAGAAGCATTGAACTTCATTTTTCTCGGCTCGTCTGAGTGTTTTACGTCACGGCGTTTGGGAAGGTCGGATTTTTGACTGATGGTGTGTAGGCAAGACTATTGGAAGTCAGCTTCATCGGATTTCCGATGGAAAAATCCATCGGATTAGAATCCATAGGAAATCCGATCATGTGTACAGGGCTTTAGAGATATCCCCACTGTGTTGGAGGGGATGTAATGGGAGGGGTACAATGGTACATATCTGGTGGGAATGCCCGAAGATAAGGGAATGTTGGTAAAAAGGTACAACATTATATAAAGGTAATATCGGAAATAGACATAGTTGACGACCCATGGGTATGTTTTTTTCCACAAAACAGGACAGACAATAAAACAGTATAAAGGGTCAGTATTACCATATTTGATTAATGCTGCAAATGGTGCGATTCCAAGAAAGTGGAGAGAGTTGGATAGTCCCAAACTGAGGGACTGATGTATAAGAATTAAATACTTGTATAAGATGGTGATTTTAAGTAGTAGAGAAGAAGACCGTACAGTCAATTTCAAAAAGATCTGGATAAAGTGGGAAGAAATTAAAGAAACAAAATCCTGCAGGAGGAAATAGGGTGATAAAAGTAATGGAGAACAAATGAAGGAGAAAAAGGAGAATAAAGACAGAACGAAAAGAAAGGGGAAGTGGGGGGGGGAGGGGAAGAGGGCGGTAGAGGGAAGGAGGGTCTTTTTCATAATGTTGTGAATGATTTTTTGATAATGTATAATGATTTTAGAATATTTGAAATACAACATGTAAAATCAAAAAAGAATTAAATAAAAAAAATAATAATTTACAAGTCCAATAAACGTATACTTTTTAATCTTTACATACCATTTGGGGTCGCTTTATACCTCCTACTTTTCCCCTATTTTTCTTAGTTTTGACAATTTGGTATGCTGACCCACGCCTTATAATGGTGGAACAATGGAAGTTTTCAAACTGTCCTCTCCCACCCTCCCTTTTCTACCAATGTATGCATAATGATGTCTGTTTGGTGAAACAAGTTCTAGGTTTCATGACTTTTGAAATTGCAGTCACAAGTTAACGCCTTTAAGAGACCATAATGATTGGTTTTACATATACTTCAAGAATATATAGCTTTGCAACATATTTGTTGGCCTCTTCTTTGTGAGTAAGGTCATCCAGCAGGGTTGCTTTCTTTCAGACCCTCACTGAGCTGTTGTTTCAGAATAGTCTCCAAATTTTCTGGAGGATTTAGATTTTTTTGCCACTGGTTTCTAAGGCCAAGCCTTGGAGGATGTCATGTAGCTCCAAGGCCTCCGTCTGAATCTGTCCTGCTTAACAGCTGCTTTGAAACGTCTAATTGGTGGGACTTCAAGGTGGCAATGTGCCATTCTGGCTACCATACCCATTGGAGGGATTGTAAATGGAACTATAAAATGAAGGAACTGTGGAGCAGTTAATTTACAAAGTTTGCAGCGGAAGCTGAATTTGTTCTTCCAGCAGCTTAGCTCACTATGCTTTGCCTTCTAAAGTGCCTGCTCTGTGCCAACTTTATGGATTAGAATATTGGATGGCTGCTGAGTCACTGCTAGGAGGGGGGAGCAGATGGCTTTGTAATAGCTAAGACAGGTGTACAGAACTTGCAATTCTGGAGGGGATATCTTACTATTAAAGTAAGTCCCTTAGAAATTCTAAGCTGATGTGAGATCTAGCTTCCCAGGCAGCCATACAAAACTGAAGGAATAGTTTCGGGGGTTTGGTGGTGGGGAAAGGGGGTCTCAGCTTTTGAATCACTGAAATTTCAGGAGGATGCCATTTCTTCCTTTTTACGTTCAAGTGTCCAGCCTGATTTCAGAAGAGTCAGTAAAGTGTCATGTTTCCCTAGCTCTCTGACCTTATTAACAAATGCTTGTGTAATGATTGTATCCTGAGACACTATCTGCTGTGTTTGCTAAGTTTAAGCAAATAGAAAAATGGCAAAACCTTATGAAATATACCAGATTTTCTACAGATAATCTATCACTGCTTCCATCTGGTATATTGATGTTTCGTAGAACTGAAGTATATTTGGAGGCCTCACATGTCTGTTGCAAAGTTAACATTTTTGTTCAGATCAAAGTACACAGTAGTTTTATACAACAATTGCAAATCTCAATTAGTCAGGGCCAGACCCTGCCTTATTATCTCTTTTATTCATTTTATTTTTCTTATTCCAGATTTTGTTTTGTGTTTATACATAAACTTTTTCTATTTTTTTTATTTTGGCTTATTTTGTTTATTAATTTTTGCAGAAGTGCATTAAAAAAATTCACCAAAGATTTAAAAAAGGCTTTATTCCATTTTTAAAAAATGGCACCATGCTTTGGACCAGAAACTTAGATACAGATCGCAGAATAACATTTGCACCTTTGCAAGTGGATACTGAGAGGTAATACACTACCATAGTTCTCAGACAGAAGCTGTGATGAAAGAAAATATTTTGGTTACCAATAAAGTAATAGAAACCTGGTTTATTTACCATGCTCCTTATGACTGAATCACATTGGTGTATCCATGCCTATTGATCCACTCCCGCTCGAGATAGGCCATGCCAGTAATGTTGCAATAGAAACTTTGTGTTTCTTAAGCCTCGTACACACGGTCGGACTTCCATCTGAATTTTCCGTGGGTTTTTTTCCGAAGGGAGTTGGGCGTGAACGCCCATAATATACACGTTTGGACTTTTTCGCCAACAAACATGAACGTAGTGACGTTTCAACGTACTGACGAGACTTCAAAAGAGGAAAGTTCAATTTTCCGGCGTCAGCCTTTGGTCTCCTTCTGCTAAGCACGAGGTAGTAGCGGTTTGGCGTGGGCTGATTCGTCCTTCTCCTTTACGGTCGGTTCTGAACGCCCGTTCTTGAATCAAGATGTTGCGCAATCCTGAGAGAGAGCGTGCTATATATAGCCTTGGAGTTCTGGCTATCTCTCATGCCCAGTCCAGGTCAAGGGGTAGGAGGAGGATTGTTTGGACCAAAAATTGGTTGCTTCAACGCAACCAATTGTCTCACATGACATTGCTGAGGGAGCTAAGGGAGAATAATCCTCACGATTATAGGAATTATCTCCGGATGTCAGACTCCTGCTTCCAGCACCTTTTGTCCTTGCTGTCCCCCTACATTAGGAAGCAGGACACCTGCATGAGGACTGCTATTCCTGAACAGGAAAAGCTCATAGCCACTTTGCGATACTTGGCGACAGGGAGAAGTCTCCAAGATATAACATTTACGACAGGTATCTCTCCCCAGGCTCTTGGCCATATCATTCCGGAGACGTGTTGTGCCATTATTCAAGTCCTGCAGAAGGACTATATTCGGGTATGTATTTTTATGTCATCTCCAATTCTATCCACTTCCTTTTTTCTAATCTTTGATTATGTATGTTTTCTTACATGATTTCCAGTAATGTAATTTGCTGTGAATGTCCTATATTTAGAATTTAGTTTATTTTTCATGTCCTACATGCATATTTGTCTTCACTTACCTCCCCAGCATGCTTTCCTGGGCACATCCACATTTAAAGCATATTATCATATTTTGTTGTTATGTTTTTTTTGTGTGGATTTACCCTAAACACCTCCTAAACTGTGTCACATTTGTATTGTTGGTCTCAAATTCCTTCTGAGTGCAAGAAATTATTTTTTTGTGTACACAAAATAATTTGGAACCCTCCCTCCCCTCCCCAAAATGCAGAATCAACTGATCCAACTACTCTTTTTCTGAATTTTTTAAAAGCCATACGCAGTATACCTTTTTTATTGTTGTAATATTTCTGGATGAATTCTCCTAAGCATGTAGTCACTATCATGTAGTACACTATTAATTTATACTCATCACTTCTTTTAATGTTATTTAATGCATGTCAAATAAATATTTTTTTAATTATATATGATGGCACTTATTATCTTCCCACTGGGCTGCCAATATTTTAAAAACAGAGTGGCTTTCAAAATGTACCTTCATTTGTTCCACATTTAGCTGTAATGGAAGTGGAGAGGGTTCTTACCTGTCCCAAAACTCTACCCATTCCACCTTACCCCCCCCCCCCCCAAAATGGAATGTGCCACCAGAGGGAGTGAAGAAGTATATAATTAGAACTGTTATCCTTTTTTGTCTAAATACTGCTTTAAATGTTCTATTTTTATGTTGGCACAAGAATGTATGTGTCATAAATAATTGTCATTTTATTCACGGTTTCCTTCCAACCGCCAGCAATGGCAGGATGTGGCGGCACAGTTTAATTTCTGGAATTTCCCAAACTGTGGGGGTGCCATTGATGGGAAACATGTCTGCATCATCCCACCACCCAACTCTGGCTCTTACTACTTTAACTATAAGGGCTTTTGTAGTATAGTATTGCTTGCCATAGTTTCTGCAAACTATGAATTTTTATATCTGGATGTGGGGATCTATGGTCACCATTCAAACTCTGTGTGATGATGCACACACAGTTTTATCACCTCCTCCAGAATGGGACATTAAATTTGCCACCTGCCCAGGACAGTGTTGAGGGGCTTAATTTTGTGTTTCTAGCAGGTGAGGCGTTTGCTCTGGGGCCTCATCATATGAAGCCCTTTCCAATGAGGAACCTTACCCCAGAGCAGCGCATCTACAATTATCGGCTCTCTCGTGCCAGGAGGGTTGTCGAAAACACTTTTGGCATACTCTCCAACCGTTTATGGCTTTTTTTAACTGCCATAAATTTGGCAGAGTATAAACTCAATCATGTGGTGTTGTGCTGCTGCATCCTCCACAATTTTTTAAGGAGGAATGTCACAAACTACATTGGATCAGTGGCTACAGAGGATCCTTCAGGTGTTCTGGCAGCTGAAGAGCCAGTGATGCCAGCTCTGCAAACTGGTGGTGTTGGTGTTTCCTCACAAAATGGCCGTGTTGTGCGGGAACAATACAAGGCTTATTTTGTGGGTAGTGGGGCAGTGCCTTGGCAACAAAATGTTGTTGATAATATGTAATAAGCTGTATTTTCGTTATAAAACCAAAATATCTTTGAAATACTGTTGTCTGTGTTTATTATCTTAGCAAATATCCTTCTAGAATATTTTTTTTTATTTTATTTTAGTTTACAAACCATAATTGGAATGTATTAGCTCTAAATGTTGCCTTGAGCTATGTAGTGTATTATGTTGTGCTATGGTTCTGCTACACACATTTTCAAGTACACTGTCAATGTAACTACACCAACTGAACAAATATACTGTTCTTATTAAGCATTGTAAATCCCAAACATATTTACTTTCACCACACTGAGATGTGTTTTTTAGGGTTTTACAACAAACCAACATTGTTATTTGTGCAGTAAGATTATTGTTTTGTTTCTTCTCAACTTTGAGGTGGCTAAACATGCATCTTTGAAAGCACAGCAATACACATCACCAAATCAGTATCTACAAAATTACAAAATCAAATGTAAAAAGGCCATACGAGACATTTTGCATTGTATCCTCAACGTGAGAATAGATTGCCTTCCTCAGGTGGAAAGAGCTCATCCCTTGCCAAATGTTAAAGAGGGCTAAATTGAAAATTGCACTTCTGATACCCTGCCTAAAATGTCATTACGTACAGATTATTAACCAAAGCCCACTGTGTCCACATGTGCTAGCTGACATCACGGGATCTCACTGTTTTTGTGTTGATGGCAGCTAGCACATGTGGGCACAGTGGGGTTGTTTCAAACACTAAAAATGTTGGGGAAACTACTTGCCACTGCACACTTGTAGTGGCTAATTTTGTTTTGTTATTTTAAAAACACACACTGTGTTTCTTAACATTTTCAATCTTCATGGTGGCAAACCTTATTCTCAATTTTTAAATCTTAAATACACAAGTATGAAAAACAGTATGAAAAAGGTAACTTTGTGGACAGTGTTTGACAACTCTCCTTCTCCAGGTGCATTTTCAGGTATTATTTTCTCTCTTTGTAACTATAGTCACAGGTGCAGTGTTTTATTTTCCTGACGGCTCCATGTCAGCACAGCTGGGTGAGGCCCCGCCCACCCCCTACATAATCAGGACTTTAACTATAAATTTTTTGCTCCCCGCAGCCTCAGTGTTCCTTTTTCTTCCTCCTAGGTCAGGACTAGCGGTGTCTCCCCTCCTAGCTGGTATAAATTACTGGCGGTCAGTCCGGGATGTGTCTGCTGCCGGATGCAGTCCCTGCGGTATAAGGTACCAACGGTAGCTTGGTTAGGGAACCCCGCTGCTGATCCTCGGGGTGGCTTTATGCAGCCTTAAATAGGCGGCTTGGGGGAGCTGGGGGTGTGGCCTGTCTCTCATCTTGGATATTCTTATGGTGCCTGTTAAGGGCGGGCCGCGCTCTCTCTCTGCCTTTTATGTGGAAGCCGACTCTGAACATGTGCTCTGCCACTCAGCCAATCAGGAGTGGAGGGGGTGGAGTAAGCTCTTAAAGAGCCAAATTTTGAAAGTCTGCTGTTCAGTTTAAACCTGGCTGTTGCAGTGTGCAGCGCTTTGTGTGCTAAGCTGCCTGCGTTGTACACACCCTCTCCTCAGAACCAAAATGCCTACCCCCTCTAAAGATCAGCGATCACAAAGAAGGTAGGGGAGACACTGATGTTTATATGCATCTTTATAATGTTGCATCTAGCAGACTAATTTTTGCCTCACGCCTGTCTGTGCTGCTCCAGCTCCTTAGGTCATGGTCATGGCTCTTCACGACGTTCAGAGGATGAAATCTCAGGGAAATATAGGAGACGTTCGTCCTCACGGGAAGATCGACACTCTCACTGTAGAAGAGAAGTGTCACGCTCTCACTCTCCTTCAAGACATCACCGATCTCCATCACGTCACCGCCAGGATTCACATCATGATCAACCCAGGCCAGGAGGCTGCTGGGCCTGCCCCAAAAAGGCATTGGCCGGGAAGACGGCTTGTGCGGATTGCTTCAAGGAAGCGGCAAAGGGCCATGAATCGGATAAAGTGGAGCTAGTGTCATTAATGAAAAAGGCGTTTGACGATACACTGCAGACGTTTGCAACGCAGACGCAAGTGTCAACTGCCCCAGTTCCTTCTACCTCTCGTTCCCTGTCACCCCAAGAACGTCCAACGGTTCCGAATAATTCAATGACTGAAGCTCAAACACGAGCACAAGATTCGGATGCATCCTCTGCAAAAGAAGAGGATGACCAGTATGATGGGTTTGATTTCACCTTAGTTCCATCCTTGGTGAAAAAAGTTAGACAGGCCTTGCGGTGGCAAGATGAGGGCAGTAGAACCTCAACAGAAACAAAGGAAGTTATTCGCCAACATGAAGCGGGAGACGGTAAATTTTCCCTTTGTTGAGGAAATCCAAGACATAATCACTGGCGAATGGGAAAACTCAGACAAGAAAGGCTTTTACAAAAATCGATTTGCAAAAATGTACCCATTTCAGACAGAAAAGGTGAAGGTTCTGGAAGAGCCACCTGTAGTGGACGTGGCGCTCATGCGCCTCGCTAGGCATGTGACCCTGCCACTGGACAACGTAGTGACCTTCAAAGACATTCTAGACAGGAGGGTGGATATAGATCTTAAAAAGATCTACACTCTGGCTGGCGGAATATGTAAACCAACGATGGCTTTGGCCACCATCTCTAAGGCCATGGAGATCTGGGTGCAGAATGTCGAAGGGGCGGTGGAAGATGACCTATGCAAAGCTGAGGTCTCAGCCCCGTTAGCAAATTTGAAGCTAACAGCTGCATTTATGGCTAAAGCATCCATTGACATAATCAAGATTCTGGCCAGAGTCATGCTAAATGCGGTGACGGCCAGAAGAGCCCTATGGCTGAGGCCCTGGGTGGCGGATCCTGCGTCCAAACAAGGATGGTGCAGAAGACCTTTCAAAGGTCACTCCCTGTTTGGGAATAAGCTTGATACAGCTATCTCCAAAGCGACAGGTGGAAGATCGGGTTTCATCCCACAGGATCAGATGCTGCTTAAGATTAAAGCAACCTTCAGAGGCACAGCGAGACCCAGAGGCAGGGCCACCAGGTCCTACAAGCCAGGAAGGGAATTTCGTGATGGCCGAACTCGGCGACAAGCCGCAAATCTGGAGGACCAGCCTCCTCCGCGGGACAACAGGTCCAAAAGTCTTTTTGACTATACACCGGCCCACACTTGCCGGGTAGGAGCCAGGCTGTTCAGGTTCCGTCAACTGTGGGCAGAAAAGATAAAGGAGCCATAGGTGGTGTCGACCATCAAGTATGGACACAGTTGGAAATTCCTCAACCGACCCCACAGAGTCTTTGTCTCAACAAAAATGCCCCCAGGAAAAGAAAAACGGGAAGTCTTTTGGAATTACATCCAGACCCTCCTGGATCAGGAGGCAATAATTGCAGTTCCTCAGCGGGAGCGTTTTTCCGGAGTCTACTCGCCTCTATTGTTGGTTCAAAAAAAGTCGGGAACGTGGAGGCCAGTAATAGACCTCCGAGGTCTCAACAGATCCATCAAGAAGGAGCGGTTCAGGATGGAGTCGCTCCAGACAATTCTGAAAATTGTCCAACCAGGAGATTGGATGCTAGCAGTGGATCTCAAGGATGCGTACTTCCATGTGCCCGTAGCCCCGTACTACCAGAGATTCTTCCGGTTCGCAATTGGACAACTTCACTACCAATTTGTGTGCCTTCCCTTCGGGCTGACTATATCACCCAGAGTATTCACAAAAATCCTGGTGGCACTGGTGGCACATATTCGACTCCAAGGTATCCGCATACACCATTACTTGGACGATATCTTACTGCTGAGCCAAGACAGGAGCACGCTCCTAGTACACCGGAACACGACTTTGTTGACACTAGAAAACTTCGGATGGTTAATCAATCGAGAGAAGAGTCACCTTGTGCCGACTCAATCCCTGGTGTATCTAGGTGCGAAGATAGATACCAAGATGGCATCGGTAGCATTGCCCAGGGACAAGATGTCCGGCATACTGAAAGTAATGTCAGAAGCTCGGAAGCAGTCATACATGCCAACAGTAGAATGCATGCGACTCCTAGGCATAATGATCTCAACCATTCTGATGGTCAAGTGGGCGCAATGGAATTCACGCCTCTTCCAAATGGGTCTCCTGAGTCAATGGAGATCGGGGGATCTTGGTCAAAAAATCCAGATCACAGCCCAGATGAACGCCAACTTAGACTGGTGGGCAAGTCAACAGAATCTTACACGGTGCCACTCCCTACTCTCGGAGAGATGGCAAATGATCCAATCAGATGCCAGCGGCACAGGCTGGGGAGCCCTATACAAAGACCAATGGGCCCAAGGTCGTTGGGCCTACCAGGCGAACGACGTAGGCTTCAACATCTTGGAGCTGAGGGCGGCCTTCCAGGCCCTCCTGGCCTTCAAGAATCAGATCCAGGGAGCGACTATCCTTCTGAAACTAGACAATGTGTCGGCAGTGGCCTACATCCGCAGGCAAGGGGGCACCCGCAGCAGTACCCTACTGAAGGAGGTAACCCCGATCATGAATTGGGCTCAGACCAATTTACATCTGCTAACGGCTGTGTATGTGCCTGAACGTCTGAACACGCAAGCAGACTACCTGTCCAGAGCGGATTTGAACAACAACGAATGGGCCCTGTCTCCCCGGGTCTTCCGGAGCTTGGTGGCGTGGGCCTTCCTCCCAGAAGTAGACCTATTTGCCTCTGCCATTAACACCAAACTACCACGGTTCTTCACCCAGTTCAGTCACCCACAAGCGGCAGGAGTGGATGCTCTGACAGCAGAATGGAACTTCAGAACAGCATATGCCTTCCCTCCGATTCCGGTGATCCTCCGCTTCCTGCAGAGACTGCAACAAGAGAAAGTATCTGTCCTGGCAGTAATTCCAGACTGGCCCAAGAGACCTTGGTACCCTCTACTCCGCTCACTGAGCATCAGGAAGCCACAACCTCTACCAGTATACTCAGACCTACTGAAACAGGGGCCAATCTGCCACCCGGCTCCGGAGAGCCTGAGGTTGACGGCCTGGGTCTTGAGAGGCGTAGGTTAACTGATCTGGGTTGTTCAACTAGATTCACGAACACTCTTATGAAGGCGAGGAAAAGCAGCACCAACAGTGCCTACAGCAGGACCTGGAATAAGTTAGTGGAATTTGCTCATAGACATAATTTTCTGCCCGACTCGCCAAAAGTCTGCCACATCCTGGAGTTCCTCCAAGCGGGCTTGGAACTCGGTCTCTCCAAAAGCACGTTGAAGACTCACGTGTCTGCTATCTCTGCTTTTTCGGGTGTCCAATGGGCCACTGAAAAGTTGGTGATTCAATTCTTCAGAGCAACCATCCGCCTGAGACCGCCAAAGTTGCCAAGATTTCCGAAGTGGGACCTACCCTTAATCTTTGACTTCCTATCATCAAACACCTTTGCCTCTCCAGTCTCTCTGTGGCATCTCACATTGAAAACTGCCTTTCTTGTGGCAGTAACCTCAACCAGAAGGGTGTCCGAGATGGCCGCGCTGGGGTTTAAGGAGCCCTTCCTCTCCTTCTTCCCGGATAGAGCGGTGCTCAGGCCAATGCTGGGGTTTGTCCCTAAGGTAGCCTCTACCTTCCATATGACACAGGAAATCACTCTCCCACTGTTGCTCGCAGAAAACTCTCAGGATCCAAATCTGCTTGACGTAGGAGCTTCCCTGAGAGCCTATGTGGACGCGACAGCCGAACTCAGAAAGTCGGACAATCTTTTCATTATACCAAATGGTGCCCGTAAAGGCCTAAAAGCTTCTAGCAGAGTGATCGCCACGTGGCTGGTTAAATTTATATCTTTAGCCTACAGAGCCAAAGGTCTGCCAGTGCCTGAGGGGGTCACAGCGCATTCCACGAGAGGAGTCTCTGCCTCCTAGGCTGCGGTCGGACAGGTGTCCTTGGAGACGATATGCAAGGCAGCTACATGGACATCTATACATACCTTTATGACACACTACCGTGTGGAGCCAGCGGCTCTAACTACCATAGAGTTTGGCAGGAGGGTGCTAGCCTCCGCCTCCTATATGGATTAAAAAAAAAAAAAATTGCAAGCATAACCCTCCCATGTGTGGCTAGTTAATTCCCAGCTGTGCTGACATGGAGCTGTCAGGAAAACGGAAAATTGAATTCAAATACTTACCATAATTTTCCTTTCCTGACAAGCTCCATGTCAGGACAGAACCCGCCCAGTCAAGTAGTAATAGTTACTAAACACTGAGGCTGCGGTGAGCAAAAAATGTATAGTTAAAGTCCTGATTACGTAGGGGGTGGGTGGGGCCTCACCCAGCTGTGCTGACATGGAGCTTGTCAGGAAAGGAAAATTACGGTAAGTATTTGAATTCAATTTTCCGGTTTTTTACTTACATTCCCCAAAGATTTTGTGTATACTGACTACACTAAATCTAAAAGGAGGTGGTCAAGCACCTAGAGAAGGGGGGTGGAGAAACACTGACCTACAAACCTAACAAAAAATACTACAAAAATTTTAAGGGGTTGTAAAGGTACAATTTTGGAACCCTAAATAGCTTCCTTTACCTTAGTGCAGTCCTCCTTCACTTACCTCATCCTTCCATTTTTCTTTGAAATGTCCTTTTTTCTTCAAAGAAATACTCAGTTCCTGTTCTTCTGTCTGTAACTCCACACAGTAATGCAAGGCTTTCTCCCTGGTGTGGAGTGTCGTGCTCGCCCCCTCCCTTGGACTACAGGAGAGTCAGGACGCCCACTAACACACAGGTCCTTTCTCTATCTGCAACGTAGAGAGCGTCCTGACTCTCCTGTAGTCCAAGGGAGGGGGAAATCACGACACTCCACACCAGGGAGAAAGCCTTGCATTACTGTGTGGAGTTACAGACAGAAGAACAGGAACTGAGGATTTCTATGAAGAAATAAGGACATTTCAAAACAAAATCAAAGGATGAGGTCAGTGAAGGAGGAGTGCACTAAGGTAAAGGAAGATATTTAGGCAAACAAAATTGTACCTTTACAACCCCTTTAAGTGAATTGTCATGCGATTTTACATGACAAATCGCATGAAAAGACACTGCATATGGCATTGTTCATTATTAATGAGAAATCCCAGTAATTCCAAGGAAGTAGTGTTATTTCGACATATCAAGATTCAGAGTCTGTGCTTAAAAGTAGAGTAAAAACAATAAACCAAAAAAAAACAAAAAACTTTAACATTTTGCTAACAGGTCTACATAATCCTGCATACGCCTCAGAACACCAGTGGCAGCCTCCTTTATTTGTTCAAGTTCAGTCATTGCCTGCAGCATATCAGCACTGATACGACCAATTGTGCATCCTGGTAGTTCGTGGCCTTGGAAGAAGATAAAACATACAAATGGTAATCAAGGTCAAGTGGCTGAGGCCCAAAAAAAGTGAATTATGGTCACATTTAGGGATGAGCTTCGAGTTCGAGTCGAACTCATGTTCGACTCGAACATTGCCTGTTCGCCCATTCGCCGAACAACGAACAATTTGGGGTGTTCACGGCAAATTTGAAAAGTCTATGGGAGAAATCTAAAGTGCTAATTATAAAGGCTTATATGCAAGTTATTGTCCTAAAAAGTGTTTGGGGACCCGGGTCCTGCCCCAGGGGACATGTATCAATGCAAAAAGTTTAAAAAACTGACGTTTTTTTAGGAGCAGTGATTTTAATAATGATTAAAGTGAAACAATAAAAGTGAAATATTCCTTTAAATTTCGTACCTGGGGGGTGTGTATGATATGCATGTAAAGTCGCGCATGTTTGCCGTGCTTAGAACTGTCCCTGCACAAAGTGTCATTTTTGAAGGAAAAAAAGTCATTTAAAACTCACTCGCGGCTATTAATGAATTGTTGGCTTTTATCAATACATAGAAAAGTCATTGATAAAAAAAAAAAAAAGCGTAGGGGTTCCCCCAAATTCAATTACCAGGCCCTTCAGGTCTGGAATGGATATTAAGGGGAACACCGCCGCAAATAAAAAAAAAAATGGCGTGCGGTTTCCCCTAAATATCCATACCAGGCCCTTCAGATCTGGCATGGATTTTAAGGGGAACTCCACCCCAAATTTTTAAAAAAATGGCGTGGAGTCCCCCCAAAAATCCATACCAGACCCTTATCCGAGCACGCAACCTGGCCGGCCGCAGGAAAAGAGGAGGGGACGAGAGAGCGCCCCCCCTCCCTCCTGAACCGTACCAGGCCACATGCCCTTAACATGGGGAGGATGTCAAGGACCTCATCCCCACAACCCTTGCCCGGTGGTTGTGGGGGTCTGCGGGCAGGGGGCTTATCGGAATCTGGAAGACCCCTTTAACAAAGGGGACCCCCAGATCCCGCCCCCCCATGTGAATTGGTAAGGGGTACATTGTACCCCTACCATTTCACAAAGAAAGTGTAAAAAAATTTAAATAAAAACACACAAACACCTTGGAAAAGTCCTTTATTTAAAAAAAAGAAAAAAAAGAAAAACATTCCAGCGATGAAATCCAGTGTCCAGCGGCGATCCCTATGTCCAGCGCTGTCCGTCATTGGTTGTGCCTGAGCAGCGAACACAGCGAACAAAGTTCCCCATCAGGTCCGCCCCCTCGGTATGTCCGACCCCGCCTACGTCATTGGCCTGAGCGGGGAACTTCCTTCACTGTGTAATTTAAATTTACACAGTGAAGGAAGTTTCCCGCTCAGGCCAATGACATAGGCGGGGTCTGACATACCGAGGGGGTGGACCTGATGGGGAACTTCTCTCACTTTGTAATACATGCATAGACCCGCCCCTTCTAAAGTTCCCCATCAGGTTCGCTCAGCCAACGACTCGGTGTAAGGCTGAGGACCTGATGCGGAACATGAGAAGGGGCGGGTCTATACATGTATTACACAGCGAACGAAGTTCCCCATCAGGTCCGCCCCCTCGGTATGTCAGACCCCGCCTACGTCATTGGCCTGAGCGGGAAACTTCCTTCACTGTGTAAATTTAAATTACACAGTGAAGGAAGTTCCCCGCTCAGACCAATGATGTAGGCGGGGTCAGACATACCGAGGGGGCGGACCTGATGGGGAACTTAGTTTGCTGTGTAATACATGAATAGACCCGCCCCTTCTCGCGTTCCGCATCTGGTCCGCTGAGCGGACCTGATGGGGAACTTTAGAAGGGGCGGGTCTATACATTTAAAACACTGCGGAGGAAGTTCCCCATCAGGTCCGCTCAGGCACAACCAATGACGGACAGCGCTGGACATCGGGATCGCCGCGGGACACTGGATTTCATCGCTGGAATGTTTTTTTTGGTTTTTTTTTAATAAAGGACTTTTCCAAGGTGTTTGTGTGTTTTTATTTACATTTTTTTTATACTTTCTTCGTGAAATGGTAGGGGTACAATGTACCCCTTACCAATTCACATAGGGGGGGCGGGATCTGGGGGTCCCCTTTGGTAAAGGGGTCTTTCAGATTCCGATAAGCTCTCTGCCCGCAGACCCCCACAACCACAGGGAAAGGGTTGTGGGGATGAGGCCCTTGTCCCCATCAGCATGGGGACATCTTCCCCATGTTGAGGGCATGTGGCCTGGTACGGTTCAGGAGGGAGGGGGGGCCGCTCTCTCGTCCCCTCCTCTTCCCATGCGGCCGGCCAGGTTGCGTGCTCGGATAAGGGTCTGGTATGGATTTTTGGGGGGACTCCACGCCATTTTTTTTAAAATTTGGGGTGGAGTTCCCCTTAAAATCCATGCCAGATCTGAAGGGCCTGGCATGGATATTTAGGGGGAACCGCACGCCATTTTTTTTTAAATTTGCGGCGGGGTTTCCCCTTAATATCCATTCCAGACCTGAAGGGCCTGGTAATTGAATTTGGGGGAACCCCCACGCTTTTTTTTTTTTTATCAATGACTTTTCTATGTATTGATAAAAGCCGACAATTCATTATAGCCGCGAGTGAGTTTTAAATGACTTTTTTTCCTTCAAAAATGACACTTTGTGCAGAGACAGTTCTAAGCACGGGAAACATGCGCGACTTTACATGCATACTATACACACACCCCAGGTACGAAATTTAAAGGAAAATTTCACTTTTATTTTTTCATTTTAAGCATTATTAAAATCATCACTCCCGTAAAAACGTCTATTTTTTAAACCTTTTTTTGCATTGATACATGTCCCCTGGGGCAGGACCCGGGTCCCCAAACACTATTTAGGACAATAAATTGCATATTAGCCTTTATAATTAGCACTTTAGATTTCGAACGTTCGAGTCCATTGTAGGGTTCTAAAGTTCACACAAACATTCTGTCTGTTCGCAGCTTCTGGTGCGAACCGAACAGGGGGGTGTTCGGCTCATCCCTGGTCACATTAGTAATCAAGCCAATTTAGTTAAATACTTACCTAGACAGTAAGTTTTATTCTGAAACCTGCTTGCTCTTCAAACACCTAAACTACTAGGAATGTACACACTCTGTAGCTACTCTATAATCTTGTCCCTGGTGCCTGTGTCTCCCAAAATTGGTTACATAGCAACACTGCCAGCTCATTCCACCTCCTGTCTCCTTCTACATGCTAATGTTCAATGCACTACCTACTTTGCTTCTGTGTTTGGCTGTTAATTTAAATGAAATTTAACCAATACCTAGACATGTCTAGACCAGTGGTGGTGCGTCCATATAGGGCGCGGGAGAAACGCCCCCTCTCAGTCTTGTAACGCCACTGAAAGACAATACACAGATTCATGCATTGCATGAATCTGTGTATTGTCGCCGCTTCAGACCAATATTCAGATGGCCGGCCTCCTGTTGAGCGCCGGACATCTGAATTAGAGCGGTGGGTGTGTTTTGGAAGTGTCTATCAGAGCAAGCGGCTCTGATAGGCTTTACTGTTAAAGACCTCACGCTGGAATTAGCTTCAAAATAGTTGACAAGGGGACGCAGAGGGGATTCGTTCCTTGTAAAACCCTGACATGCATCTCAGCCAATCATGCTCATCAGATCTGGTTACCGGTAACCTGATTGGCTGAAGCAACATCGAGGGCGGGAGAAGACATCTATGACTGAAGAAGGATGGCAATGAGCCAAGGCAGGTAAGTGCATGGCTGGGGGGAAACTGGCTTTTTTGGGGGGGAATATGTCTGCATTTGAGGGGACAAAATGGTGCCCTTTTGGCACAGTGGCTGCATTTAATGGGCACAGTGGAAGAAATTTTGATGAATTTTTTTCACTTTGTTTGCGCCCCACACAATAAAAAAAGTTGAAAAAAATTAACGCCACTGGCTACACATTTGAAGACATATGTTCAAAATACTTACTGGGGCAAACAACAGCCTCCACTAAATCATCTTCTATTTGATGCACTACTCCACCCTCTGCATGACTTGTGTCTGGGGATGTGATGTCCACTGGAGGCTCTTTGCTGGGTCCAGCTCTCTGATCACACTCCTCCAAATGTTGGAGCTGACCACACACACGTTCCCCTTAAAATAAAATAAACAACATTAATTTAAGCCATCACAAATGTAAAATCTTGGGCTAGAATCCCTTGAGCTGAATTAGGAGACCAACCTTGCACTAGTGACAATGTTTGCTCCAGACTAGTGGACTATCATGCGCAATATGCATTTTTAAATTTTCAAAAATGCATTGTAAAGGGTAGATGATGTACTTTCAAATGATCACCAAAATGCCTATATGCCAACATATAAAAAAAAAAATGCATTTGACAAACACCACTCTTGTGTCCTATGGGATAGGGTATCTATGATGAACATTCTAGCAGGCGTGACGCTGTGTGACAGTGATCCCCAGGCCCTCTACTCTACCCATGTCTACCCTGGAAAGGCGTCATTAATGTGCAGTGATGATACGCACAGCAAACCTTAATAATTCAATACCCCTTATTAAAGTAACGTCCTGAGACCATGGCCTTTGTACCACCTAGAAACTCCCCTGTCGGAGGATATAGATATTCAAATTGAGTGGTGACTTGGCGATTTGGGGATGATGCTGGCACTGTTGTCTCCCCTGTTGGGGCCTGGCCAAGGGAAGCCTCCCTTTGTCCCCTCTGGTGGCTTGTCTGCTGGCTTTCTCTGTGCCTTTTTCCTGTGAATATCATTACATACTGTATATTAATTATTGCTCCAAAAAAGGATAGTCAGAAAGAATACGTTTATTCATTCATATCTGCATTAACTGTAATTAACTTCTTCTTTCCCCCCACAAAATAAACCCATTTTTTTTATAAAAAATAAAAAATGTACAGACAGCTAATTCAAACCTAAATATAATGACTACAGTCAGGAATTTGGCTTACTTCTTTTTATAATGATGTGGTGAATGGAGTCCAACTGTTCTTTCTCTCTGTGTTTTAAATCTGACCATCGTTTGCGAATTTGATCTTTCGTTCGTTGGATGCTATATTCACGTTCCAATGCCGTGAGGACCTTCTCCAGAATATAGTCTTTATGGATGTTGGGCCTGTCATAGTTCTCCAGCTTACAGTCATATTTATCAAAGATGCGCACCAATCAAAGAGCCTTGTGTTTGCAATAATCACCACGCAGGGCCTGGTCGTTTTCGGTGAGGCCGCCATCATGTTCTCCCTCACGAATGTTCCGCCGTGTATGTCGCATGCAGAAAAAAGAATGTGGGCACGCCCCAGCGTCATGACGTACTGAGAGCGGAGTTTGACGCATGCGCAGGGTATATAAATCCCTAACGACCGTTCGACGTACCGGATGCTGGAACGTTACCTTAAACTTGGGAAACGAAAACAAGCCGAAGGGATAGTCGAAAGAAAGGTACGTGACAACATTGTGACAGTGTATGCATGGACACATAGGATAACATTGAATGAGTTCAGGGGGAGTTTGAAAAAGTGTACAAATGACTCTGAATGCGCGTTTACCAGCATCTCATGTGCATGGGGCCTAATGCCAATATACTACTTACCTAAAGGCAGGGCTGCCATCAGGGGGGTACAGGCAGTACACCTGTAAGGGTCCCGGAGGTCCCCAGGGCCCGGATGGCAACACACCCATTTATTTAACTTGTTCGTCAGCACCCAAAGCCCCCCGACCTCAAATATTTGGGGCGTCAGCACCCCCCGCTTCGCAAATCGTGGCGGAAGCACACCCCCCCCGGTTCTCCTATGCTCCAGGGGGCACATGCCTGAAGCTGTGTAAGGGGACCCCAAATTCATGATGGCGGCCCTGCATAAAGGCCTATATTCTAAGCAGGTTAGGAGCTAGAAGCTAAACATTATTGGTTTGTCTTGTGTTCTTTCTTGCAGCCATCTGATCAAATTGGAGTTACAATGAAGGGGACAGTTTTGAATA
The DNA here is from genome assembly GCA_029206835.1 of Rana muscosa. Taxonomy (NCBI): domain Eukaryota; kingdom Metazoa; phylum Chordata; class Amphibia; order Anura; family Ranidae; genus Rana; species Rana muscosa. The sequence continues at coordinate 1,130,963,834 of CM055116.1, forward strand.
GCCCAGAATTCATGTCTGACTTCATTGAACAATACAGGTCTCACGCCTGTCTGTGGCAGGTGAAACATAAAGACTATTCAAATAAAAACAAAAGGCAGGCAGCAATCGATCAATTGGTGGAATTGGCGCAGGCTGTGTACCCCAGGGCAGATGAAACGATGGTCAAGACAAAAATTGGGGGCCTCAGGAGTATGTACAACAGGGAGATAAAGAAGATCGAGGAATCAAAGAGATCGGGAGCAACAGCAGAAGACGTTTATGTCCCCAAGCTGTGGTACTTCTCGAGCCTGGGATTTTTGAAGGACCAAACTGTGCCACGCAGGCATATTTCCACACTACCCTCCACATCAGCTGAGGCCACAGATACTGAGGCGGATCCAACACAACAAGAAGAGGAGGAGGAGGAGCTCAGCTTTCCCCAGGTATAGCATTGTGGAAAAGAGTTCAAAATAATATCAAATGATGTAAATGTGTTGTTATGATGCCTCCAAAATTATTACATAAACAAAGTGATTAGAAATGAGAAAATAGACAGAAGTTGAAAGTAAAAATGTTGACAAGAAGGAGAAATGCACACAATGATAGCCTTTGCTTTTTGAACACATTCAAGTTGGAAAAGTAATGAGATTAGGGATGAGCTTCGTGTTCGAGTCGAACATACGTTCGACTCGAACATCGGCTGTTCGATCGTTCGACGAAGATCGAACGATTTGGGCCGTTCGCGCCAAATTCGAGTGACGCGAACGGCCCACAATGCACTACGCCATCGCAGTGTCATCCAGGCGCTGTGATTGGCCAAGCATGCACTGTGACCCCGCATGCTTGGCCAATCACAGCGCCGGCAGCGAGGAGAGCAATGATTGGCTTTCTTAACCTGGATTCCTTTAGTTTAGGGAAAGAGAAGGATAGGTAGGGAGAGTGTCAGTGTGTTTTACTGTGCCAGTCCTTGTTTCTAGGGACAAAGAAGGAAAGTGAGGGGATTTCTCCTTGTGCTATAGTGTGCTTTAAAAAAACATTTTTTCTAGGGACAGAAAACTGTAGGTAGGGAGAGTGTCAGTTTCTTTCACTGTGCCAGTCCTTGTTTCTAGGGACAAAGAAGGAAAGTGAGGGGATTTCTCCTTGTGCTATAGTGTGCTTTAAAAAAACATTTTTTCTAGGGACAGAAAACTGTAGGTAGGGAGAGTGTCAGTTTCTTTCACTGTGCCAGTCCTTGTTTCTAGGGACAAAGAAGGAAAGTGAGGGGAATTCTCCTTGTGCTATAGTGTGCTTTAAAAAAACATTTTTTCTAGGGACAGAAAACTGTAGGTAGGGAGAGTGTCAGTTTCTTTCACTGTGCCAGTCCTTGTTTCTAGGGACAAAGAAGGAAAGTGAGGGGAATTCTCCTTGTGCTATAGTGTGCTTTAAAAAAACATTTTTTCTAGGGACAGAAAACTGTAGGTAGGGAGAGTGTCAGTTTCTTTCACTGTGCCAGTCCTTGTTTCTAGGGACAAAGAAGGAAAATGAGGGGATTTCTCCTTGTGCTATAGTGTGCTTTAAAAAAACATTTTTTCTAGGGACAGAAAACTGTAGGTAGGGAGAGTGTCAGTTTATTTCACTGTGCCAGTCCTTGTTTCTAGGGACAAAGAAGGAAAGTGAGGGGATTTCTCCTTGTGCTATAGTGTGCTTTAAAAAAACATTTTTTCTAGGGACAGAAAACTGTAGGTAGGGAGAGTGTCAGTTTCTTTCACTGTGCCAGTCCTTGTTTCTAGGGACAAAGAAGGAAAGTGAGGGGATTTCTCCTTGTGCTATAGTGTGCTTTAAAAAAACATTTTTTCTAGGGACAGAAAACTGTAGGTAGGGAGAGTGTCAGTTTCTTTCACTGTGCCAGTCCTTGTTTCTAGGGACAAAGAAGGAAAGTGAGGGGAATTCTCCTTGTGCTATAGTGTGCTTTAAAAAAACATTTTTTCTAGGGACAGAAAACTGTAGGTAGGGAGAGTGTCAGTTTCTTTCACTGTGCCAGTCCTTGTTTCTAGGGACAAAGAAGGAAAGTGAGGGGATTTCTCCTTGTGCTATAGTGTGCTTTAAAAAAACATTTTTTCTAGGGACAGAAAACTGTAGGTAGGGAGAGTGTCAGTTTCTTTCACTGTGCCAGTCCTTGTTTCTAGGGACAAAGAAGGAAAGTGAGGGGATTTCTCCTTGTGCTATAGTGTGCTTTAAAAAAACATTTTTTCTAGGGACAGAAAACTGTAGGTAGGGAGAGTGTCAGTTTCTTTCACTGTGCCAGTCCTTGTTTCTAGGGACAAAGAAGGGAAGTGAGGGGAATTCTCCTTGTGCTATAGTGTGCTTTAAAAAAACATTTTTTCTAGGGACAGAAAACTGTAGGTAGGGAGAGTGTCAGTTTCTTTCACTGTGCCAGTCCTTGTTTCTAGGGACAAAGAAGGAAAGTGAGGGGATTTCTCCTTGTGCTATAGTGTGCTTTAAAAAAACATTTTTTCTAGGGACAGAAAACTGTAGGTAGGGAGAGTGTCAGTTTCTTTCACTGTGCCAGTCCTTGTTTCTAGGGACAAAGAAGGAAAGTGAGGGGATTTCTCCTTGTGCTATAGTGTGCTTTAAAAAAACATTTTTTCTAGGGACAGAAAACTGTAGGTAGGGAGAGTGTCAGTTTCTTTCACTGTGCCAGTCCTTGTTTCTAGGGACAAAGAAGGAAAGTGAGGGGAATTCTCCTTGTGCTATAGTGTGCTTTAAAAAAACATTTTTTCTAGGGACAGAAAACTGTAGGTAGGGAGAGTGTCAGTTTCTTTCACTGTGCCAGTCCTTGTTTCTAGGGACAAAGAAGGAAAGTGAGGGGAATTCTCCTTGTGCTATAATGTGCTTTAAAAACACATTTTTTCTAGGGACAGAAAACTGTAGGTAGGGAGAGTGTCAGTTTCTTTCACTGTGCCAGTCCTTGTTTCTAGGGACAAAGAAGGAAAGTGAGGGGATTTCTCCTTGTGCTATAGTGTGCTTTAAAAAAACATTTTTTCTAGGGACAGAAAACTGTAGGTAGGGAGAGTGTCAGTTTCTTTCACTGTGCCAGTCCTTGTTTCTAGGGACAAAGAAGGAAAGTGAGGGGATTTCTCCTTGTGCTATAGTGTGCTTTAAAAAAACATTTTTTCTAGGGACAGAAAACTGTAGGTAGGGAGAGTGTCAGTTTCTTTCACTGTGCCAGTCCTTGTTTCTAGGGACAAAGAAGGAAAGTGAGGGGATTTCTCCTTGTGCTATAGTGTGCTTTAAAAAAACATTTTTTCTAGGGACAGAAAACTGTAGGTAGGGAGAGTGTCAGTTTCTTTCACTGTGCCAGTCCTTGTTTCTAGGGACAAAGAAGGAAAGTGAGGGGATTTCTCCTTGTGCTATAGTGTGCTTTAAAAAAACATTTTTTCTAGGGACAGAAAACTGTAGGTAGGGAGAGTGTCAGTTTCTTTCACTGTGCCAGTCCTTGTTTCTAGGGACAAAGAAGGAAAGTGAGGGGATTTCTCCTTGTGCTATAGTGTGCTTTAAAAAAACATTTTTTCTAGGGACAGAAAACTGTAGGTAGGGAGAGTGTCAGTTTCTTTCACTGTGCCAGTCCTTGTTTCTAGGGACAAAGAAGGAAAGTGAGGGGAATTCTCCTTGTGCTATAGTGTGCTTTAAAAAAACATTTTTTCTAGGGACAGAAAACTGTAGGTAGGGAGAGTGTCAGTTTCTTTCACTGTGCCAGTCCTTGTTTCTAGGGACAAAGAAGGAAAGTGAGGGAAATTCTCCTTGTGCTATAGTGTGCTTTAAAAAAACATTTTTTCTAGGGACAGAAAACTGTAGGTAGGGAGAGTGTCAGTTTCTTTCACTGTGCCAGTCCTTGTTTCTAGGGACAAAGAAGGAAAGTGAGGGGAATTCTCCTTGTGCTATAGTGTGCCAAAGCATTCCTCATCAACCATCTTTGAAATCCTTGTTTTTTGGACAGTCAGGGAAATTGTCGTTGTGCTATTCTGTGCAAAAGCAATAATCCTCAACCATATTTAGAAATCCTTAAGTAAAGGGACAGAGAAGGACACCTGAAGGTAGCCCTTATTGCTTTTTTCCCATCTCCCTGCAGGCCATCTATTAGAATGTCTGGAAGGCAAACAAGGAGAGGCAGACAGTCAGGAGGCAATAAAAGAGGGCAAGCAGGCTCTGTGTCTGGGGGCAACAGTGCTGGTCGTGGACGCGGTGCATTGTCATCAGCACATGGCCATGGGACACGCTTGTCCTTCTTTTCGGCAGCTGGACATGTTGAGCCACATCATGCCGAAGACTTGGTAGAGTGGATGACCAAGCCCTCCTCCTCCTCCTCATCCTCTCTCACCCAGGCTCAGGGTACTGGCAAAGCAGCTGCCAAAGCGTCCTCTTCCCTGGTATCAATGTCAGACTCATCATCAGTCACTCCTTCCCTAGACCCACCATGTCCTCCTCCTGAGGAGTCCCCCGAACTGTTTGAGCACAGTGTTGGGTACATGCTCCAGGAGGATGCCCAGCGTTTCGAAGGGTCTGATGATGAAACCCAGCTACAGGAAGGCAGTAGCGTGAGAGCAGACAGAGGGGATGCTCAAGAAGGACACCAATCTGGCAGTCATGTTCCAGCAGCTGCAGCATACTGCCAGATTGGCTCCAGTGATGAGGAGGGAGGGGATGATGAGGTCACTGACTCCACGTGGGTGCCTAATAGGAGAGAGGAGGAGGAGGAGGATGAGGAGGAGGCACATCTCCAACGAGGCAGGATGCCCTTTGGTGGCCAGCGTAAGGGCAGTACACCGACGGAATCACACCGCAGAGCTCCGCCTGTGCAGGGCGCTGCCTCTGCCCGTCATTCAAAAAGTTCCTTGGTGTGGGCCTTTTTTGAGGCTAGTGCATCAGATCGCACAGCTGCTGTTTGCAACATATGTCTCAAGCGTATATCGCGTGGCCAAAACATCAGCCGCTTGGGTACCACATGCCTGACCAGACATATGTTGACCTGCCATGCAGCTCGTTGGCAAGCCTACCTCAAAGACCCACACCAAAGAACAAAGCGGACCTCTCCTTGCACCGCATCAGCTGGGATCTCCAACCCCACTATAACTTCAGTCCTCTCTGAAACATGCACTGAGAGGAATGAAGGTGTAGAATTAGGTGTGTCACAGCCAAGTACTTGCGGCCACTCTGCTAGCAGTACACCGACGTCCGATTCTAGCAGGCAAATTTCCCTGCCCCAGCTGCTGGACCGTCGAAAGAAGTTCACTCCCAGCCATCCACATGCCCAGCGGTTGAATGCTAGCTTGGCTAAATTGCTAGCGCTTCAACTGCTGCCTTTTCAGTTGGTAGACTCGGCCCCCTTCCGTGAGTTTGTGCAATGTGCGGTTCCTCAGTGGCAGGTTCCCAAACGCCACTTTTTCTCACGGAAGGCTATTCCGGCTCTCTACCGGCATGTGGAAGGCAATGTCTTGGCCTCGCTGGACAGGGCGGTCAGCGGTAAGGTGCATATTACCGCTGACTCATGGTCCAGCAGGCATGGACAGGGACGTTACCTTTCTTTCACGGCCCATTGGGTCACTCTTTTGGCAGCTGGGAAGGATGCAGGACAAGGTGCAGTAGTGTTGGAGGTTGTTCCACCGCCATGCCTCCAAAATGCTACTACTGGTTGTGACACACCTCTCTCCTCCACCCCCTCCTCTTCTTCTTCCTCCATGGCCTCTTCCTGTGGTTTGTCCTATGAACCAGCGGTGCTCCGTAGCCGTTCACGGGGCTACGCAAGTACGCAGGCAAAAAGATGCCATGCCGTGCTTGCGCTGGTGTGTTTGGGGGACAGAAGCCACACTGGGGCAGAGGTCCTGTCTGCTCTGCAGGGCCAGGCCGAGAGGTGGTTGACGCCACGCCAGCTTAAGCCAGGAATGGTGGTTTGCGACAATGGCACCAACCTCCTCTCCGCCCTCCGACAGGGACAACTGACCCATGTGCCCTGTGTGGCTCACGTCCTTAACCTGGTGGTGCAGCGGTTCTTGGGCAGGTACCCGGGCTTACAGGATGTCCTGAGGCAGGCCAGGAAAGTCTGTGTGCATTTCCGCAGATCTTATAATGCCAGTGCTCGCCTGGCTGAGCTGCAAAAGGAGTTGAACCTGCCCAAGAACCGCCTTATATGTGACATGCCCACCAGGTGGAACTCAACGTTGGCCATGCTGCAGCGACTGCACACGCAGCAGAGGGCCATCAATGAGTACCTGTGCGACTACGGCACCAGGACAGGGTCAGGGGAGCTTGGTTTTTTTTCCTCCACGCCAGTGGGGCATGATCAGGGATGCATGCACTGTCCTGGCACCATTTGAGGAGGCCACGAGGATGGTGAGCAGTGACAGTGCATGCATCAGTGACACTGTACCTCTTGTCCACCTGTTGGAGCACACGCTGCGTGGAATAATGGACAGGGCACTTGAGGCAGAACAGAGGCAGGAAGAGGAGGACTTCCTTGCCTCTCAAGGCCCCCTTTACCCAGACAGTGTTCCTTCTGTCCCACCCATCGCACAGGAAGAGGAAGAGGAGGAGGAGGAGGAGGAGGATTGTGTCAGCATGGAGGTGGAGGCTGGCACTCAGCATCATCAGCAGCAGTCTTTTAGGGATGATTTACAGTCCCAAGAAACCAGTGGACTTGTACGTGGCTGGGAGGAGGTGGCTGCGGATCATGTCGTCCTTAGTGACCCAGAGGACTCCGGAGCGAATGCCTCAGCAAACCTACGCTGCATGGCCTCCCTGATCCTGCAAAGTCTGCGGAAGGATCCTCGTATTCTTCGGATCAAGGAGAGGGACCATTACTGGCTGGCCACTCTCCTTGATCCACGGTACAAGGGTAAGGTTGCGGACCTTATGTTACCTTCGCAGAGGGAGCAGAGGATGAGACAACTCCGGGAGGCCTTGCAGAAAGGTCTGTGCAACGCGTTCCCAGAGACTGGGAGGTTACAAACTCCTGGTCCTGGACAACGAGTTGCTGAGGCTTCGGCCAGTCAAAGAAGGAGCGGTGGGGAAGGTGGCCGTCTGACCGATGCGTTCAGACAATTCTTTAGTCCGCAGCCCCAAAGTATGATCGGTTCCAGCAACCATCGCCAGCGTCTGATAAACATGGTGCAGGAATATCTAGGGGCAAGGTCAGACTTGGACACCTTCCCCACCGAAAATCCTCTGGCTTACTGGGTCTTGAGGATGGATCACTGGCCAGAGCTTGCACAGTATGCAATTGAGCTACTGGCCTGTCCTGCATCCAGCGTTCTTTCGGAACGCACATTCAGTGCTGCTGGAGGATTTGTCACGGATCACAGGGTGCGCCTGTCCACCGACTCGGTTGATCGACTGACTTTCATCAAGATGAACTAGTCTTGGATCACCACCAGCTACCACACACCTGATGCTGATATAACAGACTAATTGATTTTAACATGTCACATCCCTTCAAGACTGATGCTGATGCTGAGTGCCTGTGCTGTTATGTTGACTGGCTATCCTCCTCCTCCGAGTCCTCAATGATACGATTGATGATGATAGCTTGGAAGATCATTTTTGTTTATGGGTGCTGCCACCAGTGGCTAAGGCCCAATTTTTCAGCCCCTGTTTAACAGGGGCGTGTCATTACAATTTTTGAAGCAATACTTTGCAACAGGGCTCATTGCTGTGCTCCAAGTAACGTATCTGTGAGGGGTTGTAGTGTTGTGCCACCAGTGCCTAAGGCCCAATTTTTCAGCCCCTGTTCAACAGGGGCATGCAATTACAATTCTTGATCTAATAATTCACAGCAGGGCCCATTGCTGCACCCACCAAGAGTAACTCTGAGGGCTTACAGTGTTGTGGCAACGCCACCACCACCACCACCACCACGAAAGGCCCAATTTTTCAGCCCCTGTTCAAAAGGGGCATGTAATTACAATTCTTGATCTAATAATTCACAGCAGGGCCCATTCCTGCACCCACCAAGAGTAACTCTGAGGGCTTACAGTGTTGTGGCAACACCACCACCACCACCACCACCACGAAAGGCCCAATTTTTCAGCCCCTGTTCAACAGGGGCATGCAATTACAATTCTTGATCTAATAATTCACAGCAGGGCCCATTGCTGCACCCACCAAGAGTAACTGTCAGGGCTTACAGTGTTGTGGCACCAGCACCACCATCAAAGGCCCAATTTTTACTACCACTGTTCAACAATTATATGTAATTAAAATTCCTGATATAATAATTGACAGCAGGGCGTTCCAGCACCAACCAAGAGTAACTGTGAGTGCTTACAGTGTTGTGCCAACACCAACAACTAAGGGGCCTATTTCTGCAGAGTATATACGGCAGGTCCCTACTTTCAAACATCCAACTTACAAACGACTCCTACTTGCAAACGCAAGAAGACAACAGGAAGTGAGAGGAAATCTACCACTAGGAAGGAAAATTCTCTCCTGTAAGAATAAATATGGGAGAAAGGTGTCTCCTCTGTACTGATGCTTTATCAGCAATCCTTGTTTCAAGAAAAACACCACATTTCAAAAACAGTTGTCATTGGGACGGAAAGTGAGGTGAAATGTTCTGAACAGGGGCACAGACAGCAAAACAAATGTTACAGGGGTGATAACCCTTACCTATGTTTTCCAAAAAGTTTAAAAATAGATTTTTGGGCTGGAGCTACACTTCAACAATGTACCTGTTCAAAATTACAAACAGATTCTACATAAGAACAAACATAAGAACAAACCTACAGTCCCTGTCTTGTATACGGCTGTTCAGAGTATATAGGGCCTTTTTTATTTTATGTGCGGGGTTCCCCTTAATATCCATACAAGACCCAAAGGGGCTGGTAATGGGCTGGGGTAGGGGGGGGGGGTCATGGGGTAGCTATGCCATTTTTCTTAAAGATTTTCATCCATATTACCGGGACCAGACATTACATTAAAGCCGCAAGCAGTTTTAAATGGCTTTTTTTTCCTTTAGAAGTGTCATTTTGTGCAGGAACAGTTCTAAACACGGGAAACACGTGGCACTTCACAGGCATACTTTAGACACCCCCCAGGTACAATATTTAAAGGAATATTTGACTTTTTTTTTTCACTTTATGCATCATTAAAATGACTGCTCCCGAAAAACGACCGTTTTTAAAACTTCTTTTTGCATTGATACATGTCCCCTGGTGCAGAACCCGGGTTCCCAAACCCTTTTTAGGACAATAACATGCATAATAGTTGTTATAATTAGCACTTTAGAATTCGAACGTTCGCATCCATTGTATTTAATAGGGTTCTAATGTTCGTACGAACTTTCGGTCCGTTCGCGGGTTCTGGTGCGAACCGAACCCGGGGGTGTTCGGCTCATCACTAAATGAGATGCTAAAATGTGTTTTGGGATTGATGACTACTAATAAATAATATTCGAATTATGTTGGAAAATTTGACCCAAGACGAGGCCGGGCCCAGCAGCCAAACAACAGAGTCCAGAGTCCCTACCCTGCGCCCTCCTACCAAAAGGGGCAGAAAGAGGCACCACCTGGATGAGGCCACAGCTGACTTCCTAAGTAGGGCTACAGCAGTGATCACCACAGCACCCGATAGTGCTGAAGGCTTTGGGTGTTTTACAGCCAACAAGCTCCGGGAGGTTGACGTGGATCAAAGGGAGCTATGTGAGGGGCTCATCATACAGCTCCTCAGCAAGGCCAGGAAACGGGAGCTAACCCCTAAATCCCATGTGTGTGATTTGGACCACACAGCTCCTCAACATCAAGCTTACCCACCCCATCCAACCTACCCACCCCATCCAACCTACCCACCCCAGCAAGCCCACCCACCCCAGCAAGACAACCCACCCCAGCAACATGGGGGTCAGTGGCCACATCAGACCCTGGACCCCCAACAAGGCCAGTGGTCTGGGGAGTTTAGGAGCTACTAAGTTCTGATTATTTACTACGTTTAACTTCTTTTCTTTTTCTTTTCTTTTTTTTTGGGGGATCATGTTGATTTTTATGGGCAAACATTTTTGGGGTTGACCAAGAAAATGTCAAGTCATTATTTTAGTTGGGTTGGAAATGCACACTATTCAAAATGGCCTCGGCTGATGTGGAGCGAAGTGTGGAAAAGCAATGTACGTGTTTCAGTCTGGTATGACAAAAATACCAACCCCTTGGAGTACCACAGCCTGGGGACAGATATGTCTTCTGCTGCCGCTCCCCATCTTTTTGAGTTCACGACCTTCTTTAGCCTATCTGTTGTATGTACTCCTCAGGTTCCCAATTTCAACATTAAATGAATATTTGTATGCCCTGGGGTACAGAGGCTTCGCCAATTCCACCATTTGATCTATTGCTGCCTTCATGTTAATAATTATGATATGCCATTATTCTGTTTAATTTTCTTTAAAAACAAAATAACATTTTCCAAAAATTATGGATTTTGTGTTTTACATTAATATTTACAGTTTGGGAGTAGGCAGGTACATTTTAAAAAATAAGGGATACAAATATAGTAGCTGGTGGTTTCATCATCAAAAACATAGGGGATAATGGGGTTGTGCTAACTTGACCTAATAAATAATATATATAAATCTGATTTTTAAAAATAACAAAAACACAAATCCATAAGAGGAAAGACGTTGTTTTTTATTTACTCCGTCTGTATCACCAGAAAAACAGCTTATAGTATTATTATGGCATTATAAAGAATAAAGAAAATGTGCGCTGCATTTCCAGAATTCATAATTGCCGCGTCACGAATGTGATATCTCCATAATGGACGCTAGTTTTACAAGACAGAAGGCTCCCGGCTGTTCCTTGCTTCTGAGCATACGCGTTCGTACCTAGGACAAAATTCAGATGCTTTTCTGTACACACGGTCGGACTTTGATCCATCTGACTTTTTTGGCCAAAATTTTGTCAGTTTGCAGACCGAACTTTTGTCCGATGGAGCGTACACACTTTCGGATTGTTGGTCCAACTGGCTCAAAATGAAGTTTGTTGGCCAAAAGTCCGACCGTGTGTACGGGGCTTTAGGAACAAATTGTTAAAACCTTAGAATCAACAGACTTTTGTTTCTTCACCCTGCCGGCCCAGTCACTGGATATGCTATGCACTAAATATTATCAGAGCCAGTGGCTCTGATGAAGAGGGGTTACCCCTTGAAATGTGTCAATCACATGCTGATGAATGAAGGTTGCAGATCTGGCATCTATGTCTTTGAATACATTGATGGGCTTGTCAAACATATTTGTATGTGAGTATAATATTTGTTTTTCAAGATTAATAAAAGGTATGTTAAGGTAATGCGGTAGGATGGTGCAAGAAACAAACTAGCCTTTAAACACCCTCCTTAAGCTCAGGAGGTTGTTTTTTGTTTTTTTTCACTGGATATGCTATGTTTTATGTACAATCTTGCTGTCCACATTATCACTATGTATCAATTGTGAATGGTCCCCTTGGCAGCTATTCATGTCTAAAGCCTCGTACACACGACCGAGTTTCTCGGCAAGAAATGACAAGAAAACTGCAGAGAGAGCTTTCTTGCCGAGAAAAACGTTCGTGTGTATGGTTTCTCGGCAAGAAAACTGGCCAGAATCTCGACGAGAAAAATAAAGAACCTGCTTTCTATTTTCTCGTCGAGATTCTCGTCAGCATGTTTCTCGACGAGAAAAGTGTGTGTGTGTACACTTACCTGTCGCCGTGGAAACCCGCGCATGCTCGAAATGACATTGACGCATGCGCGGTAGCTTCCTAGGCATAGGTAGGGTGTAGCAAGATGGCGGCGACGGCATTGAATGTGACGAGCGCACGCTCGTCGCAGTCGATGACGTCACCGCGTTCGTTCCATTCAAAAGAACGGCGGTTCTTTGAATGGATCGTGTGTACACTCGGCCGGGACAAGATTCTCGTCCAAGAATCTCGTCAGTTAAAACGACAAGTTTTTTTCTGACGAGATTCTCGGCCATGTGTACGAGGCATTAGCCTATGGTAGGAGGCAGAGAAGACACGTTACAAACACCAAGACTCGTCTGACTTAAGAGGAGAAGGAGAGGCTAACTGCTGTATCTTTGCAACAGGTGCTAGAGGACTTTGCAGAGATGGAGAGAAAGGAGTGTCTCAGTGGTTCCTCTCGCTATCCTCCATGCAGAGCTGCTGTTTCGGGGGTCCCATATAGCCTACCTTTGAGACAGAGAAAAGAACTGAGGACATAGATTCTTCAATTCCTTTCTCTGTAGCCTCAGCTGCTCTGCAGAAGACTGAACAGGAGACAGAGGCTACTGTTCATACATAAATTAAAGCATAGTAAACACAGTTTACTATGCTACAGTGTTGAATGAACACAGGGAGTGATCGGTACCAATCACTCCCTGTGTTAATTCAGAAAAGTAAGGGACTGGTTAATTACATATTTACCAACCCCTTCCCCCACTCTCCATCTTGAACATCCTCCCATCCTGTGTGCCCACAGCAGCTTGGGGAGGGAAGCTGGCAGCACTGTGGGGAGGAGGGGGTGCCAAGCACATGGGGGGCCATACAGCGGATGTGAATAGATATGGGCAGGAAAGGGAGGGGGATCAGTGCGGCGGGGGAGCAATTGAAGGATCAATGCCCTATATATCTTTACCTGCAACAGCTGAAACCTGGCGGGAGGAAGAGGAGGAGAATCCGGATTTCAGCTGCTTCAGGGATAGACACACAGGGCATCCATCGTTCATGTAATTGTTCCCTCATTGCACCGATCATCCTCCCTGTCCTGCCCACATTGGATTCCCCCCTGTGCATGGACCCCATACAGGAGAACCAGTGGTATCCCCTTATCAATAGCCCTGCCTACATGCATTACTGGACACAGTAATAGCATTGATGTCAACCAGGATGAGACGGGTGATTGACACTCCGGTGACTGTTGGTTTCCCTGCAGAGTTCACATACAGATCAACTTCTACAGGTATACCTGTTTAGACTTTTTCATTTTTTTACAAAATCACTTTAAAAAAATTAGTGAACTGTACTCCCACATAGTCCTTAGCATTTTCCATTACCCATAGATGGTGCAGTGTTTATAAGCCATGGATCTACCCGCTCCCATTCTGTCTTGGCTGCAGATAATAATGCCGTTCTCCCAGCACATACAGATCCTCTGAAAAAGTATTCATACCCCTTGAAATTTTCCACATTATGTTACAACCAAAAACCTAAATGTACTTTAATTGGGATTATATGTGTGTAGCGCCCCCCCCCCCAATATTTGGGGGCGCTATGCTTAAATTTAAGGGTAGTCTGATGCCGCGTACACAGGATCGATTTTCTCGACGGTGAAAACACCGTCGAGAAAATCGACGGAAAAGACGAGGGAACGGCTTGGTTCCCTACACACGTCCGTTTTTCCCGACATTTTTTTTTTGGTCGAGAAAAACGACCGTGTGTGGGCTCCCTGGCAGTGTTTCCCTATGGGAAAACTGCCGTGGAAAAAATTTACGGGAATCACGACGAGAAAAATTAGAGCATGTTCTAATTTTTCTCGTCGTGATTAATGCAGTTTTTCCCGTCGGGAAAAATGACAAAAAGCCCACACACAGTCGTTTTTCTTGTTTAAAAAAAATTCTAATTTTTCCCGACGGGAAAAATGATCGTGTGTACGCGGCATGAGCCAGTAGTTGGGCTCAGATATATTGATTGTTCTAAATTTGCTTCTGCTCTGGGTGTGATGCTGCCTGCCGGTGGTGTTCCCTGTTCGCCTGTAGGTGGCACTGTCACCACCGGCATAGGTTGAACTACAGGGGGTATCACAACACCTTGGGTGTCCTTTCTCGACAGCCGTGCAGTGGGCGTGGTCTACCCACAGTGCATGCTGGGAGAGGGGCAGACACCATTAATTGTGGTTCGTTTTGGTGCGCCTCGTGGCCCGCATGGCATGGGGTGCGTGTGTGTTCTGGCCTCGGGCACCTTCAGCCCGAGGCTACATCGCTACAGTAGGTGCCGCCGATATTGTGTCAATCTCGCCGCTTCTAGCAGCGAGATTGACACCCTATGAGCTCCGTCGCGAGAGCCAGCGCCGAGCTGTCTCGTCATCGGGAAAGGAAAAATGTTCCTTTCACGATGAGCGACACGCATTGCCGATAGACGGGGATCCGACGTGGATTCCCGCCAATACCAGGCACTGCGTTTGGTATGAATCCTGAGCGGGAACTCCACGCCAATTTTTAAAGAAAAAAACGGCGTGGGTTCCCCCTCCAGGAGCATACCAGGCCCTTGGGTCTGGTCTGGATTTGAAGGGGAACCCTACGCCGAAAAAACGGCGTGGGGGTCCCCCTCAAAATCCAAACCAGACCCTTATCCGAGCACGCAACCTGGCAGGCCGCAGGGGAAGAGGGGGGACGAGAGCGGCCCCCTCCCTCCTGAACCGTACCAGGCCGCATGCCCTCAACATGGGGGGTTTGGTGCTCTGGGGCAGGGGGGCGACCTGCGGCCCCCCACCCCAAAGCACCCTGTCCCCATGTTGATGAGGACAGGGCCTCTTCCCGACAACCCTGGCCGTTGGTTGTCGGGGTCTGCGGGCGGGGGGCTTATCGGAATCCGGGAGCCCCCCCTTTAATAAGGGGGCCCCCAGATCCCGGCCCCCCACCCTATGTGAATGAGTATGGGGTACATCGTACCCCTACCCATTCACCTGGTGGAGAAAAAATGGCAATAAAAACACAACACAGTTTTTTAAAGTATTTTATTGCACAGCTCCGGGGGTCTCTTCCGTCTTCGGGGGTCTCCGATGTCGTCGCCGTGCTCTCCGGTTCTTTCTTCTGCCGGGCCACCGCTATCTTCTTCCAGCTCTTTTGCTAGCGGTGCCCGGTCTTCTCCGTCGCCTTCTTCCCTCGCTCTCCGGTTCTTTCTTTCTTCCTTCTGCCGGCCCCTCCACCATCTTCTTCCAGCTCTTTTGCTAGTGGAGGGGGCGGTCTTCCCATCGCCGTCTTCTTCCCTCTTCTCCTTCTCGATGTTGACACATCGCTTCCTCCCGCTGTAATGCTGGCTGTTCGCTCCCATACAGGAGAACCAGTGGTATCCCCTTATCAATAGCCCTGCCTCCATGCATTACTGGACACAGTAATAGCATTGATGTCAACCAGGATGACACGGGTGATTGACACTCCGGTGACTGTTGGTTTCCCTGCAGAGTTCACATACAGATCAACTTCTACAGGTATACCTGTTTAGACTTTTTCATTTTTTTTGCAAAATCACTTTAAAAAAATTAGTGAACTGTACTCCCACATAGTCCTTAGCATTTTCCATTACCCATAGATGGTGCAGTGTTTATAAGCCATGGATCTACCCGCTCCCATTCTGTCTTGGCTGCAGATAATAATGCCGTTCTCCCAGCACATACAGATCCTCTGAAAAAGTATTCATACCCCTTGAAATTTTCCACATTATGTTACAACCAAAAACCTAAATGTACTTTAATTGGGATTATATGTGTGTAGCGCCCCCCCCCCAATATTTGGGGGTGCTATGCTTAAATTTAAGGGTAGTCTGATGCCGCGTACACACGATCGATTTTGTCGACGGTGAAAACACAGTCGAGAAAATTGACGGAAAAAACAAGGGAACGGCTTGGTTCCCTACACACGTCCGTTTTTCCCGACATTTTTTTTTTGGTCGAGAAAAACAACCGTGTGTGGGCTCCCTGGCAGTGTTTCCCTATGGGAAAACTGCCGCGGAAAAAATTGACGGGAATCACGACGAGAAAAATTAGAGCATGTTCTAATTTTTCTCGTCGTGATTAATGCAGTTTTTCCCATCGGGAAAAATTACAAAAAGCCCACACACAGTCGTTTTTCTTGTTTAAAAAAAATTATAATTTTTTCCCGACGGGAAAAATGATCGTGTGTACGCGGCATGAGCCAGTAGTTGGGCTCAGATATATTGATTGTTCTAAATTTGCTTCTGCTCTGGGTGTGATGCTGCCTACCGGTGGTGTTCCCTGTTCGCCTGTAGGTGGCACTGTCACCACCAGCATAGGTTGAACTACAGGGGGTATCACAACACCTTGGGTGTCCTTTCTCGACAGCCGTGCAGTGGGCATGGTCTACCCACAGTGCATGCTGGGAGAGGGGCAGACACCATTAATTGTGGTTCGTTTTGGTGCGCCTCGTGGCCCGCATGGCATGGGGTGCGTGTGTGTTCTGGCCTCGGGCACCTTCAGCCCGAGGCTACATCGCTACAGTAGGTGCCGCCGATATTGTGTCAATCTCGCCGCTTCTAGCGGCGAGATTGACACCCTATGAGCTCCGTCGCGAGAGCCAGCGCCGAGCTGTCTCGTCATCGGGAAAGGAAAAATGTTCCTTTCACGATGAGCGACACGCATTGCCGATAGACGGGGATCCGACGTGGATTCCCGCCAATACCAGGCACTGCGTTTGGTATGAATCCTGAGCGGGAACTCCACGCCAATTTTTAAAGAAAAAAACGGCGTGGGTTCCCCCTCCAGGAGCATACCAGGCCCTTGGGTCTGGTCTGGATTTGAAGGGGAACCCTACGCCGAAAAAACGGCGTGGGGGTCACCCTCAAAATCCAAACCAGACCCTTATCCGAGCACGCAACCTGGCAGGCCGCAGGGGAAGAGGGGGGGACGAGAGCGGCCCCCCTCCCTCCTGAACCGTACCAGGCCGCTTGCCCTCAACATGGGGGGGTTTGGTGCTCTGGGGCAGGGGGGCCACCTGCGGCCCCCCATCCCAAAGCAACCTGTCCCCATGTTGATGAGGACAGGGCCTCTTCCCGACAACCCTGGCCGTTGGTTGTCGGGGTCTGCGGGCGGGGGGCTTATCGAAATCCGGGAGCCCCCCCTTTAATAAGGGGGCCCCCAGATCCCGGCCCCCCACCCTATGTGAATGAGTATGGGGTACATCGTACCCCTACCCATTCACCTGGTGGAGAAAAAATGGCAATAAGTTTTTTAAAGTATTTTATTGCACAGCTCCGGGGGTCTCTTCCGTCTTCGGGGGTCTCCGGTGTCGTCGCCGCGCTCTCCGGTTCTTTCTTCTGCCGGGCCACTGCTATCTTCTTCCAGCTCTTTTGCTAGCGGTGCCCGGTCTTCTCCGTCGCCTTCTTCCCTCGCTCTCCAGTTCTTTCTTTCTTCCTTCCTTCTGCCGGCCCCTCCACCATCTTCTTCCAGCTCTTTTGCTAGTGGAGGGGCCGGTCTTCCTGTCACCATCTTCTTCCCTCTTCTCCTTCTCGATGTTGACACATCGCTTCCTCCCGCTGTAATGCTGGCTATTCGCTCCGCAGCGATTTATATAGGCTTCTCATGACGTCACAGTCACATGCTCCGGGTGGCCCCGGAGCATGTGACTGTGACGTCATGGGAGCATGTGACTGTGATGTCATGAGAAGCCTATATAAATCGCTGCGGAGCGAACAGCCAGCATTACAGCGGGAGGAAGTGGTTTGTCTCACTGTTTGCCATATTGGAGATGCGTTTACTTTTGTGTATTCACTATCTTTTAATAAATTATATTATTTTTACCGAACCTGTGTTTGGCATTTTCTGTGACAGTCCACATATCTCTAGTCAGAACGGTCCCTGACAGGGGGTGAATACAAATGCACGCAACACTTTTCAGATATTTATTTGCAAAAAAAATTGAAAATCATTTATAATTTTTCTTCCACTTCACAATTATGTGCCACTTTGTGTTGGTCTATCACATAAAATCCCAATAAATTAAATTTAAGTTTTTGGTTGTAACATGGCAAAATGTGGGAAAATTCCAAGGGGTATGAATACTTTTTCAAGGCACTGTATGCCTAATATGAAGACAGGGACCTGACAGACAAAGCATTATTCTTTATACTGTGCTGACCCCTGTAAGGTAATGAGTTTAGCACACCCGTGTACATAGTTGTAAAGGTAAATTTAGTTGTGCTCCACTGTAGCCAGTAAAGCCAGGATTAATTGTTCATTCAGCTGGCAGGCTTTGCAGGCTGAGTCTCTGTTGCCACCCCCTGGTTTCTAGAAGTTCCTCAAAGGTTCTAGAACTTAGTGGACAGAGGGGCAAAGATCAGGGCCTGAATATTCAAGGGATCTCTGCCAATCCCTGGAGGTCCAAAAAGTGGAGAGATGGCCCTTAAATATTGTGAAGCCAGACCATGTGGGGAGAGATTCCAGGATCCAGAGGCCTGGAGGGGACCACTGTGCTGGAGGACACTGGCTCCAGGCAGAAGTTTTCAAAGAGAGAGAAGGAGTGAGATGGAAGGGAACTGAGAGGAACCCTCACCCCCTTCAGCCTCAGGAAAGGCTTGACAGAAACACCCTGGGAGCATATGGAGGCCTGACCAGAAGTTACCATCTCTGGTCCAGGACTCTAGGGACTGAGTGAGTAACCTCTGTTTGTTCATTGCCCACAGCCTATGGGGGAAGGCAGCCAGGTGCAATACCAAGCTAGCCATATAGGAGGGACAGCTATTGCCAATATTGCCAAACCTTCACCCCCTGCTTGAGAAGATTTGCTGCTGAAATACCAGTGCTGGGATCAGTATTGGAATTAATGCCAGTCTGGAAGTAGTCTCCCATAGGAACAGTCTGAAGTGAGTTGGACTAAGAAGTTACAGTAGCTGCAGTTGTGCTCAAATGTTCTTCAAGTCCAAGTTCTGGGCATCCTATACCTCCCTATACAAGTTGTTTTCTCCAATAAAAAAACAAAAAAAAACAAAGCCCTTGGACTGGTTTACTGACTTTGTGTGTCTGCCGAAAATGCATGTGGCCTGGCTGTGCAGAAGAAGAGGGGCCCAAAATCCAGCGGGCCTTTAGGGGGTAGTGTTACATTTGTATGATCCTCATCATAGAAAAACTGCTCCTTGTCAGTGAAGTTGCCCATCATAATAATGTACTAGTAGGAATGCAGGGAAAGAGGGGTTAGCAGCAAGCTCTGACTTTACTTGTTTGGATTCAGAATGACCTGGTATTTAACCATGACAGGAAGGTTTGGGACAGTGCTGCAGACATGTGCATCTCTAGGTGCTTGTACTTCAACCCTGCAGCAGTTTGCACCCCACCCAGGTAACAGAGTCTTTCCTGACAGACTCCATGGCAGCCTACGTGTGGGTAAATCTCGCCCCTCATACCTCATAGGACCCTTCTCCCATAAATCTTTGCTCTGGGCCAGAGGCCGTGTTCCTTTTTTTGTCCTCCTCCTAGGACCAAGATATAGTCTTACCTTTTCATGAAGTTTTCTGTAATCCAGGCCTGGCGGTGTGCACGGTGATACGTTGGTGGTTAGCGGTGATCCTCTCTGCAGTCCAGCAATCCTAGCTATTAGCAGGTGGACATGGGCGATATGATGTGATACCATGAAGAGCTTACTAACCTGGCCATTGGCAGGCAAGCGGCAATATGGCCAAACGTCCCAGCTATTAGCGGGAGGCTTTGTAAACGCCCGATCATGCGGTGGGTCGAGCGAACAGCTCCCCAGTCCCAGGTTCTGGTCCGGATCATGCCGTGGTGGTGGTAATGTACAAAGATATTCCTTTTATATGGCAGCCGTATCTCTGTGTTTTGTGTGTCTCCTTATTTTCTATCAAGCTCCAGTGAGTGGCCACGGCGGCTGGAGCGCAGCTGCGTTCTAGCTCGCCGTTTCAGGAAGTCGCTGCGCATCCGCAAGCCGCGAACGAAGATTCCGTGCTTGG
The DNA here is from genome assembly GCA_029206835.1 of Rana muscosa. NCBI lineage: Eukaryota > Metazoa > Chordata > Amphibia > Anura > Ranidae > Rana > Rana muscosa. Next base: position 1,130,983,489 of record CM055116.1, read on the forward strand.
TTCGTGCAGGCGCAGTTTCGCCAAAATGGCGGCGGCGGTCGCGCATGCGATTGGCCGCCACCGGATGGCAACCGCTATGGGGCGGTGACATCGTTAACGGTGGCAGATTTAAATAGCTGTCAAAGCAGCTATTACTTGGGATGACTTGCAGGCTTATGCAGTGTTTATCCCAGGCACTGGGCTCTGGTTTACAAGGTAAATTGTTTGCTGCAGGCTCCCTGGGTGCTGGCTATGTTTTGTTATGTGCTCTCTCATGCCTGTTGTCACTCCTGTTTCTCATAAGGCTTTAATGATTCATTTCACTTTCAAACTGCCTTGCCATGGATCTGTCACCGCCCTCTTGTGGCCAACCCTTGCGCGGCAGGTAGGATTTATTTATTTTCTACCTGTGATGCTTGGGTTCACTCATTCAGGAGCTCTTAACCCTTTCTTTTTCACTCAGCTCTTCTAGGTCTGAACACCAAAGCACGGCAAAGACCGTCCTAGGTCTCAACGTTGTCACTCCTCTTCAAGGTCCAGACGTCAGATCTTCCTTTAGATCTAGGTACCACAGATAGGAGTCTAAAACCACCTCTGGGCGTCACTCTCACCGCCACTCCAGCCGCTCTGTGAAAAGCCTGCTGGGTATGCGGGGCCCAGGTTCCTAAAGGCAAATCGCTCTGCGAGCGATGCTTTTCTAAAGTCGCATAAGAAAGAGAGGGTGGAGGCCAACAAGTGGAAGCACTGGTCAGAAAGGTGGTCCGTGAGTCCCTGAATAAAGGGGATTCTGGTCATACCCACAACCCTGCGGGCGACACTATGTCAGTCCCTATTAGGGATGATCTCAAGGCTCCAGGCCCTTCACAGCCGAGCCATTCCTCAATTGAAGCCTCAGACAGTGAGGTGGAGGTAGATGACCCTGGTGCAGGTTTTGAATTTGCCCTAGTACCACAGCTGGTCAAAAGCTGTCAAAGAAGCTTTGAGATGGAAGAGCCAGTGGAGGCACCCTCCAAACAGAGGAAATATTTTAAACACTTCAAAAAAGAACGCCCTAATTTCTCCTTTTTTGGGTGAACTCAGCGCAATAATTACCGACGAATGGGGTGGTGTTGAAAGGAAGAATTGTCTGTTAATGAAGGTATCAAAAATGTACCCATTTAAAAGCAAGGATGTAAAACACCTGGAGTCGGCTCCTCTCATTGACTCAGCCCTAATGAGGATGGTGAGGCACGTCACACTCCCATTGGAGGATACTGTTTCCTTTAGGGATTGCCTGGAGTGGAAAATTCATACCGACCTCAAGCGGATCTACATTACAGCGGGTATGACCTTCAAACCAGCTATAGCTCTCGCAGCCCTTTCTAAAGCGATGGAAGTCTAGGCAGACGACGTAGATGCTTCTCTGAGGAGCATCTCGGAAGAACTGGCCAGGAGCTCACCTATTCATGGGCGAAGGTTGACGTTGGCTTTTCTCGTGGGGTTTCCCTAGACATAATTCACCTGGTGGCTCGGATCATGCTGACATCTGTCACGGCTAAGTGTGCCTTGTGGCTGCGCCCATGGGTAGCTGACCCTGCCTCCAAGCAGGCATGGTGCAGGATTCCATTTGGGGGTTCGTCCCTCTTTGGGAACATATCGGACAGTGCCATCACCCGTGCCACAGGGGGCAAGTCGGGGTTCCTTCCCCAGGATCGCCGGCTGCTAAACCAGAAGAGAACACAGCCCAGGCAAAGTTCAGATCGAGCAAGGAATGCTCGCTACTATAGGCCTGGCCGTGAGTTCAAGAAGACCTGGAAGAAAAAAACAGCCTTCAGGCCAGAAGTTTTCAAAAGGGGCATCTTCCGGTGGACAAGAATCCCCTAAGTCTTTATGATATTGCACCTGCCTAAAACAGAGCGAGTCGGCATCCTTGCCTCTCTCGGAAGAGAAAAAGCGAATTCTCCTGTCTCTCTTGTGGCTCAGGGCGCTGCAATTCCAGTTCCAGACGACAAAAGGTTTTAAGGGGTCTACTCGCCCCTCTTCATGGTGTTGAAGAAAAACGTCTCCTGGAGGCCAGTTATAGACCTAACCCACTTGAATTCTTTTATCTAGAAGGAGAAGTTCAAGATGGAGACACTACTCATGATCAGTCAAGCAATTCAACCAGGCGATTGGCTTGTCTCTATGGGCCTGAAGGACGCCTACTTCCATGTTCCAATCGCGTCAGAATTCCAGAAATACCTTCGCTTTGCTGTCGATCAAATCCGTCTGCAGTTCACCTGTCTCCCCTTCGGGCTTACAACATCGACTCGTGTGTTTTCAAAACTTGTTGGCTGTCGTGGCTCTGATCAGGACCAGAGGTATCCGTCTGTATCACTATCTAGACGACCTGCTGTTGTCTCGGGACAAGGAGCAGTTGCTAATCCACAGATCCCAGGTCATCTCCACTCTACTCGAGTTTGGTTGGCTTCTGAATCTGGAAAAGAGCCATCTGGATCCTACGCAGTCCCTGGTATTCCTCGGGGCACACTTCAATGCTATCAAGAGCACCATCTTGTTACCCCTGGAAAAATCCCAGTGATCCGGGACAGAGTTTGGCTTGCAATGTCGTCCTCATCTCCAAGACTCTCAATGCCTAAAGATCATTGGCACCATGGTGGCAACAACACACATGGTAAAGTGGGCTCAGTGGAAAATGCGGCCCTTCCAGAAGGGTTTCCTCCAGCAGTATAATCCAGGGCTTCGGGATCACTTTATCCAAATAACCTCATCCATGCGGGAGAGCTTTCTTTGGTGGCTACAACAGAGGAACCTCCTCAATTGTCACTCCATCGCACCTGTGTCTTGGGTCACCATCACTACAGATGCCAGCAACAGGGGCTGACAGAAGTAGCCCAAGGCATATGGAATTTTCCCTCTCACAGGATAGTCTCCAATGTTCTGGAACTCCGGGCAGCGTTCTGCGCTCTGCAGGCCTTTCACCACTTAACAGCAGGAGACTCAGTCCTCCTAAGACTGGACAACACAATGGCAGTCGCATACATCAAGAGACAGGGGGGTACTCGCAGTCTCTCCCTGTCAAAGGAAATGGAGCCCATCATGATCTGGGCCCAGAAAAACCTGGCCAACCTGACAGCTGTCTATCTCCCTGGAGTCCTGAACGTTCAGGCAGATTTTCTGTTGAGAGTTTCTCTGGACAACGAGTGGACTTCCCCCCCGAAGTCTTCAGGTGGGTCCTGTCCCTGGGAGTCATTCAGGAAGTAGACTTGTTCGCCTCCCCATGTAAATTCAGACTAGAGAGATACTACACGAGGTCTTGGTATTCCCAGGCTTTTGGGTAGATGCTCTGACAGACCATTGGCGGTTCCACAGGGCCTATGCCTTTCCCCCGGTTCCTGTCATTCTCCGTTTTTTGTCGAGGCTCAGGATGGAAGAAGCAGAGATAGTGGCAATAGTCCCGTACTGGCCAAACAAGCCATGGTTTCCACTGCTGATGCAACTCAGCTTCCGGGACCCAGTTCCTCTACCCTCCAGACCAGATCTCCTATCACAAGGGGCATTTCTACATCCATGCCCGGCCCATCTACATCTGATGATCTGGTTCTTGAGAGGGGAAGGTTGGAGGCCCTAGGCTGTCCAAGTAGGGCCATCTCCACAATATTAAATGCCAGAAGAACAGGCACCAACAGGGTCTACCAGAGGATTTGGAAAAAGTTTTCAGACTACACCTCTTCCACTGCAGGTTCTTGCAATAACCCAAAGATACATGATATCCTGGGCTTCTTACAATCAGGATTGGATCTCTCATTGTCAGTCAGCTCGCTGCGAGTCCAAATTGCTGTAATCTCTGCCTTTACGGGTGTTTCCTGGGCTAGACACCCTCTTACTCAGTAGTTTTTTAGAGGCGCAATAAGGCTCAGACCTCAGAGCCAAGTTTTTCTAATTGGGATCTTCCCCATGTCCTGGATTTTTTTTTAGGTAGAGAGTTGGAACATGAAGATCAATCTTCTGTCAAATGACTCTCTCTAATAGTTGTCTTCTTGGTGGCTATAACATCGGCCAAGAGGGTCTCTGAAATCAGCTCTCTGGGATGCAAGGAGCCATTTCTAAACTTTTTAATTCCTATGTTGGGTTCAAACCCCAAAGTGGCATCTGTGTTTCATGACAATCAGATTGCTCTTCCAACGTTCAGATCTACAGAGGATTCCAGTGTTTATCCCTTAGATGTTGGAAAAGCTCTGAGTCAGTATCTTCAAGCTACAGCTTCTTTCCGTCAGACCGACCACCTGCTCGTTCTTTTCACAGGAAGTATAAGGGAATGCGTGCCTCTTCCAGATCTATCGGAGCAGGAATTGTTCAGGACATTCAGTGGGCTTGGCGCCTCCAGAAGCAGTGACTGCTCACTCAACTAGAAGTGTCTTCATCATGGGCGGCATCACGTCACGTGCCTCCAGAAGTTATTTGCAAGTTGGCCTTGTGGTCTTCAATTAACACGTTCATGGCACACTACTGCGTAGAGCCAGCCTCATTATCTTCTGTTTAATTTGGTTTACGTATCTTGTCTGTTGATGGTGCCAATTAAACCTTTTTTCTTTTGTTCAGCACTCTGCCCACCCGGGTGTGTATGGCTAGTTATTTCCCACACGTAGGCTGCCATGGAGTCTGTCAGGAAAACGGAAAATTTATATCAAATACTTACCGTAATTTTCCTTTCCTGATGGACTCCATGGCAGCAGGAGTTCCCTCCCAGTGGCTGGAGTAGGCTAAATTATGGAACACGGCCTCTGGCCCAGAGCAAAGATTTATGGGAGAAGGGTCCTATGAGGTATGAGGGGCGGGATTAACCCACACGTAGGCTGCCATGGAGTCCATCAGGAAAGGAAAATTACGGTAAGTATTTGATATAAATTTTCCGTTATTAACACATAAAGTTTACCTCTCCAATGATCTTTTGTTTAATCATATTCATCTTAGGCCTCATGCCCACGGATGTTTTTACAGCCGCGTTTTTGAGCATTTTCTACAGCTTAAAAACGCCTGTCCATGTTAGTCTATGGCTTTGAAAAAAAAAAAAGGAAACAATAACATGGACAGGTGTTTTTAAGCTGCAAAAAACGCGGCTGTAAAAACATCCGTGGGCATGAGGCCTAAGAATAACCTTGCATGTGGTTAACCAGTGTACTAAACAGAGGGAAAAGGACTTTAGGCAATGCTTTCTGGGAAATATAAGCAAATAGGCCTGTTTAAAAGAACCAATAACTGGGTAAAAGTGATCTTTGCAAGGTAGGATGGAGAGACCGTGCCCTACCCTTTAGGGTTTAGTTGTATCTTAACTAATATTTTTTTACCCCAGCAATTTAATTTCTGTGGCATCTCACAATTTGGCCAAAACTATCAACCAAGCTCTAAACAGTATCTGATATTGGTGGACAGTCTCTCTTTTGCAACCAAATCCCTCTGTCTATTTTCTGCTCAATCTCTTTTTGGCCTGATGTATTGACCCCTATAAGAAGTTTTATTTATTTAACTGCTAAAAGGGTTATAATATAATGACTTGAGCGAGTATATGGGAAAGGTAGTGGTGGAGAAAAAGACTTTTGAGTTTAACTAGTAATTTTTGCGCAAGATTTCTTTAAAGTCATGATGACAGCAACTCATCTCTCATTTTCAAAGCTGGCTATACATTGATCGAAATGTGGCCAGTTCAGCAGGGACCAGCCAAAATGTGATTAGTGTGTGATGCCCTGTACACACGAGCGGAATTCCCGTCAGAAAAAAACACACGGTCACACAAAAGTTCGGTGAACTTTTGACTGCCAAGAATGCGGTGACGTAAAAGCCTACGACAAGCTGAGAAAATTAAGTTCTATGCTTCCGAGCATGCGTCGATTTGTTTTCGAGCATGCGTCGGAATTTAGTATGCCGGGATTTGTACACGCGATAGGAAATTCCAATCTGATTTTTTCCCGACGGGAAAATAGAGAACCTGCTCTCTATCTTTTTTCGGCAGTTTTTCCGATGGAAAATATCAGATAGAGCATACACACGGTCGGGATTCCCGACCAAAAGCTCTCATCTGACTTTTTCCGACGGGAAAACCGACCGTGTGTACGGGGTATGAGAGTCCCGACAAAGGGATTTGTTGGAAAAAAATTATTTAACAGTGGCTGCAGCCAATCAGCTGTAGCCACTGATCAGTGTATTCACACAGCTGCAGGTGCAACTGTAAGGCCCCTTTCACACTGGGGCGGGCAGGAGCGGTGGCGGTATAGCAGCGCAATTTTCAGCGCTGCTATACCGTCGTTCTTACCATGGTATGCGGTCGCTAGGGGGGTTAATTTAACCCCCGCTAGCGGCCGGAAAAGGGTTAATACCTTTAACGCTATTGCCGCGGTTTGCGGGCGGTATTACCGCGCTGTCCCATTGATTTCAATGGGAGACCGCGGTAAAGGAGCGGTGAACACACCACTCCTTCACCGCTGTAAAGAAGCGGCTAGCAGGACTTTTGGAGCGGTCCTGCTAGCGCACCGCTTCAGTGTGAAAGCCTTCGGGCTTTCACATTGAAGGCACAGGGCAGGATTTTTTCATGCGGTATAACAGCGCTATTATTAGCGCTAAACCGCATGAAAAACGCCCCAGTGTGAAAGGGGCCTTAGGGAGCCCATACATTCATCATTTTCTTTTTTTCATTCAACCAGCGTGTTGAACGAAATACAAAAGGATCCAATTCCCTCATCCACACAATCGATGTGGATGGAGGAATCCTTCCACTGTATTATTGTGTGGAGCCTTCCCCACCGTCAGTGTATAATGATTAGTGCTGGTGGTTTCAGCTATAGTGTGTGGCACTGATCGATCAAGAAAAACCTGGCAGGCTGGTTGTACCGAAGTGATTCTGTACAACCAGGGTGTCCATACATCGGTCCCTGCTAAACTGGCTGAATTTCGATCCATGTATGACTGGCTTTAGAATACAACATCCGGGAGGGTGAGACTCCTCCTCCATTCACTTCCTTTGTGTGGATGGAGGAATCTGTTTTGTTCATTCAGCCCAGAGGCTAAAAAAGAAAAACTAACAGTGCATGGCCAGCATAAGAGGACCAAAAACCTTGGGATAAAAGGCCTAAAAGAGTGAAAGAGTACTGTTTTGAGAGCTGTCTTGAGCCAACAAAGGCTATATGAAACAAACAAAAAAAAAACTCAGTAGATAATAGGCATTAGGCAATAGGATAATAGGCCTGCTAAATAACTATGCGATTTATCTAGTAGACTTTTAGAGAAGCCTATTAAAGCTGTCATAGCCCAGGTTCACACTGGGGCTGCGGGAGTGAAGCCGTGCGAGTTCAGCTGAACTCGCACGATTTCACTCCTGCCTGGCAGTCCCGATTTCAGCTCGATTACAGAGACATCTGACACAGATGTCAATGTAAATCGTGGCTGAAATCGCAAAAAGTAGTACAGAAACTACTTTTTGAAATCGGTGCAGCACCGCAGATGCGGCGTCGCACCGATTAGGACGGTGCCATTGCCCGCAATTTGCGGCAAATTTCGCCGATTTGACATGTCAAATCGCACCAGTGTGAACCAGGGCTAACTCTGTTTTAGAAAAAAAAATTTTAACACTTATCAAGCAACAATGAAACCATTTTATTATATTAATAAACAGTAAAAACACCATGAGGTTTGTATTAGTTCCAAAAATAACAAGGGATTAAAAAATGCATACAGTCTCCTTCCTGCAGTACAAAGATAGTTTGCTCAATGGAAACCTTATATGTTTAAGCAAACACAGGCAGAGATAAGCCACGATTAGAAGGTCCATATATTGCATAAATGTACTCCCCCTAACCCTCACCTCTCACCAATCCAATGAACAGGGAATATATACAGGCTCAGTACTAAGAAAACGAGAACAGGATCGGACTGGTTCTGCAGAGATAATGTACAAAGGCTATGCATGGTCATTCCTCTTGTTAACATTCTCTTTAACATTTACATAGCTATGGTATCAAATTATGTATTGTATAGGAGAAAACATCTTATTTTCTTTTCCCTTTGACGCAATATTATTTGAGATTTATGCTAATGTTTAGGTTTTATGCGCTTAATGTCTTTCAGAATGTATTTGAGAACATTAGCCGCATACCTGAAGCTTAGGCAATTTTTTTCAGCTTACTTCAAGATTACCGTTGAAATTAATAGCAACTAATAAAGGGACCATATAATGTAAACTGCTTATTTAGTATGGCTTATTCTGCTTATGACTTGTTTTGTCTTGATTGTTTATAAGGGAAAGTTTTGGTAATTATTTATCAAGTGACTATAGATAGATTGTACCCCAGTTCAGTAGAAATACTGTATGTATAAACAGATACTCTACCCTCAAGTAAAGGTGTAATGTTTTCCTGGGTGAAGGTCAACCCCAAAAAGAATGAACAAGCCCCTAGCGTTCATGCGGGGCTACATGGGACAGTACAGAGTGCTGCTGTGGTTCCTGCCGTCTTCCGGGCTCCCCCCCCCCGTTTATGGTGAATTGGGTTGCTCCGGGTGATGGCAGGATTCGGAGCGGCATAGCAACGGCTCCTGATTGGCTGATTTGGGCGGGATTGAGCTGGGCAGTGGTTTTAAAAGCCGGCAGCTTTCCCGCTTTGTGTCACAGCCTGAGGGGACGCCGCAGAAGCAGGAACCGTGCTGCTGAAGTTACCTGCCATTATGGAAGAACTGCTGCGTCGCCTCATTGCTAAAGCTGAGAGCCATGGAGGGGCAGAGTGGCTGCGGAGGTGTTTGGAGGATGAAGCTGTCCCTCCATTGGCGGTGTCTGCGGGGGTAGAGCAGGCTCAGTCTGAGCCGGAAGCTGCTCCCCCTGCTGTTCAAAAAAGAGTTCAGAAAGGTAACAGGGGAAAGAGGTTGAGAAGTGAAGATTCTCCCTCTTCTCCTGAAAAGGTGAATGTGAAGCAGGCAAGGTCACGCTCCTGCAACAGAGCCAGAATTGGATCACCTCAGCCAGCAGGTGCGGGCTGTTCTAGTGAGGTGACAGTGTCTGGGCAGCCTGTCAGCGTGGACCGCAGCCATGGTGAGAGAAATGATTTAAATTTACCTGAATTAGGTAAAGTAGTTGGTTCTTTAGCCAATGTACTTGCTAAGATAAATGAATCCAATATTGGTACTGTATGGAATAGCGGTGGCTCTAGCGGTGTGCATATGTCTGATAATACTGTTTTTTCACAGGGTAACCCCGCAATTCCAGTAAGTGTTAACCCTTTGAATACAAGGGTCTCTATGATTGAGAAATTACCTGTGAATGACTTTAATACAGTTTTTTCTTTGCCTTCTTCTTCTTCACTGAACTCTTTACCTGTAAACTCTTTAGTGTCTGAAACATGCCTTAACCACTTGTCCCCCGCCCACTGTCAATTGACGGCGGGCGGAGGATACTCTCGTTCTGGGAGGACGTCATATGACGTCCTCCCTTTAAAATGAGCTAGGAGGCGCGCGCTTGCCGCCAGCGGCGCGCGCGCGCCCGCCGCGTTTACAAGGCCCTGGTGCGCGTGCCCGGCGGCCGCGATTGCCGCCGGGCACCCGCGATTGCCCGGGAAACGAGCAGGAAAGTGGGTCTCTGTGTGTAAACACAGAGATCCACGTCCTGTGAGGGAGAGGGGACCGATGGTGTGTCCCTTGTACATAGGGACAACCATCGGTCACCTCCCCCAGTCAGTCCCCTCTCCCCACAGTAAGAACACATTGAGGGAACATATTTAACCCCTTCCCGCCCCCTAGTGGTTAACCCCTTCCCTGCCCATCACATTTATACAGTAATCAATGCATTTTTATAGCAGGGATCGCTGTATAAACGTGAATGGTCCCAAAAATGTGTCAAAAGTGTCCGATGTGTCCGCCGCAATATTGCAGTCACAATAAAAAATCCGAAGATCGCCGCCATTACTAATAAAAAAATAAAAATGCTATAAATCTATTCCCTATTTTGTAGACGCTATAACTTTTGCGCAAACCAATCAATACGCGCTTATTGCGTTTTTTTTTTTTCACCAAAAATATGTAGAAGAACACGGATCGGCCTAAACTGAGGAAAATTTTATTTAAAAAAAAAAAATGGGTATTTATTATAGCAAAAAGTAAAAAATTGTGTTTTTTTTTCCAAACTGGACGCTCTTCTTTTGTTTAAAGCGCAAAAAATAAAAACCGCAGAGGTGATCAAATACCACCAAAAGAAAGCTCTATTTGTGGGGAAAAAAGGACGCAAATTTTGTTTGGGAGCCACGGCGCACGACCGCGCAATTGTCATTCAAAGTGTGACAGCGCTGAAAGCTGAAAAATGGCTTGGGCAGGAAGGGGGTTTTCGTGCACAGTAGAGAAGTGGTTAAAGAGGCCCTTCCTTGTGAACTGTCCCCCCTGGGTTTTCATTTGACTGTGGCTGTGAAGGAAAAAATTTGGTGGGGGGATTTTATAGATATACTATCATTGCTTCCTTCCTCTAAAGAATTCTTATTGAAATCTGAGAAAAGATTAGATGATAGGTCTGAGGAAGATAGGAAAAGGGCAATTCCTAGGACTTTTCAGAATTGGCTTCAAGCCTTTTGTATTTTTTCCTCAGTAATTGGTGAGCGTTTCCCTGACAAGTGCTCAGGATTATTCCAACATCTAGATATAGTGGCGGAGGCTTACCGTCATTTTGGAGGCATCTCCTGGTTCAGCTATGATGAGAGCTTCAGGCGGAAGCTTTCAGTCCATCCTTCCCTCCGTTGGGGGGTCAAAGATGTAGGTTTGTGGCTAAATTTGATGCTGCCACAAAGGCAGCAATACACTCAGAGGCCTCAAACTACAAATAGTTCTCAGGCTAATTTTCGTAAAGGAGTATGTTTCGCATTTAATGACTCCCAATGTAGATTCTTATCCAATTGCAGGTATAAGCACGAATGCTCATTATGCGCGGGTGCACACTCAGCATCTCGTTGTTTCAAAAAATCAGCTTCTGCAGTCCAGTCAAGGGACACTAATGCAAAGGGCATGGATGCCAGTGAGACTGTCAGAAATGCAGTTTTGGCTAGATCAATACCCAGACCGCAAGATGGCGGTCCTTCTTTATGAAGGGTTCAAATTTGGTTTTTTGGTCCCTTCCTTTTTAGGTCAAGGTTGCACCCCGGTTAGAAATCTTCGTTCAGTTCTGTTAAACCCAGATATAGTGAGGGAAAAATTTTTGAAGGAGCTGCATGAAGATAGAATAGCCGGTCCTTTTTCATCCCTCCCATTTTTTAATTTTCGTTTATCTCCGTTAGGCCTGGTCCCCAAAAAAGAGACAGACTCTTTTCGTTTAATCCACCATTTATCCTTTCCTCATGGTAATTCCTTGAATGACGAAATATCAGATTTGGAGTCTTCTGTGTCTTATTCATCTTTTGATGAAGCTTTAGCTTTGTTAAAACAATTTGGCAAAGCATCTCTTATGGCAAAGGCAGACATAAAATCTGCATTTCGTCTTTTACTGGTCCATCCAACAGGTTTTAACTCTCTGGGCTTTTATTTTGAAGATCACTTTTATTTTGATAAGTGTTTACCCATGGGGTTTTCCAAGTCATGTAGTTATTTTGAGGCTTTTTCAACATTTATACAGTGGGTTTTATCACAAAATTCCCCTCAAGGTGGAGTCATCCACTATTTGGACGATTTTTTGTTTATTGGCCCACCTGGAGTTCAAGTTTGTTCTGAAATGATGGTTTGTTTTTTCAACATCTGCAGATCATTCGGGATCCCTATAGCCCATGAAAAAACAATGGGTCCGGTGACAGTGATTGAATTCCTGGGCATAACAATTGATTCAGTTGCTATGAATTCCGTCTTCCAATGTCAAAAATTTTGAGAATGAGAGTACTCATTGCTAATTTTTTGACTAGGAGAAAAGTGCTTTTGCGCGAGGTTCAGTCTTTACTGAGACTTTTCGCTTTTGCGTCTAGGGTAATCCCAGTGGCCAGAGTTTTTTCTCGCAGATTCGCTCTGGCCACTAAAGAGTTAAAAAATCCTCTTTCACATGTTTATATTACACGTCCTATTAAGGAGGATTTGAAGGTCTGGGACCAATTTCTGTTACATTTTAATGGTAGTATGGTTTGGCAGAGTGATTTTGTGGAAGACCTAGATATCCGCTTGTTTACTGATACATCAGGTTCGGTTGGTTTTGGCGCTTTTTTGGACGGTCATTGGTGCGCTGATAAATGGCCGGAATCCTGGAGGTCGCCAGATATTATCCATAACCTAGTCTTGCTGGAATTATTCCCGGTGGTGGTGGCTATTACTATTTGGCATAAACATTTGGAGAATAGGCGGGTAATCCTTCACACGGATAATAAAGGTGTGTTTTTTGCTATTAATTGCCTTTCATCAAAATCCGAATTAGTTATAAAGTTACTTCGTTTTTTGGTGTTGCAATGCATGATTTTTAATATCTGGCTAAAGGCAAAACATATTCCTGGTCTTACTAATGAGATTGCCGATTTTTTATCTCGTTCGCAGTTCCAGAGGTTTCGGTTACTCGCTCCAGATGTGGATCAAGAAGGATTGTCATGCCCAGTTTTTCTCTGGGACCTGATCTGGAATTAATTGAGGTGAACATAAGGAATTCTGTTGCCCCTAAGACTTGAGAAGAATATTCTCAATCATGGTCTAGGTGGTGTAACTTCTGTACAAAAGCTGATTGTTCAGTTGGTTCGGTGGATGCATATACTGCTCTATGCTTTGTTTCTTCCTTAATTAAGGATAATCTTAGCTCGGCTACAGTGCATAAGATTTTAGCCGGTGTTTCATTTTTTCTTTAAATGTCTGGTTTGCCTGCTCTCTCTTCCTTTTTTCCAGTTAAGCAAGCAATGAAGGGTTTCAGAAGGTCTGTGCCAGCTGTTGACAATAGACGGCCCATTTCTTCTGAATTATTGCTTAAACTGATGTCCACGTTGGAATTAGTGTGTTTTTCTCCATATGAGATTTCTTTGTTCAGAGCGGTTTTTGTTATAGCATTCTTTGGTGCTTTTAGAGTGGGTGAGCTTACTGCACCTAATAAGCTTTCATCATCTTTTTTAGAGTTTTCGAATATTTCTGTTAACAAAGGTTCGATTAAGATTTTTCTCCGTAGATCTAAGATGGACCAATTAGGGAAGGGTCGCTGGATAACCCTTCATAGAGCTCCTGTTCAGAGCATTTGTCCAGTTTTCAGAGTCTCGCAATATCTTTCCATTCGCCCCGTTTATCCAGGTTCGTTTTTTGTTCACAATAATTTGTCTCCTCTGACAAGATTCCAGTTTTCATCTGTCCTGTCTTCTTGCCTTAAAAAACTTAATCTTTCTGGTTTTCACTTTTCCTCGCATTCCTTTAGGATAGGCGCGGCTACTGAGGCCAGTCTTCTTGGTTTTTCTAATGAAGGTCTTAAACAGTTGTATGTCCGCCCTGATCGTATTATTATTTGATTTCTCTAGGTCTTTGCAAGCATGTCGTTTGGATAATAGGACATTCCTTTATTTTTTGGGCCAAAAGGAGAACTTCCATCAAGAATTTCGAAACCAATCTTGGTTTGGATAAAGGACGTTTTCAGGTTTTATGGTGGGGTGTAAGAGGTTTGAGATGGGGGAATTTAAAGGAGCAGTTGATTTTCTTGACAGGACAATGGCCTTCGCTGGATGTTCTTATCATTCATGCCAGGGCTAATGACCTGGGCAGGGTTAAAACTTGGGATTTGATTTGTGAAATGAAGAGAGATTTATCTTCTTTCAAGTTATTGTTTCCTTTTACGGTGATAGTTTTCTCGGAGATGATACCGAGACTCCTTTGGTCAGCGTCCAGTAATCTGCATTATTTAGATAAAATTAGGAAACGGGTAAACAGAACCATACGTAATTTAGTGATTTCACAAGGTGGTTTTGCTTACCGCCACTCAGATTTGGAAGGTTTTCTTCCTGGTTTTTATAGAGTGGATTTTGTACACCTTTCGGATGTTGGTTTAGACATTTTCATCCTGGGTCTACAAAATATGATTGAGCAGGCCACAGCGTTTGGGGGGCTTCAGCCGCTCAGTTGCTGAGCGGCTTTCAGCTGGTGGGGTTTGTCATCCAGTTCAGTTCTGGATAGACTACGTGTTATTAATAAATTAAATAATTTATTGGTTATAAATTTTAAGATTATATTTTATGTTACTGGTGATTGTTTATATTTGGGTAACCCCTTAATAAACGTTGTGGCCAATTATTAGCCAAATAAAGCTTGGTGTGTGTTTTATTTATTTAAATTAGTAATAAGTACTTTGTGCTGTCCCATGAACAAGCCCCTAGTGTTCATGCGGGGCTACATGGGACAGTACAGAGTGCTGCTGTGGTTCCTGCCGTCTTCCGGGCTCCCCCTCCTGTTTATGGTGAATTGGATTGCTCCGGGTGATGGCAGGATTCGGAGCGGCATAGCAACGGCTCCTGATTGGCTGATTTGGGCGGGATTGAGCTGGGCAGTGGTTTTAAAAGCCGGCAGCTTTCCCGCTTTGTGTCAGAGCCTGAGGGGACGCCGCAGAAGCAGGAACCGTGCTGCTCCCACCCTCCCTCCCTTATGAATAAAATGTTTTGTACTGTCATGACGTTTGTTAGTGGGGTTTGTCATCCAGTTCAGTTCTGGATGGACTACGTGTTATTAATAAATAAAATAATTTATTGGTTATAAATTTTAAGATTATATTTTATGTTACTGGTGATTGTTTATATTTGGGTAACCCCTTAATAAACGTCGTGGCCAATTATTAGCCAAATAAAGCTTGGTGTGTGTTTTATTTATTTAAATTAGTAATAAGTACTTTGTGCTGTCCCATGCTCTATCCTGAATTTGGAATGATTGTCAAATATCCTGCTGCCTAATGACCAACCGATGTGACAGACTGCCCAAACAACAAAAGATGAACAAACTGAATGCTGGCCTGATACACAATTCAGATGGTTAAAGTGGAAGGAAACCCATCCATAAAACCATTTCTATTTCCGGCACGTGCCGGAAATGTAACACTCACATTGGTTGCTCTCTCAACCAAACTGTCAAACCATCCAATGGCTAGTGTCTAAACTGATCACATGTGCAGCATCATGGCAGTTGTAGATGGCAAAGAGGCAAAGATGGCAGCCTCCTTGGCTGAAAACGATAGGGGGGTTTACTTACACTTTAAAGTAGAACTATAGGCATATTTTTAATATATATTTTGGAGTAAGGGAGGGTTGTAACCCATCAGATCTGTGTCCCATTGGGCAGATTTACCTTCACTTCCTTTCCTATGGCCAAATCAGGAAGTGACAGGAAATACCTGCAAATTAAGTTTATACCTTGGGGGCCCCCCAGGTCACCAGAACTAGTGCCCCTGTTCTGACAAAATATGCAACTCAGCAAAATGTCCAACCACCCCACTTACGATTTATTGAAAACATGATTAATACCAGATTTGTAAGAAGAAATTTCACATTGTGAGGAATAGGTGTTTGGACAGAAGATCGCCAACCAAATTCAGTCCGGTGCACAGTATTATGAGTGGAGATTGTTACTCTGCTACAACATTAAGCAACAAAATACCTGCCTCCGAGGCGGGGACAACCTTGTCCCCGTTCGCCGCTGTGCTGTGAAAACACAGAAATGTTTCTTTTGCCTGACTGCATTCGATTGGCGCTGTTGTGTCCAAACACGAATTTGTCAAAATCTCCAATTACTCATGATTTTCATAAACCGGAAGTGACGTGGTTTGCTTTCCTGCCGAGCTGCGTATTTTGTCAGGACATCCCCATTGGAAGATTTTTCCTCTATTACTTTTCTGGGGACAACCCAAAATGTGGGATTTTCTTTTACTTTCACTTTTAATGATAATGGTAAACAGGACAAATAGAGAGGGTAAATCTCTATAATGGGGAAACAGACAGCAGTAAAATCCTAATGGATGTTGTAATCCCTCTCCACTCTATCCAAACGTAAAAAAAAGTTTTGTCTTTAATTTTACTTTAAGCATCAGTAATTTGGCAGCTTCTAGTACAGGTACTAAGTCACAGGTCAATCACACTATACAACAAAAGCATCTGTAGTTCACTCAGACGTAGATGCTGGATACATCTTCGAATGGGCAAATTGTCTTAAGCTGCTCACACACAAATACAGTATTTGCATGAACATTCGCAGTACTTTCAATAACTTGACGGATATCATTTGAAAGTACTTCAAAATGTCATTTGCTTTTAACATTTGATTTTGGAATGAGCTTAATTTCCTGAAGGAAAACCACATTTACTGTTAGAAATTTGTTCGGTCGAGAAAAGATTTTCCATTATACAATACACATTATATTCCAATATAAAATTTTCTCATCACTGCAGTCAAAAACAATTGTCGATGTGACCTGACCAATGATTTTGATGAATTTAACAAATGTTCCAAACATACATCTACTAGTATATGGCCAGCTCTACAGGCTTGTCATCCGACAACAAAGACTTTGGTGATCACTTCAAGCAGTTGGGTAACCCTCTAGGAAGCTAAGGGGTCCTGTGTCGGGGCTCCTGCATAAAAAAATGTATCCTGGATCATAGCAATTGGGGATGAGCCGAACACCCCCCTGGTTCGGTTCGCACCAGAAATTGCGAACGGACCGAAAATTTGCGTGAACTTTAGAACCCAATTAAATATAATGGACTCGAACGTTCGAAATCAAAAGTGCTAATTATAAAGGCTAATATGCAAATTATTGTCCTAAAAATGGTTTGGGGACCCGGGTACTGCACCAGGGGACATGTATCAATGCAAAAACAAGTTTTAAAAACTGCAGTTTTTTCGGGAGCAGTGATTTTAATGATGCTTAACCACTTAACGACCGCCCACTGTAAATATACGTCGGCAGAATGGCACCGACAGGCAGAATCACGTACATATACGTGATTGCCTTTGTATAGTTGGGGGGTCCAATCGGTCCCCCCTTCTTTACAGTGGGTGGTCGTTTTACCTTCGGGAGCGATCCGGCATGAGGGGACGGCCGTTTGATTCCGGCCCCCCCCTCTCGATCGCTCCCGGCGAATGAGAGAGCTACCCCTGCCTGTGTACTGTTTACACAGGCAGGAGGAAGTGATGTCATCTCTCCTGCGGCGCTCACATATACCGAGCGCCGTACAGGAGAAGATGCAGGTTAGTGCACAAAACAGCACACTGACACCAGGACACATAAGCACATAAATCGCCCCCCCAGGCCCCCCCAGATCACCCCCCAGATCACCCCCCAGCCCCCAGTCACAGTGTCACTGATTGCAGTGACCATTTATTTAGTGATCACTGCAATCAGTGACATTTGTGACTGTAAAAGTGTCACTACATTTAGTTTTAGGTCCAGTGTAGCCCCCTAACCCCCCCTAATAAAGGTTTAACCCCTTGATCACCCCCCAGATAATCCTTTCACCCCCTAGCACCGCCGTCGCTAAGCGATCATTTTTCTGATCGATGTCTTAGCGTCGGTGATGCTGATCGGTAGCCAGTAATTTTTTTTAGGTTCGCCGCAGGTTTTTATAGTGTCGGGTACCCCCATATATTACCTAATAAAGGTTTAACCCCCTTGATCACCCCCCAGGTAACCCTTTCACCCCCTAGCACCGCCGTCGCTAAGCGATCATTTTTCTGATCGATGTCTTAGCGTCGGTGATGCTGATCGGTAGCCAGTAATTTTTTTTAGGTTCGCCACAGGTTTTTATAGCGTCGGGTACCCCCATATATTACCTAATAAAGGTTTAACCCCCTTGATCGCCCCCAGGTAACCCTTTCACCCCCTATCACCACTGTCACTAAGCGATAATTTTTCTGATCGCTGTCTTAGCGTCGGTGATGCTGATCGGTAGCCAGTAATTTTTTTTAGGTTCGCCGCAGGTTTTTATAGCGTCAGGTACCCCGATATATTACCTAATAAAGGTTTAACCCCCTTGATCGAACCCCAGGTAACCCTTTCACCCCCTATCACCACTGTCGCTAAGCGATCATTTTTCTGATCGCTGTCTTAGCGTCGGTGATGCAGATCGGTAGCCAGTAATTTTTTTTAGGTTCGCCGCAGGTTTTTATAGCGTCAGGTACCCCCATATATTATCTAATAAAGGTTTAACCCCCTGATCGCCCCCCAGGTAACCCTTTCACCCCCTATCACCACTGTCGCTAAGCGATCGTTTTTATGATCGTTGTCTTAGTGTCGGTGATGCCGATAGGTAGCCAGTAATTTTTTTTTAGGTTCGCCGTCAGGTTTTTATATAGCGTCAGGTACCCCCATATATTACCTAATAAAGGTTTTAACCCCCTAATTGCCCCTAGTTAACCCTTTCACCAGTAATCACCATATAAGTGTTACGGGTGACGCTGGTTAGTTAGTTTGCTTTTTATAGTGTCAGGGCACCCGCCGTATATAACCCAATAAAGGTTTAACCCCCTGATCGCCCGGCGGGTGATATCAATTAGGTTTTAGCGTCAGAGAGGGTCTGCGTCACACCCCAGGCAGCGTCAGGTTAGTGCCAGTAGCGCTAACACCCACGCGTTAAGCATACACCCCCCTTAGTGGTATAGTATCTGAACAGATCAATATCTGATCTGATTAGATCTATACTTTCGTCCCCAGCAGTTTAGGGTTCCCAAAAACGCAGTGTTAGCGGGATCAGCCCAGATACCTGCTAGCACCTGCGTTTTGCCCCTCCGTCCAGCCCAGGCCACCCAAGTGCAGTATCGATCGATCACTGTCACTTGCAAAACACAACACACATAACTGCAGCATTCGCAGAGACAGGCCTGATCCCTGTGACTCCAGTGCTGTAGGAGGTGATTTCACCACCACAGTTAAAAAAAAAAAAGCATATATGCCGAAGCATTGGGGCAGCAGGGGCGGAGGAGCGATTTTGCTCCTAATGCCGCGTACATACGGTCGAAATTCCGACGGAGGCTTGCCCGTGGAAAAGTCTGACCATGTGTACGCGGCATAACTTTTGCGGGAAGATGCTCCCATGCTTCGGCATATATAAATGGTGCATGTATGCCCATCATTAGAAGTGGGTGGATGAAGGGCGGTATTCTAATGGTGGGCATACCCACCGATCAATCTTTTTTTTTCGTTCAGCCAACAGGCTGCATGAAAAAAAAGATTACAATACATGTCCAACAAGGACCAGCAACGTACTGGTATGTTGCTGGACTTTGAATGTTTATACCAGAATGATGCCTGTGGGTTTAGGTATCATCTTGGTATCATTCTTTTCAGCCAGCGGCCGGCTTTCATGTAAAAGCAATCGTAGTGCCTAATTAGCCTCTGGACTGCTTTTACAAGCAGTGGGAGGGAATGTCCCCCCCCCAGATATAAAAAGTGCCATTGGGAAATTGGGAAAGCATTTTATCACACCGATCTTGGTGTGGTCAGATGCCTTGAGGGCAGAGGAAAGATCTAGGGTCCAATAGACCCCAGTTTTTTCAAAAAAGAGTACCTGTTATTACCTATTGCTATCATAGGGGATATTTACATTCCCTGAGATAACAATAAAAATGATAAAAAAAAAAAATATATGGAAGCAACAGTTTAAAAATAAAATAAAAAAGCAAAATTAATAATTAAAAAAAAAAAAAAAAAAAAAAAGGGGGGCGCATGCGTGCGAGCAATGGCCGCCTGACTCCACTACTCCGCGCCGTCGGAACGTAACCACCGGCCTAATTCGACATAGGCACAGAGAGGACGCTGCACACGGAGCTCCGGTGCCTCCGGAACATCTCAGGCTCCCGGCGGTGATGCGTAGGACGGCTAAAAAGCCCCCTAAGAGCCGGCAGCATAACAAGCTCTCCCCAGCGTCAGGCAGAGGAAGATCCAAGATGGCGCCCGATCCTCCGGAGCCTGACGACGAGACCCAGCTTTCTGCTGCAGGCCCGGAGTCCCCTGTGGATAGCCTGCATCTATTTCCCACGGACCGGGTGAGTCCCCCCCCTGTGGAATCAGAGGACATGCTGGCCAAATTCCGCGCCATTGTCAGAGATGAAATCACAATAGCATCCCGCAAGCTTTCCTCTGACTTGGTGCGAGGCCTTAAAGAGATAGGCCACCGCACTAATCAACTAGAGCACCGCATGGACTTGGCAACCACTGTGCTGGAGGGCCATGAGGAGGAGGTGGACAAAATGTCCGGGGAGCTGGAAGCCCTCAGAGACAAGTTGGAGGACGCAGAAAATAGGGCCCGGAGGGACAACCTCCGTATCCGTGGCATCCCTGAGGTAATTACTGACCTGCAGGGTACAGCTACCGCATTTTTCCAAGAACTGGCCCCAGAACTTCCGGTGGAAAGATTGGAGTTTGACCGTATCCACAGATCCCTGGCTCCAAAACCCTCTGAAGGACCCCCGAGGGATATCATCATCAAGTTCCACTACTACCGGACCAAAGAGAGACTTTTACAAGCTGCAAGAGAGCGACAGAACCTCTCCTTCCAGGGTAACACCCTCCAGCTATTCGCAGACCTCTCTCCGGTCACTATCGCCAGACGTCGAAATCTCAAACCCTACCTCCAAGTCTTACAAGCTCATGAAATCAAATATAGATGGGGGTTCCCATTTAGGCTCTCCTTCTCCCACCTAGGCCGCCAATTCCAAGCCACCTCTCCTTCGGACCTGAAACGCCATTTCCAGGAACTACAGCTGGACCTTCCTCCGTCTCAGCCTGATGCCCCACCCAAGACCGCTAGGCCTGGACCCTCCAGGCCGGGACCCTCCAAGCCTCCTCGTCAAGCTTCTCAAGCATCCCAAAAGTCCCAATCTGGCTCCCAGGCGCTCCGTGACCTGCAAGCGCAACGTTTCCATCTATCTAACAACGGATGACGAAGCTAAGTTCATTCTTTTATTCATTTCAGCTTTTTTTTTGCTCATCTGAGTTCGTGCTGCCCAGTTCCCCTTGAACTACTGGTTGTTTTTATATGGGAACCAGAGTGACATGTTTTTGAAGTAGTTCCCTCACCATATTTTTCTTAACATTGGTTTCTGATACCTGGTCGGCGGGGGTTGCCCCAGGATAGGCTGCCCCGCTTGTGAGATGGCGGCCCGGGGCGTACTCTACCCCCCTTAGGGGACCAGGCGGAACTTCGGCATCAACCTGCCTCCCCCACCCTGCCGCGTCCATGAGTACCCATGTGGTTTGGGCTGCTACCTGTAGCCCTTTGTTTGTTTGTTTTTTGTCTTCTTTAGGGGTCTCGTGGTTTGCTGGGGGGTGGGGGGTTGCAGGTCAAGTTGGGTGGGGGCACATGTTTATCTTTTTGCTTATTGATCACTCGATACATTGCTCTGTTGCGGCTCTCCAGCCCTTAATTCTGGACTGGCGGGGCTGGGATGGTGTTTGGTATGTATGGTCCTGCCTGACCCCCTTGGGGGAATGGTCTGATGGCTGTTCCCTTGGGGGGATCGAGGGATCTCCGTCCTACACTCCAATTTGTTAATGTTGTACAGTGGTTGCCTTATTGTCACTGTCTGTAGCTTCCTTGTTTTGATGACTTTTTTTTTCAGGTTCCATCATCCAGATCCTATGTCAAACAAAAAAAAAATGTTTAAAATGTTTGTACTGTTTTCATCACAGACCGGTGGTTCCGACGGACCACTGCTACCCCCATGTGTTGGCACCTGGCTAAGAGGTTTTTCTTGGCCGGGCTCCCAACCCGTAGTGGGTTTTATAACCCACGTTACGCTACATTTACGCGTATGGCATATGTTCTACGCCGAGCCTTCCTCGGTTTTCTCATCTTTTCTATCTCTCCTCTTTTCTTTCTGTTTTCCTCTCTCCTCCCGGTCTTTCCCTCCCTCCTTCCTTCCTTCCCTTCTCCTATAACCCCGGGGTGCGGGAACAGAGTACTACACTGCTTCTTGTGTTTGATCCAATGACCCTCCGCTGGCTGTCCCTGAATGTTCAGGGCATGAACTCGCCTCAAAAACGGGTCAAGGCTTTCAAATTCCTTAAGCAACACAATATTGACATAGCATGCCTACAGGAGACCCATTTCTCCGCCTCCTCTTGCCCCAAATATTTCGATGCAAATTATCCTCAAGTTTACTTAGCAAGCGGTCCTACTAAACAGAAAGGGGTTCTCATAGCCATAAGAAAATCAGTCCCGTTTATTTGCAGTAAACAAATTGCTGACCCGGACGGCAGATACCTTCTCCTGCAAGGTTCAGTTCAGGACAATGAGGTAACTATCATGACGTATTACGCCCCAAATGTTAACCCAGGCCCCTTTCTGACACACGTCTGTGCCCTGTTAAGGGATCACCAGAGGGGCATCCTCCTGTTGGCAGGTGACTCTAATGTCTCGCTAAACCCCTCCCTGGATAATTACCCATCGACCATAGGGTCCCCTCCCCAGCCGCAAAAACCTTTTTACGAACCCTACACAATCACGACCTAGTCGACATCTGGCGGGAGCTCCATCCCCTTGGTAGGGATTACACCCACTATTCCCATCCCCATCACTCACACTCCAGGATTGACCACATGTTTGTGTTACGGCAGCATCTAACCCTGATTGACGCAGTCTTTATTCTAGCAACCCCCTGGTCAGACCACGACCCAATTCTGACTATTTGCCACTCCTTGCTCAGCAAACCACAGCGCGCTCCTTGGATCATGAATGACTCCCTTTTGTCATTTGAGCCGATCCTTACTGAGATTCACAAAGCATCGATAGACTACTTTAAATTGAATACAGGGACGGTCTCCTCTCCGGTGACCCTTTGGGAAGCATATAAAGCGGTCCTCCGGGGTCACGTTATTCGTATAGCGTCAAAGCGCAAAAAAGAGCGAACCCAAACCCGGCGTAGACTTGAGCATAACCTGGAGGCCCTCTCCACAGCCTTTAAAAAGGATCCTACTCCGACCAATCGTAAACTTTTAGACGCAGCCCGATCGGACCTGGATTTATGTGTAACGGATGACGCAGAACGCACCCTACGTTGGGCTCGTCAGAAATGGTACGCTAAGGCAAATAAGCCCACAACGATGTTAGCCAATAGATTGCGCACTTTCACCCCGAAATTCGCCCCTATAGCCTTACGCACCCGCCACAATATCCTTACGGGCAACCCGCGTCGGGTCCTGGACGAATTTCGTCACCGTCTCACCAAACTTTATTCTGCCCCTACCCAAGCTTCTACCGAAGGCCTGACTCACTTCCTGAAGGATTTGCCCTTACCTTCCCTGTCTCCCACCCACAGGTCTGTCATGGACAGAGACGTGCAGGTATCAGAAGTTCTCCAATGCATCAAAGAATTAAAGATAGGCAAGAGACCGGGCCCTGATGGCTTCACAGCCCTGTACTACCGGAAATTTGCAGAGGTCCTTGCCCCACATTTAGCGGCTATGTATAATTCGATAAAAGACGGCCACTCATTTACTCCAGATCTGCTGACCGCCAATATTGTAATGATTCCCAAGCCAGACAGGGACCACTCTTCTTGGGCCAATTTCCGCCCAATTTCCTTAATAAATATTGACATATAAATCCTGACGAAGATCCTGGCCAACCGCCTGAACTCATTTCTCCCGCGTTTGATAAAAAAAGAGCAGGTGGGATTTGTCCCCCGTAGACAGGCAGGGGATGCTATTAGGAGGCTCCTTCAAATCCAACAAATAGCGCATGATAGGTCTTTGGAAACCATGTTTCTGTCTTTAGATGTCAATAAAGCCTTTGACACCTTGTCTTGGCCCTATCTGACACAGGTTCTAGGTCACTATGGCTTTGGTACCTCCTTTATGAGCTGGACCTCAGCCATTTATGATTCCCCCCAAGCTAAGGTGCGATACTATTGTCACGAGTCGCCCACCTTCCCCATAAAAAGGGGAACCCGCCAAGGGTGTCCACTCTCTCCTCTTCTATTTATCTTGGCACTGGAACCCTTGGCGGAGGCCATTCGATCGCATGTCGACATAACTGGGGTGGAAGTGGCGGGGACCTCGCATAAACTATCCCTATTTGCCGACGATATTTTATTGTCGCTCACTAAACCCAGAATCTCCCTCCCCAATTTGATGTCCCTTTTAGATACCTTCGCCACGTTATCGGGTCTATCTGTCAACCCGGCTAAATCCAAAGCCATGTCAATCAATCTTCAGCCCTCAGAGTTGGAATCATTGAAGGCGGCTTTTTCCTTCCAATGGACCAATTCTTTACCCTACTTGGGGGTCAAACTTACTCCTAGTTACTTGGGTCTATATCAAGCCAATTACCCCTCACTATTGCGGAAATTGACAAACATGCTCGATTCTTGGTCCACTCTTCCATTATCCTGGTTCGGCAGAATAGCGACAGTACGCATGGCCTACCTCCCGAAACTGCTTTATTACTTTCGGGTTTTACCGGTCCGGATTCCCTCCCATATCCTCCGAATTCACCAACGCAAGATCATGCAATTCATCTGGGGCAAGACGAAGCCCAGGATCAAACGGCAAGTGCTCTACGCACGTAGAATAGATGGACTCCCACCCGGTTCCCCTGGCCTCTCTTCCTTGGCTCCCCATGGCTCACCGCCCATCTTCCGTAGGTCCATGCTTGACTCATTCCCTACGGTTATGGGACTCCGTTAAGTTCTCAGCAGGCCTGATTTCTCCCCATCTTCCCATACTCCGACTCCTTCGCTGCCCGTTGTTCCCGCCGGGATGTGATAACCCCTCGCGATTTGCTTGGTGGACCAACCACGATTTTGTGGACGTTCAGTCTCTGCTTACTCCGACCAAAATTGTCCCATTCGCTGCTCTACGCTCTTCACACGATATCCCCCTAAAGGAACATTATAGCTATATGCAACTCCGACACTTTCTCCAAAAATTAACAAAATCCCAACCTACTCCCTATGCTATGACCCCTTTTGAAAGTTTATGTAGATCGCGTCCTCAATCCTCGGGCATGATATCGCTCATATATACGGCTATTATAAGCTCCAGGAAACCACCACTGAGACCTTATCATTGCCAATGGGAGGCTGACCTTGGGAAACAACTAGAGCCGGATGACTGGCGGAAAATGACCACGGCGCTAACCAAATGCTCGAAGAATGTCCTCTTCTTGGAAAATGCCTACAAGGTCTTTTATAGGTGGTACTACACCCCGGCCAGATTAGCGAGCTTTATCCTGTCTTACTCCCCTCTATGCTTTCGAGGGTGCTCACAGGAGGGCACAATGGCGCACATCTGGTGGTCCTGCCCCAGGGTACGCAGACTGTGGATCAGAGTGTATGCGTTACTTCGTAATCTTTTCGACACCACTATAAAGAGGGACCCTTTTGAGGCCCTATTGTGCAAACCCATTGAGGTACTTCTGTGTTCTGAACGTCTATTGGCCGCACACATCTTTACTGCAACTAAACTGACCATAGCACGTGCTTGGAAAACCCCGGCCCTCAGCTTTGAAAAAGTTAAAAACAGTGTGAACGACATGGTGAATGAGAAACTTACTGCCGTGTTGACAGATACCCACGCTAAGTTCCTCCGGATATGGCAACCCTGGGTGACTCATATCCGCCCTTCGCGATTTGATACAACGCTCCTCTCCCTGTGACAAGCCTCTGTTCCCCCCCACCCCGGGGCCCCCTCCCTTTTCCCTTTCCCTCTCATTTCCCTTCTTTCTCTGGTTCCTCTCTTTATTTCAACCTCCTCTCCTTCTCTACACTAAGGGCTCACATCACCACTCCTGGCGCTCTTTCTCAACTTTCTTCTTATTCTACCTTTGGGTCTCCCCAGGATACGGGGCAGACCCTGCTGGGACTGGTTACCTGACAGGACACATTCCCCTTTTCCTTCTTAAGATTTTACTTTATTTTTGTTTTTATTTGCTTTTGTTGTTTTCATCGGGGAACAACACCATTCCCCTAGATGGTTGTCCAGTTTAATGCGCTCACAAGATATTGTTTGTTATATTGTTATTTTGCCTCATGTTTCAAATTCGATCTGGAGCGACAATATGTATTTCAGTTAGCTTCAGGGCCACATCATTATACCAAGATTCAGGACTCATTGGTCTCTCCTGAATGCCCTGCTACCCATACTCTTGGTATAATCCAGTAGGTCTTATAGTTTTTAGCACGGAATCCGGGAGCATCCCCATGCAATATACTGTTGTAATAATTGCGCATTTTCATTGTGTCCAGTTCCATTTTTTTTTTTTTCTCTTTTGTATTCTTTTTATTGATGTGAATCTTTAATAAAAACCTTTGTACAAGAAAAAAAAAAAAAAAAAAGCACCCCTGTCCTGCCCTGCTCTTGCCCAATGGCAAACGCAAGCGTCGGTCTGGCGTCATATGTAAACAGAAATTGCACCATGCATGTGAGGTATCACCGCGAAGGTCAGATCGAGGGCAGTAATTTTAGCAGTAGACCTCCTCTGTAAATCTAACGGCATAACCTGTAAAGGCTTTTAAAGGCTTTTAAAAATGTATGTAGTTTGTCGCCAATGCGCGTTTGTGCGAAATTTTAAAGCTTGTCGTGTTTGGTATCTATGTACTCGGCCTAAGATCATCTTTTTTATTTCATCAAACATTTGGGCAATATAGTGTGTTTTAGTGCATTAAAATTAAAAAAAGTGTATTTTTTCCCCAAAAAATGCGTTTGAAAAATCGCTGCGCAAATACTGTGTAGAAAAAAAAATTGCAACACCCACCATTTTAATCTGTAGGGCCTTTGCTTTAAAAATATATATAGTTTTTGGGGGTTCAACATAATTTTCTTGCAAAAAAAAAAATGTTTTTATGTAAACAAAAAGTGTGAAAAAGGGCTTTGCCTTCAAGTGGTTAGAAGAGTGGATGTAAGCTTCCTAATGTTGTGTATAAAATGCCAGAACAGTTCAAAACCCCCCCAAATGACCCCATTTTGGAAAGTAGACACCCCAAGCTATATACTGAGAGGCATGTCGAGTCCATGGAATATTTTATATGTTGACACAAGTTGCGGAAAATAGACAATTTTTTTTTTTTTTTTTTGCACAAAGTTGTCACTAAATGATATATTGCTCAAACATGTCATGGGCATATGTGGAGTTACACCCCAAAATACATTCTGTTGCTTCTCCTGAGTACGGGAATACCACATGTGTGAGACTTTTTGGGAGCCTAGCCGCGTACGGGACCCCAAAAACCAATCACCGCCTTCAGGCTTTCTAAGGGTGTAAATTTTTGATTTCACTTCTCACTGCCTCGGAGGCCATGGAATGCCCAGATGGCACAAAACCCCCCCAAATGACCCCATTTTGGAAAGTAGACACCCCAAGCTATTTGCTGAGAGGTATGGTGAGTATTTTGCAGATCTCGCTTTTTGTCACAAAGTTTTGAAAATTAAAAAAAAAAAAAAAAAAAAAAATAGTTTTTCTTAATTTTCAAAAAC
Organism: Rana muscosa; assembly: GCA_029206835.1. Taxonomy (NCBI): domain Eukaryota; kingdom Metazoa; phylum Chordata; class Amphibia; order Anura; family Ranidae; genus Rana; species Rana muscosa. Next base: position 1,131,010,853 of record CM055116.1, read on the forward strand.
AAATGAGAGCTGTAAAATACTCACCATGCATCTCAGCAAATAGCTTGGGGTGTCTACTTTCCAAAATGGGGTCATTTGGGGGGGTTTTGTGCTATTTTGGCATTTTATGGCCTTCGAAACTGTGATAGGTAGTGAGGAGTGAAATCAAAAATTTGTGCCTAGAAATCCTGAAGGCGGTGCTTGGTTTTCGGGGTCCCGTACGTGGCTAGGCTCCCAAAAAGTCCCACACATGTGGTATCCCCGTACTCAGGAGAAGCAGCAAAATTTATTTTGGGGTGTAATTCCATATATAACCATGGCATGTGTGAGCAATATATCATTTAGTGACAACTTTTTGTAATTTGTTTTTTTTTTTTGTCATTATTCAATCACTTGGGACAAAAAAAAATAATATTCAATGGGCTCAACAGGCCTCTCAGCAATTTCCTTGGGGTGTCTACTTTCCAAAATTGGGTAATTTGGGGGGGTTTTGTACTGCCCTGCCATTTTAGCACCTCAAGAAATGAGATAGGCAGTCATAAATTAAAAGCTGTGTAAATTCCAGAAAATGTACCCTAGTTTGTAGACGCTATAACTTTTGCGCAAACCAATAAATATACGCTTATTGACATTTTTTTTACTAAAGACATGTGGCTGAATACATTTTGGCCTAAATGTATGACTAAAATTGAGTTTATTCGATTTTTCTTATAACAAAAGTAGAAAATATCATTTTTTTTCAAAATTTTCGGTCTTTTTCCGTTTATATCGCAAAAAATAAAAATCACAGAGGCAATCAAATACCATTAAAAGAAAGCTCTATTTGTGGGAAGAAAAGGACGCAAATTTCGTTTCGGTACAACATTGCATGTCCGCACAATTTACAGTTAAAGCAGCGCAGTGCAAAATTCTGAAAACAGCTCTGGTCCTTTAGCTACAAAATGGTCCGGGGCTTAAGTGGTTAAAGTGAAAAAAAATTGAAATAATCCTTTAAATATCGTGCCTGGGGGGTGTCTAAAGTATGCCTGTGAAGTGGCACGTGTTTCCCGTGTTTAGAACTGTCCCTGCACAAAATGACATTTCTAAAGGAAAAAAAGTAATTTAAAACTGCTTGCGGCTTTATTGTAATGTCTGGTCCTCGCAATATGGATGAAAATCATTGAGAAAAATGGCATGCTGTGAACTGTTATATCAAGAATTGTAATTACATGCCATTGTTGAACAGTGGTAGGAAAAATTGGGCCTTTGGTGGTGGTGGTGGTGCTGGTGCCACAACACTGTAAGTCCTCACAGTTACTCTTGGTGGGTGCAGGAATGGGCCCAGCTGTGAAATATTAGATCAAGAATTGTAATTACATGCCCCTGTTGAACAGGGGTAGAAAAATTGGGCCTTAGGCACTGGTGCCACAACACTGCAACCCCTAACAGATACTGTACTTGAAGCACAGCAATGAGCCCTGCTGCAAAGTATTGCATCAAAAATTGTAATTACACGCAACTGTTAAACAGGGGCAGAAAAATTGGGCCTTAGGCACTGGTGCCACAACACTGCAACCCCTCACAGATACTGTACTTGGAGCGCAGCAATGAGCCCTGCTGCAAAGCATTGCATCAAAAATTTTAAATATACGCCCCTGTTAAACAGGGGCTGAAAAATTGGGCCTTAGCCACTGGTGGCGGTGCTCAGAACCAAACCAAGCTATCAGCATTATCATTGAGGAGGAAGCATAACAGGATAGTCACTCAGCATCAGCATAGGCAGTCTTGAAGGGATCTGACATTTCAAAAAAAATATTCGGTTACATCAGCATCAGGTGCTTGGTAGCTGGTGGTGATCCAAGACTGATTCATTTTTATGAAGGTCAGTCGATCGACCGAGTCGGTAGACAGGCGCACCCTGTGATCGGTTACAAAGCCTGCAGCAGCACTAAATGTGCGTTCTGAAAGAACGCTGGATGTAAGACAGGCCAGTACCTCAATTGCATACTTTGCAAGCTCTGGCCAGTGATTCATCCTCAAGACCCAGTCCAAGTCTTATCTTGCCCCTAGGTATTCCTGCACCATATAAACCAGACGCTGGCGATTGTTGCTGGAACCGATCATACCTTGGGGATGCAGACTAAAAAATTGTCTGAACGCATCGGTCAGACGGCCACCTCCTCCACCGCTCCTTCTTTGACTGCTCGAAGCCTCAGTAACACGTTGTCCAGGACCAGGAATTTGTAACCTCCCAATTTCTGGGAACGCGTTGCACAGACCTTTCTGCAAGGCCTCCCGAAGATGCTTCATCCTCTGCTCCCTCTGCGACGGCAAGATAAGGTCCGCAACCTTACCCTTGTAAAGTGGATTAAGGAGGGTTGCCAGCCAGTAATGATCCCTCTCCTTGTTCGGAAGAAAACGAGGATCCTTCCGCAGGTTTTGCAGGATCAGGGAGGCCATGTAGCGAAGGTTTGCTGAGGCATTTGGTGCGGAGTCCTCTGGGTCACTGAGGACGACATGATCCGCAGCCACCTCCTCCCAGCCACGTACAATTCCACGGGTGCGTACTTGCGTAGCCCCTTGAATGCCTACGGAGCACCGCTGGTTCCAAGGACAAAGCACAGGTAGAGGCCATGGAGGAAGAAGAAGAGGAGGGGGTGGAGGAGAGAGGTGTGTCAGAATCACCAGTAGTAACATTTTGGAGGCGTGGTGGTGGAACAACCTCCAACACTATTGCACCTTGTCCTGCATCCTTCCCAGCTGCCAGCAGAGTCACCCAATGCGCCGTGAAAGATAGGTAACGTCCCTGTCCATGCCAGCTGGACCATGAGTCAGCGGTAATATGCACCTTACCGCTGACCGCCCTGTCCAGCGAGGCCAAAACATTGCCTTCCACATGCCAGTAGAGAGCCGGAATCGCCTTCCGTGAGAAAAAGTGGCGTTTGGGAACCTGCCACTGAGGAACCGCACATTCCACAAACTCACGGAAGGGGGCAGAGTCTACTAACTGAAAAAGCAGCAGTTGAAGTGCTAGCAATTTAGCCAAGCTAGCATTCAACCGCTGGGCATGTGGATGGCTGGGAGCGAACTTCTTTCGGCGGTGCAGCAGCTGGGGCAGGGAAATTTGCCTGGTACAATCGGACGTCGGTGTACCGATAGCAGATTGCCCACAAGTACTTGGCTGTGACACACCTAATTCTACACCTTCATTCCTCTCAGTGCAGGTTTCAGAGAGGACTGAAGGTATAGTGGGGATGGAGATCCCAGCTGATGAGGAGCAAGGAGAGGTCTGCTTTGTTCTTTGGTGTGGGTCTTTTTTGTATGCTTGCCAACGGACTGCATGGCTGTTCGACAACATAAGTCTTCGGCATGTTGCGGCTCAGCATGGCCAGCTGCCGAAAAGAAGGACAAGCATGTCCCACGGCCACGTGCTGATGAGGATGCACCGTGTCCACGACCATTACTGTTGCCTCTAGACACAGAGCCTGCTTGCCCTCTTTTATTGGCTTGTGACTGTCTGCCTCTCCTTGTTGGCCTTCCAGACATACTAATGGCTAGACTTGTGCACAACGGAAAAATTTGTTTAGTTTTGGTTCGTTTTTTGTGCACAACGGAAAAATTTGTTTAGTTTCGGTTCGTTTCTTTTCGGTCCTGTTGATTCGTAATCATTCGTAATTTTGCTAGACGGGATTTTTCGTGTTCGGACTAATTCGTATTTTCGCAAGCGTCATTTTTCGTTGAATTTTTAGTTGATTTATAATTCGTACTTTCGGTAGGGTACGTTGTTTTTCTTTGATTCTGGACAACACTCCTACTTTCGTAACTTTTTTTGGGTTCGTTGATTCGGAATTTTCCGTGTCTCTCTCACAACGACGCTGCCTATTATGCCTAATGGGCTTTGAATGGATTTGTACTTTTCTAAATACATAGCGGTTATTTGTAACGATTCGAAATCTCATATTTTACTTTCGTTTTTTACATGCGGCTATAGCCTCCGCCCCTGTACACCATTTTGAGAGGGTTCAGCACGGTGAGGGAGAAGCAGAGAGCAGAGCAGAGTGTTATTGTGCTTCGAATGGATTCGAAATCTCGTATTTTACTTTTGTTTTTTCATGCGGCTATAGCCTCCGCCCCTGTACACCATTTTGAGAGGGAGTTCAGCATGGTGAGGGAGAAGCAGAGAGCAGAGTGAGTGTTATTGTGCTTCGAATGGATTCGTACATTCGTAACTTTTTTCATAACGAATTATGCCGAAGACATTCGGGCATTCGCTATTTTGCGGTATAATTTATTTCGGATTCGGTTTTATTCGTAATTGCTTTGTTCGAAAATTCGAATGCTTCCGAATGTCCGAAAGTTGCTAAATTCGGACGAATTTCGATTCGTTACGAAACGAATTGCACAAGCCTACTAATGGCCTGCAGTGAGATGTAGCTGCACAAAGCTGGGATGTATATATACTGATTATACTGCAGCTAGCAGAATCAACTGCCTGCCTGTGGTATTAATATGATCAGAACATCAGCAATTGTCTTCAGGTATTTTTAGGTGCACACTGTGCAAAGGACACAGTACACTAACTGTAAATACTGAAGCTGCCTGCCTGTGGTATTAATATGATCAGAACACCAGCAATTGTCTTCAGGTATTTTTAGGTGCACACTAGACATGTGCATTAGTTTTCGTCCGAATGCATTTTCGTCCGAATTTCAGGTATTTTCGTTATCGTTTTAACAAATGAAAATGAACGTGCAGAATCCGAAATCTGAAAAATTGGACATAAAAAAATGCTTTATCTTCGTTTTCGTTGCTACAACAGTTCGATATAGATAGGAGATTCGACATGACACTGACAATAACAATCTGTGTCTATCGAACCTGCTGTCGAATGTGCCTAACCTTAACTCTATTAGTCCAAGATTATTCTACATAGAGAGAAAAGATTCGACACTATAGAGACTGCGTTGGGGTAGACCATTCGATATGAACGACAAAGATTCGACGAAGCAGCGAAAAACATACAAACATCGAATCTGTCATTGGAGGCTTATGGTGTCTGATGAAAGTTCTAAGAAGATTCGACAAGCAGCGAAAAACATACAAACATCGAATCTGTCATTGGAGGCTTATGGTGTCTGATGAAAGTTCTAAGAAGATTCGACAAGCAGCTAAACTGTACGACGCCGGGCGTGGCCAAGACCGGCATGTGAGAGGACGCACTTCTCACAGCTCCTGCTCGATCCGCATATTGATCCTTCCCCGGCAGCTACAAATTTGCTTTTTTTGGCTACCCAGCTGGCTACCGACCTGCAGCACCTTCCGGATCAACCACCGGCCCTCTGTACCCGGGGGAAGACCCGCCGAGGCCCGCTGGAGATGACAGGACCGCATGCCCAAGATGGCGCCGCAGCGTCGGCCTGGTCACAGCGCACTCCGCGGACGGCAGATAAGCTCAAGGGAGAGAGCAGCAAGAAGACCCTAAAGTCTCAGGGTAAGGACCAGCTCCGGGACATGTTATATTACACGCAAAAGTTGCAGGGCCAGGGGGCTGCGCTAGATGTGGAGGAGATACAGAGGGCAGAGGAGATGGAACTGTTTGCACAGGGGGAAGGGGGCCAGGACACAGACAGCAGCACAGGCCTCAGCCATGAGGATGCAGCACATCCACCCTCCCCCCCCTACTGTAGATGATGAGGAGCCCTTAGAGCAGCCTACACTAGCAACTATTTTAAAAGCCGTTCAGCTGTGCACAGCATCTGTGAATGACATGAAAATGCAACTTGGGGGCATGAGAGAAGAGGTCTCGTTTATCAGGCAAGATCTGCAGAAATTAAGAGACAGGGTGGCTGCGGTGGAGTGCAGAGTAAGCGACATTGAAGATAAATTACCCCCCTTAGCGCGGGAGGCCAGGGCCGCTCATCGGCTGGCGCAAGATACATATAACAGGGCTGAGGACACCGAAAATCGCTTACGCAGGAACAATGTACGCATTGTTGGTCTGCCTGAAAAGTCGGAGGGCAGAGACCCCACTACCTTTGTGGAAGCCTGGCTTGTTGAACTCTTTGGCAGAAATTCTTTCTCCCCATTCTACACAGTGGAAAGGGCCCACAGAGTACCAGGCAGGCCCCCCCCCCCGCAGGGGGCTCCCCCCAGATCCATGCTGGCCAAGCTGTTACACTACAGAGATAGAGAGGCAATCCTGAGATGTGCACGAGAAAAGGCGAACGTCGAATTCAATGGTGTACGTGTATCTTTCTACCCAGACTTCTCGGTTAAAGTCCAGAAGGCCAGAGTAAAATTCGGAGAGGTGAAGAAACGTTTGAGGGCTCTGCAACTACCATATGCCATGCTATACCCAGCAAAACTGAGGGTGACTGCCGACGGTCAAGCACAGTTTTTTGAATCGGCCAGGGAAGCGACAGCCTGGCTTGACCATAACGAACAGGCCCTGCGTCGTCATCGTCGAGCTGAAGCTGACGGCGACTGAACAGGCACGGGTGTCCGGATCCGCAAGGCAGGAACACTGCATGGCTGCACTGAAATGCTACAACAACAAAATATAAAAATAAAATTTTCAGGACTAGCTGGATGAATCTTGTTATGATAGTTAAAATGAGCACCCAAGTGCTCTCCCACTTTTCTCCTAGTTGCCGGGGAACAATGTTACCATGTTATAAAGCGAGGAAGAGAACTGTGACTTTTTGAAATGCAAACACCCTCTCGTATGTCGCCAGAGGGAGAGTGTATCCCGGCCGGGATACAGCAGAAACGGAATGTTACTCAACCATCTGGTAATACAGCTATGAGAAGGTTGGCCATGTTGGCGAAGATTGAAATGAAACGTACCGGGCTTGAGACCGCGAGATCCGTTTATAGCTTGAGAAACACCCACGGGTCTTGGGTACACCGAGCACAGTTAAAAGTTTTGATTCTAGGCTCAGTTGGGCTGGTATGCAGGTTACAGCATACTCCTGTTTGCAGTTCAAGTGCATGTTCAGAGATGACCCTCCCTTGCCCTGTTGACGCAGCAGACTCTCACTGTCCCATTTTAATTGCCTTTGGCGTTTGGCCACAAGATGAGGGGCCCAAGGGCCCGGAGAAGATACCACCTTCCCTCCCATGATGGCTACTGCAGCTGTAATTTCGTGGAATATTAGGGGCATGAACTCCCCCCTCAAACGCACAATGATATTTACATGTTTAAAAAAGTTTTTCCCTGCCGTGATATGTTTACAGGAGACGCACTTTACGAGCGCCACAAGAGGGTGCCTGAAGTATCCATGGATAGGCTGGGCGTACCACTCCACTCACACCTCCTTTTCTCGGGGAGTGAGTGTAGTGGTGCACAGATCCCTTGACTTCCAGGAATATGCTTCAAAAATAGACACTGAGGGACGCTTTGTTTTTCTACACTGTCGTATTGGTATATTGCAATGTATATTGGCTTGTGTATACAGTCCCCCACCGTTTGATGTTCGGGTGCTTCGGCTTCTCCTGGAATTTATGGGGGGGAGGCCGGAGCTCCCGCTGCTGATAGTGGGGGACTTCAATAGCTGGCTGAGTGCTGCCCTGGACAAACACCCAGTACCGGGATCGTGCAATCCCCTTACAGTGACCCCTCTGGCTAGATTGCTGCAGGAGATGGGCTGGGTGGATGTCTGGCGGCGGCGGAATCCGTATAGTAAACAGTTTTCATGTTTTTCAAAGTCTCACGGGTCACTATCTAGGATAGACTTGGCGGTGGGGAACGGTGCCATGCTCCCCTCGGTGGCGGATGTGTCGTATAAGCCTAGATGTGTATCTGATCACTCATGTATGGTGGTAGAACTAACTGTTGCACATCTGTCCTCGCTCCCCAGAGCTCCATGGAAGTTCAATGCCTTTTGGCTCCAGCTGCTCACTGCTCCAGAGGAGGTGGAAGGGAGCGTATCTCGCTTCTTCACCCCGCAGCCGGATTCGGCATCCGTGCTCCTTGAATGGGAAGTATTTAAATCCTCTCTGAGGAAAATGCTTAGTAAAGAGGTTACAAAGGTTAAGAGACGGTCCGAGTCGCTCAGGGAAGCTCTGGAGCGGCAGGTTCACTCTCTGGAGACAAACTATGTGCAGGACCCCACTGAGGCCGCAAGGGGGGCTTGGCAGGCTGCTCAGTCTGCCTACGACCATTTGCTGGCCTCATCGGCGGAAAAGAAGCGGTTCTTTTCTAAGACTGCTTTCTTTGAGGAAGGAGAAGTGACGGGGCGTCTCCTGGCTAGAATCGCTAACTCTGAGCAGAGAGCTCCGGTGATAGGATTTATAAGGACAGCAGGAGGCCAACTGGTACATGACTCAGATTTGGTGATTCAGACTTTGGCAGAGTACTATCAGAACCTATACCGCCCTTCCTCGACCCATGGGGTAGAGGAAATGGCGAAATACTTAGATGAAATACTATTTCCTACACTTACGGAAGCGCAGAGAGCAGCGTTAGATGCCCCTCTTACATTGGAGGAGCTACAGATTGCAGTGGCTGAATTCCCTAACTGTAAGGCCCCGGGAGGGGACGAGATTCCTATGGAAATCTATAAGCATTATTCTGAGGTGCTACTTCCCAAACTACTAGCAGTATTTAATGCAGCCAGAGAAATGGGTACACTGCCCACGTCCATGTCAGAGGCCCACATTGTTTTAATTTTAAAACCTGACAAGGATCCAGTAGATCCGGCCTCGTATAGGCCGATCTCCCTGCTTCAGTCTGACATAAAGATACTTGCAAAGGTGTTGGCTCTCAGACTGAATGCCGTGGTTACGTCAATTGTCCATGCGGATCAGGCGGGCTTTATGCCAAACAAGTCGACGGCAATAAACATTAGGAGGCTCTTCCTTAACATGCAATCACGGGCTGACAATGTAGGCAAGAGGGCCCTCTTGTCACTAGATGCTATGAAGGCGTTTGATAGTGTGGAGTGGGGATATCTCTGGGAGACACTAAGACGATTTGGCTTTGGGGACGGCTATATCTCCTGGGTGAGGTTGATGTATCATTGCCCGAAGGCATCCATTCGGGAGGCTGGCAGGCTCGCCTTGCCTTTTGAACTGGGCCGGGGCAGGCGGCAGGGGTGCCCTTTGTCCCCCCTGCTGTTTGCCCTGGCTATAGAGCCACTGGCTATTAGAATTAGAGACCATCGGGGCATCACCGGCTTCTGCTATGGCAACAGACAGGAGAAGGTGATGCTCTATGCGGATGATACTATGGTCCTGTTGGGGGATATGGAGCAGTCTCTGCGCAATACGATGGAGGCAGTGGTCCGATTTGGTGAGTTCTCGGGACTTAGGATTAACTGGTCCAAGTCTGCACTTATGCCCTTAGATGAACCTCCACCTCAGCAGGACACACGGGTGGGAGGGATACCTCTTGCTCTTTCTTTTAAGTATCTGGGGATCCAGGTGACCCCACAGATTAGAGACTATGGCATACTTAACATAGCTCCACTGCTAACTAGATTCCGCCAAAGGGTTAAGGCATGGAACTCCCTATGTATGTCAGTTGCTGGCAAAGTAAATCTCATAAAAATGATTCTTATGCCCCAACTGCTATACATGCTACACAATTCCCCGGTGATGATCCCACTCAAGACCTTTAGAATTATCAATACTATATTTAGAGAATTAATATGGAAATCTCGCTCCCCCAGAATAAAACTAGTGCATTTACAACGCTCCAGGGAGGATGGCGGATTAGCTCTGCCGAATCCCTGGCTGTATTATCTAGCATCACAACTGCAGCATCTAATAGGTACCATGGCCCCGGAGGGTGAGCAGGGGGACAGAGTCCCAAGCGCCTCGGAGAGCATAATGCTCCACACCGTGGGGGGAAATTCCATTCCTACCGCGCTGGAAGCATTGGCCTTTGCAAAGCCCCAGAAATGATTTCCTACGTACAGCCTCATACAAAAAGTGTGGAATAAGACCAAGTACCTTCAGGGGGCGACAGGTTTTAGTGAATATAGCCCTATATGGGCAAATGAGTCCTATCCTGAACTGGCTAAGTTACAGCATGGGAGGAGGTGGCAGAGGAGTGGCGTGTTCTACCTGACGCAGATAATCAGCAATGGTAAACTTTTGCCCTTTGATACCCTGAGAGAGAGATATCGGCTGCCAGCGCACATGTACTTCTACTACTTGCAACTTAAGCATGCATTCGGGACCCAATCAAGGGTCTCGGAGTGGCGGATGGATGACATGCCCCTCCTCTCCCAGCTCAAGGCAGCAGAAGTCTCTAAGGGCTTCATCTCGCAGAGCTACACAACACTACTGAACAAATTCGTAGCGGGGCATCCTCTGACTGCTCGAAGTAAGTGGGAACTAGATGTAGGGCCTCTGGACGGTGAGCAATGGGAGGAGGTGCTGCAGTCAGTGGCCATTTGCCCACTGAATGTGACACAAAGACTTACACAATTATATACCATACTGAGAGTTTACTATACACCTCATAGGCTACATAAAATGGGTATACTGTCTGACCCTAGCTGCACTAGATGCAAAAGAGACCATGGAGACTTGATACACATGCTCTGGCGGTGTCCCAAACTCCACGTGTATTGGAGGAGGGTGATTGACACCCTGAACGCGGTGTTCCAGGTGTCGGTCCCGTGTGACCCCAGATACTGCATTCTGAACCTGTTGGATGCAATGGAATGGGAACCTCACGTAAGGGAGGCCCTCTCCAGGGCCCTGTTTATGGCACGTAAACTGATAATGTTGCATTGGAAGTCTGAGTTGCCACCTACTCACACTGAATGGGTTATCAAATTAGGAGCTACGCTCCGAATGGAAAAAATTATATATCAACATAGAGGCTGTTCGCAGAAATTTGAGAAGCTCTGGGGACCGTGGTTAGATACTCCGGGCTTGGCACCGGACGATATGGTCATGGACAGGCTATTAGGTATAATCTGATTATGGGAATATTGCTAAAGAAGTGTTACATTCGGTGTGATGAAAATGTACTCCGTAGTTGACGGAAACTCTGAATAAAACTACAGAAATGCGCTCATGGTATTGAGGGGGGAGAAGGCAGTTGGTTAGGAGGGAAGAGGCGGGTCGGGGACAGGAGATTGTAACAATGTTTGTATAACTATATGTTGAGAGGGTGAGATGGAGTAGGGGCTTTCCATTGTAAATGATGCATTTGAATGTGGTCACTTGAACTGTATGTGTTTTTCCTTCAAAATAAAGTTCCTTTCTTTGGATAAAAAAAAAAAACTGTACGACGCCGCAATCGTACATTTCTGGTCACATGCTCGGCCCATAGGCTATAGAAGAATTTGAATGTTTGTTGACTAGTAATAATAATTTATAAGTATAATTATTACTAGTGTCATACAACATTAAAAATTTTCTATAGCTTGTAAGCGGAACATTCGACCGGAAATGTACGATTGCGGCGTCAAATCTTTTAGCTGCTCCGTCGAATCTTCTTAGAACATTCAACAGACCCCATAAGCCTTCAATGACATATTCGACCTTAATTCGGATTTTCAGACGAATGCATTTTTGAATGAAACAAAATATATAAAAACTAATTTCGGGAGTAACTAAATAATTTTATTTTTCAGACGAAAACAAAATTCCGAAACGAAATATTTCAGTGTGCACATGTCTAGTGCACACTGTGCAAAGGACACAGTACACTAAATGTAAATACTGAAGCTGCCTACCTGTGGTATTAATATGATCAGAACACCAGCAATTGTCTTCAGGTATTTTTAGGTGCACACTGTGCAAAGGACACAATACACTAAGTGAAACACTGCAGCTAGCACAATCACCTGCCTGCCTGTCAGTATAGAGAATAAGAGGAACGGATCTAGCTAAACTGAATACAGTGTATAAATATATATACACAACACATAGGATGCATATATATCCTCTATACACTGTAACTGCAGCTAACTGACTCGCCTGCGTGCTCTATCTAACTCAATATAAATTACACTGTCTCTCTCTCTGTAAGCTCTCTCTTTAACCACCGCAACACTCTACACAAGTGTGGGGCGTGTACTAAACCCCCTGAGACATAATTGCCCAAGGCCACCCTGGCTTTGGCCAATTATGGCTCTCCGTATTTTGCGCGCTGTGATTTGCCAAAGCATGCGGGTCATAGTGCATGCTTGGCCAATCATCAGCCAGCAATGCACTGCGATGCCACAGTGAATTATGGGTCGAGACGCGCCACTCGAATTTAACGCGAACGGCCCATAATGTTTGCAATTCGGCGAACAACCGAACAGGCGATATTCTAGTCGAACATGGGTTTGACTCGAACTCGAAGCTCATCCCTACTCCTTAGGCACTTGCAGAAAGTTTCCTAAGGATCCAGGACACAGGCAGTTGGAGTACAGAAGCTGACTGATACTGCATGTGGCTATACAGTATTCAGGACACAGTGAGTACCATCTTTCTGGACTTTCTGTTGAGGAGTTCCTGTTTAAAACCATGTTATGTACACTTGAAAAGGGGGTACCTTCACCCTGAAGTATAAGTTGAGCATTAGTATCCTCTATTACCAGTTTGAAGTTTATTGGAGTATCCCTAGACTCGCCCTCACCCTATCCAAGTTCATACCCAAAAATAAAACCCACCAAAAAAGTCATGCACAGACATGCGCCCTGCTGCAGTGTGCCTATCAGGGAATGGAACCTGGGATCAAGCAGCCAGACTAGTTTCAGGTCTGCGCTACGTACAGTAATTTAAGGTGAAAGTCTATTTATTGAGGTCTGCATTACAGTTATTTTTTTACCAATAAAAACAGCAAGAACAGGTTGTGAGAGAGTTACATGACATTAATGTGAAACCAAACGATTCCATTGTCAAACTTCGTTAACAACTTGTCTAGCAGTGCCATTTTTTCGATTTTTACACACAAAATAAAATGCATATTTTAGATTGGAAGAATAGTTAATCTCCCTAAACAGTGTAGCGGATATGTACTTTTTGGACTGGTGAGGACACCAGTGATGCATAGTTCCCTGCGGCCCAGCAGGTGGCGCTGTCACTTTGGGCCAGGGTTGAACCATCGCTGCAGTGCCGTACCCTTCGTGACCTCTCGCAGCGGTTGTACGGCGGGGCGGGGAACCCGCCGTGCATCCTGGGAGAGGGTATAAAGGGGGCGGACATCTTCACCACGAGGTGGAGTCCCGGGCACCTTCAGCCTGAGGGCTGTGGTTGCGGTCGGTGTCCAGGCGGCCTAGGCCTGGACACCTGGAGTTCGTGTTCCATCCCAGACACCTTTAGTCTGGGGTGAGGTACTCAGCTGGAGGCCTGGGGCCCAGTACCTTCCGCTGGGTCCCACGAGGGAGGGATTGTCCTAGGGGGCCCCGGGAGTGGGGCACCCGAATCCAGAGGTGCAAGGGACCGGAGGAGGGACTCACCCGAAGACCTGGTGCAGCAGATTGCCAGTGCCGGGTGAACCTCTGGAGACCGCCCGGAGGGATATCTTTCCCGAACAGGGGCCAAGTTCAACGAGGAAGTTCAGTCCACGTTCAATGACCGGTGGCAGCGGTCCAGCTAATTCACTCAGGTCAGTGGCAGAGGCCTGCAATTAGGCCTGTGACAGGGGCCTCAAAAGTTCATCCGGTGGATAGCAACGACCAAAACTCACGGTCGGTGGCAGAGACCGTGCGCCAAGCCTATTCGCTAAACAGGAATAGGAGAGTACAGTTGTGCCTGGGCCTACTCGTTCCCACACCCCCATGTTTCATTGTTAATGGAAGTTCAACTGATTGTGTTACGAGAAATAAAGGAGTGTTGGACTTTCGATTGGTGTGGGGCTCTATTATTGGCAGACACGCTTCCAGGGAACAACAAGGCCTCGTATGCAGTGAACAGACCCGGGAGGTAAATCAACTAACTTGCTCAACCCTCTTTACACATGAGAGGAGAGTTTGGCGTAGTGTTCCTGCACTCTCCTCTCCCAGGTACCCCTAGACACAAGCCATTCACCATAACTAAGAGGGAGAGAGAGGGTACCGGTACAACAGTATACATTTTCTAAAAGAAAAGACCCTAAAGAATAAAATGGTGGTGGTAATTTCTTATTATTCTTATCACATTAGTGCATGTGATTATCAAATGCAAGTTTTTAGTAACAAATACACTAAAGGTAATTTTAGTGCACACAAACACAATATATAACTATTTTTTTTTTTTTAAGTATAAAAGATGAGGTTGCAATAAATAAATAAATGCCCAATATATCAAGCCTTAAAATTGTGCACACCCCTGAAACGTCAACAAATTAAGGTACCCACAATTGTCCATATTCATTGCTTTAAAAGCCTAACAAATTACCATATTAGTTTAGGGCAGGGGTCTCCAAACTTTCTAAACAAAGGGCTAGTTTACTATCCTTCAGACTTTAAGGGGGCCGGACTGTAGCCAGCGGGAAAATAACATTTTTCTGACATCAGTGGGAGTAAACAGTGCCTCATCTTTGGTATTAGTGTCAGGAATAGTGCCCCACTGTTGGTGTCAGTGGGAGAAATAGCTCCCCACTGTTGATGTCAATGGGAGGAATTATGCCCCATTGTTGGTGTCAGTGGGCAGAATAGTGTCTCATTTCAGTGGGATAAATAGTGCCACCCAGGGCCAGATAAAGGCAAGCAAAGGGCCGCATCTGGCACCCGGGCCGCAGCTTGGAGACCTCTGGTTTAGAGTTAACAGTGGATAATGGTCCTAGAATAATTTATCTCACTCTAATGTTTGCGGTGATATGCAACATGTGTAGTGCAATCGTAATTTTAATACATAGGTGTACTGTACCTGCCACATGCATTTATGTTGTTTTTTTTTGTTTTTTTTAACAGTAACATTTTATTACATTTTTACAAAAAAGAGGTACACTATGAGCAAGACAGTAAGTCAATACACAAATTCTCATCAAATACAGTAGCTGTAAACATATGGTTCCACATAAGCTTTTTCACCAAAGTTCATAGAAATAGAAGACTCCCCTTGTGGGCTATAGTATACATTCCAATAACAAGATAAAAAGTACTAGGTCATAGTGGGGTCTAGGGATTGTGGAGGGAGGGAAAGAAAGAAACAAGAGGAAGGGGGGGGGGCCAGGAGGGGAGAAAAGGGAAGGAAGGAACCGAGAGGGAGGGAGGGTGGGGGGAGAGTTAACCAAATGCAGCCACACCTAATACCACAGCAGATAATAGTAGAGAGAATAAAAATATAAATGATTAAACAGTCAGACCCTGTGCATCAATTTAATTGCTTCAAACCTTGTCAAATTTCTTGGGTGAATTTCTACTGGTATATGTAAGTTTGTGTAGCACACAGATCCTTTTCCCCCTCTTACCTTCCTTTTAGGGGGATCAGACACACCATTCCACATGCCCACGTCCTCTGGATTAGAGGTCGTGCGGTGTTATGTATTTGGGTCCCGCAGCGAGTTGCTTCCTTTCACTGGTTCTTCCCTCTAGACCAGAGGTCTCCAAACTTACTAAAGAAAGGGCCAGTTTACTATCCTTCAGACTTTAGGGGGGCCAGACTGTGGCCATCGGGAGTAAACAATACCATATCTTTGGTGTCAGTGGGAGGACTAGTGCCCCATAGTTGGTGTCAATGGAAGGAATTGTGCCCTTTTGATGGTGTCAGTTGGAGAAATAGTGCCCCACTGTTGGTGTCAGCAACAAAAATGATTCCCCATTGTTGGTATCAGTGAATGGACTAGTGCCACAAGGGCCAGATGAAGGCAAGCTAAGGGCCACGTCCGGCCCCAGGGCCGCAGTTTGGGGACCCCTGCTCTAGACTATAGAGGCAAGTCTTTACCTTTCCCAAAGAAGGTCAACACACAACACTTCAACTCCAACAAGAGTTTATTTTCTCTTTATGCTTCAGTAACCAGAAAGTTAAAGTGAGGAAAGGGGTTAGCAGAATAGGATGGATTCAGGCACAATCTTGGCTTCGTCGCCACTCGGTCCCGAGTGGGTACAGTTCACCCGGATAGTCACTTAACAGCACTAGCAGCCGGCAGGAAGCTCGAACAGTGACTTAGTCCCCTCCAAGGACAAAGTCAAGGAGATCCCTCCTTAAGTAACGACACACCGCAAGGGCAGTCTGCGAAGAAAGGAATCCTTCCCTCCGACAGGTCACCAGGCCTCTCCCGAGACAGCAATCTTGTATTACTCGTCTCCTCTATGGGACCGATCCTCCCCTGGCTTCCTCTCAGCCAGAGCGGTCGCCCTCACCTGGGCTCCCTGGGTTTCCTTTCTGGTTGTAGACCCAGTTGAATGTACTGGGCCTACCTGGAATTCCGAAGCCTCGGGCCGAAGGTGCCCGAGACTCCTTAGTCAAAGTTTGGCGCACCCCCCCCCCCCTTAGAGGGGCACACTCCTCCGGGTACAGGTCCCTGGGTACTACGATCCTGAACAATGGCGCCTGCCCCTTATATACCCTCTCCCGACATGCACAGCAGGCCTTCACCACCCACCGTAGGGCAGCCGAAAGAGGACATCCGATAGCCACTCCATCACCTGTGGTTCAACCCCGGGTATAAGTGACAGTACCACCTATACCCCTAAAGGGGAACTGCACACCAGGTGACACAGCAACAAGGCAGAGTCCAAACAATTAGAAGACCCGAGCCAACTACCGCTCAGGTCACCCCTACATTTAAGCATAGCGACCCCCCTAGGTAGGGGTCCGCTACATTTGTATAAGGTGAGGGTCCCATTTATCGCTGCCTTCCTACTTCACACCGTGGAGGGAGCGGTGGATTTTCACTTGAGGAGGATTTTTCTTCTAGCGTAATAAGACGAGAAGAAAATAAAACTTTTTTTTATGTTTAGTGGCCTCCCTGAGCTCTGTGAGCCCCCCGCAGCAACAGAATACCTGGATCTAATGGAAGCGACCAGTTGCTCACTGCATTAACAGTATCCACTACCTCCCTCCAGAAATGTTGCAATCTAGGGCAAGACCAGAAAAAATGGAAGTAAGAGTGTCAGTGTCAGTGCCACAGCCCACACCTAAGACAGACATCTGAGTTATTGGTATGCACGGTATAGTTGACATGATGAATAAACCAGCTGAAGGAACAGATCCCTAGCAGAAATCATGTTGGATACAGAATGTAGTAGACAGTATTCCCCGATCTTACTCTTACAGCAACTGAAGGTCTGATTACCATTCTCAGAGGAGAGAGTTAGGAGTATAACGAGGACATTGGTTTAGGTAACTTATCCAACATCAGTAGGCCTTCAATAGGGTAAGATGTAATCGGACCGGGAACTGGGTGCTGACTGCATGGTGTTAATGTTGTTTATGTTCTTATGTGAGTGTACATGGGGTGTTTTTTTTTTTATTGTTTTTGTTTTGTTTTGTTTTGTTTTGTTTTTCCATCTATCTACAAAATGAGCAGAACTGATTGATATGTAATGAGTCTTAAATAGTATGGGAGGGTGGAACTAGATCTGTATTTACCATAATGGCACTCATGGGCCAGTGCTTAGGGCAGCAGGATTATATTAGGCAGAACCTTGCATTTGCAAGTTATGAAAATTCTTTCCTTATTGTGCTTACCTCTTCTAGTCACTGCAATGGGAAGGGAGAGCAGGGGATGGCTAGAAGTGTCTTTGTAGTTTAAAAAACAAGAAGTCATCTTTCTATTCTCTTGTTTAATAATCTGTATAGTTAAAAAGTAGCACTGCTTTTTATTTTTTTATGAATTTTTTGCCTGTTGATGTATTGGTTACCATCTGGGAGTGGGTTGTGGTTTGTATGGGCATCACTATTGTCTGAAGTTACAATTAGATGTTTTTTGAACTGTACCCAATGGGGCTTTTCCCAAGCTCACGTCCTGAACAAGTGATTACGGGTTGCACCAAGGTTGTTTCCTAACTGTTACACCAACATTTACAGAATTGTACTGTGTCATGAAAGTTTTGTGTTTACAAAATATGCAATAAAAATAATTTAAAAAAAAAGTAGCACTGCATAGTAAGCAGAGCCTGTACTCCCTCCAGTAGCAAATTTTAGTTTTTAATAAAAAAAGAAATCACCACGAGCATTGGAGATTGTACAAAAGATGTCATCATTCATGGGTAGCATAATGTCTCAATGTGACTCAAGCTGGGGCTTAGATTTTCACTTCATCCCTCCAAAATGCCCTAAAAGCTTACTAAGTCAATCTTCTCTATGCACCTACACTGCAGCATACAGTTTTCTCTGAAACTGCAGGTGCTCTTAAAAGAAATAGTATAGTGCTTTTTTCAATAAACTAGGATCTAGGGATGAGCTCGGTGTTCGAGTCGAACATAGGTTCGACTCGAACATCGGCTGTTCGCGCGTTCGGCGAACAACGAACGATTTGGCCAGATTCGAGTGACGCGAACGGCCCACAATACACTGCGCCATCGCAGTGTAATCCCGGCGCTGTGATTGGCCAAGCATGCACTGGGACCCTGCATGCTTGGCCAATCACAGCGCCGGCAGCGAGGAGAGCAATGATTGGCCACACCAACAGGATTTTGCGGCACTTACAGCGGGCGGAGTGTGCCTCCTGATCATATTACACCTGAACTTAGCCTGTATTGCTGCTTTTTCCTGGTGTGTTACACCAACAGGATTTTGCGGTACTTACAGCGGGCGGAGTGTGCCTCCTGATCATATTACACCTGAACTTAGCCTGTATTGCTGCTTTTTCCTGGTGTGTTACACCAACAGGATTTTGCGGCACTTACAGCGGGCGGAGTGTGCCTCCTGATCATATTACACCTGAACTTAGCCTGTATTGCTGCTTTTTCCTGGTGTGTTACACTAACAGGATTTTGCGGCACTTACAGCGGGCGGAGTGTGCCTCCTGATCATATTACACCTGAACTTAGCCTGTATTGCTGCTTTTTCCTGGTGTGTTACACCAACAGGATTTTGTGGTACTTACAGCGGGCGGAGTGTGCCTCCTGATCATATTACACCTGAACTTAGCCTGTATTGCTGCTTTTCCCTGGTGTGTTACACCAACAGGATTTTGCGGTACTTACAGCGGGCGGAGTGTGCCTCCTGATCATATTACACCTGAACTTAGCCTGTATTGCTGCTTTTTCCTGGTGTGTTACACTAACAGGATTTTGCGGCACTTACAGCGGGCGGAGTGTGCCTCCTGACCATATTACACCTGAACTTAGCCTGTATTGCTGCTTTTTCCTGGTGTGTTACACCAAAAGGATTTTGCGGCACTTACAGCGGGCGGAGTGTGCCTCCTGACCATATTACACCTGAACTTAGCCTGTATTGCTGCTTTTTCCTGGTGTGTTACACCAACAGGATTTTGCGGTACTTACAGCGGGCGGAGTGTGCCTCCTGACCATATTACATCTGAAGTTAGCCTGTATTGCTGCTTTTTCCTGGTGTGTTACACCAACAGGATTTTGCGGCACTTACAGCGGGCGGAGTGTGCCTCCTGATCATATTACACCTGAAGTTAGCCTGTATTGCTGCTTTTTCCTGGTGTGTTACACCAACAGGCATTTGCAGCACCTACAGCAGGCGTAGTGTGATTCCTGCAAAATATACTCCTGAAGATAGGCCTTATTGCTGGTTTTCCCATTTCCCTGCAGGCCATTAGAATGTCTGGAAGGCAAACAAGGAGAGGCAGACAGTCAGGAGCCAATAAACGAGGGCAAGCAGGCTCTGTGTCTAGAGACAACAGTGCTGGTCGTGGACGCGGTGCATCGCCATCAGCACATGGCCATGGGACACGCTTGTCCTTCTTTTCGGCAGCTGGACGTGTTGAGCCGCATCATGCCGAAGACTTGGTAGAGTGGATGACCAAGCCCTCCTCATCCTCCTCATCCTCTCTCACCCAGGCTCAGGGTACTGGCAAAGCAGCTGCCAAAGCGTCCTCTTCCCTGGTATCAATGTCATCATCAGTCACTCCTTCCCTTGACCAACCATGTCCTCCTGAGGAGTCCCCCGAACTGTTTGAGCACAGTGTTGGGTACATGCTCCAGGAGGATGCCCAGCGTTTCGAAGGGTCTGATGATGATACCCAGCTAGAGGAAGGCAGTAGCGTGAGAGCAGAGAGGGGGATGCTCAAGAAGGACACCAATCTGGCAGTCATGTTCCAGCAGCTGCAGCATACTGCCAGTTTGGCTCCAGTGATGAGGAGGGAGGGGATGATGAGGTCACTGACTCCACATGGGTGCCTAATAGGAGAGAGGAGGAGGAGGATGAGGAGGAGGCACATCTCCAACGAGGCAGGATGCCCTCGGGGGGCCAGCGTAAGGGCAGCACACCGACGGAATCACACCGCAGAGCTCCGCCTGTGCAGGGCGCTGCCTCTGCCCGTTATTCAAAAAGTTCTTTGGTGTGGGCCTTTTTTGAGTCAAGTGCATCAGATCACACAGCTGCTGTTTGCAACATATGTCTCAAGCGTATATCGCGTGGCCAAAACATCACCCGCTTGGGCACCACATGCTTGACCAGACATATGTTGACCTGCCATGCAGCTCGTTGGCAAGCCTACCTTAAAGACCCACACCAAAGAACAAAGCGGACCTCTTCTTGCAACGCATCAGCTGGGATCTCCAACCCCACTATACCTTCAGTCCTCTCTGAAACCTGCTCTGAGAGGAATGAAGGTGTAGAATTAGGTGTGTCACAGCCAAGTACTTGCGGGCACTCTGCTAGCAGTACACCAACGTCCGATTCTAGCAGGCAAATTTCCCTGCCCCAGCTGCTGGACCGTCGAAAGAAGTTCACTCCCAGCCATCCACATGCCCAGCGGTTGAATGCTAGCTTGGCTAAATTGCTAGCACTTCAACTGCTGCCTTTTCAGTTGGTAGACTCGGCCCCCTTCCGTGAGTTTGTGCAATGTGCGGTTCCTCAGTGGCAGGTTCCCAAACGCCACTTTTTCTCACAGGAGGCGATTCCGGCTCTCTACCGGCATGTGGAAGGCAATGTCTTGGCCTCGCTGGACAGGACGGTCAGCGGTAAGGTGCATATTACCGCTGACTCATGGTCCAGCAGGCATGGACAGGGATGTTACCTTTCTTTCACAGCCCATTGGGTCACTCTTTTGGCAGCTGGGAAGGATGCAGGACAAGGTGCAGTAGTGTTGGAGGTTGTTCCACCGCCACGCCTCCAAAATGCTACTACTGGTTGTGACACACCTCTGTCCTCCACCCCCTCCTCTTCTTCTTCCTCCATGGCCTCTTCCTGTGCTTTGTCCTCGGAACCAGCGGTGCTCCGTAGGCGTTCAAGGGGCTACGCAAGTACGCAGGCAAAAAGATGCCATGCCGTGCTTGCGCTGGTGTGTTTGGGGGACAGGAGCCACACTGGGGCAGAGGTTCTGTCGGCTCTGCAGGGGCAGGCCAAGAGGTGGTTGATGCCACGCCAGCTTAAGCCAGGAATGGTAGTTTGCGACAATGGCACCAACCTCCTCTCCGCTCTCCGACAGGGACAACTGACCCATGTGCCCTGTGTGGCTCACGTCCTTAACCTGGTGGTGCAGCGGTTCTTGGGCAGGTACCCGGGCTTACAGGATGTCCTGAGGCAGGCCAGGAAAGTCTGTGTGCATTTCCGCAGATCTTATAATGCCAGTGCTCGCCTGGCTGAGCTGCAAAAGGAGTTGAACCTGCCCAAGAACCGCCTTATATGTGACATGCCCACCAGGTGGAACTCAACGTTGGCCATGCTGCAGCGGCTGCACACGCAGCAGAGGGCCATCAATGAGTACCTGTGCAACTACGGCACCAGGACAGGGTCAGGGGAGCTCGGGTTTTTTCACCACGCCAGTGGGGCATGATCAGGGATGCATGCACTGTCCTGGCACCATTTGAGGAGGCCACGAGGATGGTGAGCAGTGACAGTGCATGCATCAGTGACACTGTACCACTTGTCCACCTGTTGGAACATACGCTGCATGGAATAATAGACAGGGCACTTGAGGCAGAACAGAGGCAGGAAGAGGAGGACTTCCTTGCCTCTCAAGGCCCCCTTTCCCCAGACAGTGTTCCTTCTGTCCCACCCATCGCACAAGAAGAAGAGGAGGAGGAGGAGGATTGTGTCAGCATGGAGGTGGGGCCTGGCACTCAGCATCATCAGCAGCAGTCTTTTAGGGATGATTTACAGTCCCAAGAAACCAGTGGACTTGTACGTGGCTGGGAGGAGGTGGCCGCGGATCATGTCGTCCTTAGTGACCCAGAGGACTCCGGACCGAATGCCTCAGCTAACCTACGCTGCATGGCCTCCCTGATCCTGCAAAGTCTGCGGAAGGATCCTCGTATTCTTCGGATCAAGGAGAGGGACCATTACTGGCTGGCCACTCTCCTTGATCCACGGTACAAAGGTAAGGTTGCGGACCTTATCTTACCGTCGCAGAGGGAGCAGAGGATGAGACAACTCCGGGAGGCCTTGCAGAAAGGTCTGTGCAACGCGTTCCCAGAGACTGGGAGGTTACAAACTCCTGGTCCTGGACAACGAGTTGCTGAGGCTTCGGTCAGTCAAAGAAGGAGCGGTGGGGAAGGTGGCCGTCTGACCGATGCGTTCAGACAATTCTTTAGTCCGCAGCCCCAAGGTATGATTGGTTGCAGCAACCATCGCCAGCGTCTGATATACATGGTGCAGGAATACCTAGGGGCAAGGTCAGACTTGGACACCTTCCCCACCGAAAATCCTCTGGCTTACTGGGTCTTGAGGATGGATCACTGGCCAGAGCTTGCACAGTATGCAATTGAGCTACTGGCCTGTCCTGCATCCAGCGTTCTTTCAGAACGCACATTCAGTGCTGCTGGAGGATTTGTCACGGATCACAGGGTGCGCCTGTCCACCGACTCTGTTGATCGACTGACCTTCATAAAGATGAACCAGTCTTGGATCACCACCAGCTACCAAACACCTGAGGCTGATATAACAGACTAATTTATTTTCAAATGTCATATCCCTTCAAGACTGATGCTGAGAGACTGTCCTGTTATGTTGACTGACTATCCTCCTCCTCCTCAATGATCCGATTGATGATGATAGCTTGGAAGAACCTTTTTGTTTCTGGGTGCTGCCACCAGTGGCTAAGGCCCAATTTTTCAGCCCCTGTTTAACAGGGGCGTGTTATTACAATTTTTTATGCAATGCTTTGCAGCAGGGCTCATTCCTGCACTCCAACTAGAGTATCTGGGAGAGGTTGCAGTGTTGTGGCACCAGCACTAGTGGCTAAGGCCCAATTTTTCAGCCCCTGTTTAACAGGGGCGTGTAATTACAATTTTTGATGCAATACTTTGCAACAGGGCTCATTGCTGTGCTCCAAGTACAGTATCTGTGAGGGGTTGCAGTGTTGTGGCACCAGTGCCTAAGGCCCAATTTTTATGCCCCTGTTTAACAGGGGCATGTAATTACAATTTTTTATGCAATGCTTTGCAGCAGGGCTCATTCCTGCACTCCAACCAATGGCGTCCCTAGGGGGGGACCAGAGGGGGCCCTGGCCCCCCCAACATTATGCTGTGCCCCACCATGTGCCCCCCCAAAAAAAAAAAAAAACATTTTTGCATTTTTTTTTTTTGCATTTTTCTTTTCGCTCGGGCTGCTGCTGGGGTAACATAGTCTCTCCTGAGAGGCAGAGCGTCCCCAGTCAGCTCCTCCTCCCTCCCTCTGCTCGGTGACACTGCATAATGCGAGCGCTCACACAACCACAGCCGCCCGATCTGCTCCTTTCCCTGCATCCTCATTGGCACGGAGAAGAGCGAGTTGCAGGAAGGACTCCACGAGCACTGTGCGAGGGGGGAGGGGGGCCCAAGCCTTCATCTCATTCAGAACCAGCCTGTAAATTCTGAGAGTGGTGACTGCAAGCTGAGCCGAATGTCAGTCTATGACACTCTTTCACAGCCCAGCGAGTCCAGCCACCCCCCCTCACTCTCCTCACATACAAGCAGGGAGGAATACAGCTCCTCCTCCTCCTTCCAGTCCTGCCCACACTATCCGGGTGTGCTGTATCTGAAGAGAGGGGATGTGTGGGCGGGAAATATGAAAATCAGCAGCATTCCTGGCTGTGTGTGAATGATGCCTGAGATTCTAGCCTGGACCGTGGGTAAGTGTGTGCACTGCAGACTGCAGTACACTGTAATCACTGAACTGCATTATCGCCATCCCTTCTCTCCCCCATCTGTCTCCCTCCCCCTCTGCTGTTCTTTCAAGACATTAACAATTTACTTTCACTTTCAGTTAGGCAGGTAATAGACAGTGCACATTTCTTTCCTGCATCCACAGATTGCAGGAAAGAAACTTGCATAATTCCCCCATCAACACAGACAGTGCTGACAGGGGAATATCCCACCTGCCCAGCAATTGTATTCTCCCGACAAACAGTGATTATCACTAGTGGCCATAGCAACCACTAGTGATAATCATAAGAGAATCTGCTCATTAATAGTACAAATCTCAGCCAGTTCCTGCTGAACCAGCTGAGATTTAAACTGTCTATGGCTGGTCTTGGCTCTTAGGCAGCCCATACATTGATCACTTTTTTTCATTCAACTATTAGGTTGAATGAAAAAAAAAAGGAAATGATCCAATTCCTCCATCTACACATTATAGGTGGATGGGGGAATGTTTCCAGTGTGGACCAGTGCTGGAACAACCAGAGTTGCTGTCCTGTCCCGGCTATTCACAGCGCTGGTCTCTGTCTCCATGGTAGCGGCGGCAGCACATTGGAACCCAGTGCTGGTTAATTTATGGGGCTGATGTACAGGAGGGCCAGCACAATTTGTTGTTAGAGATGGGCTGGGCATGTTCAAAATTCCACATGCCAGAGCCTGCCAGGAGGCCCACACTGCACAGCGCTAATCACAGGCAGTGAGACATTTCCCGGTCCGCAGCTGCACAGATCAGGAAATGTCTCACTGGCTGTGATTAGCACTGTGGAGTGTCGGCTTCCTGGCGGGATCGGGCATGTGGGATTTCTCGTCCAGATGAAGCTACGCGGAATCCCCCCTTGCGAAACGCGTTGACATCACCCACCCACGTCACGTGACGCCTGCTTCTGACATCCCGGAAGTCCGCCCGTGGAGGACGCGGTGGAACGCGGAAGTACTTGATCTGTCCACAGTGGCGATCTACCGCTGTGCTGTACACTATCCCATGCGCTGGGGCTTTCTTTAGGGACATACCCTTCGTCATTCGGTGACATCCAGCTGCAATATACGGGAGTCAAGTGCTCCATACAGCTACTACAGTCGGAACTGAACACACTGAGCAGCATCGTTTCCATGACCAGGCCCCCCCATATCAGGGTATCGTATGCCTCACTTAGCTATTGATACATAGCCTGGCTGTGTACTATACATGCTGACTATACTGCCACGCTGCATTGCAGTGTTTATAGTCATATCAGGTGTTCTCTTCTGCTGCTGTTTGATTACCACCATTTACCACCGATTCTATCTGGTCTTTGGTCTGATATCCTGCACCAGTGTATATCACTAATTGTTATATCATCTCATTACCCGTTTTGTGCCAGTGGATACGACGATTGGATTTTATTTATTCTGCTCCCTTTGGACTTCCATGGTATTGGGAACCTTCCCTCATCTCCTGTTCCCCTGAGGTCCCACTGACTTTCCCTTTTGCCCCTCCCCTCTCCTTCCCCTTCCCCCTTTTTCCCCCATTACACACGGGCTATAGCCTTCCTGGGATCTCTGTGGGGCTTACCTGCCTAGTCTATACACATTTGGTTTTTCATTTTTTGCGAAATTTTTCGCAGCAGGCTGCCCGCACATAGATATCAGGCGTCCGGACGTTTTGTCACTGTCTCATGTTTTGTGGTCACTGTCCTGTTTTTTGTCATTTTGTTTATGGTTACACATGGATAGCAAGTTGCTTTTCCATGTTTTGTGTCAGTTTTTTGCTATCCACATTCTCTCCAAGAGGATTGTTTTATGGAAATAATTTCCATTCATTTAATAAATTATTATCTTTTGTACCTACCTCCTGATTTTGGAGTCTCTCATTTTGGTCTTTGGATCCCCCATTAATTTGGTTGGGACCCTTTCCCCCCCCTTTTTTTTGTTTTCATATATGACTTTTTGACTAGTGAGACTCCACCCACATTGGGTTAACAGTTTAGGTTAGGACTTTTTCTATTGTACTAATCGTACATTATATGCCCTATGCGCCACCCCCTTTTTTGTATACATGTGGGATTTCAAACACACCTGAGCCCATCTCTATTGGTTGTAGACAGTTAAGCTCCCTGCAGGTTGCTTAGCAGCAGTGGCGCCTTCTCTGACATGCTGATCGGGATGCAATCCAGGTTATGCTCCTAGTCAAATCCTAATGTTAAATATCAGTGATTTTATTGATCAAAGCCCACACTTTACAGGCATAGAGCCCACATGGCTGCTGAACATACAGTTTATATATATATATGTGGTTGTACTCTTGATGCTAATAAATACTGTGTTTATTAGATCTGACTGGGAGCATCACTAGGATCACATCCCGATCAGCATGTCAACAGAGAAGGTTATACAGCATTACTACTGCTAGGTGACCAGCTGGGGGCTTGGCGCTCTATAACCAATAGTGCCAGCCTTCCCCTGCATGCACCCATAATGTCACCAGCACTAGGTCCTAATAGACTGCCGCCGCTGCCAAGGAGACAGATGCCAGACCAGTACTGTCAATAGCAGGGACAGGACAGCTGGGGAACCCCACAGTGGCAGAACACCAGGGCCCGGTGGCAAGACAACCTTTGCAACCCTGATAGTTCTCCCACTGCTTTGGACCCTTATATTTTCTTGGTGTGCTGGTGACATATATCTCTTGTTTTCTGCCACCCTGCAGAACATGTGAAAGGGCCCGTTGTGGGATCGTAGTAAAGAGCCCCAGGATATATATATATATATATATATATATATATATATAAATATATATAAAATTGCATTTTATAGTTGGCCCCCCTACTTTTGTCCCTGTCCCCCCATGTGTCCCCCCTAAATATGAAAGCTGGAGACGCCACTGACTCCAACTAGAGTATCTGGGAGAGGTTGCAGTATTTTGGCACCAGCACCAGTGGCTAAGGCCCAATTTTTCAGCCCCTGTTTAACAGGGGCATGTAATTACAATTCTTGATCTAATAATTCACAGCAGGGCCCATTCCTGCGCCCACCAAGACTAACTGTGAGGCCTTACAGTGTTGTGTCAACACCACCACCAAAGGCCCAATTTTTCAGCCCCTGTTCAACAGGGGCATGCAATTACAATTCTTGATCTAATAATTCACAGCAGGGCCCATTCATGCGCCCACCAAGAGTAACTGTGAGGGCTCACAGTGTTGTGGCAACACCAACATGTAAGGGGCAAATTTCAGCTGAGTATATACGGCAGGCCCCTACTTTCAAACATCCAACTTACAAACGACTCCTCCTTGCAAACGGAAGGATACAACAGGAAGTGAGAGGAAATCTACCCCTAGGAAGGCAAATTCTCTCCTGTAAGAGTTAATATGGGAAAAAAAGTGTCTCCTCTCCACTGATGCTTTATCACCAATTCTTGTTTCAATAAAAACCCCAAATTTTCAAAACACATTTGTCATTAGGACGGAAAGTGAGGTGAACTGTTCTGAACAGGTGCACGCTGCACAGACAGCAAAACAAATGTTACAGGGGTGATTACCCTTCCCTATGTTTTCCAAAAAGCTTAAAAATAGATTTTTTGGCTGGAGCTACACTTAAACAATGTACCTGTTCAAAATTACAAACAGATTCTACATAAGAACAAACCTACAGTCCCTGTCTTGTATGCACCGCCTATATACGGCTGTTCAGAGTATATAGGGCCTTTTTTATTTTGTGTGCGGGGTTCCCCTTAATATCCATACAAGACCCAAAGGGGCTGGTAATGGGCTGGGGTAGGGGGGGGGCTGTGATGGGGTAGCTATGCCATTTTTCTTAAAGATTTTCATCCATATTACCGGGACCAGACATTACATTAAAGCCGCAAGCAGTTTTAAATGGCTTTTTTTCCTTTAGAAATGTAATTTTGTGCAGGGACAGTTCTAAACACGGGAAACACGTGGCACTTCACAGGCATACTTTAGACACCCCCCAGGTACGATATTTAAAGGAATATTTGACTTTTTTTTTTCACTTTATGCATCATTAAAATGACTGCTCCCGAAAAACGGCCGTTTTTAAAACTTTTTTTTGGATTGATACATGTCCCCTGGTGCAGAACCCGGGTTCCCAAACCCTTTTTAGGACAATAACATGCATATTAGTCGTTATAAATAGCACTTTAGATTTAGAACGTTCGCATCCATTGTATTTAATAGGGTTCTAAAGTTCGTGCGAACTTCCGGTCCGTTCGCGGGTTCTGGTGCGAACCGAACCCGGGGGTGTTCGGCTCATCACTACTAGGATCCAAGGAGCTCCATAGGAACACATGGATGAGTTTGAAGACGATCACCACAAAATGTTTACCTTCCATTGTTATGTTAGACGCCTTTTATGTTGGGTCAGGTTTACGTTTGAACAGAGCGGCACCTGATGCCTTTTTTGCTGGCATGCAACACACCTGGCCCACTCACCTCCCTGAGGAAAGCACTGGAGTTGTCGTAAAAGTCCGCGCTACAGGTATGCTGCTCTTCCAGGTGGCTAGTCTCATGGAACCAAAATGAACACTTTCAGCATCTTGAACCACCAAATAGGCCAATGCAGATATTCCCTGACTGTAACCACCAAATGATACACCTAGGCCTTGCTGTCTTCTTCGTTCAGAGTGACCATAACTAAAATACAAACAAAGGAAGAAGGCGCACCAGACTAGTGCATTACTGTATAACTCAATTAATAAATATTAAAAGTCAAATGTACTCACGAAACTGGAGTTGTCACAAGCTGGTTCCCCCATTCATAGCTGCTGGATGTAGAGGTATGGTACAAAAAGGGGTGTACAGCAGTTCCTCCCATACAAGGCCTCATCGGGACAGCAGAACAGTCTGGCCTGGTGGAGGAATGTGGTTTTGGCACTTTTTCTTTGTCATTTGTTTTGTTGAGCCCTCAATAAACAACTCTGGTTCATTATGGGGCGCTGATGTTTTCTGTTTTATTAGCAAAAAAACTAATAAGGGTTCAAAGCCTTTCTCACTCTATCCAAAACTAAGAAAAGCACAGCTTTGGCTTTAGAGATACTTTAACTATTATAATTAATATAGAATCTCAAACAGAAGTACCCTGTAAGCCAATCATAGGTATCCCCTGAAGTTGAGAACCTAGGTTGTTGACTGGATCCACAGGGGCTGGTAGCATTACGAAAAGTGATGACAATAGTGTAGGTCGGGCCAGTTGAGTACATGCAATAGTGATTGGTGATATCTGGCCAGCAGGAGATAAAATGGGCATTTGTCAGGGAACCAGCAGCAGGAAAAGGACTGTAGGACCCAGCATCCCTGCCAGCACTGCAACACCTTACGGGCGCCACTTGTCTGCTGATTCTACGCCAGCACACCAGCTGTACTCTGGAACCTCCTGCTTACAGCCCAGCAGGCGACCCATGCTATTTTGGGCCTGACCTCTCCTGTTTCCACCCTCAGGGGGTCTGGAACTTAGCTGCAAGGGAAGCCCTCTCTCTCCATTGGCCTCTAGCACCAGGTATGTGATAGAATCAACCAGCCAAGATGTCTGAGGCCGAGAGAGGTGCTTCCGCATTGGAGGCCCTATGTCAGCAGATGACGGCTCTTACAAGGCGCGGGCTCGGGCGGGTGGCAAGGTGGAGATTTTCCCCCTGGGCCGCTTCCATTGTCTTTAAAACGGCCGCGATTCGCGGCGCTAGCTGTCTGTAATTGTTTTATTTATTTTGACAAAAGTCGGCCGCAGCGGCCGCCGATTGGCTGGCTGGCTGGCTGCTGTTGCACACACTGCACTGCATTGTGGGAGTTGTAGTTCGGCCGCGCTAAAGGTAAGGAACTTATCAGTGCAGCAAACTACAACTCCCACCTCCCAGGAGTCTCAGAGGCAGCCAGGCAGGTCATGTGGCACGTCAGGGGAGGGTCAGGGGGTACGAGCGGCGTCAAGAACATCAAACTCGTGGGCTAGGGCTGGCTGCAGAGAAGAGACGTGCGGTGACAGAGAGAGAGAATCATCATCATCAACCCCCCGAAGAGGTGCAAGGACCTGGCTACAGTAAGGTGTGAATGATGCCCCCCCCCCCGCCAGCATACTCAGCCAGCCCCGCCAGCACCCCCCTGCCAGCAGACTCAGCCATCACCCCCCGCCAGCAGACTCAGCCAGCCCCGCCAGCACCCCCCGCCAGTGGACTCACCCAGCACCCCCTCAGCGGACTCATCCAGCAAGCCCCTCTCATTCAGCAATCCCCCCTGCCAGCCAACCCCCCCACGGACTCATCCAGCAACCTCCCCCCCAGCGGACTCATCCAGCAAGCCCCCCTCATTCAGCAATCCCCCTGCCAGCCAACCCCCCCACGGACTCATCCAGCAACCCCCCCAACGGGCTCATCCAGCAACCCCCCCCCAGCGGGCTCATCCAGCAACCCCCCCAGCGGGCTCATCCAGCAACCCCCCAGCGGGCTTACCCGGCACCACCCCCAGCGGACTCATCCAGCAAGCCCCCCTCATTCAGCAATCCCCCCTGCCAGCCAACCCCCCCACGGACTCATCCAGCAACCTCCCCCCCAGCGGACTCATCCAGCAAGCCCCCCTCATTCAGCAATCCCCCTGCCAGCCAACCCCCCCACGGACTCATCCAGCAACCCCCCCCCCAACGGGCTCATCCAGCAACCCCCCAGCGGGCTCATCCAGCAACCCCCCCAGCAGGCTCATCCAGCAACCCCCCAGCGGGCTCACCTGGCACCACCCCCAGCAGACTCATCCAGCAAGCCCCCCTCATTCAGAAATCCCCCCTGCCAGCCAACCCCCCCACAGGCTCATCCAGCAACCCCCCCAACGGGCTCATCCAGCAACCCCCCAGGGGGCTCATCCAGCACCCTCCCCCCAGCGGGCTCACCCAGCACCCCCCCAGCGGACTCATCCAGCAAGCCCCCCTCACTCAGCAATCTCCCCTGCCAGCCAACCTCCCCAGCGAGCTCATCCAGCAACCCCCCCCAGCGGACTCATCCAGCAACCCCCCCTCATCCAGCAACCCACCGCCAGCGGACTCGTGAAGCAACGCACACCCCCCTGCGCACAGATGCACATAGCCACCCCGACCCCCCCCATCTGGTCAGCGGAGCGAACTGATCCAGGAGGACCCCTGCCCACTGTCTGCCCGGCACTTACCCCATCTTAGCGGCGGGTCAATGGCAGCAAGATGTGTCCCGGGAGCTGCTCTGTTTCCTCTAATAGAGACACTGTGCCTCTCTTCTCTCCTCCTTGCAAGGCATGCAGTAGGATCACCTGTACTGTCAGCCAATCGGGTGATGGGTACCAGACCCGCTACCCAATTGGCTGGGAGGAGGATCAGTGTTGCAGCAGCGAATATTCATTCACTGCTGCAACACATCTGGGTGGGTTCCGGTCGCACTCTCTGCGCTCCGAGCCCATCCTATTTTGGGAACTGTCTGCACTGGTGAGTCTGCACTG
This sequence comes from Rana muscosa, assembly GCA_029206835.1. Lineage (NCBI taxonomy): Eukaryota > Metazoa > Chordata > Amphibia > Anura > Ranidae > Rana > Rana muscosa. Next base: position 1,131,042,381 of record CM055116.1, read on the forward strand.
ATGGGCACTGTCTGCACTGGTGGGCACTAATCAGGCTGCGTTGATGGGCACTGATGAGGCTTCACTGATGGGCACTGTCTGTACTGGTAAGGCTGCATTGATCGGGCTGCACTGATGGGCACTGTCTGCACTGGTGGGCACTAATCAGGCTGCGTTAATGGGCACTGATGAGGCTTCACTGATGGGCACTGTCTGCACTGGTGAGGCTACATTGATGGGCACTGATCAGGCTGTGTTGATGGACACTGATCAGGCTGCATTGATGGTTCAATGAGCCACTTGACTAGACTTGCCCCCCAGGCCTAAGGCTGCCAGCCCTCCCCTGGCTCTTACACAAACAGTTGAGCTTATAAGATGGCTACTTTCAGCTGGAAGGATGCCTTCACTCCCTCACTACCTCCATGACTCCTGCGGATCCTAACCAAGCTACTAGCTCCACTGTCTCCGCTCTACTGGCCAGTTCTCCTGCTACAACTGCACCTGCTGTGGGATTACCCCCTCTGGATCCCAGAGTCCCCACTCCTGAGTGCTTTTCAGGTAACCAATGGAAATTCAGTGCCTTTAAAAATGTCTGTGAACTTTACTTTGCCCTGCAACCAATGACTTTTTCTCTTGAGACCGTCAAGGTGGGTTTCATCATCTCACTCTTATCAGATGAGCCACGGTCCTGGGCTCATAACCTCCTTGAGCAAAATAACTTGGTACTGGATACAGTTGCCACCTTCTTTGAAGCTATGGCTACACTAATTGATGATCCACAGCGGACTGCTACTGCCGAGTCTGCCCTTCATGCTCTAGTACAAGCCAGACGACTGGTGGAGGATTATATTGTGGAGTTTTTCAAGTGGTCAGCTGATACCGGGTGGAATGATACCGCCGGCTGCAGAAGCGATGGACTGAGCGCACTCAGAGCTTCCAGCCCACATGGGTAATGCCAAAGGTTCCAGGACAAACAATCCCAGTCTCTCTTCCCCTGTCTAACAAAAACTGACTGTAAAGCTAAGGGTCCATTGTTTCTGTGTGGCGTATCCTTTCAGTCATAATGCAACCCCTCTGAAGGAGCCTTTGAGCAATCATCCTACATACCCCAGATCAATAGATCACAGTCAATTTGACCCCTAGACTGTAAAGCTAATGCCTTGTACACACGATAGGAATTTCCGATGGAAAAAGTCAGACGGACTTTTTCCATCGGAAATTGCTACCGTGTGTGTGCCCCATCGGAGTAATTCCGATGAATTCCATCGGAATTCCGATGTGTTTTTGGCCGGAGAATACTCTGATCGTGTGTACCGGGCATAAGGGTCCATTGTTTCTGGTGAGTGGAGTCACCGAAGGGGGAGTGTTGGCACCTCACACATTTTTCAAGTTTGGAGCACCGTTACACTTTATTCTATCATCATATGAGCACCAAGCACTTTAATGATTTGTATAGATTTGCTTATATTATAATATATATTTTTGCTTGCATATTGATTTGTATAGCACGAGGATACTGATTTATATGGTATCAGTCACTATATCATTGAATTATTTATATTATTAAATTCTGCCAGCGCTGTTTCTTATTTTTCTTTAACTGATTAAGGTTATAGCACCTTTGCGCAAGTTTTATTTAGTTTAGTTGTTTTAGTTTTATTGTTTTAACCTCAATTTAGGACTGCAGATCCTACGTCAAGGTCACGATATGTCTATGTAGCAAAAGCAACAAAGCCAAAGCCTGGGGGTTATTGAGACCCTCGCCTATCCTTAATCGCCCCTGAGAGATGATCTCTATGGATTTTATTGTTGACCTTCCTCCCTCTGAAAGATTCACAACTATCCTGGTTGTTGTAGACCGACTATTCAAAATGGTCCACTTCATACCAATGATTGGTACTCCCTCTGTGGCCGAAACGGCTCATACTTTTATCAAGGAGATCATCAGACTTCACGGACTCCCAAAGAACATTAAATTATGAAAAGACAGCACTCACGTTGCCACATCCGTTAATAATTATGATACAAAAAAAAGAAGTGTAGAGCATTTCGCTCTCTCCCAGGGGATTACTGTGACACGTCAATATTGCCAATTTACCATGAGTAGTTTAATACGACTTTGAATATAATACTTGGATACAGCCAAGCTTATTGGTTCATTAGACATTCTGGAGTATAGTATTTTATCCACTCATATTCTTTTGAGGATTATCACCTGCCTTTCACGGTCATTTATATCCATTTTCCCCTGTATGAGGTGACAACATGAGGACACTTATACCTTTAATCTAGGAGCCACTGGTCTCTCTGACTCCATGTTGTAAGAATATCTGCTCTCTCTTTGTGAGCCAACTCCTTTTCCTTTATTGGACAAATCTTCTTTAGCTACACGCTGATCAAGACTGACTTTTTTGCAAAATAGTGAGACCCTTTTCCTTGTACTTGCAATCATCGAATCCCGAATGCGTCCTGAAGAAGCCTAACGGTGAACCACGTTGATGCACTTGGGCTCACATCATGTACTATGTATTTCTATGTGTATGATTTTTAATCAGCTAAAGGTGTAGAGCATTTCGCTCTCTCCCAGGGGATTACAGTGATACGTCAATATCTCCAATTTACCATGAGCAGTTTAATACGGCTTTGAATATAATACACTCCCATGGTTGAATACAGCCAAGCTTATTGGTTCATTGGACATTCTGGATTATAGTATTTTATCTACTTATATTCTTTTGAGGATTATCTCCTGCCTTTCGCGGTCATTTATATTGATTTTCCCCTGTATGTGGTGACAACATGAGGACACTTATACCTTTAATCTAGGAGCCACTGGTCTCTCTGACTCCATGTTGTAAGAATATCTGCTCTCTCTTTGTGAGCCAACTCCTTTTCCTTTATTGGACAAATCTTCTTTAGCTACACGCTGATCAAGACTAACTTTTTTGCAAGATAGTGAGACCCTTTTCCTTGTTCTTGCAATCATCGAATCCCGAATGCGTCCTGAATAAGTCTAACTGCGAAATGCGCTAATGCACTTGGGCTCACATCATATACTATGTATTTCTATGTGTATGATTTTTAATCAGCTCTTATGTTCCTTTGTATACCATGTATGTGTCTATGTTTTATTAAAGATTGTTTTTCTATATCCCCATTGTTTACTGTGTCGTTAAAGTCCGACTTGGGGTTACCCCCTGGGTTTCCCCCCTTTTTTTGGATCCCAAAGAACATTGTTTCGGACCGGTGGGTGCAATTTACCTCCAGGTTTTGGAGAGCCCTGTGTAAAGCCTTGGAAGTGGAACTCTGCCTATCATCCTCAAAGTAATGGGCAAACGAAACACACAGCCCAAACACTGGAGCATCATCTTCGCTGCTTTCAGCTTTCTCTCGAGATGACTGGGCATCCCTTCTCCCACTGGCAGAATTCACCTATAATAACTTCATTCAGCTACAAACCAGTCCCCATTCTGGGTCAATTATAGCTTCCACCCTGCTCCCCTGCCTGAAACCATGCCTAAAACTACTATACCCACCTTGCAGGATGGACTGGTTTTCATACAAAACAATTATCAGGTCCTCCAGGAGTCCATACAAAAATCCCAAGTGGATTACAAAAAACACTTTGAGCAGAAACAGAGGGGGAATCCTGCCTTCAAGGTATGGGACAAAGTGTGGCTGTCTACTGCCAACCTGAAATTGGCCAGCCCTTCACGGAATCTAGGGCCAAGGTATATTGGCCCCTTTCAGATCAAACGGGAAATAAACACAGTAGCGTACGAATTGTCTCTGCCTGACTCATATAGAATCCATCCGGTCTTTCACATCTCCTTGCTTAAACCAACTGTTCCAGATGCATTTCCAGGGAGAGCGGAGCCACCTAAAACACCAGTGACTGTTGGAGAGGACACAGAATATGAGGTAGAATCAATCCTGGACTGCAGGAAGATAGGGAGACAAACACAATTCCTAATTGAATGGAAAGGGTATCCACCCGAAGAGAGCTCCTGGGAACCCAAAGCCAATGTACGTGCCCACAGACTCCTCCGAGAGTTTCGGGCCAAATACCCATAGAGAATTGCCCAAATGGGCATCTGGAGGCTGCCCGTCAGGGGGGACACTGTCAGGGAACCAACAGCAGGGGAAGGGCTCTAGGACCCAGCATCCCTACCAGCACTTATGGCAGGAGAAGAACTTTAGGACCCAGCATCTCTTCCAGCAGGTCACATGGGCCTATATAAGGAAGTCTGTCAGTGGCTTTAGTTGCTGGTTGATCTTCGGCTCCTCCAGTGCATTATCTCTGTGATATTCCTGTTCCTGTGTCTCCTGTTACCAACCCAGCTTGTCCTTGACCTGTCTCCTGTTTGATTCCTGTGTTCAACCTCGGCTATCCACCTGATCCTCATGACCTAGGCTTCCTTCTGACCATGCTCCAGTCTCAGCATTATCCAAATCCTGCAACATCTCACAGCACAACCTGTCTGCTGATTCTACGCCAGGACACCAGCTGTACTCTGGAACCTCCTGCATACAGTCCAGCAGGCGGCCCGTGCTACTTTGGGCCTGACCTCTCCTGTTTCCACCCTCAGGGGGGTCTGGAACTAAGCTGCAAGGGAAGTTCTCTCTCTCTCTCCATTGGTGTCTAGCACCAGGTACGTGATAGTATTTGTTTTTGTAGACACATACATATAGGAGGTGCCTTGGTACCTTCTGATTCTGGCCAGTTGGCAAGAAGGAATGCACATACTAACTGGAACAGCAATGACAAGCATGAAAGGGGGACGCAACTGTTGATTTGCACAGAAGATCAGAGAAATCCGTGCCTAGTCCACCACTAATTTCATGTTATTTTATTATAACATACTATCATATGCCCAGCTGCAGTATGCTATTTTACTGGTTTGCTTGACTTTGCCTGCACAAGGACATGCTTATTTTATCACAGCCCGATATGATCCTGGATTTGAGTGTTCAAAGTCCTATCTATCAATGTTTAGTTTATTCTGTCAATAGCAACATTCAAACATTTACATGGTGCAAATTGCAATTCAACAGCTGAAAGAGGGAAAAAAGATACAGATAAAATCGTATTAAACAAAGATTTCACTTAATGGCCAATATTGTTCAGAACACCCACGTAAAATACACATTGCCAGGCTTATTATTAATGATATCACATGAATGTTTCCATTGCTATTGTCTGAAATTAATTACTGCACTGTGCCTTTCAAATGCGCAGGAAAAGGTCTTGTGTGGTGCCTGTCTGCCTTCCAATGATATGCGCCAATGTGCCTATAATTAACCTAATGTTTATACATGTCACCAGCTCTAAATATCCTATTAATATTATCAGTGCATTGGGAATCAAAATTAAACATTGTAAAATTAGCAGCAGGCTTGAATGCTTATAAGTAGTGGCTGACAAATAAATTCAGGTTTCAATAACCATTCAGTCTCACAAAGGTGCTAGGAGAACCTTTTAAAGGGAATACATTTTATATATTGATTTTAATATAATTTTAAATATTTATTTTTAGCAGTACTAAAAAGAAACTTTAAAAAAATGGCATTTTGTTAATCACAGCAATAAACGATTTTGCATATAAATGGGCTTCTTTTACCAGGCTAACCCTAACTAATTTGTTGAACAAACACTGGTTGTTTACAGGGCTGAATAGCTCAGTTTATAAAGTGCCTTGAAAAAGTATTCATACCACTTGAAATCTTCCACATTTTGTCATGTTACAATCAAAAATGTAAATTTATTTTATTGGGATTTTATGTGATAGACCAACACAAAGTGCCACATAATTGTGCAGTTGAAGGAAAATGATAAATGGTTTTCAACATTTTTTTGGAAAAAATATCTTAAACCACCTCAATACATGGCCTTCCTGCCCAGGGCATATTTTAGCTTTCAGCGCTGTCACACTTTGAATAAAAATTGCAAAAAAATTAGGTGGCTGATGAGGCGGCACTGATGGGCACTGATAGGCTGCACTGATGGGCACTGATGAGGCGGCACTTATGGGCACTGATAGGTGGCACTGATATGTGGCACTGATGAGCCCTGATAGGCGGCACAGATAGGCTGCACTAGTGGGCACAGATGGGCGGCACGGATAGGCGGTAATGATGGGAACTGATGGGCGGCACTGATGGGTGGCATTAATGGGCAGCAGTGACGGGCATTGATGGGCAGCAGTGATAGCCAGCACTGACTGGCATCACTAATGGCCACTGATTGCTGGCAATTGTGGGCTCTGATTGCTGGCAATTGCAGGCACAGATTGGTGGCAATTGTGTGCACTGGTTGGTACTGATTGATGGCACTGGTGGCGCTTAATTGTAATCAGGGCACTGATTACATACCTAGCTGTCCCCCTGTGAGGAGATGCCGCTGATTGGCTTTCCTCTCCTCACACTCTGTCAGTGTGAGGCGAGGAGTGCCGATTACCGGCATCTCCGTGTTTACATGGGACCGGCTGTGATTGGAAACAGCCGATCACATGGTTAAAGAGCTGCGGCTCTTTAGAGATTGGGGCCGCGCCGTGTCCTAACAATCACCGTGCTGCGTGCCCCCGTGGGCGTGTGAGAGCGGTCGTTCTGGGCGGCCATCATATGACGTCCACCCACAACAAGGGCCGCACCGGCCAGCTGTCATTTGACGGTGGTTAAAGTCTGGCATGCAAAAAAGCTTTGAAAATTTCACAAAGCACTGTTCAATCCATCAACCAAAAATGGAAAGTGTATGGCACAACTGCAAATCTACCAAGACATGGCCATCCACCTAAACTGACAGGCTGGGCAAGGAGAGCATTAGCCAGAGAAACAGCCAAAAGACCCATAGACCCATGGAGGAGCTGCAGAGATCCACAGCTCAAGTGGGAGAAGCTGTCCACAGGACAACTATTAGTCATGTACTCCACAAATCTGGCCTTTATGGAAGAGTGGTAATAAGAAAGTAATTGTTGAAAGAAAGCCATAAGAAGTCCCATTTGCAGTTTGCGAGAAGCCATGTGGGGGACACAGCAAACATGTGGAAGAAGGTGTTCTGGTCAGATGAGACCAAAACTGAACTTTTTGACCCAAAAGTAAAACGCTATGTGTGGAAGAAAACTACCACTGCACATCATCCTGAACACCATCCCCACCGTAAAACATGGTGGCGGCGGCATCATGTTGTGGGGATGCTTTTCTTCAGCAGGGACAGGGAAGCTGGTCAGAGTTGATGTGAAAATGGATGGAGCAAAATACAGGGCAATCTTAGAAGAAAACCTTCTAGAGTCTGCAAAAGATTTGAGACTGGGGTGAAGGTTCACCTTCCAGCAGGACAACGACCCTAAACGTATAGCCAGAACTACAATGGAATGGTTTAGATCAAAGCATTGTCATGTTTTTGTATGGCCCAGTCAAAGTCCAGACCTAAATGCAATTTAGAATATGTGGCAAGACTTGAAAATTGCTGTTCACAGATGCTCTCCGTCCAACCTGACAGCACTTGAGCTATTTTGCAAGAACGAATGGGCAAAAATGTCACTCTCTAGATGTGCAAAGCTGGTAGAAACATACACAAAAAGACTTGCAGCTGTAATTGCAGCGAAAGGTGGTTCTACAAAGTATTGACTCAGGGGGGCTGAATACAAATGCACGCCACAATTTTCACATATTCATAAAAAAATAATAATTGAAAATCATTTACCATTTTCCTTCCACTTCACAATTATGTGTCTTTTGTGTTGGTCTATCACAGGGATATGCAGTTAGTGGACCTCCAGCTGTTGCAAAACTACAAGTCCCATCATGCCTCTGCCTCTGGGTGTCATGCATGTGGCTGTCTTGCTATGCCTCATGGGACTTGTAGTTCTACAACAACTGGAGGTCCGCTAATTGCATAATCCTGGTCTATCACATAAAATCCCAATAAAATACATTTACGTTGTAAAAAAAAAATTGGAAAATTTCAAAGGGTGTGAATACTTTTTCAAGGCTAAGCCTGAGCTATGGAATCTGGGTCAGGGTTTACTAAGGTTCAGGGCTGGGTGACTTATCCTGGCAGCTCTCTGGTGTCTCCCCCTGGTCTAGAAGGTTGGAGAATCTTCAATAATTAGAAGGTGGAGGTTAGGAGGAGCTGCCTTAAATATTTATTGAGCCTCAGCCAATCCTCAGAGATAGGCTGGCAGGGGGCAAAGACCACTCCATAAATAGACATAGACCATGCCAGCATGGGTCTAGAAGGTTGGAGAATCTTCAATAATTAGAAGGTGGAGGTTAGGAGGAGCTGCCTTAAATATTTATTGACCCTCAGCCAATCCTCAGAGATAGGCTGGCAGGGGGCAAATACCACTCCATAAATAGACATGGACCATGCCAGCATGGGCAGTCGGGTGTAAGATGGAGATAGAGTGTTGAGGAGGCTGTCGGTGGCCCTCAGGGGTGCCCCCTAGTCTGGGGTGGGGGCGTGTTCTAGCTTGAGCCAGGGCTTGGGTGCTGGAAGGATCCTGCTAAAACACACAGGAGGAGTCTTTCCTGGAGACACAGGAGCAAGAGAGAGGACAGAGTGAGTAGTCAACACTGTGGGGACCAACAAATGGGGGAGACTGCCACATGTAGCCAGCCTTTATTGAAGACAGGGGTGTGCTTAAGTCTTCAGCCTTTCCCTAGAGATCTCCTGAGAGTCAGCTGGTGGGCTGGTGAAGAGTCAGTCTGGTGGACTGGTGTGGAGAGTTAGCTTGGAGGGATAGTGAAAGGGGCAATTGCAGCCAGGTGGGTTGGCAGTGTCCGAAGAGGTGGTGCTGGGATCAGCGGCCACAGAGGAGAAGTTACATGCTGTTTCACTGCAACTATGCTAACAAAGAGGGGCTAGGAGGCCCTGCCTGTAATGGCCTTTTGCTTATCTGACTGAAAGCCTGTCAGATCATTCAAGTGATTCAGCTGGAGCAAACAAGTGTATGCAGGAGGAAAAGAAGGAGACTGTATATACTGTATGTGTATATAGGAAAATGTCCCTTAAGTTTTGCTGAAGTCAAATGGGCATCCCATAACCTCCCATCCCTATCCAAGTTATTAACCCTCAAGAAAAACCCCAAAAAAACAAAGTCACAGACTGTTCTCTGACTCCGGACGCTTGTGAAAATTCGGTTTGCCTGGCTGTGCAGAAGTGGGGGATCCAAGTTCATCAGCAGTCCCTATGGGGGTATGCTACAGATACTGTACACTCCACAAAATGAGTCAGAGAAGTGGATAATCCCAACCCCTTTTCCTTGCATACTCTATTTAAATAGGATTGAATGAAGATTCAATTAGAAAGATACAATAACAAAGAGAAAGGCCACTGTCATGTTCTTTCATTCTGGTCTCAAAAGCAGAGTAATGGATGAATACTTACATAAATGTTTATTTGTAATATAAATATATGTTAATAATATAAACAATAAAAATGATTTAAGCCATACACTGATATACTGAGGGACCAACATCATTCACCCCGCCCTTAACCTCTGCCAATTAGAGGAAGGGTGTTATTCTTCAATAAAAATTAAATGGCTAAACAGTGCTTAGCCCAACTCCACTGTTGGAAAGTTTTCCATCAATCAGCGCTGAAACCACATATAAGTGTATTCCAACAGCAGTGGGTGCCACTACCAGAGTATAATGAAGGGGGATTCTTCCATCCAATTCGTTTTGTGTGAACAAAGGAATCTTTTAGGTTTTTTCATTCAACCAATAGTGTATGGCCAGCTTTAGTCTATCACTTTAAAATGATAGTAGATAGCAAAGATAATAAAAATGTACAAAAAAGTTGAGCGAAAACCATTTCAGTTTCCTTAAAGTGGTTGTAAACCCACTTTATAAACAAAGACCTACAGGTAAGCCTAGATTAAGGCTTACCTGTAGGTGCATGAAATATCTCCTTAACCTACACGGTTAAGGCGATATTTGCATTTAAACCCGGCGCCGCTGACGTCACGCGCATGCGCATGGGGTTAATCCCATTCACAAATTCGGCTAGGTCGCAGCATTAGACGACGTAGCCGAATTCGACGGCTCCCGCGCGCATGCGTGGAGTCACGTCTTCGCCGCTCCGGCCAATCACAGCGCCGAAGCGGCGCTGTGATTGGCTGGTGCGGCGATATCCGGAAGTAACATTCCGGCTATCGCCGCAGCGATGGCTGCGTCTGGAGAGAGGGACGCGGACTGCTTCGGGGGCCCCGATCTAAGGTAAGTGGTACATAATGAGCTAGTATGCTAGTCATACTAGCTCATTATGCCTTTCTCTTGCAGGTTGCCTAAAAAAAAATGAATAGTGGGTTTACAACCACTTTAAAGCTCAACTCTAGGCAAATAATAAATTAGCCCTTGCAGTGTAGCTTCACCCACACTGCAAGGGTTAATTCCTTGTTTAGGTCTAGGGGAACAATAAAGAAACATGCACTATTCTCCAATCCTCCCTGCTGCTAGACCAGTCTCTACAGCACTTTCTCCCCCATGCTCCAGCAGTCTAGGATCTTGACCTCATCAAGACCAAAGCAGGGTCCATAGCCATGCAGGGTCCATAGCCATGCAGGGTCCATCACCAGAGCATGAGGGAGTGCCATCTGCCAGGGGAGAGAAGGATCAGGTAAGTAAAAGTGTTTCTCCTCGGGTATCGCCGCTCCGGGGCTGTGATTGGCCGGAGCGGCGAAGACGTCACTCCGCGCATGCGCCCGGGAGCCGTCAAATCCGGCATTGTCGGTTTTATCAATGGGATTCTCACTGTGCCTGCGCCGTTGTCTACGGTGCGCATGCGCCGTAGACAATGGTGTATACCTTTTGGCAAATATCTCCTAAACTGTGTAGGTTTAAGAGATATTGCAAACACCTACAGGTAAGCCTTAATCTAGGCTTACCTGTAGGTGTAACTTCCGGGGGAGGGTTTACAACCACTTTAAAACATGAATGAGTTTGACACTTATAATAATATACAATATTTGTGAGAACTGTCAACATTAGGAAATATTTTCTATCTAATCCTTTCACAAGACCCTCCCCAATAAAAGATGAGCATTATCCCTCATTAAGGAATAAATCTGTTTCCAATCTCCAGAACAAAGACAATAAACACGTAAAGGTGTTACAGAATATGATCCTAGGGAATTTGCATAGGTTAAAAGTCAAGAAGTTGCAGAATCCAATTTGGATTAAAAGGGGGGTTGAAAAATTGGAAAAGAAAAAATATTTAGTAATCCATCCTGCAGATAAAGGGGGAAGGAAAGAAGAGGATTGTGGCGATGACTAAAATGTATTATAAAAGAGAGATGGAAAGACTGCTACATGATCAAGAGACATATCATATTTTAGGAAACAATCCGATATCTGAGTAAAAAGAAGAATTAAAAAAAATTGTTAAAAAAGGTGTGAAAAAAAAGCAAACAAAAAAATCTCAATATTTAGTTCCATTGGCACGCAGGACCTCAGTGATATATTTTCTTCCCAGAGTACATAAAAGTATTGAGAATCTGCCAGGGAGACATATAGTGAATGGGACTTATTTCATCACTTCCTGTTGGGTCAATATATTGATTATTTTATAGAGCCTCTAGCTTGCTCTATGAATGCTTATTTGAATGACACCAAACACTTACTGCAGAATTTAGAAGATATGACTTGTTCAGATTCATGTATATTGGTTACTGCCGATGTAAGCTCCTTATACACGGTAATCAAACATGAAGATGAGTTATTTTCGGTTGAGTGGGCATTGCAGACATCCGAGCTATCTAGGAAACATTGAAAGTTCTAGTGGATAGCCTCGGTTGCAGTATCAATATTTCCAGTATATTACTAAATATTACCAACAACTCACGGGAGTTGCTGTGGGGCTTGTTTTTCTCCCAGTGTTGCCAACATTTTTATGGCACACTGGAAGGCTGATGTTGTTTTCCAGGACAAACCACAACAATTTAGATGCCACAGGCGTTTTATAGACTATGTGTTTATGATTTGGAAAGGGGACAAGGCCAAATTATTATCTTTGATGAGGAAATTATATGAGAATAATAAAAATATAATTTTAACGTGGAAAATGGATCGAAAGAGCATTGAGTTCTTAGACTTAGAGATATCTGTAGATAGGGGTAGGTTTGTAACAAAGACACATTTCAAACCCACAGGCCGTAACAGTTATATTTCACTAGATATTTGTCATCACATGTTGTGGCTATTTACCATACCCAGAGGACAATTTATTAGATTACGACATAATTGCACCCCTGAGGAAGACTTTTATAGCAATCTTAGATAATTAGTAAAAGGTTAATTGAGAAAGAATATCATAAAGCCAGCATCATGCAAGCCGTTAGAAAAGTGCAGAAATTGTATAGGAGCAAATTGATTAAATTAAAGAGCTCACAAGTGCAATTTTTTTTTTCTTAATGATTTTTTTATTATTTTTGATTACAATGTACAATATAAACATGTTGAGAGGATTATTACTAAATACCAGGGAATACTACAGAAAGATAAAGCCTTGGGATCGGTTTTACTGCCACACACTAGGTTTATCTATAGAAAAGCATCCAATCTAATAGTTCTGTTAGCCCCAGTGGTGATTGATCTTCCCAAAAGTGACAAAAATATTTCATTTTAATTTCTTTCAGGATTTTATTCTTGTTGTAGATGTATGGCATGGAAGACCTCTACAGTGAATGTAAGGAGGAAAAGGGAAGCTGTTGTACATGTCACTGACAAAAAGTATATGAAATGTGCCAAAGAGGGAGTAGTGTAAATGCTGGATTGCCCTTGTGGCTTCCAGTATGTGGGCCACACATCCGGACAGCTGTCGGTACACCTAATAGAACACATTACTAATATTAAAAAAGGAGAAAAAAAAACACGTTTCGAAATATTTAAAGACTCATCATAATAAATACAATAATTAAAGCTGCGCAAACTGTGAAAAAAGGCACTTCTCTAATGAAGAAAAAATAGCCAGAACTCAGTCTCTATAGCAGAAGGCGAACAACTGGTTAACTATATATCCGAAATGATGCCAGACCAATGATTCACCAATGGCATAGAATACAAAAAGTCCTGTTAATATAAACAAAATAACTGAATCCTAAAGAAAAATTACAACAAAATAATGTAGATGTGAGTCTCCTGGATGACTGTCGGTGACTTCAAACTTCCAAACACCCAATGAAAAAGTGCTGTTTATCTGATAGACAAAGCCTTATCTGGAGCCTTTGTCTATCAGATAAACAGCACTTTTTCATTGGGTGTTTGGAAGTTTGAAGTCATCGACAGTCATCCAGGAGACTCACATCTACATTATTTTGTTGTAGGATTCAGTTATTTTGTTTATATTAACAGGACTTTTTGTATTCTATGCCATTGGTGAATCATTGGTCTGGCATCATTCCAGATATATAATTAACCAGTTGTTCGCCTTCTGCTATAGAGACTGAGTTCTGGGCATTTTTTCTTCATTAGAGAAGTGCCCTTTTTCACAGTTTGCGCAGCTTTACATATTGTATTTGTTTCCATTGTGTGTGTCTCACATTTAAGTTGCAGCATTTTATATTAGTTAGATTAGAATCACCTTTATCACAAAGGTTTGTGTTTTTTCTTGTTTGAAGACAGCGCAGTATATACCCCTATTTTTCATAATAATAAATACCCGAGTGGATTGAAGTTTTGGGGGGTGGAGAAAGTGGAGAGACACTGCAGAGGGGGCCAGTTTCTTAGACAGTTGACCCGGGGAGGGGGGGGGGGGAGTCTTTCTGGGTTTTTTAGACCAATGTTTTATGTTTCTCTGGATTTTGATTTAAACTGTTTCATTAGCGATATGTGACCCCCTTCCATAGGTCCACAGCCATTTGTATATTTATGCTCTGCCTCCTTTCTGTACATTTGATACTTGAGATAATTATTTTATACCATTTTTTTATACAAATATATTTTTGTGTTTTTTTTTATACAAATATATTTTTATCATATTTTGGGCATACTGTATGCTTTTACTATTTTTCTTTTTTTATAGTTTTTTTATTTATTAGATGCATTTAGATGTTTATTGCTGGTTTGATAATCCTCGGGAGGTCAGCGTATGGCAAATTATTGTCAGCCTTTGTCAATTAATTTGGTTTTGTGTATTTATTTTATGGCTTGAAGGAGATTATAGCCTTTTTTGTTACTTCTGTGATCTCCCAGGCTGTTCGGCCTCCCATGGATGTCACTTCCGGCTTTGGTGGATAGTTGTTTATTATGTATCCATGGCAACATTTGGGTATCCTTTTTAAGTGTGCTGTTGGTGCAGGCTCTGTTCCTACTGAAAAGGGTACATAGGGGTGCCATACTGTGTGCAGTATTTCCAATAATTATCTAAATCAGCACTATTATCTAATAGTGCTGGTGGCATCCCCCTGATCATCCCCTGACCATACTCTGGTGGGCTATCCGGGCTTCTCATTAAATTATTTATATATATTTTTTTTTCAATATGTTTCTATGATATCTACATTGATCCCTTTTTGGAGAGTGCTAGGTTAGTGAGACACATGTGTACATGTGAGTACGCATGTGTCTTTCATGTGTGTACATGTGTGCGGTCATGCATACATGTGTGCATGGGTGTATTTGTTTGTGCACACATGGATCGACATGTGTGCACGGTTATATGAGTTTATATATGTGTACGAATTACATATATATATTTTCTCGCCATCATCATTTTATAATTAATTCATAATTTAAAGAAATTATGCACATATCCCTTTAAGAGGTACGTCTCGTTATAACACAATAGATAGATAGATATATCCTTTGTGGTGATGTCTGAGTATTATTATGGTTTTTAATTTATTATCTCTCAACCAATAATCTATAATAATGATTTTCGGTTAATGCTTTTTTATTAATTATTTATAATTTTTTTTATTTATTTTAAACAATTCAACTAATGAATACATTTGTTTTCCTTTTTAAACACCACAATATTATCAATGATTTTTATTAACAAGCAAGGTTTTACTTATGAATATTTACATCCATTAGTTTTTCTATTATCTATTCCTTTAATTTGTTCATTTGACTGATGTGCCTGCCAGCCTATCAGATCCTTTTTTTCTCTAGTCTTCCTGTATTTAAGAATGTCAGTTATGTCGGCCAGTCACGGTCTGATGAAGAAGCTTGTTGCTTCAAAATGCATTACCGCCCCTTGTATCTGTGAATAGTCATATTTCCTGTTCCTGTGACATCACGTCCGAACCAACGCCATCTTCCGGTTCACGTTGGTCACGGCCGTGATCAGCTGTTCCAGGCTTCCTGCTTCCTGGTTCCCAGCCCTTCCTGGATGATTACAAATACACCATCCATGCCCTAGGATGCAGAGGACAATTAAGATGCTCTCTAGACACTTCCTAGAGATGTTAACCTACTGTATATTTGTAACAAACCTTACACTTTAATAGAAGATTTATGTATACTGTGCAAACCATGATCAAAAAAAAGCAGTATTGCCTGTAGGCTCCCTGTACCTGATATATTCCCAACTAACTCACCATGTATTCCATGCTGTGTCCCTGTCTGGAGGTTGCCACATTGGTAAAGTAGCCAGGCTTTGCTTCCACATGACCTCCTGGTGACTGGAAAGCTCATGACTGGTAGTGATTAAGGATTAACAAACACCAGAAAATTTGTAGGAGAGACCAATGAAACAGAATCAGGGAGATACTTGCACTGCAGTTCCTCAGGTGCAGCTTCCTCTCCAGCAGGCCTTCAGAAAAAAATGAGCAGCACAGTAGTGACATCACCAAATCTCACTTAAACTCTCATGAAAATAGCAATCATCATGGCATGAGTGAGCTTGATATGCATTAGATGACCTCTCACTGCAGGTATGCAACTTTGAAGCTTTGGAATAGCAGAATCACATGTCTGGCACTGCTATGTCTCAATAGGAATTCAGGGCAAAAAAAAAAGATTTTCAGGGTACTGCCTAGCCACAATCCACCTTTTTTAAAGTGTTACTAAACCCACAACAGTAAAATCTGTATATGCAGTAAAGCATGCTTGTTATACTCACTGTGGGACCTAAGGGGTTAATCCTCCGCATTGTGTAAAAAGGCTGTTTGATCCTGTCTTCTCTGATCCTCCCCTTCTTTTACTGTTCCCAATCTATCTCCTGATAGTACAGAGCCCTAGGGGCACTCTACACATGATCAGTTTGGTGTGTATTGCTAGCCGTTTCTATGGGGAGGGTGCATGTGATCAGCACAGGGCCAATCAGCACTTTCAAGAGGGTTCAGGGGTCATGCAGCCTCATAGGACAGTCAAAAGAGGATGAAAACTCAACCTACAAGCTTTAACCACTGCTCAGCTGGACACTGATAGAAGTCACAAGACTGCTTTTCACTGATGATGAGAAAAGGTATTTGGCAGTTTATATTTACTAAAATAGTTGTGTAGCGGATCTCCAATGTCCGCTGGGAAATCCTTGAAGCTGAGGAAGTACTAACTTATCCAAGGCAACCTTTTATCCCAGTAACTGGACGACACACAGTTCTGGGAGTAAATCAACACTTTATTTAGCCACAGCTGGCTTTTTATATCATTCCCCATGCAAGGGGTTTCTTACTAATTTTCCTGGGGCATTCCCTTCAGCAACTAACAGATGACAGTGATTTAATTACCTGGAACTATTTCTAACAAACTTGGTATGCGTGAGACGTTTGTCACCACATGGACAGTGCTCCACCTATTTACCCATAACAATAAAACTGTGCCAGACACATTACTAGGAGTGTAATTACATCCCGTAGCAGATAATAGGTGGGTTCATTAACACACTGACAATAGATTAATGGAAAGCTACCTCAGACCCCAATTAACCCAATTTACTTATTCAGACATCAGTAGACATTCTGTCTCTACATTTCCTGGAATTAATATTTACTGTCACATTTGAAGTGATCCGAACCATATTCTCAATGTTCAGTATTTTGCTACACTGCTCCCCCTTACCCACAAGCCGGCATACACAGTCTGATCCTTAACGGATCGGCTTGGGGATGTCCGGGGAGTACTCACGGATCACTTTTCCAGTTCAGTTTGCCGCGATAATCCGTCAGCATTGCCGTTCTGTTTCCCGGGTCAGTAGCTGATGGTGAAGTTGTAAGGTTGCAGGGCGAATAATGGAATTCAGTTCTGGAACAGTCACTTGCTTTGCTCTCTCAATAGCTCCCAAAACTTGCTGCTGATGCTCTTGGGAGAGGTACGGTGAAACCTGGGCGCAAATCCCATTTAACCTTTTGACAATTTAGCCTGTTTGTGCATTTCAATGTTCAAGCCATAGGACATCTCATAATACATGACGTAGTGTAGTTGCATCTCCGATTTCTCACTGGCCAACTTGTCACATTCCAATTTTATACTGTGATATTGTGCCTGATCTACGGTACCTGTCGGGGAAGATAGTCTTACCCGGGTCTCAGCAGCACGCGGGTCGGTTCCAGCAGCACGGGTCTGGGCACAGGTAGTCACGGGGTTGGCTTCAGCGGGGCCCATCGGGGCGTAAGCAGAAACGAGGGGGGCCAAATCATTCCCCAGTAGTACATCTGCTGGAAAATCCTTCATCACCCCTACATTCACGTGTCCCGAACCAACCCCTCAATCCAGGTGAACACGGGCAATGGGTAGCCGGAAGACGGTGCCTCCCGCTACTCTTACGGCTACAGTGTCTCCGGTGTGTTGGCTCTCTGGGATGAGGTCCTTCTGTAGTAGGGTCATGGTGGCGCCAGTATCACGTAGGCCATTAGCTACCTTTCCATTGACACAGACAGTCTGCCTGTGTTGCCGCCGGTTGTCCCGGTTAGCTGCTTGTATTGGATCAGCCTCGTGCAGGACGCCCCAATGTTCCTCCAATTCTTCAGCTCCGCGGTTGTCTGGGGCCGCTTCCATGTGATAGCAATGAGCGGAAGCCCGTGCTGGAGGGGGTGGCCCTGGTTGAATCCATGCCGCTTGGTCCTGGTTCTGAGTGCAGTCTCTCTGATAGTGCCCAAATTGCTTGCACGAATGGCACTGCACGCCCTTGCGCCCGAGGTATCGATTTGCAGGGGGGTTAGGGATTAGCCCGGGTCGTTGTGTAGCTGGTGGCCCTGGGTTATTGTTCAGCGGTCTGGTGTTTGGTCTGAAGCTAGTCTGTGATGGCCTGTGGGCATCTTGATATTCATCAGCTTGCCTGGCCGCTTCCGAGAGAGTGGTAGGTTTGCGGTCCCTTACCCACTCCTGTACCTCTGGGTTTAGTCCATTAAAGAATTGCTCCAGTAAAATCAGCTGGGTGATCGCGTCTGCTGTGGTTGCCTGACTGGCTTGTAGCCAAGCTAGGGCTGCCCTCTGCATTCAGCAAGCCCATTCGGTGTGGGAGTCCTTCTGCTGTTTCTTTGTTTCCCTGAAGCGTCTCCTGTATGCTTCTGGGGTGATGGCATATCTTGCCAAAATAACTTCCTTTTCCCCGACTATAGCTTGCGATTTCCTCCTCTGGCACGGCTCTGTAGGCTTCTGCTGCACGACCTGACAGCTTACCAGCTAAGATCCGTACCCAGTCTGTCTGGGGTACTTGGTACAGCTTGCATTGCCGTTCAAAATCTTGCAGGAAGCTATGGATCTCTTCCTCTGCTTCCACAAACTTTTTAAAGGCATCATGGGGTACTTTTAGTTTTGTCTCTGGTGCCGGTGTAGTCGTTAGCAGTCTCTCAGAGGCACGCTGTTCCGCCAGCCAGAGTTGGGTCTCCCGTTCTTCTCTCGCCGTGTTAAAGGCATCCACTTGGGCTAACGTTGCCTGTACCAGCTCGGTGGAGGGGTTTTCTCCATAAAACGCTAGCCTGCGTTTCACTTCTTGGTCAAACTCGGTCTCCATGGCTTCTGTAACCATACTGTGTGCCTGATCTCCCTCGGTCAGTTCTGCAATCAGCTTGGCTTTGGTTTTATTGCTGGCGATCTACCCTCTTGCTTCCAGCAAATCCTTTAACGTTGCTTGTTTTAATCCAGCATAGTTTGTCTCCATTCACACTTCCATTCGTGTAGCCGAATTTGCATGAACGCTGCTTCCTCTTGCTGCAAGGCTTTAATCCCACTGCTGCCAACCAGTGTAGCGGATCTCCAATGTCCCCTGGGAAATCCTTGAAGCTGAGGAAGTACTAACTTTTCCAAGGCAACCTTTTATCCCAGTAACTGGACGACACACAGTTCTGGAAGTAAATCAACACTTTATTTAGCCACAGCTGGCTTTTTATATCATTCCCCATGCAAGGGGTTTCTTACTCATTTTCCAGGGGCATTCCCTTCAGCAACTAACAGATGACAGTGATTTAATTACCTGGAACTATTTCTAACAAACTTGGTATGCGTGAGACGTTTGTCACCACATGGACAGTGCTCCACCTATTTACCCATAACAATAAAACTGTGCCAGACACATTACTAGGAGTGTAATTACATCCCGTAGCAGATAATAGGTGGGTTCATTAACACACTGACAATAGATGAATGGAAAGCTACCTCAGACCCCAATTAACCCAATTTACTCATTCAGACATCAGTAGACATTCTGTCTCTACATTTCCTGGAATGAATATTTACTGTCACATTTGAAGTGATCCGAACCATATTCTCAGTGTTCAGTATTTTGCTACAAGTTGCATTTCCTGCATGCTGTGGGAGACCAGATATAGTAAATGCAGGGTCCTGGGTTTAGTAACACTTTAAAGCCACCTATAGGACAGCAAACTCTGTTCTGCTTCAAATGCTGCTTTATGCATTAATATACCTCGTTAGACCCAGTCTGTCCAGAGAGTATGGTCATCTACTGACTTGACACCATCCACAGGCAGTTTAACTCTTCAATAAAACACAGAAGTTAAATTCAATGCAATTTTACTTAGCTAATTGCAATACAAAGAATGTTTTCCAGTCTTTTGAAGTTTAAGAAGATGATGACTTTCCCTGTCTCTGTGAATAAATAACAGAGATTGTGGGGACCTGGAAGAAGTGTTTTGGGTCTAGCCACGACTAAACTAACTAGAACAGAAAACAGAAAGAGGTGGGTAGAACAGAGGAAAATACCAAAATAACAGTACAAATAAATAAAGTTGCAGTGGCCCAAAACCTCCACATAGAACAGAAACACAATAACCTCCTGCAGTTCAATAGAACACGGGAAAATTACACGAAAGCAGGGCAGAACGCTTCAGTTTTTTGATTGTAGGTTCACTTTAACTAGTTGAGGGTTTGTTCTACTCTGATGGTTAATTATACTATGGTAAGAGCTGCTGCCTCCCCCGTGACACCTACCTAGGTAGGGTCTGTGTGAAATAAAGAAGGTTCTAGTGGGTGTGGCACTGCTCTGTTATAAATGCATGCTTATTTAAGTGTTGTTGCTTATATTCACATGGTGTGCAATTGAAAAACCTCTGTGACCTCTATGGATGGATGTGTGTGAAATGATTCCATCCAAATAAAGTGACAGGTGCAAATGCTACTCAACAATACTTAAAATATATAAATCATATATCAAACATAAAAAATGAATAAAAAATGTATATATAAACAGTCCTTTCAATAGAGTGACAGGTGTGATAATTAATAAGCAATCTTCAAATAGAAATATGAACCATATGTCATACATAAAGGTTAAATCCAAAGTGCAATAAAGTGAAAAATTGTGAAAAAAGTGACAACTTGTGAAAAAGTCCTATTATTGTATTCGAGTCCTAAGGTTGATAAACAGTCCGTCTGGAAATAAAGACCATCCTTCAAAAGCAAAGTGATTTGTGCCTTATTTTCTCTATGCTTTCTAGACTATATATATTAAGGTGCAAGTGCTTTACTCCGTGCTCTCCTATGTTATTGCACTCACCAGAGGGCTCTCCCCTCCAGGGGGTTTTGCGCCTCACAGCCACACTGCTGGTAATGTTCTTTGTCAGCCCTTTCACCTTGATAGTGCACATTATATGCAAAGAGAAATAACACTCCAATACCGTGCAATACCGTTTTATCTCATTTTATTTTATGATAGACGTATGGATATGCACTTAAATTTGGTTAAAATTGGTTTAGCAGTAGGAAGCAGGAAGTCCGTTATTCCCATGCATTCCACGGACCAAATAGGAAGTGACGTAATGATGCTATGGCTCCACGTCATTGCGCCACTTCCTGAATTGGCGGGTGCATGGCACCCGCTGATCATTGGGCAGAGAGCCAGAACTGCGATCTGTCTATGTAAATGTAGCGGGGTCCTAAATTTAGGGAAAGTGTTTGAGTGGTAGTTATGCTCAAACACCCCAATTGTCAGGATTCTGTCAACCATTTTATCCACAGGGAGAGTATTGGTGTGTAGTTCCCTGTGGCCTGCAGGTGGCGCTGCCATAGTAGGCCAGGGTTGAACCGCTGATACAGTGCTGTGCCTTGTGTGTCCCCTCTCAGCAGCCATACCGTGGGTGTGGCATGCCTGCTGTGCATGCTGGGAGAGGATATAAAAGGGGCAGACGCTGCCTGTTCGGGGTTCTGTCTGTTCTGTCGTGGTCGGGGGTCCTACCCCAGGAGTGTGCTCCTGTCCGCCATAGGCACCTTTGGCCCAGGGGCGGAGGTCGGTGAATCAGTCACAGGCACCTTTAGTCCTGGGGCTGCAGCAAAGGCCATGGGGCCCAGCACCTTTGGCTGGGGCCCATCAAGGATCGAGGAATCCCAGGGTGCCGCCTTGCGAGGGGACCCGTATCTTAGACGAGGAGGCCGGGGAAGGAACTGTTCCGAGGGACCGGTGAGAAGTCACGGTGAAGGAAGTGTCGCGGTAACTCTCTGGAGGGATGTCTTCTCCTTACATAGAGGCCAAGTTTTGAAGTACCAAGTTCACCAGGTCTGTGGCAGAGACCAAGTTCACCAGGTCTGTGGCAGAGACTGTGAGTCTAAGTTGGAGTACCATTTGGCTGCTAGTCCCTTCCTAGGGAGACTATCCATCTGGGCTGAGTCTGCTTGAGAAGCCGAGCAGTGAAGTGATTGTGTTTGTGCCTGGACCTCTCCCATATCTTATGCTGTCATGTCTTTACTCCAACCTTTTTCCTATCAGAGACTGTTATTTTACTAAAGAGAAAATAAACTCTGCGTTGGAGTTGCAGCTGGTGTGGACATTCAAGTTACTGGGGAAAACAAGGACTTATCTCTGTCATTCATAGAGGTGAGAAACATTCTCTGACTGTGGAGACCCCATCAACAACACTGCTCAACCTCCTCACTCAGGAGGGTACGGGCTTGTGGCGTGGTGTGCCCTCTCTACCTGCGAGGAGCCAAAGACAAGTAAAGGGGGTTGAGGTCGCTACATAAACAAGGCAGATCGCCGATCTGACAGGGAGAGAAAGGGATGGAATTTTGTGTCCCTGCAAAGCAGGGAATAAATTCCATCCCTTCCCCATGTAAAAGCAGCACACACAGTGTAGTAAAACACTGGCTAGGCACACAGTTAACCCTTTTATCGCCCCCTTCCCAGCCAGTGTCATTAGTACAGTGACAGTGCATATTTTTTTAACACTGATCACTGTATTAGTGTCACTAGTCCCCCAAAAGTTAGTGTCAGAATGTCTGTCGCAACATCGCAGTCCTGCTATAAATTGCTGATCGCCGTCATTACTAGTAAAAACAAATAAAAAGTAAAAACATCCCATACTTTGTGGATGCTATAACATTTGCGCAAACCAATCAATATACACTTATTGGGATTTTTCCCCCAAAAATTTGCAGAATACATATTGGCCTAAATTTATGAAGAAATTTTTTTTTTCATTTTTTTATTGGATATATTTTATAGCAGAAAGTAAAAGATATTGTTTTTTTTTTTAATTGTCGGTCTTTTTTTGTTTATAGCGCAAAAGATAAAAACCGCAGAGGTGATCAAATACCACCAAAAGAAAGGTCTATTTGTGTGGAAAAAAAGGACATTTGGGTACAGCGTTGCATGACCGTGCAATTGTCAGTTAAAGTATCACAGTGTCGCAAAAAATAGTGGATAATAAAATATATCTTTGAACGATGCCTTACTAATGTCATAAGGGCCATTATAACATACAGTACTTACATAAAGTAAACCACTTTTATTGCAATAAAAAATACAGCTCTGCATTTGCATAAGAAACAGATATTTATATTAATTAGCATGACTGGCGCAAACAGTGAACCTTGCAAAACCAGATCAAAGCCTTCTACCTTTTGTTTACAAAGTAGATCGTGACTGTGACTAAAACACTTGGGTCTGTTAAAATGAATCCTACACGGTAATGATTACATAACAGCAATCTGCTGTGTTGATATCATATCCTACTTGTTCAGCACGGTGTCTGTCAGTGTGACATCTCACCATGATCATTGCTCATACAAACATGTGCACACACATGACTTTGGTAATAACTAGGTGTGTGTTAAATGTTAACTGATGTATAATAAACACAGCACTGGAAAACCAAACACTGATGGTTTATATGAAACAGAGCAAAGGAGTTCCACTCTTCCTCTCTACGTGCACCAGGAGGCTTTCATGTTCTTGGCGTATGTGTCCATTTAAAAGAGAAGTATGGTGGGTTTTTTTTTTTGCTAATCATACTTACCTCGGTGGATGGAGCATCAGACCGATGCTGCAGCTGTCCCCCGGTGTCTCTCCACTGAGAACCGAGCCACCGTACGCCGCCGATGGCTCGGTTCTCACTCATCCCCGAGCAGAGCGATGTTGACTATCAGTCAGCATCACTCCTGGTCTGCTTCTCCACGCTCATTGGATCGCTGAGCTGTGGAGGAGCGGGGAGAGGCAGTCTTAGCGGCTCGCTGAGACTGCCATCAATCAAGGCAGCTGGTGGATCCAGACTTGGGAAGTCGGGATGATGCGATGCCTCGACTGATGGCAGTGACGTCAGCGGACTTCAGACCGATTTTCACTGAAAACAGGTCACAGGAGTGCAAAACGAATTGCACTCCTGTAACCCTTAGAAGAAGACCAGCCTAAAAAGCTCAGGCTGGACTTCTCCTTTAAAGCTGAACTCCAGCACTAAAACTTTATCTATTTAGTGTATGGTAGACATGTACACAACATAATTTGTTTAGTTTGGTTTAGTTTCTGTGCGTTTCCGTTGATTCGTAACGATTCGTAATTTCGTAAGATGTGGGTTATCGTATTCGGCTCTTTCGTATTTCTGTAAGGGTTATTTTTCTGTTGATTCGTTTTTCCGTTAGTCTAATTTTCGTTGATTCGAAATTCGTATTTACGTTATATTTTATATTCGGCCGCGTTCGTATTTTCGTAAGAACTATATTTTCGTTGATTTGCAATGATTCGTATTTTCGTGTCTAATTTCCGTTGATTGGAAAATCGTACTTTTGTAGATTTAATTACATTCGTACTTTCATTAGAATACATTTTCCTTTTATT
This sequence comes from Rana muscosa, assembly GCA_029206835.1. NCBI lineage: Eukaryota > Metazoa > Chordata > Amphibia > Anura > Ranidae > Rana > Rana muscosa. The sequence goes on from CM055116.1 coordinate 1,131,066,805, forward strand.
CAAAACACTACTCGTCGTAATTTTGTAATTCGTACTTTCGTGAGATTGACTGGCTCATTTATTCGTACTTTCGTAACATTGTTTTCGTAGATTAGTAATCGGGGCATAATTCGTAATTTTACATAATGTGTCAGAATAGGAGAAAACAAAAATATGTCAGAGATATTACAAAATACAAATATAGAAATTAGAATCTAGACAGAGTATGCTTAAGAAACAAAGAATTTCTCTCTCACAAGCATGGCTTTTTTTCTGCCGGGAACGCGGCGGAATGGCGTTCCGCCACTTTTGGCAGCCCTGTCCTCTCCCCAGTCACTGAACACAGAAGGCGGTAGAGGAGGTTTTTTTGAACTACTTTCTCCCCCCACCAGCTTCTGTGTCCTATTGCCAGGACAAACTCAACCACTATACCCAATATATAACTTAATACAATTGTATGTATAGTGTAGCGAACCAAACACATCGATGGGGATTAGCCCAAAATGACAGTGAATCAATGTGAAAGTCCATATAAAAGTCCATATGATCCTGAACGATGGAAAAAACTTGCAGTGCAGAATAGCAGAAGGAAGAGTGAACTCCTAGTCACACCAAAAATGCACACGTGTACCACCACCAAAATAATGCGCTTACCAGAGGCAAGCTAAACAGTGCAAAACTGAGATTAGCCCGCTTCCTCGTAGCAGATGGACCCCCAGGGATGGAACTCCTGCGCTGTTTGAAACTCAGTGTTCGCCAATCATGGAAATGAAAAGGGGAAACCACATAGTGTATATCGTCTAACAGCATTTATTTAAATAAAAACAGATGTCAACTTACATCACATAGATAAAATCAAGCATGGGAAAAGCCGGCCTGCAGTCTCCCATTCGGTGATGACGTCAGCGCGTCAACCTTCCGACGTACGTTTCGCTATAGATAGCGTCGTCTGGGGAACGGGCGAGGTACTGACTCATCGCGGTATTTATACAATGGGAACCACGCCTCGATCTGAATCACGGGCAGCCCTACCACCCGGAAGCGGAACTATACAGGTCAAGGAGTGGAACCGAAATTACACAGCTAAAAATACAATACTGATATTAATAAAAATACCAGAATCTATTAAAAAGACTAAAACACTAAAAAACACTTCTGGGAAAGAAATGTCCGAAGAACAGAGAACTAATTCCCCTCAATATATTCGGGGTGAGAGCAGCCCCATCAAGTGGCCAAAAAAGGAAACAGCATATATAAATTAAATTAAATTATACTGTCAAAAAAAAACATCTCACTCACATAAGAGGTCAGAGGATATACTAAGGGCACAGTCATAAACCACGAAGCATGGAAATAACTAGAATCAAAAGTAAATTAATTTAAGTTTAGATCCAGATTTATTTTATGCTGCCCGGGACTCAGATCAGCTAATCAATATCTAAAATTACTGACATAACTCTCATATATATGGGTATATTCTAAACAGGTCCATAAAAAACCAACAAATAGAAATGACCTTTAGAGGAAACTAAAATAAGAAAATACAAAATCAAGAATTGTCTATAAAGGCATTTAGATCTGTATCAACGTTTAACCCAAAGGGGGCATAACTTTTTAATTTATGTATCCATGACATCTCTGACCTGGAAATACTCTGCACTAGGGAATCCCCCCTCCACTGGGGGGTGTATCTATCAATGCCTAGAAAGAGAGTCTTGGCAGGATTTCTATTATGTACCTCTAGATAATGACGGGACACAGGGTGTTTGGGGAACCCAGTCAAAATATTTGTGATGTGTTCATTGAGTCTCACTTTGAGGGGTCGTTTAGTCCTGCCCACGTATTGGAGCCCACAGGGGCACTGCAGGAGGTAAATGACCCCCTCAGTAGAACACGTCACGAAAGACTTGATGGTAAATTCAAAACCAGTGCTAGTGGAAGTAAAGGTATGGGTGCGTCTATGTAAACAGCCACTCAGAGAGCACACCCTACATTTCCTGCACTGATAGAAACCTATCAAACCTTCAAAGAAGCCCCTCCTAATAGGGGGGGATCCAGAATATTGGGGGCCACTCTCCCTCTGAGGGATGGAGCCCCTTTATATATTACCCGTGGTCTATCAGGAATAGTAGACCCCAAGACCAGGTCATTTGTAAGGATATGCCAATGTTTGGCTATAAGATTCTTAACATCCTGGTGTTGGATAGAAACAGTTGTAATAAACGGGATGGGAGGGGGCCCACCAACTCTGGGTGGCCTATCCTTAAGAAGCTCCCCTCTATCTAGGCCTGCCACATTATTAAGAGTTTGTTTTAAGGAAGTATATGTGTAACCCTTATCCAAAAAACTTTGTTTCAGAACCTCAGCCTGAGATAGGAACTCCCTATTGTCAGAGCAGTTCCTTTTCAGGCGGAGGTACTGGCTCTTAGGTACTGAATCAAGACAGTTTTTGTGGTGACAACTATCGACAGGAATATAGGAATTCCTGTTGGTGCCTTTAAAGAAAGTAGAGGTGGTGAACTGATTATCCCTAATGCCAATACATAGGTCCAAGAAATTTATCTTAGTCTGGCTCGCCTCAAAGTTAAGAAGAATGCCTCTAGTATTCTGATTAAGCTCGGCAATGAATAAATCAAGGTCACCCCGGTCACCATCCCATAGGAGGAGGATGTCGTCTATATACCTGGCCCACAGCGCCACCTGGGGTCGCTGTTGGGCATAGACGACATCCTCCTCCCATAGTGCCATAAACAAATTCGCCAAACTGGAGGCATATTTAGCCCCCATGGTGACCCCTCTATCTTGTCTATAGAACTGTTGGTCAAACCAAAAGTAGTTATGTGAGGCCGCAAAGGACAACAGTTCCAAAATAAACACAATCTGCTCATCAACCAAACTGGAGTCTCGTCTCAAATAATACTCAATGGCGAAAAGGCCTAGGTCGTGTGGTATGACCGTGTATAATGATGTGACATCAGCTGTCACTAGCCACATCCCAGATGGGGTGTGCTCGGCCAATAGGTTAATCACTTGACGTGAATCCTTAATATGTGATGGCATTTTGAAAACGAGGGGTTGTAAATAAAAACCCCTTTGGACAATACCATCCAGAATCTTCTTGTATTTGAATTTAGGATCCAATGGTTTTATTAATGCTTCTTTATTTAATCCCCCAGGGGCGTTAGCCCCAGCTATCAAGACCTTTAAAGACATAGTCTTTAGGGGTCTACTATTCCTGATAGACCACGGGTAATACATAAAGGGGCTCCATCCCTCATAGGGAGAGTGGCCCCCAATATTCTGGATCCCCCCCTATTAGGAGGGGCTTCTTTGAAGGTTTGATAGGTTTCTATCAGTGCAGGAAATGTAGGGTGTGCTCTCTGAGTGGCTGTTTACATAGACGCACCCATACCTTTACTTCCACTAGCACTGGTTTTGAATTTACCATCAAGTCTTTCGTGACGTGTTCTACTGAGGGGGTCGTTTACCTCCTGCAGTGCCCCTGTGGGCTCCAATATGTGGGCAGGACTAAACGACCCCTCAAAGTGAGACTCAATGAACACATCACAAATATTTTGACTGGGTTTCCCAAACACCCTGTGTCCCGTCATTATCTAGAGGTACATAATAGAAATCCTGCCAAGACTCTCTTTCTAGGCATTGATAGATACACCCCCCAGTGGAGAGGGGATTCCCTAGTGCGGAGTATTTCCAGGTCAGAGATGTCATGGATACATAAATTAAAAAGTTATGCCCCCTTTGGGTTAAACGTTGATACAGATCTAAATGCCTTTATAGACAATTCTTGATTTTGTAATTTCTTATTTTAGTTTCCTCTAAAGGTCATTTCTATTTGTTGTTTTTTTATGGACCTGTTTAGAATATACCCATATACAGTATATGAGAGTTATGTCAGTAATTTTAGATATTGATTAGCTGATCTGAGTCCCGGGAAGCATAAAATAAATCTGGATCTAAATTTAAATTAATTTACTTTTGATTCTAGTTATTTCCATGCTTCGTGGTTTATGACTGTGCCCTTAGTATATCCTCTGCCCTCTTATGTGAGTGAGATGGGGTTTTTTGACAGTATAATTTAATTTAATTTATATATGCTGTTTCCTTTTTTGGCCACTTGATGGGGCTGCTCTCACCCCGAATATATTGAGGGGAATTAGTTCTCTGTTCTTCGGACATTTCTTTCCCAGAAGTGTTTTTTAGTGTTTTAGTCTTTTTAATAGATTCTGGTATTTTTATTAATATCAGTATTGTATTTTTAGCTGTGTAATTTCGGTTCCACTCCTTGACCTGTATAGTTCCGCTTCCAGGTGGCAGGGCTGCCCGTGATTCAGATCGAGGCGTGGTTCCCATTGTATAAATACCGCGATGAGTCAGTACCTCGCCCGTTCCCCAGACGACGCTATCTATAGCGAAACGTACGTCGGAAGGTTGACGCGCTGACGTCATCACCGAACGGGAGACTGCAGGCCGGCTTTTCCCATGCTTGATTTTATCTATGTGATGTAAGTTGCCATCTGTTTTTATTTAAATAAATGCTGTTAGACGATATACACTATATGGTTTCCCCTTTTCATTTCCATGATTGGCGAACACTGAGTTTCAAACAACGCAGGAGTTCCATCCCTGGGGTCCATCTGCTACGAGGAAGCGGGCTAATCTCAATTTTGCACTGTTTAGCTTGCCTCTGGTAAGCACATTATTTTGGTGGTGGTACTCGTGTGCATTTTTGGTGTGACTAGGAGTTCACTCTTCCTTCTGCTATTCTGCAAGTTTTTTCCATCGTTCAGGATCATATGGACTTTTATATGGACTTTCACATTGATTCACTGTCATTTTGGGCTAATCCCCATCAATGTGTTTGGTTCACTACGCTATACATACAATTGTATTAAGTTATATATTGGGTATAGTGGTTGAGTTTGTCTTACCATATTTAGTTTTTGCGCAACTCTCTTTCCCTTTTTTTTTACTTTCGTGTTTAGTCTACACGTGTGAGTTTGTTGCACATCCAGGGTTATTCATTTATTATTAATTTTCTCATTTTATTTAAGCGCGGTACATTCCTTTCCTACTTGTCCTATTGCCAGGACTTTGCGACCGCTGTATTTTTTTTTTACGGAGCTTCGGGAGTTCTGGCTCCTGTCAAGCCATGCCCCGCGGCTCCCGTCCTGCCCCGCCATGCCCCACGGCTCCCGTCCCACCATGCCCCAGGGCTCCCATCCCACCATGCCCCGCGGCTCCCGTCCCGCCATGCCCCGCGGCTCCCATCCCGCCCCACGGCTCCCATCCCACCATGCCCTGCGGCTCACGTCCCGCCCTGCCCCATGGCTCCCATCCCGCTATGCCGTGCCTCCCTGTAGCTGAGAGCCGAGTTAAGTGTTCGGCCGGAAAAAAGCCTGCATGCTCTAAACGGACCAATGAGAGGAGGTGAGTGCACTAAAAACTACGGAGGGGGGGGGGCAAGTGGCATCTGCAGGGGAAGTGACAGCTGTGGACTGCAGTGGGGGTGAATTTGTGAAGAGGGGGGGTGAAGTTGTTAAAGCTGGAAAGAGGGAGATGTTGTGCAAAGTGAGAGCTGAGTAGTGGGGAGGGGGGGCAGGTGATACAGTAGTTGTGGACTGGGAGTGTAAGCTGTAGATGTGGGGGCTGCAGAGCTGAGTTGTTGACAGGTGGTACAAAGGTGAGTTGTGGGGGGTGCTAAGATGACACGTGGACAGGGGTGCAGAATTGAGTAGGGACAGGGGAAAGAAGAGGTGTGTTGCGGACGGAGGGAGTAGCAAATCGGGGGAAGAAGTGGTGAGTAGCAAGTAGCGAATGGGGGAGAGAAGTGGTGAGCTGCAGACAGGAGAGAGAGAAGTGGTGAGCTGCGGACTGAGGGAAGGAGAGGTGAGCTTTGGACTGAGGGAAGAAGGGGTGAGCTACGGGGGGTAGAAGAGGTGAGCTGTGGACTGAGGGAAAAAAAGGTGAGCTGTGGACTGAGGGAAGAAGAGGTGAGCTACGGGGGAGAAGAGGTGAGCTGTGGACTGAGAGAAGAAGAGGTGAGCTGGGGGGGGAAGAAGAGGTGAGCTGTGGACTGAGGGAAGAAGAGGTGAGCCATGGACAGGAGGAAAGAAGAGGTGAGCTACGGGGGGAAAGAAGAGGTGAGCTGTGGACTGAGGGAAGAAGAGGTGAGCTGTGGACAGGAGGGAAGAAGAGGTGAGCTACGGGGGGAAGAAGAGGTGAGCTGTGGACAGGGTGAAAAAGAGGTGAGCTGTGGACAGGGTGAAAAAGAGGTGAGCTGTGGACAGGGGGAAAGAAGAGGTGAGCTGGGGGGGAAGAAGAGGTGAGCTGTGGACTGAGGGAAGAACAGGTGAGCTATGGGGGAAAGAAGAGGTGAGCTGTGGACTGAGGGAAGAAGAGGTGAGCCGTGGACAGAAGGAAAGAAGAGGTGAGCTACGGGGGGGGGAAGAAGAGGTGAGCTGTGGACTGAGGGAAGAAGAGGTGAGCTGTGGACAGGAGGGAAGAAGAGGTGAGCTACGGGGGGAAGAAGAGGTGAGCTGTGGACAGGGTGAAAAAGAGGTGAGCTGTGGACAGGGGGAAAGAAGAGGTGAGCTGCGGATGGGGGAAATAAGAACTGAGCTGCAGACGGCGGGAAGAAGAGGTGAGCTGTGGAAGGGGGGCATAGGTCATCTGTGGACAAGGTTTGCAGAGGCGAGGTTTGAATGGAGGGCACAGAGGTGAGCAATAGATGGTTACATTGGGGGAGATGTGCAAGTACTGTCCGCTGTTGTTTTTTTTTTCTGTGCCCTGTGGGATACACACACCTAATCACTGCAGAGTACACTTTCCTGAGCCCTGTGTGTTATGCGCTCCTAAGTGCTGCACTCTGTGCCTTTTGGGCCTATGTGGATTTGGCGCTGCTTTACTTCTCTCCCCGTGGAACGACAGGATTGGGGGTGGAGAGTTGACTGGGGAGGGTGAGTTCCTGCACCTATTTTCTGAGAAAAAAAGCCCTGCTCACAAGTCACAACTTTACTCACAAATCCAACAGAACAGTGCAACCTACCCAACCACAACCTATCTGGACTGTGGATGGAATGCACTGCAGTCTAACACAGAAAAACACACAAGGGAATAAGAAGCAAGCTCATTGGGGGAAGAGACAACCTCTTCAGGGGAAGGGACAAGCCTATTGGCCATTGGCCAACGTCCAGAACTAATTCAGAACTAACGAAATAGAATTACATTTTTTTCGAATTTTCGTTGTTTTGATTTCCATTTTCCGAAGATTCGTAATTTTTTTTCCTTCATTTTGATTTTCGTTAATATGCTTTTTTGTTCGTTATTTTCGTTGTTTTTTTTACGAATATTCGTAATTTTGCGTTTTCGTTAATTTTGATTTTCGTTATTTTTTGATCTTTGTTCGGTATTTTCGTTGTTTTTATGTTTGCGTTTTTGACTTTTTCGTATTTTGGCTGTTTCAAATTTACTAAATTCGTATTTTTGTTGTTTTCCATATTCGTTCTTTTCGATAATTTGTTGTTAGTTTGTAATTTTATCAAACCGTTCATTTATTCGTATGTTTACGAATCAACGAATATAACGAATTTTGATGGATAACGAATTCGTAACTAAACGAATTGCACACGTCTAGTGTATGGATGGGCACAGATGAGGCATGGATGCGCATGGATGAGGCATGGATGTGCATGGATGAGGCACAGATGAGCACGGATGTGGCATGGATGAGCACTGATGTGGCACGGATGGGGCATGGATGGGCACGTATGTGGCATGGATGAGGCACAGATGAGCACTAATGTGGCATGGATGAGGCACAGATGGGTACAGATGAGCATGGATAAGCATGGATGGGCACGGATGAGCACGGATGAGCATGGATGGGCACGGATAAGGCATGGATGAGCACAAATGAGGCATGGATGACGCACGGATGAGGCATGGATGAGCACAGATGAGGCATGGATGAGGTATAGATGAGGCATGGATGAGCACGGATAAGGCATGGATGAGCATGGAAGGGTACGAATGAGGCATGGATGAGCACAGATAAGCATGGATGGGCACGGATGAGGCATGGATGAGCACAAATGAGGCATGGATGAGCACGGATGAGGCATGGATTGGGGCACAGATGAGGCAGGGATTGGGGCACGGATGAGGTATAGATGAGGTATGGATGAGCACCGATAAGGCATGGATGAGCATGGAAGAGTACAAATGAGGCATGGATGAGCCCTGATGGGCACAGATGAGGCATGGATGAGCACAGATGAGGCATGGATGAGCACTGATGAGGCTTTTTTGTTTTTTTTTACACAGTTGTAAATTTATAAGATATTTATTACACATAGCATGTACATAGCGAAAATTACACCCCAAAACACATTCTGCTACTCCTCCTGAGTTTAACGATATCATATGTGTGAGATTTCCACAGCCTGGCCACATACAGAGCCCCGACATGCAGGGAGCATTGTCAGGTGTTCTAGGGACATAAATTACACATCTAATTTCCCGACTACCTATTACACATTTGTGAGTCACTGATGGCACTAATGAGCAGTGTAATGACACTGATGGGCACTGTAGTGGCGCTAATGGGCACTGTAGTAGCACTGATGAGCACTGTGATGGCACGAATGTGGCATGGATGAGTACTGATGTGGCACCGATTAGCACTGATGTGGCACGAATGAGCACTGATGTGGCATGGATGAGGCACGGATGAGCACTGATGTGGCATGGATGAGGCTCTGATGAGCACTTATGTGGCATGGATAAGCATGGATGAGCACAAATGAGGCATGGATGGACACCGATGAGGCATAGATAAGCATGGATGAGGCATGGATTGGCAAGCATGAACACAGATAAGGCATGGATGGGCATGGGTGACGCATGGATGAGCATGGATGAGACATAGATGAGCACTAATAAGCACGGATGAGGCATGGATGAGCATGGATTAGGTTTGGAATGGATAAGCATGGATGAGCTATGGATGGGCATAGATGAGCACTGATGGGCATGGATGAGGAATAGATGAGCATTAATGAGCACTGATGGGCACTGATGGGGCATGGATTAGCATGGATGAGCACGGATGAGACATTGATGAGCACTGATGTGGCACGGATAAGCACTGATGTGGCATGGATGAGGACAGATGAGCATGGATAAGCACTGATAGGCATGGATGAGGCATGGATGAGCACGGATGAGGCATTGATGAGGCATGGATGAGGCATGGATGAGCACAGATGAGGCGTGGATGAGCATGCATGAGGCATGGATGAGCACAGATGAGGTATGGATGAGCACTGATGAGACATGGATGGGCACGGATTGTAATAGATTGCCAATACCAGTATACTATTCACTATTCTGCCGCTGATCCAAATTTATGGTGTGAATATACATGCAGGCCTGCTTGAAGAATTGCACATTGAGAACAGACATGTCAGTATTGGTTCTTCCTCATCTGTGGCTCAACAGGAAGTTCCTTTATTCAGTTGAAGCTTATATAGACAAAGTGACATAAGCAATCGTCATCACAAATGTGTACATATGATTGGCTGATTCCTTATATGGTGCTTCTCTTGTGACGTCTGTTTCTTCCACGTGTTGAAGCATTCCAGGACATGGGGGCCATTTTAGTTTAGAGTGGATGGGAGGGGGAATTGAAGGAGTGCACAGGACATCTGTTCCTCATTTTCACCTCTGAGATGAATATTTCTGTCATAACTTTCAATCAAGGAAAATAATACTAATGTTTTCTCCTTTTGTTATATGAATACTAGAACACACACATGATAATACTCTTCGGGTTAATAAGTTTCTTATTGTATAAATATATCTTAGTGTGTGTGTGCGTGTGTGAATTTTTCCTTGCAGACACATTTCTCAAAAGGGTGGCTAATTACTCTAGAATTCCTAAGGAGGGGGCTGTGAACCATGTGTGCAGCTGAAACAAAAGACACCCAACTTGCACCAAATTTCTAAACCAATATAATAAAACATAATGAAAGAAAGAGATAATAAAAATAATAAAGAATAAAATAGAATACCAATATTTGAGTGGATAATAGAGAGATTAATCTTAGACATAAAATAATAATTTTATCAACTCCATCACAGGATGAGGCACAGATCAGCAATGTGGGCACTCCAAATCCAGCCCACTTGCGCTGCTGCACTGGCTCTCTCCTCTCCTCACATGGGTGTCAGAAGAGGAGAGAGCTGAACCAGACATGCGCCGGTTTGTTAACAAGTGATCACTCTGTCACTGGACAGAGTGATCATGTGGTAAAGGACGGCTGTCATTGGGCCTTTACCCCGATCCGTGATGCGCTGGGTCTGGAGAACTCAAGGATCATGGACACTTCTGGGTGCGTGCCCCAGGGGGTGCGCGAGAAGCACGAGTCCAGGAGGACGTCAAAGTATGCCCTTCCAGGACTAGTCGACCATGCTGTAGCTGTCATTTGGCTATGGTCCGGTTGGCAAGTGGTTAAAGAAGGCCACAATCTAAAACTATTCATTTAGTATGGAATCAAGCATAAATACAGTAGGAGAAGTGTAACATTATTGTTAGTCCCACTGTAAAACCTCCCAAAGGCAGGCAGAAGTACTGTGTCACTGTGGCCCACTTTGTCCCCACCATTTCTGACCAGTCACAATGTTGTATGTGGCCATGCACCATCTGTATAATTATGGTGTAGCGCCCACCCCAAAAGGTTGGGACGCTATTTAAATTTAGAGGGATGTCTGAGCCAGTAGTTGGGCTCAGACGGTTGAATTGCATTTAATTATACCTCTGCTTCGGCTGTCGTTTGCCAGACAGCATTTTCCCTTATTGCCTGTAGGTGGCGTTACCACCTCAGGCACCTGTTGGAACACGGGGAGGCCATGGTGCATTGAGTGGCCCTTCTCGGCAGCGGTACAGTGGGAGTGGTCGACCCGCTGTGCCTGCTGGGAGGGGATACTTAAGGGGCAGACGCCATTGATTGGGGTTCCTTCTCGCCCCGCAGCCCTCCGGGCACGAGGCATGTGTGTGTGGTCCTGGTCTCAGGGCCACGTTGACCCGAGGCTGCATCGCTGCTTAGTAGGCCCAGCTAGTCTGGCTGGGGCCTACATTCAGAGAAGGGATCCCAAGCTGCCTGTCCAAATGGGGAGGAAACTATCTTGGTGAAGGAGACCAGGGGAGGACCTGCCCTGGCGGAGACCGGCAAAGTGCTGCTGTCTCGGGTGAGGCCTGGTGAATTTGTCAAGGAGGGATCCACTATATTACAAGCCCTGCAGTTTGCCGGATTGGCTTAAAGGCCCTTTAACTGTACGGCTGGAAGTTTAAGTTTGGGACTTTGAAATCCTGTGGCAGAGGATTCCTGGACTATCCGTTTGCTCAACTTCAAAAAGGTCTGTGGCAGAGACTTTGTACACTTCAAAAGGTCTGTGGCAGAGACCTACATCATCTTGGGCAGTCTGTGGCAGAGATGGGCCCGTTGCTGGTTCGTGTGTCATCCCGGCTGCTAGTCCATGTGAGAGGGGACTATCCGGGTGACCAATACCCATTCTAACATTGAGAGTGGTGAGTGACTTTGAACTTATACCTTTGTCAAGTTTTGTGGCGAGTGCCTGAACCTTCCCCTACTCTTCTATACCTTCTACTTCTCAAAGTTTATTGCATAAGAAAAATAAAGCCTAACTGTTTGAGGTTTTACATCGGTGTGGACATTGCATTACTACAGACTTTCCTACCCAGACAACGCAGCTGAAGAGGTAACGTGCAAAACCCAAAATTAACCAGCGGCACTCTAGGGGGTATTGCTACAATGGCTAACTTCAGCAGCTGCAAAACACAAGGGGGTTGATTTTCTAAAACTGGAGAGTGCAAATTCTGGTGCAGCTCTGCAAAGAAACCAATCAGCTTCCAGATTTTATTGTCAAAGCTTAATTGAACAAGCTGAAGTTAGAAGCTGATTGGCTGATCAGCTGCACCAGATTTTGAATCTTCCGGTTTTAGTAAATCTCCCCCAATGTGTGCCCAAGGTGCTGGGAAAGTGCCAAAGCAAACATATTATTGCTTCTCCATGTTGTTCTGGACTAATTTGTCTGCTTTGACCCATATTTTGGTCTGATTTTGGTCTCAAAAGTTTGTCAGCATCCTTCATTCCTGCATGCCCCGAAAAAGTTACTGAAAAGTTACTTGAATATTACTTTTTTTTGGGGGCTCCGTTTACCCATTTTTTCTTTTTTATTGACTGTCTTTAACCTAAGCTGTGGCCAATTGCACAAACCTAAAGACCACACGTGGAGTCAGCATACAGAAAAGTCTACACCCTTTTTGTAGGGCAAACAAAAAAAAAGCTCTTACATTCCCTACTTTAGGAAAACCCCCACCTACCATTGGTTACACCGAATGTTTAGGTATACTGCAGAAACTTTACCTAAGACCCTGTTTGAATTAAAGTCAAGTAGACATATAATTCTAGTAAGAATTCTAATTCTATACAAATTTTAGAGCTTTTGGTTTAAATCAGCTAAATATGTTTCCGGGCATCAAAACAAATGGTGTGCAAAGTCACAGCGTTAGTAGAAGAGCCTATGGCCTGGTAGCAGCTGCAGAGAGAGACCCTGTCTCCACCCCCTCCGGTGCCACATTTCTCACCTTTTAAGGTGGGGAGGGGGGAACAGGGACCTTTTTTTGACAGGTCCCCTTCCTCACTTCCGGAGACGGCGCCACTGCGCTGTCTCTCGGAAGTTCGGCCAACCTCCTCCTCCTCCTTCCTCCGGCGCCGGGCCAATTAGAAAGCGCAGTGCACTTTGCGCATGCGCAGTAGGGAACCGTCTGTGAAGCCGAAAAATACTTCACTGCCAGGTTCCCTTACCAGAAATGGCGGCAGCTGCACCCGACAGCCAATCCGAAGATCGGCTGGGGTGCCGACATTGCGGGCTCCCTGGACAGGTAAGTGTCCATATATTAAAAGCCAGCAGCTGCAGTATTTGTCGCTGCTGACTTTTAATTTTTTTGTGGGGGGGGGGGGGGGGACCACCAGTCACCCAAGCAACAGTCCATTCTCTCCAGCTTCAATAAACAATCTAGGGTATGTCTTTTTGTGATTGCTGGTAAAACTTGGAACAGGATAGGGATTGGGGTATGAGATACTCCAAAATGGTTAGTACTTATCAATTAGAGGATAGTCTTTTCCTTAACCACTTCAGCTCCGACCAGGCCAATTTTTGCGATACGGCACTGCATTGCTTTAGATGACAAATGCACGGTCATGTGCAATTTGGGTTGTAATTTCACCAAAACATGTTGGGATAAGAGACTACTTCATTACCATCCAGTTGGACCACTGAATAGATATGTGTAAACACATTTTATTGATCTGATTTTAACATGTATAAATAAACTTTATATGTTTTATTTGCTGGCACCGCTATAATCGTATGAACATTTTTGGTCCCTATATACTTCTCCCTAAGGAAAAACCCTCTCTCCAGGGGGTCAAACTATTTATCAGCTTCCCAGCCACCATCTGGGCACACTTAACCAGGTATTGGCTATGCCCTGATCAATATGTAGGTTGGTTATTCAAATTCTCCCTCCGTAAGCCCTAGAACCTTCTTCTAGAGGCAGGGAGAAGCAATTAAACTTTGAAACCCTTGAACAGACCAAACCAAACAATCACTGCTCCCAGAAGGAGCCAAATAGTAAATGTACATGCCATCCTACGATAGGAGGGTGCTATAATCTTTATGTGATATTCTACTTTATTTACCAGTCTGACCCTTGCTACTGCATATTTCTACTTTATGTTTGGAAGGTCAGGGGTCCTTAATGACACTATTCAATGTCTATGGATAGGGAAAGGACAGAAGAAACTTCTGACCACATGAAGATATTTTGTTTCCTTTTTACCATTTCCCATCTGGCTACTGTATTAAAATGAATGGACGGGACAAGTGTTGATGCAACGTATATACAGTTGCAAAAAAAAAGTATGTGAACCCTTTTGGAATGATATGGATTTCTGCACAAATTGGTCATAAAATGTGATCTGATCTTCATCTAAGTCACAACAATAGATAATCACAGTCTGCTTAAACTAATAACACACACAGAATTAAATGTTACCGTGTTTTTATTGAACACACCATGTAAACATTCACAGTGCAGGTGGAAAAAGTATGTGAACCCTTGGATTTAATAACTGGTTGAACCTCCTTTGGCAGCAATAACTTTAACCAAACGTTGAACCTCCTTTGACAGCAATAACTTCAACTGCAAACCTACCAAGACATGGGCGTCCACCTAAACTGATGGGCCGGGCAAGGAGAGCATTAATCAAAGAAGCAGCCAACAGGCCCTTGGAAACCCTGGAGGAGCTGCAGAGATCCACAGCTCAGGTGGGAGAATCTGTCAACAGGACAACTATATTCATGTGTTAGAATGGCCCAGTCAAAGTCCAAAGTCCAGACCTAAACCCAACTGAGAATCTGTGACAAGACTGGAATTGTTGTTTACAGACGCTCTCCATCCAGGGCCGTCTTTAATGTTGATTGGACCCTGGGCAAAAAAATTCTTGGGGCCCCCCATGCAATTTTGCTCTCCACCGGCTCTGAGACATACAATAAATATCAGCTAGACTTAAAATCAGTTTACTGTATCAGATCAGGCAGTGATTGTGATTGGTTGCCAGAGGTTACAGCATATCATTACCACTTATTGGCTGGTTGCTAGAGGTTACAGCACACATTGTGGCTCACTGATTAGTTGCTAGAGGTTACAGCACATGATTTCTTCTTGTTGATTGGTTGCTAGAGATTACTGTACAGTAACACTGCTCACTGATTGGTTGCTAGAGGTTACAGCACATCATCTCTTCACTGCAGAGGGGCATGATATACATATGAATGCCGCCTTTATTTACATATGAATGCCGCCGGCCTCAGCTATTTACATATGAATGCTGCCGCTATTTAAATATGAATGACGGTTAATTACATGTAAACACAGGGTCAGCAGGCAAGTCATCTGTACACAACAATAGGCAGCATTAGTAGCAGCACTTCACACTGAGATATCAGGACACAGCAAAGGACTAATGCCGCGTACACACAACCGTTTTTAATGTCATTGAAAAAAAACTGCATTTTTCTCGACGTGATTCTTCTCAAGCCTGCCTTGCCTACACACTATCGTGGAAAAAAATGTTTGCGTAAAGCGCGGTGACGTACAACACGTACGACGGCACTATAAAGGGGAAGTTCCATTCGGATGGCGCCACCCTTCATGTTAGTAAAGTTTGTTGAGAGACGATTCGCGCTTTTCAGCCTCGTGCTTTTCAGTCCGTTACAGCGTGATGAATGTGCTATCTCCATTATGAACGCTAGTTTTACCAGAACGAGTGCTCCCGTCTCATACTTGATTCTGAACATGCGCATTTTTTTTCACGTCGTTAAAGCCTACACACGGCCGTTTTTCATGACGAGAAAAACGACGATGTGAAAAACGACGAGAAAAATTAGAGCATGTTCCAATTATTTCTTGCCCATTTTTCACATTGTGAAAAATGCTCGGAAGCCCACACACGATCATTTTTAATGACCATTTTAAAAAATGGCATTTTTCTCATCATTAAAAACGCTCGTGTGTACGCGGCATTATACTTCAAAGGGGCAAGGGAATTTAAACTGGGATAGTTGGCAAGTATGAGACAGCTGCTTTGGGCCCCACAACAATGACAGGGCCCAGGGCAGCTGCCCCTTTTGCCCTGCCTTATAGACAGCCCTGTCTCCATCCAATCTGACAGAGCTTGAGCTATTTTGTAAAGAAGAATGGGCAAAAATTTCACTCTCTAGATGTGCAAAGCTGGTAGAGACATCCCCAAAAAGACTTTCATCTGTAATTGCAGCGAAAGGTGGTTTTACAAAGTATTGACTCAGGAGGGCTGAATACAAATGCACACAATACTTTTATTTTTTTGTAAAACATTTTGAAAAACATTTATTATTTTCCTTCCACTTCACAATTACGTGCCACTTTGTGTTGGTCTATCACAAATAAACCCAATAAAATACATTTACGTTTTTGGTTGTACCATGACAAAATGTGGAAAATTTCAAGGGGTATGAATACTTTTTCAAGGCATTGTATATATATATATATATATATGACCTCCCACATCAGGCGCTTGTGCACGGCTCCTAGAGCACTGTGTCACTCGGACACAGTAGACCACAACGGGGTACAGGGCCAATGAAATTAGCCCTACACCATGTGATCGCTGTGACCAATCACATCGATCACATATGAAACCAAGGGCTGCATGCCTGCGGCCTTTGAACTGCTCACCCTCTCACAGCGATTGGTTGTGAGAGGGAAATTACTGTTGGGACTGTAGTAAGCAGTCAGAGTGTAAACAAAAAAACACGATCACTCTCCCCCCCACACATGAAAAAAAAAATAATAATATATATATATATATATATATATATATATTTACATTATCTCACAAAAGTGAGTACACCCCTCACATTTTTGAAAATATTTTATTATGTCTTTTCATGTGACAACACTGAAGAAATGACACTTGGCTACAATGTAAAGTAGTGAGTGTAAAGCTTGTATAACAGTGTAAATTTGCTGTCCCCTCAAAATAACTCAACACACAGCGAATAATGTCTAAACCGCTGGCAACAAAAGTGAGTACACCCCTAAGTGAAAATGTCCAAATTGGGCCCAAAGTGTCAATATTTTGTGTGGCCACCATTATTTTCCAGCACTGCCTTAACCCTCTTGGGCATGGAGTTCACCAGAGCTTCACAGGTTGCCACTGGAGTCCTCTTCCACTCCTCCATGATGACGTAGCAGAGCTTTTGGATGTTAGAGACCTTGCGCTCCTCCACCTTCCGTTTGAGGATTCCCCACAGATGCTCAATAGGGTTTAGATCTCGAGACATGCGTGGCCAGTCCATCCCCTTTACCCTCAGCTTCTTTAGCAAGGCAGTGGTCATCTCAGAGGTGTGTTTGGGGTCGTTATAATGTTGGAATACTGCCCTGCGGTCCAGTCTCTGAAGAGAGGGCATCATGCTTGGCTTCAGTATGTCACAGTACATGTTGGCATTCATGGTTCCCTCAATGAACTATAGCTCCCCAGTGCTGACAGCACTCATGCAGCCTCAGACCATGACACTCCCACCTCCATGCTTGACTGCAGGCAAGACACACTTGTCTTTGTACTCCTCACCTGGTTGCCCCCCCACACACGCTTGACACCATCTGAACCAAATAAGTTTATCTTGGTCTCATCAGACCACAGGACATGGTTCCAGTAATCCATGTCCTTAGTCTGCTTGTCTTCAGCAAACTGTTTGCAGGCTTTCTTGTGCATCATCTTTAGAAGAGGCTTCCTTCTGGGACAACAGCCATGCAGACCAATTTGATGCAGTGTGCGGCTTATGGTCTGAGCACTGACAGGCTGACCCCCCACCCCTTCAACCTCTGCAGCAATGCTGGCAGCACTCATATGTCTATTTCCCAAAGACAACCTCTGGATATGACGCTGAGCACGTGCACTCAACTTCTTTGGTTGACCATGGCAAGGCCTGTTCTGAGTGGAACCTGTCCTGTTAAACGTTGTATGGTCTTGGCCACCGTGCTACAGCTCAATTTCAGGGTCTTGCCAATCTTCTTATAGTCTAGGCCATCTTTATGTAGAGCAACAATTCTTTTTTTCAGATCCTCAGAGAGTTCTTTGCCATGAGGTGCCATGTTGATCTTCCAGTGACCAATATGAGAGAGTGAGAGCGATAACATCAATTTTAACACACCTGCTCCCCATTCACACCTGAGACCTTGTAACACTAACGAGTCAAATGACACCGGAGAGGGAACTAGCTAATTGGGCCCAATTTGGATATTTTCACTTAGGGGTGTACTCACTTTTGTTGCCAACAGTTTAGACATTAATGGCTGTGTGTTGAGTTATTTTGAGGGGACAGCAAATTTACACTGTTATACAAGCTGTATACTCACTACTTTAAATTGTAGCAAAGTGTAATTTCTTCAGTGTTGTCACATGAAAGGTATAATAAAATATTTACAAAAATGTGAGGGGTGTACTCACTTTTGTGAGATACTGTATATATCCTGTCACCAGAGCAAGTGCAGTATCACTATAGTGACATTGTACTGCTAAAGCAGTGTTTAGAGACATCGGCTGGCTACAAATTGTGAAAAAAGATTACAACTTAAAAAAACTCACCATGCCTCTTACTAAACACCTTGGACTGTCTACTTTCCAAAAATTAGTCACCTTGGAGGTAATTGTAATGACATGGCATTTTAGGGTCTCAAGAAATGAGATAGGCAATTGGTAGATCAGGACCGATCAATTTTCACATATGTATACCATAATCTGTAGACTCTATAACTTTCATACAGACTAAATAATATACCAATGTATTTTTTTTTCCACCAAGGAAATGTAGCAGAATACATTTTGGCCAAAATGTATGAAGGAAGATTATTAGTTTTTTTTAACTAAACTTTTTGTACTTTTTTTCCATTATATAGTAAAAAGTAAAAACCCAGTGATGAATAAATACAACCAAAAGAAAGCTCTGTCTGTCTAAAAAAAATGTAATAAAAATAAATTGGGTATAGTGTTCCATGACCAAGTAGTTGTCATTCAAAATGTGATGCCGCGTACACACGGCCGTTTTTAATGTCATTGAAAAAAACAAAGTTTTTCTTGACGTGATTCTTCTCAAGCCTGCCTTGCCTACACACTATCGTGAAAAAAAATGCTCGAGCAAAGCGCGGTGACATACGAAACGTACAACGGCACTATAAAGGGGAAGTTCCATTCGGATGGCGCCACCCTTTGGGCTGCTTTTGCTCATCCTCGTGTTAGTAAAGTTTGGTGAGAGACGATTTGCGCATTTCCGCCTCGTGCTCTTCAGTCCGTTACAGCGTGACGAATGTGCTATCTCCATTCTGAACGCCAGTTTTACCAGAACATAACTTGCTTCTGAGCATGCGTGTTTTTTTCACGCCGTTAAAGCCTAAACACGGACGTTTTTCACGACGAGAAAAATGACAATGTGAAAAACGACGAGAAAAAATAGAGCATGTTCCAAATTTTTAATGCCCATTTTTCACATCGCGAAAAATGCTCTGGAGCCTACACACAATCGTTTTTAATGACCAAATTAAAAAATGGCATTTTTCTCGTCATGAAAAACGGTCGTGTGTACGCGGCATGAGAGTGCTGAAAATAAAAAAATGGCTTGGGCAGGAAAGGGGTGAAAAAGTCCCATCTTCAAATGGGTAACTTGAAAATACAAATATAACATGCACTGTTCTATGAACACTACACATGCCATTGTCCATATTCCCTAGTCCATCTTAGGAGCAAGCAAGAGAGAGTGGCTATGTTTATACATACAGTGGAAAGAACATAACCACCCTCTAACGGAAAATGAAATCACAGCAGTATAAAGAAGGAATTTGGAGATTTGGAGGTGGCTAGGAGCAATTAAAGGTACTTTTCGAGTTAAAACTAGACACTCAAAAAGATTTGTTTTGTAAACCAGAGTTTGGTTTTAGTTTGAAATCAAGGCACTTTTTTTCTTTTTATCCATAGAGGGATAAAGGATTAGCATCTCTGTTAGGTCTTAAAGGGGTTGTAAAAGTCCTTTTTTTTTTTTTTTTTTAAATAACAAACATGTCATAATTACCTCCACTGTGCAGCTCGTTTTGCACAGAGTGGCCCCGTGTCAGAAACCATGAATCAGACCGAGACAGAAGTGCAGTTAAATCACACTCGTTTAATAATAAATAATAAAAAGTTAAACCGAGTAAGCGTAGGCAAAAGATAGTCAGATTTCAGTAACCGGATCGGGTAGTCGGCCAAGCCAAAGTCCAAGAGCCAGCGATAAAGGTAATAGAACAGCAAGCAGGATCCGTAGCCAGAGAGGATAGCAGTCAAGCAGGTCTTCAACTGGAACACAGGAGAAAGTCTCTTGTGATGTTAACACAGGCGAAGGCGAAGAGCAAATGAACTGGAAGTCCTTAAGTAGGCAAAGCTGACAAGCGGATCATCAACAGTTGGATCACTGTGGAGAGATGGAAGATGGCAATTAGCTGACAGCTGAGCTGCCAGCACAGAGAAGGAAGGGCTGAACCCAGCCCTGACAGTAACCCCTCCTCAATGACCCCTCCCCCTCGGAGGACCACCGGGCTTGAGGGGAAAATGTCTATGGAAATCACGGACCCAAGAGCGTTCCTCCGGACCGTACCCCTTCCAATGCAGCAGGTACTGAATGCGCCCACGGAACCTACGGGAGTCAACAATGGACTGTACTTCATACTCCTCATGGTTCTCAACCTGTATAGGGTGAGGACGTGGCACCGAGGAGGTAAAACGGTTGCAGACCAAAGGTTTCAGTAAGGAGACATGAAACACATTAGAGATACGCATACTGGAAGGAAGGTCCAATGCGTAAGCTACTGGGTTTATCCTGCGAAGGATACGGAAAGGCCCAATAAACCGAGGTGCGAACTTCAGAGAAGGAACACGAAGTCGGAGGTTGCGATATGACAGCCAGACCCTGTCCTAGACCTGGTAGGAAGGCTCAGGCAGGCGTCTGCGGTCAGCATGCAGTCTGTACCTCTCGTTAGCCTGTCGCAAAGCCTCCTGGACTTGTACCCAAGTGGAACGAAGACCACGGAGATGTTCCTCTAACGCAGGAATACTCTGAGGACCAAACGAGTCAGTCAACATGGAAGGTTGGAAACCATAATTCGCCATAAACGGGGACAAACGAGAAGCAGAATTCAGAGCGCTATTGTGAGCAAACTCCGCCCATGGTAAGAGGTCTGACCAGTTGTTGTGATGGTCAGAAATATAGCAACGCAGGAATTGCTCCAAGGACTGATTTGCGAGTTCTGCTGCCCCATTAGGCTGTGGGTGATACGCAGAGGAGAACGCAAGCTGAATTCCCAACTGTGCATACAAGGCTCGCCAGAACCGGGACACAAACTGACTTCCCCTGTCAGAGACAATGACCTTGGGTAGGCCATGTAAACGAAAGATCTCCCGAGCAAAAATGGAAGCCAGTTCCTTAGATGTAGGCAACTTCTTAAGTGGAATACAGTGAGACATTTTTGAGAACCGGTCTACCACCATAAGGATAACTCTGTGTTACCCTGGGAGTTGGGTAACTCCACAATGAAATCCATAGACAGGTGGGTCCAGGGCCTCTCACCATTGGGTATGGGTTGTAGGAGGCCCACTGGAAGGTGTCGTGGAGTCTTACTCTGAGCACACATGGAACAGGCAGCTACAAAGGCGGCTACATCAGCATGTAGACTAGGTCACCAGAATTGTTGGGAAATGGCCCAAAAGAGTTGATTCTTCCCAGGGTGGCCAGCAGCCTTGGGAGAATGGTAAGTCTGGAGCACGGCAGTACGGAGACTCTCGGGAACAAAGCAGCGGTCACAAGGTTTCTCAGGAGGGGCATCGACCTGAGCAGCCAGAATTTTGTCATCCAAAGTAGAAGTGAGACTGGTGCGAACCGTAGCCAGAATACAATCAGGAGGAATCACAGGAAGCGGAACCGACTATCTTGGAAGAGGAAGAAAATTGTCGTGACAAGGCGTCAGCCCTTACATTCTTAGTACCGGGTAAGAATGAGACAATGGGGCTGATTTACTAATAACAGTGCGCTGCGCTGGTTCTAACCTTAATTGGTGCGCCAGATAACTCCTTCACTTGGCGCAGGAACCAGCGGCGCACTGTTATAGTAAATCCAAATCTCAGCGGCGCTCTATTGAAAATGAATGGTTCCCTATGGGAGCCCATTGATTTGAATAGAGGTCGCCCGGGAAGTCGGATGAAGCGTATCCGACTCGCGGGGCGACTCGTGTGCCGGCTGACACAGGGACAGCGCGACTTTGCCAGGCAACTTGGACATGACCTGAGCGCGTAAAGCTGCCGCTCAAGTCGTGTCCTAGAGCCGACTGGCTGGCCGAGAATGTCTCCAGTGCGATGGCATCGCGCTGATTCTCGGCAGCCTCACTGTCCCGTGTTTGGTATGAATCATGAAGGGGAACTCCACGCCGAATTTTTATGGAAAAAACGGCGTGGGGGTTCCCCTCCAGGAGCATACCAGGCCCTTAGTTCTGGTATGGATTTTAAGGGGAACCCCCTAAGCCGAAAAAATGGCGTGGGGTCCCCCCAAAATCCATACCAGACCCTTATCCGAGCACGCAACCTGGCAGGCAGCAGGAGAAGAGGGGGGACGAGAGCGGCCCCCCCTCCCTCCTGAACATACCAGGCCGCATGCCCTCAACATGGGGGGTGGGTGCTTTGGGGCAGGGGGGTGACCTGCAGCCCCCCCACCCCAAAGCACCCTGCCCCTATGTTGATGGGGACAAGGGCCTCTTCCCGACAACCTTGGCCGTTGGTTGTCGGGGTCTGCGGGCGGCGGGCTTATCGGAATCCGGGAGCCCCCTTTAATAAGGGGGCCCCCAGATCCCGGCCCCCCACCCTATGTGAATGAGTATGGGGTACATCGTACCCCTACCCATTCACCTGGTGGCAAAAAAAGGTAATAAAAAACACAACACAGGTTTTTAAAGTAATTTATTAGGCAGCTCCGGGGGTCTTCCTGCCGAGCGCCCCGCTATCTTCTTCCAGCTCTTTTGCTAGCGGGGCGCCCGGGCTTCGTCGTCGCCTTCTTCCGACTTTGGGGGTCTCTTGTTCTGTTCTCCGGTTCTTCTCCCGCTCTCCGGTGCCTTCTCCACGATCTCCGGTTCTTCTCCCGCTCTCCGGTGCCTTCTCCACGATCTCCGGTTCTTCTCCCGCTCTCCGGTGTCTTCTCCACGATCTCCGGTTCTTTCTGCCTTCTGCCGGGCGCCCCGCTATCTTCTGCCAGCTCTTTTGCTAGCGGGGGCCGGTCTTCTTCGTCGCCTTCTTCCCTCTTCTCTTCGCCCGATGTTGCCTCGGCGCTGTCCACCGCTGCAATGATCTGTCCGAGCAGCGGTGCCACTTTTATTGGCATGGGGCGTGGTCACCGGCTGATGCCACCGCTGACCCCGCCCCCGTATGATGTCACAGTCCCGGGGAATGATGGGACTGTGACGTGTAACGGGGGCGGGGTCAGCGGTGGCATCAGCAGGTGACCACGCCCCATGCCAATATAAGTGGCACCGCTGCTCGGACACAGCATTGTAGCGGCGGACAGCGACGAGGCAACATCAGGCGAAGAGAAGAGGGAAGAAGGCGACGAAGAAGACCGGCCCCCGCTAGCAAAAGAGCTGGAAGAAGATAGCGGGGCGCCCGGCAGAAGGCAAAAAGAACCGGAGATCGTGGAGAAGGCACCGGAGAGCGGGAGAAGAACCGGAGATCGTGGAGAAGGCACCGGAGAGCGGAGAAGAACCGGAGAACAGAACAAGAGACCCCCGAAGTCAGAAGAGGACGGCGAGGAAGCCCGGGACCCCCGCTAGCAAAAGAGCTGGCAGAAGATAGCGGGGCGCCCGGCAGAAAGACCCCCGAAGTCGGTAGAAGATGGCGAGGAAGCTCGGGACCCCCGCTAGCAAAAGAGCTAGCAGAAGATAGCGGGGGCCCGGCAGAAAGACCCCCGGAGCTGCCCAATAAATTACTTTTCAAACCTGTGTTGTCTTTTTTTATTGACTTATTTTGCCACCAGGTGAATGGGTAGGGGTACGATGTACCCCATACTCATTCACATAGGGTGGGGGGCAGGTATCTGGGGTCCCCCTTATTAAACTGGGCTCCCGGATTCCGATAAGCCCCCCGCCCG
This sequence comes from Rana muscosa, assembly GCA_029206835.1. NCBI lineage: Eukaryota > Metazoa > Chordata > Amphibia > Anura > Ranidae > Rana > Rana muscosa. The sequence goes on from CM055116.1 coordinate 1,131,090,643, forward strand.
CAGACCCCGACAACCAACGGCCAGGGTTGTCGGGAAGAGGCCCTTGTCCCCATCAACATGGGGGCAGGGTGCTTTGGGGTGGGGGGGCCGCAGGTCGCCCCCTCTGCCCCGAAGCACCAAACCCCCCATGTTGAGGGCACGCGGCCTGGTACAGTTCAGGTGGGAGGGGGGCCGCTCTCTCGTCCCCCCCTCTTCCCCTGCGGCCTGCCAGGTTGAGTGCTCGGATAAAGGGTCTGGTGTGTATTTTTAGGGGACCCTACGCTAATTTTTTTTTTTTGGTGCGGGGTTCCCCTTAAAATACATGCCAGACCTAAAGGGCCTGGTATGGATTCTGGGGGGACCCCCACGCCATTTTTCTTTTCATTTTGGGGGGGTCCCCTTTGAATCCATACTAGACCCAAGGGCCTGGTATGGACCTTGGGGGGGACCCCGCGCTGTTTTTTTTTACATTTCCTTTAACAACCAGCTATAAACAGGTAAAACAAAAAATCGCCGCAAAATTGCAGTACTTGCGTTTTGGATGCGGGTCCATTGAATTCTATTACATCCACAACACTGTTTTCCTGGTGCCTCCATGGCAGCATACCTGTGACAAGCTCCGCCTTGGCTCCTCCCTCAGGACTAGTGAATATTATAAAAGAGTTGATTAGCACAGCCCCAGCATTCTCCTTTTTTTCCTCATACCTCATGGCAGTGAACTCTGGTCGAACGTCCTTACCTGCTGCATTCGGCAGCTTCCGTCCGGGTTCAAGCCTCTCCCGGACGCGGTCCCTTCTCTTGGGCAGCTAAATGCGCTTATAAGGTTGGGAGTCCCTTCTGTAGGATCTTTTGGGACAAGCAGTTTGTCTCTTAACTAAGAGCTCCACCTGCAGCACATCTTCCAGGCATTAGCTCAATTCTGGCAACAAAGGCAGCAGCTATTTCTGTATCGCTTTTTTTTTTTTCCCCCTAAACTCTTGTCTTCTCTGATTTATTTTCCATTTTAAATTCTCTAGCTCCCTGTCACCTCTCCAGCTCCTTAGGAGCCGCGCGCGCTCAGCGTCTATATTTTATTTACTTGCGGCGTCTTCCACATCATTCTGCATGTGCGCCGGCGGTGCGGGTCTTCCGGGTTCTCGTCTCGTCGGTCGGCGCATGCGCGGTGGATCCGGAGGCCGTGGCGCCCATTTTGGATCAGGCTAGAAAGACGTCTTTTGCCCACAAAACGTCAGGCACAGCACAGAGGCGTTCCCTGCCTTTCCTGTTTCCATGTGAATCTCTCTAATGGCCTCAGTGAGACACCTGAGACTGCAGTAAGAACTACACCGAGAGCTCCAGGGAGGAAATACTAATTTGTCTTCAGGTAAGAGATTTTTTTAAAGTAAAGGGGAAATGTATACTATATGTTTGTTAAGGGGTTCTTTATTTTTAAATATATATTTGTAATTAAGGGTTTTTAAAAAAATATATATATATATATATTTTTAATAATAATAAAAAATAAATAAAATAAAATATATAGTCGTATTTTTCGAGAAATTTAAAAAAAAAACACACACCATTTGTTTAGAGGTAAATTCCCCTTAGCCAAATTAGGATCCAGCCAGTTGTGTCTTCTCTATTCTTGTTAGCTGCTGCCTCTGCTAAGCCACTCAGCATGAGCCATTCGCCACCCGTACAAGATCCTACTCTACTTCTGAGGTAAGGACCTACATCCAGGTAAGCTTACATATCTTAAAAAAAAAAAAAGAGTGCACCGAGGCTGGTACTTTTATGTATTTCAGCCCTATACGCCAGAAGACGTCTAAAAAGACCTCAAGGCGAAATGAGGACTATGATGATTCTAGTCCCAGTAGAGACAGATTGTCCAGGCATCGGGATCATAGAAGTGGCAGGAAGTCATCGGCGCTTTCACGGAAAAAAAAAAAATGTTGAAAGCGCTTCAAAAGCGCCTGAAATCGCTTTAAAGGCGCTCAGTGTTTTACTGGCAGTTTTTCAAGCGCCTCAGTGTGAAAGTGGCCTAACACTCCTGAAGCCGAGATCTCCAGGATGTCAGTCCTGTGGAGACACCCCACTTCCAGACAAAGTGATCTGTCGAAATTGCCCAGCGGACAGAAAGTCCGAAAGCCGGCAAGTGGCGGACCTACTTAAGAAAGCAGTAAAGAATTCCCTCGCGGAATTGGTAGCCACAATGCCGCCGCAACATCTGGCATCTCCTACTCAGGAGCAAACGGCGGAGGCATCCATTCCTGGGCCGTCCTCAAGTGAAATCTCACGCCGAACGCATGCTTCTTCCTCTAAACATCAGCAAGAGAATGCCATCTCAAAGGTCCTCTCTGTTGACCTAGATACCTTTTTGGTTTTGCTTTCGCCATGGTCCAGCCTTTTTGTGCAGGCGGTAAAGCAAGTGATCAGCTGAGAAGAGACCGACACAGAAGTCTAAGTCATACTTCCCCTTTTTCAAACGCCAGATTACCCTCTTTCCCTCTCATGGGGGAGATCAGGGATGTGATTGAGGAAGAGTGGAAAAAGACGGAGAAAAGATTCTCCATTAATCGACTGGGAAGGTTATACCCTCTCTCAGAGGCCGATTCCGCAATGCTGGAGGGCCCTCCAGTGGTTGATGCAGCTGTGGTAAGGTTGGCAGAGAACGTCACATTGCCCATGGAAGACTCGACTTTGTTTAAGGATCCACCAGACAGAAGGATGGATCTTGGTCTCCCAAAAGATGGCGGGCAACGCTTGTAAACCTGCGATAGCCCTGACGTCAGTGTCCAACGCCCTATGCGTCTGGACAGATGATATAGAGTTTGCAATCTAACAGGATATCCCAGGGGAGGACATCATCAGGGCCTTATTGGAGCTAAAGCTCCCAGTAGATCTTATTGGTGAAGCCACGATCGATTCAATTCGATGCTCCGCAAGGTCAATGCTCCACACAGTTATGGCCAAACGGGCCTTGTGGCTAGAACCCTGGTCAGCAGATACTGCCTCCAAAACATAATTGGTGCAAGGTACCCTTTGACGGAAAAGCCTTGTTTGGGGAGAAATTGGACAAGGCCATCTCTCGCGTCATGGGCGGGAAATCGGGCCTGTTACCCCAAGACAGGCGATCCAGGCGCTCCAGGACATTTGCACCCAGATTTCAATACTCCAAGAGTAAGGACTACAGACAGTCCAGACAGGGGAAAGGCTTTAGGCAAAATTGGAGAAGCACGCAGTCCACTTTCCTCAAGACCCATAGACAGAGACTTGTGCCCATCCCTCAGGATTCTTCAAAATCCTTTTGACGCCAGGCCATCCCAAGCGATCCCTGTGGGGCCAGACTCAAACACTTCTTGAAGATCTGGGAACAAAGTGTAGGGATCCGTGGGTAGTCTCCACAGTTAAATACGGTCAGTTCTGGACGTTTCTAGACAAAGCCCCCAAAGACTTCTTCTCTCCGACAAGGGTGTCAAGGTGCACCCAAAAAAACTGAAGCACTAGAGCGATTTCTTCTGTCCTTGCAAAAACAGCAAGCAGTGGTTCCAGTGTCTCCATCAGAAAGATTTTTCAGTTTTTACACCACCACCCTGTTTCTAGTCCCCAAGAGAAACAGAGGTAGGAGACCCGTGTTAGACCTGAAGAGGCTAAATCGCTATATCTGCCTAAAATTTTTTAAAAGGGAGTCGCTATGAGCGATTATACGTGTAATCCAACCAGGGGATCGGATGTTATCAATAGACTTGCAGGATGTTTACCTGCATATACCAACACTCCCTCCTTTCCAGAAATATCCGAGGTTTGCAGTGGCACCTGTACATCTTAAATTTTGGAGTCTCCCATTCGGCCTCTGCACGTCACCAAAAGTCTTTAGGAAGACCCCAATTGCCATCATAGCCCCTCTAATAGAATTAGGGCCTCGAGTATACCATTACTTAGTGGAACAGAACGGTACAGTATCCCTCCCACCTCAAAAGGTGACATTGACTGTACGACAGATGAAGAAAGTCAGTGTGAGATTCTACCTGTCATACTCGAACTGTCAGAGCCTGATAGGCTGGATGTCGTCATGCATCCCTAGGGTCCCTTGGGCCCATTGGCATTTGAGACATTTCCAGCTGGAGTCCTTGAGGCTGTGGAATAGACGGTATCTATACCAACCCATACACCTGACGACCCTGATGCTCAGGAGTCTACATTGGTGGATGAAGAAACACACACCTATGAAATCACGTCCATTAAGACATGTCAACTGGATCACAATTATTACCGATGCCAGTGAAGCAGGTGGGGATCACACTGCAACCAGATCTCAGGGCAAGGAAGATGGTCCTTCCATACAACAGGCCTATTATCAAATATCCTGGAGGTCCAGGCAGCCTACCTTTTGCATTGCTAGCCCTAGTATTCAAGATTACAGGCAAACCAGTTCTCCGAATGGACAACAGGGCTGCGGTGTCCTTATATACACCGACAAGGAGGGACGCGCAGCAGGTCCCTGCTGAAGGAAGTGAAACCATATTCTTTTGGGCAAAAAGGAATCTAAAAGACCTAAGGACAGTCTATCTGCCCGGTCTTCTCAACTCAAGGGCCAACCGCCTATCTCGCAGGTTCGTAGATTCCAACGAATAGTCTCTGCACCCGAAAGTTTTCGACTGGTTAGTGGACCAGTGGGGTCCCCTCGGGCTGGGCCTATTTGCAACAGCATTAAATACCAAGTTTTCAAGGTTTATCTCGAGACTTCCTCATCCCCAGGCAGAGGCAGTAGATGCTCTCTCAGCCCCTGGGCATGCAATCTGGCCTATGCCTTCTCTCCATGGCCTCTCATTCCAAAAAAAAACAAAAAACTCCTGTTGAGGCTTATGGTAGAAACCACAACGGAGATAGCGGTCCTACTGTACTGGCCAAGACGTCCCTGGTTCCCCACAGCAATGTACCTGAATACACAGACTTCAGTCAAGGTTCCAATAATACCTTTTCTCCTGTCACAGGGATATCACACCCATCCAGATTCCCGCAGGTTAAATCTTCACATCTGGCAGGTGAAAGGGAAAGATTCCAATCCCTAGGGTGTCCCAACAAAGTTATCGAAACCCTGCTCAGCGCAAGAAAGCCATCCACAAACAGTATATACGATAGGGTGTGGAACAAATTCAGGGCCTTCATGATTGGCAGAAACTGCAATCCAGATTTCCCATCATCCTCTCAAATTCTAAAACTCTTGCAGGCAGGCTTAGACCTAGGTCTTGCTTAAGTACACTAAAGGTGCAGGTAGCGGCAATTTCAGCGGCAACCAGTAAAAGATGGGCTGAGGATTCATTAATAATCCAATTTTTCAAAGCTGTCAAAAAAGATCCGACCACCAACAAAACAATCTTTTCCCACTTGAGACCTTGCTATCATCCTAGAGCCTTTAACAAATCCACCTGTTGCCTCTTCGGAGTCAGCATCGCTTTGGAATCTAACCATGAAGCTATCCTTCTTGATAGCCATAACTTCTGACAGACGGGTTTCAGAGCTCCAAGCTTTAGGAGCGGATCATAATCATATCAGATTATTTCCTGACAAAGTAGAACTCGGAACGGTGCAAGGATTTAGCCTCAAGGTCACATCATCCTCGAACATGTCGGAGCCTTGGGCACTTCCAACATTTTCAGAACAAGACTCAGGTTCTCTTCATGAGCTGGACATTGCCTCCACTTTGAGATGCTATCTGCAGGCTACAGCATCCTTCAGGGACACTATCAGGTTGTTCATAAACAAAGGCAAGGAGGCGTCAGCAGGAACGTTTGCCTCATGGTTCGTTAAACTCATCCACAAGGTGTACAGGGCAAAAGGTCTGGGAGCCCCTTCGATAGTCAGGGCGCACTCCACCAGAATGGTTTCTGCCTCTTGGGTGGCAAGAGCGAATGTGTCAATTGAAACTATTTGCAGGGCAGCGACTTGGTCATTCCAACATACGTTTCTGAAACATTACCGAGTAGACCCAGGAGCTCTCTCATCGGTGGAGTTTGGCAGACAGGCGGTCAAATCGGCCTTTGCTTCTTCCTCTAAATGATGATAATAATCTCTTTAAAATAAAACTCTGGGCATCATCCCACCCATATCAGCTAGTTATTTGTCACAGGTATGCTGCCATGGAGGCACCAGGAAAATGGAAAATTGTATCATACTTACCAGTAATTTTCCTTTCCTGGTGCCTATCCATGGCAGCATACAATCCCACCCTCGGTATTCTATATTACGGAGAATGCTGGGGCTGTGCTTATCAACTCTTTTATAATATTCACTAGTCCTGAGGGAGGAGCCAAGGCGGAGCTTGTCACAGGTATGCTGCCATGGATAGGCACCAGGAAAGGAAAATTACTGGTAAGTATGATACAATTTTCAGTTTTTGGCCTGGCAAAAAAAATCTGCAGTTGCGTTTAAAATCATTTTTCATAAAGCCTAAAAATGCCTTCAGACGCCAAAGATTTCCACGTTTCAGACGCGGTACCAGCGTTTAGCCGCATTTTAGTTTAGAAGCGTTTTTAAAGGTGACCTATTTTTTTACATTGATAAACTCCAAATTTATGGCAAATGAGGAAAAACCATAATATATATATATATATATATATATATATATATATATATATATATAAATGAAATTGCTTCCATTGCATTGTGGACAATCCACAACTTGGGGCAGCTGACGTGGCAAGTGGACAATCCACAACTTGTGGCAAGTGATGTGGCAAGTGACACGCTAAATACAACTACACTGCTGCTCTCAGCTGCTGATATCACTCTGGTCTCACAAAATAGCTAAAATCGTAAATAATACTGTTTTTGGAGCTTAGGGCGGCTCCTTATCATATGAATATGAAAAAGTGTAGCGCTTATTTTTGTGAAAGAGTCAGTTAACAAAACATAACAAATGTTGCAAACATGCATATATATTAATTTCAGTGACACCAAGTGACTGAGTGTGATCCGTGAAAAAAAATATTATATGTAAATAAATCAGAACGAAACAGTCCTCTATTGTGACCACACACAAATAACAGTCCAAAAGTGTAGAAAAAACTGCAAGGTTGAAAAAAAGAGTCCCACATGGATATGACCCTCTCTGTGAAAGGATAGAGACACCACCACTGATATAAGGAGGAGGCTTACCAGATGGTATTGACTTGGTAAGGTGTATACCACCCAAGTCAAAACAGGCTTAAATAATCAGTCAGCAAGGTGAATCCAGCTGGTCCTGAATCCGCATATCAGTCGGCACCGCAAATTCCCGTAAACACCAGGAAGTGTGAATACATATAGTCTTGTTGGAGCCAGAGATACGGTAACCACATAACATGCGTAATGGGGAAAAAAACTCACATAGTGTGATACCGTACAAGGAAGTATTTATTTAAAAAAAGATTAAAAAATGTACACTCACATTTGGAAGAACATCATAGGCATATCACAAAATGCAAGAGCGATGTGTGTAAATGGGTCCACCCGACGCGTTTCAACTAAAAAGTCATCATCTGGGCTCCTTATCATATACACGCAAATGTGGTAAAACACGGCATGCAAACGCCACAAAGCGCGCCTTTCTAAACGCCACTTTCAACCTTAGTTCTGAACACTTTGCACCAGCGTCCCATCTACATGGGGCCTAAAAACGCCTATGCCATTTACAGCTCAAAAACGCCATGGTGGCCACGAGGCCATAGGCTAACATGGAGAGATGTTTTTAAGCTGCAAAAAACGCCCAAACAAGCGGCTTGAAAAATGTCTGTGTGCATGTAGCCTTGTATTAACCACTTGCCCAGACCAAGTTTCACATTTCAGCGCTGATGCACTTTCAATGACAATTGCGCGCTCATACAACACTGTAACCCAATGAAAATGTATTAGTTGTTGGCACACAAATAGAGCTTGCTTTTGGTGCTATTTGATCACCTTTGTGTTTTTGTTTTTTTTATATAAATACAAAAG